>CM019063.1:74217159-74882181 GCA_009667805.1 Leptobrachium leishanense
AGATCTGTTCACTGCACTTTGCTTATAGAAACATAGAAAATGTCGGCAGATAAGAACCTTTCGGCCCATCTAGTCTGCCCAATTACATGGATACTTTACCTGGATTTATCTTTTGTTTAGGATAGCCTTATGCCTATCCCATGCCTGCTTAAATTCAATCACTGTTTTGGCCTCTACCACTTCTACTGGAAGGCTGTTCCATGTATCCACCACCCTCTCAGTAAAATAATGCTTCCTGATGTTACTTTTAAACCTTTGCCCCTCTAATCTAAGACTATGTCCTCTTGTTTTGCTACTTTGTTTCCTTTTAAATATACTCCCTTCCTCTACCTTGTGGATTCCCTTTACGTATTTAAATGTTTCTATCATATCTCCTCTGTCTCGCCTTTTTTCCAAGCTGTACATGTTAAGATCATTAAGCCTTTCCTGTAGCTTTGCTCCTTCAAGCCGTAAGGCTGAAAAGTTAAAGATACAGTCAGATAATATATGGACACAGAAAACAATACCAGACAAATGTTCGCACACACTTGATGAAGACAGGGATTATCTGACATAGAGGTATGTGGGCCAAAGTGCTCCAGCCTTTCCAAAAAGACCACTCTAGTGGTCTGCAGACTCAATTATGGCTGAATGGGCAAGAGAGGGGGAGATCGTAAGATTTTACACGGTCAGCACTCAGTTTTTATGCTGCAAAGGAGGTGTCACGGTTCCCGGATCCCAACACGCAGCCCTTAAAGCCCAACACTCCACAGAGCCAAAAAGCTACCAACAGAGTAGCCGTAGAACAATCCCTAACTGTCTGGTCCTTAAAAATTGGCCAGGTATAAATATTCTAGCTAGACAGAAAGGGTTAATCAAAGACAATGTCGTAATACAAAACCAGGTCAGCAACATGGGGGTAGTCAGACGAGCCAGAGTCAGGAATACAAAGAATAGAATAGTCAAATGGAATAGCCGGGACGATATCAGTGCAGTAGCATAGTACAAGGAGATTAGTCTAGGGCAACGGAAGGTAGAATGGTCAGAAAACAAGCAGAGGTCAATAACAGGTTAAATCACAAGAGAATACAGGTACAGGGAGCTCAGGTATGGATAACCACGATCTGGCACTGCTGAGAAGGAACTGTGGGTTTTTAAAGACCTTCACGAGACCGTGCCCCCCTCTCAAGCCGAGCCTCATGCAGCCACCTCCCTGCCTGTCTCTATTTAAACCAGGTTTTGGTCAGCGAGCAGCATCAGACATGCTGCCTTCAAGCACACTGGGGAGGCTGGAAGCCCCCAACGTTACAGGAGGTCAGTCGAAATGATAGGATGTAAAACGACATTACAGACAGGCTGGTCTGTAATGAAGCTCTAGAATCAGACCATAGAGTCAGCTCCATGTTGCATGGTAGAAACTTAATCAAGTAGATGAGCATTTAAAAGTCAGATTTCAATTATGTGGAAGAGAATTGAAAAGTCTTAAAAGAGGCCCTCTTAATAATTAACCCCTTTCCGCCCCTGATAATCACCATTTTTGCCTTCTTTACACCCCCCCCTTAAATAAGGCAAAGACAAAAAAGAAGCAGGGCAATTAGAAAGTGATGCACATCAAGAAGAAGAAAAATCGCAAATGATAGAGGTACTCAGGTAGAGCAATGAAAAAAGCTAGTTGAAATTAATGGAGAAAACTGGACAGAGACTTGGAGAGCGTGAAAAGCAGGAGAATGACTGGAGAATGGAAAATTCTAAGTCAAAATATCCAAACCAGAAAAATTCTCCCTTTCATCTCACTTTCCAAATCGGCTATTTTGACCTAGAATTTTTCATTCTCCAGTCATTCTCCTGCTTTTCACGCTCTCTGAATAACCCTGTAAGGGTCTGCTCCTAAAAAATAAGTTTGGGAACTCAATACTCACCAATATTTCTGTTCATCCAGGATTCTTGCTATAAAACATATTACTGGAAGCTGCAGTGCTTCATTATCTATGACAATGCCAATCCTAAGGCAAATGTACAGGTTATTCAGAGAGCGCCAAAATGTCACCGACATTTCGGTGCTTTCCCATTCCCCGCACTTCGGCTAGTCCGATTCGCCGACCCTGCAGTGGTTTCATTTGGCAGGTTTTAGGCCCGTTTCAGACTAACACAGTGATCACGTCCGTGTCGCCGCACAGTTAACGTCCGTCGTAGCATAGAATCATGATCAATAGAGACCCACACACGAAGTGCGTCCGCACCAAACTGCGCACTCACAACGCACGTGGCAAACGGACACAAGTTAGGCAAGAATGTAAAACCGCTAACACGGACACGCAGAGTACACCATGTCCACCACGTCCGTGTAGCGTTCTGTGTGCGTGATGAGGAGACGTCAGACGCAGCACATTTGCGACGTCCAACACCTTGACGCACAAAATGCCTTTTCATGTTAATTTTATTTCCCATATTTCCCTTTTTTTTCTACGTCCGTCATAAAAAACGGACTGTGTGGTGTCTACAGTATCTTCCGTCAGAACGTCTGTCCGTTGTGCACGCACACAGAGTGCGCTCAGACCGCTTTCGTCTGACTCTAGCCTAATCAGGCGAATCCCATAGGTTTCAATATTAAAAATATTCCCCTTTTTCTTAGATATCTATTAAACCTTTATTCTTTTAATCTGCAGGAAAAATTTTATTTATTTTTTAGGATTTTTTTGGGCATTTTCGGCAAAATTAATTTAATTATTTATTTTTAAATAGTGGTAATTTTTTTTCTTTGTTATTATTTATTAACAAGAAAATATACTTAAAATAATAAAATGTAAAAAAATATAGTCATCATATTAATAGCAACAAATAAATTAATATTCATAAATTATTTTTCTTTTCAAATGATGCACAGACAATCACCTCTTATATTCCGACGCCTGTGTATTTTTCAAGCTTATAATTTTAAATTCCAGTACCTGAATGGGATCCTGCATCAATTTCATAGGTCCCAGCCACAGTTCTTTTGTAGATACCTGCTGAAAGAAAAAGGTGTATGGTTGCTTTTTCAGATTTTTCAGGAGACCATTTACAGAATGACTTCATAGCAAGCTGCTGAAAAGCTACAAAGACAGCAGGAACAGCAAAGAAAAGTGACAACTTGCAAACATATGAGATATACCTCCTCCACCAATACTGAGACCTCTGTAGCTTAGAAGTCAGCAACCTTGGCCATCCAGATGTTCTGGAGTTACATTACCCATGAGGGTCTCCCTGGGGCAGAGTTAGTTTGGCCTTAGGCAAAGCTCAACTATGGGGCCCCATAAATTGGGCACATATGTAGAAATTAGCCCCCCCCAAAAAAAAAAACAGCTACTTTTAGTGAAGGTTCAGACAGCTTTTCTGGCAGCTTAGTGTATGTTAATAAAGGTGGGCATTTGTGTGGAATATCACTAATCACTTGAACACTGAAACGCCACATAAGTATCATCATCCGAGGCCCCTGTTTGAGCGAGGTCTTAGGTGACCACCTGTTTGGTCTAATTATAGAGCTGCCTCTGGGCTCTCCCAATCTAATGAAAAACCGTGCATCGTGGGAGAAGTAGTTTCAAAACATCTGGAGGGCCAAGGTTGCTGATCCCTGCTGTAGAGGGATTATACGTGGTTTCCAAAATTAATATATTTGCTTTACCCTTCCACTCTTTTTCTTCTGTTACTCTATCATAAAGTACAATGACTTTGCAGTATGTTCTAATAAATAAATATAAAAATTTAAGAGAAAAAATGTAAAAGAAAAATAAATAAATCAAGGCAAAGTAATTATAGGCGAATTACAATGAGGCAGGGAGCAACACGGGATTTTATAAATTCTTCTATTTCTACCAAAAATAAACAACAATTTAGAATGAACTGCCATTGTGATAGTGATTGGGAATTAGAAGAGCTAGAGGCAGATGGCTTAAAACATCTGTGTCCTCTTAAACATGGAGGAAAAACGCAGCTGCCCATAACCTTCATACATATGTAGTCGATGCAGATCATTACCCTGTGTCTTAGGCTAATGTCAGATGAACGCAGTCTGAGCGCACTCTGCGTGCGTGCATAATGGACGGACGTACTGACGGAAGATACTGTAGACACCACACGGTCTGATTTTTTAACGGATGTAGAAAAAAGAAAGGGAAATATGGGAATCAAAATTAAGTGACAGGTGCAGTCAGCCAGACCAAAAAAACCTCTGAACGTCAGCGTGATGGACGTTGCAAATGCACTGCGTCTGACGTCACGTCATCATGCACACAAGCCGCTACGCAGACGTGGCATACTCGGGGCGTCCGTCATAGCGCTTTTACGTCGAGGCCTAAATGGCATCCGTTGCCACCTGTGTGGTGCGTGCGCACTTCGGTGTTGGTCTTTATTGATCACGAATCAATGCTATGATGGACGCTAAACTGTGCGGCGACACGGACGTGATGACTGCGTTCATCTGACGCTAGCCTTAAACGATATATAAATGTTCTTTCATTCCTGGACTGACCTTGTTACCCCAGCACAGGCTCTTGTTTTACTGAAACCGTGGATTACACTTCTGAAGTTATCACACACCTCTGACAGACTTGTCAATTATAGTTGACTCAGCATCCACGGTGCCTCCAATGTCCATGGTCTTGGAGTGATAACCGACACTGCTTTTGTCATGTGCACGTTTTTATTACGAGATACAATAAAGGTTATGTTTTATATAAATTTTTGGGCATTAGTAATAGCACCATTCATTGGTGACTTGTGGTATATCGTATCAATTCCTGTCATAACGTATCTTAAGTTGCCTACTGATGACCGGCCGTACGCAAGGAGATAAAAAAAACACCACACAAGAAAGACACCAATACTGAGCTGTGGAATAATATATATTTATTATATATAGGCTACAGCAAAAACCCCACCAATATAAAATACCAAATTATAAACTATAAATAACAAATAAATAAACAGTGCTGACAGGGAACTCCACACAACCACCATACCTCCTCCAAACCAACCAACTAAAGCTCCGCTCCATCTCCCATCCATCTGATCTATCAAATACCACCTAAATAAAGGAACCCCTACCCCAGCACGGTCTACAAGCCCCCGCGCTGTGACAAAGGGGAAATAACCAAACCAAAAACCTAACCCCCTAACCAACCCCATATAAACAAAATAAAAAAGGGGGAGGGTGGGGATTTCTTAACCGATCTACCTCAGGAGAAAAAGGCGCGCAGAGGCACATAGCACGCGACTTAAGTACCCTCTTGAAACCCCGCCCCTGTAAATTCCCGCTCTATCTCCTCACGCGCTAAGCCTCCGCTAATAAAAAATCCTCCTTGCGTCCTGGCATCAGAGGCAACTTAAGGGCCCTACGCCTGAGTTGCTTTAGGCCTTCAAAAACAATCCTAGTCAACTCACTAGTTATGACCTGACTAGACTATTGCGATTCCCTTTTTATCGGCCTTTTCCTCAACCGACTGTCCCCATTCCAATCCATACGAAATGCCCGGTCCTGCGCCTCAGCTATTGCTCCACCCCCCCATGCCAATCCTTATACCTGGTACCTTACAGAAGCGAATTTAAAATACTGTATGTATGATTAAAGCTCTGTAAGATGAAACATTACACATCTCTGTTTTGGGTTCTGCACATCTCCGCTAAAGCAAACGCATGTGTGTTACCTGCTGATTTTACTTCCAAATGTAAAATACCACCACTTACTTACAAAGTCATCTATGATCTATGCACCCTCTGAGATCTCTACGCTCCTCTCCAAAGATTCCCTCAGCTGCCCACTGAACCGCTCATCTCCTCGTCTCATTCATGCTTTCAGGATTTCTCCCAGGCTGCACCCATGCTGTGGAATGCACTCCCCAATCTATCCAACTGCCCCCTTTCAAAGATTAAATCCTCGCCTAAATCATACCTATTTAGAGATGCTTCCTAATAGTCTCGTCAATCCTGTGCCATATACTCGACCGATTCTCCAATCCCCTTCAGATACTGCCATCAGATCACGTATTTCAATTACTTTCCTTTAGGCTAGTTTCAGATGAGCGTCTTTGGAGAGCGGAAGGAACATCTGTGAGAGTGGACGTTCCTTCCGCTCGACGCCCGTCTGGCCACCTCGATGTGCGCACTCAGTCCTACGGAGAATCGTGCTTTGCAGCTCCGTCAACCTCCATCCTAGCGCTTTGACGTAGAGGTGTGGATAACGGACACTTATTGCTCGTGCATTTCGTGCGTGCGCACAAGCATGTGACCAGCCCCGTTGCAGCGTCACAACGCTGCAACGGACGCCGGTAAACACATCAGTACGGGCGCACATAGTCGCTGGCGCTGCTCACTTCCCTTCAGCATGTGAGCTCCGTAGGCAGTAGACCATTCTCTATCTTCTTACTAAATATGTATTGTAACTATCTGGGTTATTCAGAGAAAGGTGAAAACCAGGAGGAGAACTGGCAGGAGAAGAGAACAACCTAGACCAAATAGCCGATTTGGAAAGTGAGATAAATGGGAGACTTTTTCTGGTTTGGCTATTTTGACCTAGAATTTTCACTTTTCCAGTCATTTTCCGGAGTTTCACCTTTCTTTGAATAGACCTGTGTGTCTATGTATTATACGTATATATATTGTAACCTCAATACTGGAGAATATGCAATAACAACAACTATTTACCCACAGACAGCACTAGCCACCAGAAGAGTGATTTTGCTGGGCAAATTTCAACATAAACGCGCACTTTGAATGTTTGCTTTTTTTAAAATCCACAGAATCCATTAATTTGCACTCCGTGGACACAAAGATTACTTTTCCTGGTCAGAGTGTGTATAAAAGAATCCTATAAAACAAGGAGCTTTCATTCAACTCTAAAAGTGGTACTCAAATCTCGATGTCCTTTAGACAGAAGATGCCATCAGTTGCTTTGTTCAATCGTCTGCAATGACACTTGTCTACGCACGAGATTCTTTCTTTTACGTACAAAACTCATTCAAAATGTATGACCTAGACCACACGAACCACAGCATGGACCCTCTGGGACTCCTGCGATCTTTCGTATTTCTAAAACAAGCAGGCAACATTATGACATAATCTGAATAGATTTGCTTATTTGAGTCCATGAATTGGATGTCTACAGGATTACATTCCAACACTTTAAGCATCCTTCACATAAGCACTCAACGTCAGAGGATGACGTCTACATAGTAATCAATGCATTCTCAACGTATCCCAGTTTATGTTACTAGGGTACTTGAAATGTAAGAATTATAAAAAATATGTTTTTTATTTTACAAGGGGTAATGCTGATTTGCAATTGATATGTCAGACAAGAAAGGTCATCAGGTGCGCTCAAATCCTGATAATCGAGTTTTTTGTTACTTAAATGGTCATTAAATTATTAAGCCCACTGACATGTCAAGGCAAAACTCATAGGTAGGTCGTAATCTAGTGAAACATGCTTTGAAAACCCAAAAGCCAAAACAGTAGTTGTGGAAAAAAAACCCACAATAATATGCAATAAAATAAAGTGTAAGGAGACACAGCCCAATTTAGGCTCGGGTCAGACGAGCGCACTGATCACGTCCGTGTTGCCGCACATTTGTACTTCCGTTATAGCATATAATTATGACCAATAGAGACCCACACACGAAGTACGTCTGCACCGAACTGCGGACGCACAACAGACGCGGAAAACGGACGCAAGTTAGGCAAGAACGTAAATCCGCTAGAGCACAGAGAGAGAGCTGCGTCCGCAACGTCCACATAGCTTTGTGTGTGAGTGATGAGACGAAGTCACACGGACTGCATATTTGACGTCCAGCATTCTGACGGACAAAAGGTTTTTCCTATTAATTTATTTTCCTTCTACATCAGTCAAAAAAAACATCAGTCACAAAAACGGACTGTGTGGCCACTACCTTGTCGTCAGTCAGAAAGTACGTCTGTTTTGCACGGACGCACAGTCCGCACAGAATGCGCTTGTCTGACCCTAGCCTTAATGCTGGCCATGACAGAAAGGTGTCAGAACACATGTGACATGTACCAACATGACCTGTCTAGAGATTGTTGCAGACCACATTCATGGCAATGATGTTTCCTGATGGCTGTAGACACGACAAAGATTTCAAGGTGTTGCCTGGGCCTCCAAACTCCCCAGATCTCAAGCTGATCGAGCATCTATGGGATCCATTGAGGCCTCACCATGCTACATGCAGGACTTAAAGGATCTGCTGCTACTGGCTTGATACCAGATATTAAAGGACCTCTTCAGAGGTCACATGGAGTCCATGACTCAAAGCATCAGGCCTGTTTTGGCAGCACAGGGGGACACTACATGATATTAGGCAGTTTATAGTTTATATAATGCACAAATTTTTCAGCAATAAATTCCCTTTAAATATTTGCTGATCTTCCTATATACACTGTGTGAAAAGTACTATGATATGAAAACATGAGAACACACACCCCACTATTGCTAAAGATAGGAACATACTCTTAAGGTGACATCATTATTTGATTTTACTCAAAAGCTCTATCGGCTGTGGCGTTTGCATGCAGAGAAATGTGCTGAATACTGTAACAGATGAAGAAAAATCATAAGCCTCCTTGAGATATGTATGAATCAGTATTTGACAGGATGTATTGCTGGACTAATTTTATTGTTCCTGACAGGGAACCTACACAAAGATACAGATTATTCTTTATTATTAACACTATTCTTGGGGCTAGATTACAAACCAAACGCTAACGCTCGGATATATAAGCGTTAACGTCAGGATAAGTGACTTTAACGCACGTCCTTCCGATTACATCCCTATCGCTAAACAGGGGAAAAATCTGTTCGTGCTTCAGTAATAGCATTTTCTAGCGCGAGCTTACTGTACTTTGCGCACCCTATACTTAACATGGTGAGAGCAAACAGTAATTAGCGTTAGGACTTTGTAATACCTTGCTTATCCTAACGCTAGTTACCACACTGATGCGGTAACAAAAATTTTAATGACATCTAGAAGCTGGCGCTAAATCATTCCGCTTTTGCAGAATCATTTAGCATCAGCTAAAACCCCCAATAAATCAGATACTCATCTCTCATACCGTGGAGAGAATTGCGTCTCGATCCGCTGTTTCTGGCGGCTAGGAGCAGAGTGAGACTTGGGACAAATAGTCTCCAGTCTCACTCCGCGATCGCTCTACGACGCTGCGTGATCTCGCAAGAATGAGATTGCACAGAGCTCGCGGCCTGGCAGCACAACCCTCCATGGAGTCCTAGTCGATTAAAAGGTCTTACAATCAATGTTCTTTTTACCTTTCCCACACCAATGTAGGAAACTTGACTTAAGATTTTGTGTTTCAATAGTTTACATTCATACTAGGGCTAAGCCATCCTCAATCAGTTCATCACAAACTAGATCGTTCCTCCATCACTTCCACGGCTCAAGATAAGTGCTGTAAATCAAAAAAATTGTGTATCTGTCAGTCTGTCTGTATTAGGGATGTGCATGACTTTCGGACTTGTTGACTTTTTTGATTTCGGATCATTTTGGACAGTTTCTCTTTCATTTCGAATCAGATCAATTCGGCGATTCGGATCATTTCGGGTGATTCGGATCAGTTGGTTTTTTGGTTTTTTTATGAGTTATTTCATTTTTAAAGCTTATTTAGGAATGGGAAGTAGATTACTACCAATAGAATGTAAGTTTCTTACTCTTTTAGGATTTTTCTAGGCATTTTTTGGGTGTAATTTTAGGTTTCCTAACTTTTTTTTAAAGAAACAAGGCTTTCTAACCCATAGGTTTCAATGCAGTATAATTCAGCATATGAATCCGCACACTGCCGGGCAGCACCTCTCTGCACAGTATAAATAATGCAGCGTCTGAATCTGTGTACTGCCGGGCAGAGCCTCTCTGCAGTATAATTCAGCATATGAATCCACACACTGCCGGGCAGAGCCTCTCTGCAGTATAATTAATGCAGCATATGAATCCACACACTGCTGGGAATCGCCTCTCTGCAGTATAATTAATGCAGCATATGAATCCACACACTGCTGGGAATCGCCTCTCTGCGAGGTATAATTAATGCAGCATATGAATCCACACACTGCCAGGAACTTCCCATTAATGCTGCATTAATTATAATTCATAAAAAACAAAAAACTAACAGATCAAAAAATTTATCGATTCGAATCAGAGAGGTGCTGCCCGGCCATGTGTGGATTTATATACTGCATTAATTATACTGCAGAGAGGTGCTTCCCAGCAGTGTGTGGATTCATATGCTGCAAGTAAAGAAAACTTCATTCCATTGGTAGTAATCTACTTCCCATTCTTAAATAAGCAATAAAAAACAAAGTAACTCATAAAAAAGCGAAAAACCAACTGATCCGAATCAACAAAATGATCCGAATCACTGAATGATCCGAATCACCAAACCGAATCGATCCGAAATTTCGGATTGATCTGAAATTTTCGGATGGTCGATATTTTGTTTTCGGAAATACTCCCGAAATACGAAAATGGTGAATTTCGCCCGAATTTCAATTCGGAACAAAATCTCTAGTCTGTATATCTGTCTGTGTGTCTGCGTATCTCTCAATCTGACTCTATGTGTATCTGTCAGTCTATGTGTGTACATGTCTGCAAATCAGCCCTCGTGTGTAGTTGTTTGTGTATGTGTGTGCAGGTTTATGTCTGTTATTGCCTGTCTGGAAATAAATGGATCAATTTGTGTGAAGTGAACTTAAATGTGCGTTTGTGTGTGTTTGTGGGGAGACTTTGCCGCAAGACTTTGCCCTAAGGATTGCTTTGGTCTAGTAGTTACTCTCCTGCACCTGGCCCTGCATAATTATAAGATCAGAGCACACCGTCAGGAGGTCAGCTTGACATACGCATGTGGCGTTGAAATCAAGAGCTTGATATAAGCCTTTTTGGCAAGTAATATGTCATCAGCAACGGTCTACAATGTCCTGTTTTTGTGGCTTTGGCTCTGCTACCTAATCCTATGAACTGGAGCTCGTAGAGCTGTGAAGGCACAGAGAGCGGGGTGATTCTCTGCCGGCCTTTTCACAAGGATACATGTTGTCCAACAGGCAGAATGTCTCTGTCTAGCTATATGTTCTTCTTTTCCAAACGTATGTACCTAATCGAGGAAACAGTTTAGTCTGAGAAAGCGATCACACACAATAACATGCCACATCAGGTCAGAGTCTGTACAGACTTTTAAAAAACGACTGGATGACTTCCTGCAGACACAGAATATTAAGGGTTATAATATTTAATATGTGGGTAAAAGCTTCTTGATCCAAGGAGAAATCTGACTGCCATTCTGGGGTCAAGAAGGAATTTTTTCCCAGTATGTTGCATATTGGCAAGCATTCAGACTGGGTTTTTTGCCTTCTTTTGGATCAACAGCAGTAGGTTATGTGGGAGAGGCTGAACCCGATGGACGCATGTCTTTTTTCAGCCTATATAACTATGTAACTATGTAACTATGTAACATCGCTTCCAAATGGCCGACTTCCAAAGACATACTAGTTGTTTTTTAATTTAATCGATATCAAGCCAGATTGTTAAAACAAGACTTTTCACAGCAAGTTATTATTACTTAGTATAAAAGTCTACAGACTTCTTTCCTGAACTAAATGTATGGACATTATCTATAAAGTATTTTACCAGGAAGGATACATTGAGATTTCTCTCATTTTCAAGGATGTCCACCAACTAAGTCCCTGTGCCGACTCCTTCTGCACTCTGCAAGGTCTTAGCTGGCGTTACGGGCAAGAGGTGAAGTAGGTTACCCCCTGTCCGGTTTTCACCCGGACAGTTTGGGTTTGTAATCATATGTTCAGGTTTCAGCCCCCTCCCACCCAGACACAGGATTCAGACCGGACTCAAGTCAATACCAGTGAGTATTCCAATTCCAGTGAGTATGTGTGAGTCTATACCAAGGAGAGCCTGTGCGACTGTATATCTGTGAGCAACTGTGTGAGTGTATACCTGTGAGAACCTGTGCCTGTGTGTCTGGGAGTATACCTGTATGTACTTGTGAGTCTGAGTGCATCTGTGTTAGTTTCTCCAGGTGTGTTTGTGACTCTGGCAGGGTCTTTATCATTATTTGCCTGTGTCTCTGTCAGTATGAAAAAACAACTCAGGATACCACACACTGGCAATATGTGGGTCTGTGGTCCAGGGTCCCTGAAAAATGTATGAGCAAGTGGTGATCACCCAACTCCAGGAATAAGAGAGCTTTATTCCACCCAAGTGGACGCGGCAACGTTTCAACTCATTATAATCCACGATTCTTATCTGGAATCAGTATTAAAAAGAAACAGCTCTGACAACCTGATATGAAGTGAATTTCCAAAATCACTTAAAGAATCTATACTCCACTCTTGTCCCGCAGTGCAAAGGACAACACAATCAACATCTGCCTCCTGTTTCCTCTTGCGATAGGACGCCAAGTACAGCCGACAATGTGCATGTGTAACTGAATGCTGACCCAGCCATGTGACGCCATGAGACCTCAGCCATCCTTTTTATGCAAAGTGTGTATACTCTACATAAAAAAAAATGCCGTGCAACGTTTGAGTGTTCGAGTTTGGCTTGAAGAAAAAATGGTAACCCTAGGGTGAAATCTGCAGATGCTTCTTTTAAATAGGAATAACTTCCTATCGTAAGACTGGAAAATAAATAATAGGTGGAAACAGAGATAGTTATCTGTGTAAACATGGTAAATTGATTCATGGAAAAATATCCATTTAGTTCCCAATGCGTATCTCCACACTAACAGGTCATAAATGGTTATGACCACAACACGGCATGAGTCAGAGATGTGCAGAGGTGCTAAGAGCATGTCGGATGAGTTATCATGCTGTGCCTGCACATAGAGCCTACTGATCTCTGCTAACAGTGCAAAACAGAGCTATGGAAGTGATGAGGAATGCTGCATTCAGGTAATGTCACTGTTACAAGATGCCCAAGGTCAAATATTTTCCCTCAGCCGTCGTGGTTCGTTCACCTCCGCCAGTTTCCGGATTCTCCCCTCAGCACGCAGCGGCTGAATCAATGTCAGTTCTTAATTTCTCCCAATAAAGCAGACGACACTGGTCATATTGGGTTAAGCAGACTCACTGGCCATTTCACATGACCTGTTTTTATTCAGTACAGAATCAGATAAGAACAGTTAACATCCCCGCCCCCCAACGCCATTAAGCCTGCTCTCCATCAGGTCCTCTCAGATTGTAAACTCTTGATCAGGGTCCTCCCTGATACTGTTCTATGTGTTTAACTTGTATGTATATTGGTTACTCTGTCTCTCCCATTATACAGCGCAATGGAACTTGGTGGCACCTTACAAATAACTGTAACTGCAATCAAACAGAGCAGGGTCCTTGTTTGGGGGGATTTCAGGGGAGCAGCCGTAATCCATGGGTACCATATGATAGCTCGGGCCCCTATGGTGTCACAGTCCAAAAAGCACCAAAATCCGAAGGCAGGGGCAAGGATGGCAGTGTGTAGCAGTTACCCCCAGGTGATGCCGCATGGTCGCTGTTGCCTGAGCTCCTGGGGCCAAGAAAGGCTCAGCAACATGGGTTCCCTATGGAGCTCCCTCCTGAAAAATCAACCCAATGGTAGCTCCCATGAGGGGGACCCTAACCCCAAAAGAGCAAAGGGTATTCAGGGCACCAGGGTTTAAAGTTTCTGCAGATGTATCCATTAACCCCCCCCTTGACAATTTTCCCGAGTGTGTCTCAGGGTTAAATTTCACTGCTGAGAGCGGTAACCCCGAGACACACTCGGACTGCATACATCACCTCTCCCTGCGCTCCCTCGCTGATCCCCGCAGCCTCCTCCGGCAATCGAGACCTCATACTTCCTGGTTTCCTTCTCGAGGGGAGGGAACCAGGAAGTATGAGGGTTGCAATCGCCAGAGGAGACTGCAGGGGACATCGAGGTAACGCAAGGACAGGTGATGTATCTAGCGGCACCCTGAGTGTTGCTCGGGGTTACCGCTTCAAACTTCAAACATAGGAATTTAACCCCGAGCCACACTCAGGATACCGCGAGGGGGGGGGGAATTTGAGCGCTTTTAGACAGGGAATTCTAAAATAAATAGACCGCCAGGGAGGTTAAAGCGAATGCTGTGCAGTACTTGATTGGGATGGGTTGGCCCGTGCCAGCTCTTTGGATGGTGATTGGCTGGGGTTTCAAACCCAGCTCATGGTTTCAAACCCAGGCTTCCCCTGGTGTCAGATAACACAGTGATTGAACATGAGGAATAGGCTTAAAGGCATTTGGATTATGTGCCGACGAGGAAAAGTCACAAACCACCACTTTTACCACCACCTTTACCACTGCAGAACCCACAGAAACAGCTGGATTAACCAAGCCGAACACGCCGGAGAAACCCGACTAGCCACTAGATCACAGTGCAGAGCGGCCGCCGGAAAAACCCAACACACAGACGAACTAGGTGAAAAAAAAAGTACGCTTGAAAGTTTGAAAATTGAAACGCATGTCTGCAAAAAAACTACTGAACGAAAATGTCTGAAATTTACATATAAGATCCAATGAATGATAATAAAAAGGTCTGTTACAGGAAGATGAAAAAACCCCAGAAAAAAAATGTTGACAAAAAAATCCCCAAAAATGCTTAACCCTTTCGCTGCTGAGCCTTTTCACACCTCTGTGCTGAGCTCATTTTTACCGGTTTCGCTCATCATGTTAAAATGCATTTTGAAGTCACATTTTATTATGCGAACCAGAAATATTATATATCGTTCTTTCCGGGAGCCTCGGCAGATTCATAATATATCATTATTATATGTATACGTTATGTCCTGTCTGTATATTATAACATAAAATGCAATAAAAGTTGAATTTTCAATAATTTACAACGTGTAAAGTGTTTTTTTTCACATTTTAACATTCGAGCGTTTGCGGTTATATTTTCTATGTGTTGCACTTGTTAAAAAAATTTGAAACGGGGAATAGTTACTTATTTTTGGGGAAAATTACGTGGTTTTTAGCAAACGCCCCCATAGAAAAAATCGTTAGTGCAGCATCATTGTTCACATTATAATTGAAATGGGAACAATATTGCTGCACTAATAAAAAAAAAAAAAAAAAGTTTTTTAATTTTTTTTTAATAATTTTTTTTATTTTTTAATAATTTTAATAATTTTTAATTATTTTTTTTACATTGCACATGGTCATGTTTGGTATCATTGGAAAGGCCATGCTATCAAACATTAACCCCTAGCTGTCATGGATCGGGAGATAGGGGTTAATTGGAACCCCCTATCTCCACCATAGGTGGCAGCAAGGGGTTAATTGATAAACTGGCGCCATCGCGCTATGCGCGATGATGCCAGTAGTTAGGGGGATATCCTGGAAGCTTGGCCGACATCCAAGATGTCGGCCAGCTCCGGGAGGGGACCGCGATACAGCACATTTTAGCACCATATCGCGATCCAGCCCCCTAGGGGTTAAAGACAGCTGCCGCTTGGAAGGGCAGGCTGTGCCCTTCCAAGCGGTGCCTGCCTTTACTCGCTGGCCCGCACGGATGGGGAGAGGTCCGAAGGACCTCACCCCTCCCCTTCAGGCACCTTCCCCGCAACGGCGGCGGTGCCTGAAATAGACGTCATCACGCAGGCGCAATGACGTCTATTGTGCCCGCCGGGGTCCCGGAGGCTGGGCTGACATCGAGGATGTCAGCCCGCACCGGGGAGCTGCCGCGATCGGCCGGAATCCTGGCCGATCGCCGCTGCAAAGGGAGGACACGCTGAGCGCATCCTCCGCAGCGAAGTATCCATGCCTCAGGACGCTAGAGACTTTTTACAGCAGAATAAAATAATAAACGGTTTATTAGATATTGAATTAAAACTGGAATATTTTTAACCATTGAAGCCTATGGGATTCTCCTGAATAAATCTGTCGAAGGAAACCACCGAATAGCAGGGCATTTCCCTGCTGTTTTGTGTTCTCTGAATAGACGAAGCATTGCTTCACTATGGGGGATTTCACTGCCCTCAAACAGGCACCGTACGTGCAGGCAATTTGCCAACATTTGGCGAACTGCCTGCTCTCAGAATAGTCGAATGGCCAGGAAAGGTAACCGTACGCTGAACTTCAGTGTTCGGTTATATTTCGGGGCCAGATCGGCGCTCTTTGAATAAACCTGATAGTTCCATAAGCAGAAAAAAGACATGCGTCCATCGGGCTCAGCCTTTCCCACATCACCTACTGCTGTTGATCCAAAAAAAAGGTAAAAAACCCAGTCTGAAGCTATATGCAACATATTGGGAAAAAATTCCTTCTTGACCCCAGAGTGGCGTCAGATTTCTCCTTGGATCAAGAAGCTTTAACCCACATATTAAATATTATGACCCTTAATATTCTGTGTCTGCAGGAAGTCATCCAGTCGCTTTTTAAAAATCTGTAAAGTATCTGACCCAACCACCTCAACAGGCAGAGAATTCCACAGCTTTATTGTTCTCACCGTAAAATACTCCTTCCTATGCTTTAGGCTGAATTTCCTTTCGTCCAGTCTAAATGGATGACCTCGTGTCCTGTGTATAGTCCTGTTAATGAATAGGTTTCCAGACAATGGTTTATAACCTTTGTGTTGTGTAAAGCAAAAAAATGGTGCGCTGAAAAACAGTCAGGTCTATTCAAAGAAAGGTGAAAATCAGGAGAATGACTGAAGTAGTGAAAATTGTAGGTCAAAATAGCCAAACCAGAAATATTCTCCCATTAATCTCACTTTCCAAATCAGCTATTTGGTCTAGATTGTTCTCTTCTCCTGACAATTCTCTTGAGTTTCACCTTTCTTTCAATAGACCTGATAATCAACATCATCAATATGAAGCAGACAAACATTTTGTGTAAGGATATTAAAAATATACATCATCTCAATTTCTCCTTTAATATTTTTATTTACATGCCATATGAGTTAGTAATGGAGAAATATAAAAGATGGTAAAAAATTCTTGGGCAAAAACCAAAATGTTCCATTACGCAGGTGCATCCTGCTGGTTTCCTTGATGACAGCTCCACTTTTAGAACTTCGTAAGAGAACTGTTCTTTATTCATAAAGCCCATTGTGTTTACATGTGGTACATCACGGGCCACAGTGATTGGTGGCAGACAGTGTAAAGCCCATTGTGTTTACATGTGGTACATCACGGGCCACAGTGATTGGTGGCAGACAGTGTGTAAGGTACGGGGAGCATGCTGTACACTATTTATCTTTCATTAGGAATAAACTGGTTGCTTAGTGACCAATTTACAATAGTCTTTTTTCACTCCTGAACCTGTGCAGAAGGCTCCGGGTATCTCCCGAATAATTACATGCATTTTGGAAACTGAATCCTATAATGTGTAGCGACCGTTTTAAGCAGTTTACTTACATTAAAACATGTAAACATCAAAATGTCTTTTGTGTTAGCAGAGATACTATAAAATAAATCTGATGCACAATTTTATGAAGGTCCCAGAAACCGGAGCGGTTTTAATTGGGTTTTTCCTGAAAAAAATCCATAGGCGTTCCACCTCGAGCTATGATAGCTCCATCAAGAGAAAGTTTTAACTTAACTGTGATTTACACTAGGAGAGTGCTTTTCTTGCCCTCTTTCCTTGTTTTTATAGATCTCTACTAATATATGGTGATTGGAGATTATCGCTAAAAGGTGGGGGTCATCTGCAAACAAGGAGGTAGAAAAACTACCCAGAAGTGCAGTTCCACTCAGAGTCAGTGTTGGGTCTCAGCGTTTGTACGTTTGCACAAAAATTTTGATTCTCATCATCTATAACATATTGCACTATTATTTTTGGGTTTGCTTCTTTTTCATAACCATACGATGGATGGCGGATCTGCAAGAGTCATCTGAACTCCAAAAGCATTTATTTTGCGCTCACCAGATATGTATATGTCTTTGTATAATATGGTATAGGGGAAACCACTATTTGCTGGTGTAGCATTGGAGCTTTGGTGGTCACGACTAGGGATGAGCCGAACACTCCCCGAGTTCGGTTCGAAGCCGAACCCGAACTTTCCAAATGTTCTCATCCGAACCCGAACTCGCACTCCATACAAGTCAATGGGGCTGAAAATTCGGTTTTTAGAGTGCCCTCCAAGAGGGCATATATGCTAGATATTTGCCATAAAAAGTGTATGGGGGTCCGGGTAGTGCCCTGGGGGACAGGAAACAAGGACAAAAAGTTTTTAAAAAAACGTTTTTAAAGGGACAGTGAGTTTTCCATGAAATAAGGGTTAAAAATAAAAACGAAAAATTCCTTCAAATATCGTGCCTAGGAGGTCCCCATAACCTGCCCGTGAAGTGGCGGATTTCTAGGATGTATAGAAATATGTAAAAACCAAAAAATGACATTTCAAATGACGGTAAATGCTTTTCCTTTAATCTATCCATAAACAACTGCTTGGGGCGGCAGTCTGTAAGAAAAGAGGAGACATTTTCGGACACCAGAAATAGTTTACTGATTTTTTGGCGGTGAAAAGCAGGAGAATGACTGGAGAATTGAAAATTCTAGACCAAATAGCCAATTTGGAAAGTGAGATAAATGGGAGAATTTTTCTGGTTTGGCTATTTTGACCTAGAATTTTCCATTCTCCAGTCATTCTCCTGAGTGTCACCTTTCTCTGAATAACCCTGTCAGGGTTATTCAGAGAGCGGTGAAGAGCAGGAGAATGACTGGAGAATGGAAAATTCTAGGTCAAAATAGCCAAACCAGAAAAATTCTCCCATTTAGGCTAGGGTCAGACTAGCGAATTTTTAACGTGCGTTTAGGCGCACTTAATCACGGCCGCACTAGCAGCAAATGACGGGCAATGACGGCCAATATATGAAGTACGGTCGCACGAAAGTCCGGCTGCGCAACGCAAGTGGAAAATGAACGCATTTTTTCGAGATCGCAGAACCGCTAGTACGGACGTACAGAGTGCGCTGCGTCCACTAGCGGCGTGTGTGCGTGATTTGGAGACGTCAGACCCTGCTCATGTCCGGCCAACATAACGTCCAGACACCCAAAGTTTCCTGGTTTGGATCCGTAAAAAATGCGCATCGTATGACCGTTTTCGCGCATTCCGTGAAAAAATAAGGCAATGCGTTCGGACGCACTTTTTGACGGTCGCTGCGAAAAAATGCGTTAGTCTGACCCTAGCCTTATCTCACTTTCCAAATCGGCTATTTGGTCCAGATTGTTCTCTTTTCCTGCCATTCTCCTGGTTTTCACCTTTCTCTGAACAACCCCGAGAGAGAGGTGAAAGCCAGGAGAACTGGCAAGAGAAGAGAACAATCTAGACCAAATAGCCGATTTGGAAAGTGAGATAAATGGGAGAATTTTTCTGGTTTGGCTATTTTGACCTAGAATTTTCACTTCTCCAGTTATTCTCCTGCTTTTCACCGCTCTCTGAATAACCCTGTGAATGTTTAATCCCGAGGTGAAAAATAACATTGCTTTAGATTTTTTTCAAACACCAGTTAACCACTTGGCTGCCAAGTGGTTCTCCTGTGCTATGGACGCGCTCAGCGCGTCCATGCACAGGAGGCAGCAATCCGCCGGATTCTGGCGGATTGCTGCGCCCCCCGGTGCGGGCTGACATCTTGGATGTCAGCCCAGCACTCCGGGACCCCGGCGGAGCAATTAGATGTCATTGCGGCGGCGCGATGACATCTAATTCAGGCGCCCCCCCCGCATGTGCGGAGGAAGCGCCTGAAATAGACCTCTCTCCTTCCCGATCGCCGGGGGCAGAGGGTTAATCCAGGCACCGTTTGGAAGGGCACAGCCTGCCCTTCCAAACGGTGGCTGTGATTAACCCCTGGAGAGCCGGATCACGAATCGGCGCTGAAAAGCGCCGGATCGTGATCCTCTCCTGGAGCTGGCCGACATCTTGGATGTCGGCCAAGCCTCCAGGAACTCCCCCTGAAGACTGGCGTCATCATGCATAGCACGATGACGCCAGTCCTGGAGTTAACCCCTAGCTGCCACCAATGGTGGAGATAGGGGGTTCCAATGAACCCCCTATCTCCTGATCCGTGGCAGCTAGGGGTTAATGTTTGATATCGTTGGATCGGCCAGAGCATGGCCTTTCCAAGGATACTAAACATGAGCATGAAAAATGTTTTTTTTAAAAAATAAAAAAATTAAAATAAAAAAATTAAAATAAAAAAATTAAAAATTTTAAAAAAATTCTAAAAAAAAATAAACAAGTTTTTTTTTTTTTTTTGTTAATGCAGCAATATTGTTCCCATTTCAATTATAATGTGAACAATAATGCTGCACTAACGATTTTTGTATGCGGTGCGTTTATTAAAAAAAGCAAAATTTTCCCCAAAAAAACTAATGTAACGAGACCCCATTTCTATTTTTTTTAACAAGCGCACCCCATACAAAATATAACCGCAAACGATCGCATGTTAAAATGTGAAAAAAAACACTTTACACATAATAAATTATTGAAAATTCTAATTTTATTGCATTTTTTGTTATAATATACAGACATGACATAATGTATACATATAATAATGACATTATGAATTATGAATCTGCCAAGTCTGCCGGAAAGAACGATATATAATATGTCTGGGTCATATATCAAAATATGGCTACAAAACGCGGTTAAACATGATGAGCGAAAGCGGTAAAAATGACCTCAGCACAGAGGTGTGAAAAGCCTCAGCAGCGAAAGGGTTAAATGCAGCATATTAGGATGTTTTAGGGAAATTAATTCTCAAATCTCAATCAGAAGCAGACACCACCCCACCCTCAGTATATTGTACAATGTATCAAATTGATTACCAGACTAAAAACACCTGGTGTTATGCCCGTTTGTGAACAGAGGTCATTTAGAGTTGATAATCTTTCCACCTACACATTAGTTTTTAATTCAATATCTAATAAACCGTTGCTTATAATATTCTGCAGTAAAGAGTCTCTTTATTTCTAGATTTTTTAATATTTTTTTAAGCATTTTCTATACTTTTTTCAAAATTTCTTTTTTTTTTTCGAACTCGAACCGAACACGCCCAAAAAGTTCAAAATTCGCGAACTTTCGAACTGCCAAAGTTCGAGTCGAACTCCGAACCGTCCGAACCCGAACAGCTCATCCCTAGTCACGACGTGTTGTGTGGCGCTTACCATGTGTGCACATTGACAATTTAAAAAGATGGTTTGCTGAAAATTAAAAGAACAAATGGTTGAATTTACAAAAAATAAACACTCATTTTTTTTTACATTGAATCTATGGGATTCACCTGTTTAAGTAACAAGAGAATAGTGTCAGGTCCGAGCCAGGATGGAGCCATGGCGTGGCCAATAGGTTATATATTTTATTTCCCAAGCGCTGGGGGTAGGGTTGCACTGATACCGATACTAGTATCGCTGCCGATACCGGGTACTGCAGGAGTACTTGGTACTCATGCAGTACCCCCAATATTTTTTTCCGATACCGGAAGCCGGCATTGAGCCGGCTTGCCGGCATCCAAGGGGCTGGGGCGGCTGTCCGAATGCTCTATCCATGTGATAGTGGCTGGGGTCCTTCCAACGAGCGCACGCGCGGAAACTTTCCCGGCGTCGCTAAAGGAAGGTAAGTATAAACAAAGTGAGGAGAGCAGCTGCAGGGCCTGTCCGAATGCCGATAGAGCATTCGGACAGGCCCTGCAGCTGCTCTCCGCTCATACTTACCTTCCTGAGCGACGCCGGAAAAGTTTCCGTGCATGCGCTCGTTGGAAGGACCCCAGCCGCGATCACGTGGTCGCGGCTGGGGACCTTCCAAGGAGAGCGCACGCGAAGACTTTCCCGGCGTCGCTAAAGGAAGGTAAGTATGAGCGAAGGGCGGGCAAATCCATGAGCTGGGTGGCAGTATCCATGAGCTGGGGCATATCCATGAGCTGGGGGGCATTACCCATGAGCTGGGCGGCATTATCCACGAGCTGGGCGGCATTATCCACGAGCTGGGGGCATTATCCACGAGCTGGGGGCATTATCCACGAGCTGGGGGGCAGTATCCACGCGCTGGGGCAATATTCACGAGCTGGGGGGCATATCCACAAGCTGGGGGGCATATCCACGAGCTGGGGGCATTATCCACACGCTGTGGGCATTATCCACGAGCTGGGGGCATTATCCACAAGCTGGGGGCAGTATCCACGAGCTGGGGGGCATATCCACGAGCTGGGGCATATCCATGAGCTGGGGGGCATTATCCATGAGCATTATCCATGAGCTGGGGGGCAAATCCATGAGCTGGAGCATTATCCACGAGCTGTGGGCATTATGCACGAGCTGGGGGGCATTATCCATGAGCTGGGGGGCAGTATCCACGAGCTGGGGCAATATCCACGAGCTGGGGCAATATCCACGAGCTGGAGCATATCCACTAGCTGGGGCATTATCCACGAGCTGGGCGGCATCATCCACGAGGTGGGGGCATTATCCACGAGCTGGGGGCATTATCCACGAGCTGTGGGCATTATCCACGAGATGGGGGGCATTATCCACAAGCTGGGGGGCAGTATCCACGAGCTGGGGCAATATCCACGAGCTGGGGCTTATCCATGAGCTGGGGGGCATTATCCATGAGCTGGGGGGCAATATCCATGAGCTGGGGCAATATCCATGAGCTGGCGGGCAAATCCATGAGCTGGGGCATTATCCATGAGCTGGGAGGCAAATCCATGAGCTGGGGGGCAAATCCATGAAAAGGGGGGCAAATCGCTTTGAATTCGGGCCCTGAGGAAAGTAGGAGCCATCTGGACCAGATAATCAGATAGCGGGGGAGCATGTGATTGGCTGTGAAATACAATTGTTCCGTAGTGTGTAATTCTTCCATTCTGGACAGCCAGAGTGTGAGGGGTGGGCAGTCGGGGCGTCGCCAGAACAAGGGGATCAGGCTTTTTGCCGTGTTAAGGACAGGGGCGGATCCAGAGCCTAGTCTCGGGAGGGGCACTGACAGAAAATAAGGTGTTGCTTACAGAACTAACAATATTTTATTTACATGAAAAATTGTCATAATCTGTTTTTCCCTGGGTGTGAGTATTAATAAATACTCCTTTTATTAAGCTCTGCTCAGTCTACTAAACTGGGTTTAATTTAAATGAACAGGGTGTTTCAAGTCACCCTGCTTGAGAGCTTACAATCTAAGAGGAGAGGGGTGTGACCCATTAAGTGAGGGTGAATAGGGTAAGTGAAGTGGTGGGTTGCATGAGGGCTGAATGGGAAGAAGAGGAAATGACAGTGGGGAAACAATTTTATATATTTTATTATCCGATCACAATATTAAATTCAAAATAATATTCGGATAACTTGAATATGAAAATAATTGTTGCAGCCCTACTCGCAACCGTTTTCCAGTAGTATTTCATCACCTCTAAAACAGACCCTAACCAACACACCACACCGTAAACACATACAGAAGCTGACTATCCCACAGTGCTCGCACCCAGACCCTGATCAACCCATTGAAGACACACAGACCCAGAGACAATCCTTTAAAAGACACAAACCTCTGCTCAAAGTGCTCAAAACACATAGTCCCCAACCCTCCTCTGCATAGACCAATAACCCCCTACCCTTGTGCAAAGCTTAATGTGCTCATGATGGGGTTGAGGACACTCTCTTGCCCACCTCTATGGGTACCAATGGCATGGGTAGACAGAGCGTGGCATGCACCCACTCTCCCTCTATTCAGCATGGCCAGCACAAGGAGCTGCCAGTGGGTTGCAGCAGAGCACAATACTACAACAGCTCAATTCAAACTGAAGAGGGATGGAAATATGTCCCCTTATCTCTTGCTGGGCTGAACTCAGGACAGCCCTTATCACAGGAGTTTGATTTATGGGCATTGTAAACCAGCCTTCTGATGGTCCAGGAGTCAGGACCAAACTCAAGCCTCCCTGCCCCCTGCTAACCCTAAATGAAAGAAAGAAAAAAAAAAAAAGACATTTGACCTCATGTAAGTGGAAGGCTGGCCAGAAACAAGAGAACTGCAGGCCAGAGAGTCACCACAGGAATCTGACTTCAACTTGTCAGAGAAGGGAGAGCTGAGAACTGGAGACAAGGAAGGAGGAGCATTTCTCCTACTGCCAGCCAATCAGCAGAGGCAGCACTGTGATACTGCAGGTGCTGATCAAAGGAGGGGAAATAGCCGGATCACGGCAGCATAGAGAACTAATTGAAGCTTCTTCTGGCGCTGGCTGGGTGGGATTTTCTCGGGGGGGGGGGGGCAATTTCCCCGTTGCCCCCCCCCTGGATCCGCCCCTGGTTAAGGATACGTAGACCAACAGAGTTTTTATATGCCTACCTGGAGTATGGGACGTGGTGCAATAGCATAGGTGCTGGTAAAAGGTCGGGGGAGGGTGGTCGAGAAAAAGACCCAGCAGTCGGTGTATCTTTATCCAGTAAGGGCGTATTAAGGGGCAATCCCACCATATATGTATGAGTGAACCTGGAGAGTCACCGCAGCGCTAGCATTTATCGTCAACCTCTGGGTACATTCGGCAAAGAACCTGGGGGGTTCTATACCACATAGAAAGCAGTTTATAGGCTGATTCCTGTATTCTTGTGGCGACAGAGCAGTGGTGTGTGAGATCGCATATGCGGCTCCAGTCCTTCTCAGACAGGCATATCCCCAACACCGTCTCCCACCTCCCTATGTATCCGGGGGGTTGAATCTTAGAGGCATGTAGGAGAAGGGAGTAGAGACAGGATACACCATGCGGCAGTAGGCCTTGGCATGAGCAGAGTACTTCAAACTCAGTGAGGGGTCTTTTCAGGTGGGGTTGTTGTGGGATGGATTTGATGAAGCTCAATATCTGTTGGAAGGGCAGGTAGAGGGCGAGAGAGACAGCTTCCCCTCCCACCAGCTCCCCCAGGGTGACAAAGTGACCATTCGGGAAGATGTGGTGAATGCGTGGTATAGGTGCGCTAATTAGGTCTGGAAAGGTCATGGGGTTGAGGCCGGGGGAAAAGTCGGGGTGGTAGATCAGTGGGGTGAGAGAAGAGGGATCCGAGGAAAGCCCCAGGGGTTGTCCCATCCGGTGCCAGATCCGCAAGGACGTCGAAGTGTATAGCAGGGAACGCGTTAGGCGAAGTCCATGGCGTCTGGGTAGCCATGGGAGTGCCGAGATCAAGACTCCCGTTTCGATCCCCTCGATCTCTCCCCAGGCCCTTGCCGGACTGAGTCTCATCCACTCCACCACCCTAACCATATGGCATGATTTGTAGTATAGAAAAAAGTCTGGGACTGCCAGACCTCCCTCCAGTTTAGGTAGAGTTAAACAAGTAAAACTTTGTCGGGGGTGGCTACCCCGCCATATGTATGTGGTTGTCAGGGAGCGGAGTGCGCGAAAGTAGGTACTGGGGATATGGGTGGGGATTGTCTGGAATAATTACAGGAGGCGTGGTAGTAAGTTCATTTTAAGTACTTGGACCCTCCCCAACCATGAGATGTGCGGATAGTCCCATTGTCCAAGGCCATTAGCGAAAGTATCCAGGATGGGAAGGAAATTGTCATGAAACATATGGGAGGGGATTTGAGTGACTCAGATTCCTAAATATTTAATACGTAAGGTGGCCCATTGAAAGGGGAAGTATGGAGTGAGGGCTGAGGCCCGGCGTGCGGGTAGGGATATGTTAAGTATAAACGATTTAGCGTAGTTAATTTTCAGGTTTGAGAGTAGGCCGTAACGATGGAATGCTTGTAGAACATTGGGTAGGGTGGTTTCCGGGCGGGAGATAAAAAATAATAGATCGTCTGCATATGCCGCGATTTTGTGCTCGGTAGGGCCCACTCCCAGTCCCTGGATGTCTGGGGAGCTTTGCAGCGTGAACAATAGAGGCGAGAGGGGGCAACCCTGTCAGGTCCCGTTCCGGATCCCAAATGGGGCCGTGTACATGCCGTTAACGCAGACACGGGCCGTGGGGTTAATTTATAGAGCTCGAATCCAGGCACACAAATGTGGGCCAAGACCTATGTGTTCGAGCGTTGCAAACAAAAAGTCCCAGTTGACCCGGTCGAAAGCCTTTTCGGCATCTGTGGACAACAACAGCAATTCCTCCCCTCGGCGTTGAGCCCTGTGCGTGAGAGTTAAAGCTCTAATGGTGTTGTCTCTAGCTTCCCGGCCTGGAATAAAGCCAGTCTGGTCAGGGTGAATAAGGTCAGTAATGTGGGGTAATAGTCGAGACGCGAGTATTTTGGCAAATAATTTGAGGTCACAATTTAGCAGTGAGATGGGTCGGTAACTCTCGAACTGTTCAGCGTCCTTCCCGTCTTTAGGTATCAAGGTGATGTTTGCGGTTAAAGTCTGGGGTGGGATGAGTCGCCCCTCTGGGACCGAGTTAAAGGCTAATAAAAAAAGTGGGGAGAGTGTCTAAAGAAAATGTTTGTAGTAGTTTAGTGGGAGGCCGTCAGGGCCTGGCCATTTACCGTTTTTTGAGGATTTCAGCGCTCCGACCAGCTCCTCCGCCGAGAGCGGCGACTCAAGGAGTCGCGCAGTCGACTGCGGTAGCCGGCATTTCAGGTGGGAAGTCAGATAGGACTGATATTCGTGACTAACAGTCGTCCTATCCCGGCTGGGGAGGGGGCCTGGTAGATTGTAAAGAGATTCGCAGTACGATCGGATGGTGGATTGAATGTCGCCGGGTAGGTAATGTAATTTTTTATGTGAGTCTCTGATCTTGGCAATGTTTGGGCGAAACCGGTCGAGATATGCTCTTCCTTTGCTTTTAACAGCTCTATCTTGAATCTATTTTCTGTGGACTTTGCCCCATGGCTAATACTGGTTGTTTTCTTAGTTTGCCTGTGCATTTGGTTATGTAGGTGGCTAGAACCACCGAGGTATAGTGAGCCACCAGTGTTTTCAATTAATTCTATGCTCTTGTTACTATTATCTTATAGCCAATCCGTGCCTTTTGGGTGGTTTTTACCACTGAGACATAGGTGGCCTTTATTGTTCATGAGTAACTTTTGCTATTCCTTATTGGTACGGCTTTACCTCCCTCCTTTGGGCTACTGTCCACAACCTACTTTTTCCATTGCTCTTGTTAGATACTTATGTCATAATAAATTATACTACAAATTTACCTCCACTCTTGTTGCACTTGTGCAAATTGTTCTGCAATGTAAGATGTAGCCCTCCGTTTCTGTAACATGCGTGCCAGGAGGCGTCCGCTCTTATCACCGTGGGCAAAGAAAAACATTTTGGAGAGTTGGCATTGTCGGTGGTAGGAGGAATTTAAAAGGGTGGTCAAGTCTCGTTTCGCTGCGGTTAGCTCAATCAGGTCGTCTGGGTCGAGGGAACCTTTGTGTAGGGTCTCTAACGTCTCTATACGCGTTAACGCATCGGCTATGGCGGTTGATTTCTGTCTTTTAAATTCTGATGCTTTCTGGATGTAAAAGCCCCTCACAACGCATTTGTTTGCTTCCCAGATCGTCAGTGGGGACAGGTCTGGGTTGGTGTTTTCATTAAAGTAATGCTCTAGAGCCTGCGTGCAGTCCTGAATAACGGTCGGGTCAGAGAGAAGAAAGTCGTTAAGTCGCCAGGTTGGGGCTGTGGTCCGGTAAAGCGGGGAGGTGAGGGTCATCATGATAGGAGCGTGGTCAGACCAGGGCAGGTTGCCAATTGTTGCAGAGTGGAGGTCTTGCAGGTGGTAGTGAGATAGAAAAAAATAGTCCAGTCTGGAATAAGTCTGGGCCGGGTGAGAAAAAAAGGTATAGTCCTTGTCAGCGGGGTGGAGCGCCCTCCAGCAATCCACCAGTCGGTTCGAGTGGAGGAGTGAGCCAACCCGGAGCAAGATATGTGGGGGGATGGCAGAGCGTCCCAATGACGTGTCGTGTAGGGGATCCAGTGGGAGGTTAATGTCCCCGCCCAAAACCAGGCAACCCTCTGTGAAGCCGTTTAATGTTGTGAGAAATTTAGCTAGGAATTTATGCTGACTCTTGTTTGGTGCATATATGTTAGCAAAAAAGTGTACATGCGATCTGAAATCGTGCCCTTCACTACCACATAACGGCCGTTTCCATCCGTAAGCGTGGCTACATGAATGAAGGGGACGGACTTGGCAAATAATATTGTTGTACCTTTGGATTTGGCTTGGGTGTTGTGGCTGGAGAATCCCAAGGGAAACCTTGAATCAGTTAATTTGGGGGCAGACCCCTCACGGAAGTGGGTTTCCTGAATAAACACTACGGAGGCCTTGGCCCTATGAAAATCCCGTAAAGCGAAGGATCTTTTCTCGGGGGTGTTGAGGCCTCGGGCGTTGATAGAAAAAAGTGTTAGGTGGGCTGGTGTTATGGGCGCCATGCGTTACCTGCAGGGGTAGTGGAGTGAGAAGTCTATCAACGGTAGAGGTCTCTGGGATGGGGATGGGAATTAGAGGGGAACTCAAGGGAGGGTGGAGGGGGTACTAGAGAAGGGGAGGCCCAGAAAGGGGAAAAGAGGAGAAAGAAACCTCGGGCCAAAGTGTATGAGGTGTGGGCAAGGTTGGGCACGGGGTCCGGGGGTCACAATGAACTCCCAAAACCCCTCCCAACCGTCGCGTCGCCCTGTCCTCCGGAGGGAGACGAGTCCAGAGGGTACCACGCGGGAGGTGTCAACAACTACTCCGCAATCCAGACGGATAAGCTCCAGCAGAGAGGGGGAAGTCCCTCCGACCCAATGCAATCTAACTTAACTTAAAATACTAAGATGAATGCGCAGTAAAATTAAAACTATGAATAAACAGTGTGTATGTCATGAACCCTAGAAAAAGGTGTAGAAAAAACGTTTCTATGGTGGAAAAATCCGACAGGCGGATAACTTCGTAACGGCGCGATAGTCATATGTACATGTAGAGTGGTAGAGTCCCGGTGTCCCAGTCAAAAAATTGGAATCATAATTACCCGCCGTGTCTCTTCTCCTTGAAGTTGATCGTGCATCACGGGAGCAGGTGAGATGTCGACGGGTCGTGTTTTTTCTTCAGGAGTCCGATTATACACAACGGAAGCAGATTTTAAGCTGGTGAGACCACCAGGAGAGATGGTGTGTGTAGGGTTTGTAGCAAAAGGTCTCGTGTGGGAGCTGGGGAACCCTTGGGCGAGGGCCCATGCATTAGTTCTTCGTAACGGCGCGAGAGTCCTATGGACATGTAAAGCGGTAGAGTCCCGGTGTCCCAGTCAACAAGTTGGAATCATAGTTACCCGCCGTGTCTCTTCTCCACGAAGTTAATCGTGCCTCACGGGAGCAGGTGAGAGGTCGGCAGGATGTGTTTTTTCTTCAGGAGTCCGGTTATACACAACGGGAACAGGTTTGAGGCTGGTGGGACCACCAGGTGGGGTGATGTGTGTAAGGTTTGAAGCAAAAGGTCGTGTGTGAGAGCCGGGGAACCCTCAGGCGAGGGCCTGTGCGTTAGTTCGTCGAACCCCGGTGTCGTCCAGTGGAAAGGCGAGTCTTGGCGGGTCTCTGCGGCAAGGCGCCTGGAGCCAAGCCGGGGCGGTTGGAGGAGTAGAATTGCACAGGGTCCGGCCACGACAGCCCCACCGGAGGGAGTTGGAGGTCAGAGATCAGGGTATCTACATCAGCAGAGGAGCGTGCCAGGAACGGGCCCTGGGGAGTAGAAACCAGAAGCCCGTGGGAAAGTGCCAGCGGTATCTTATCTTCTGCGCCTGAAGGGTCCTCGTGAGGGGGCGCAGGGCCCTGCGGAAAGCCAGGGTTGCAGGAGACAGGTCTGGAAAAAGTTGTAGTTCCACTCCGTCATGGGAAATCTGAGTGGGGGCGCGTGCAGCCCGTAATAGATCTTCTTTAAGGGGAAAGCTTTCTAGGCAACAAATTACATCTCGTGGAGGTCCAGTCCCGCGTGGGCGTAAGGCGCAGTGTGCACGCACAAAAGCAATAGGAGTAGAGTTCGGTCTGTCGAGTAGAGTATTAAAGATGGAAGTGAGGATAGGGATCCGCAAATTGTTGCGCCTGCCACGGTTGTCTAAATCTTCCATGTGGAGTGCCATACCTCTGAGTTGATCGGTCTGTGAGTCAAGCTTGGTGGAGTTTGCAGTTTGTTGTAGGTTTAGAGAGTCACAGGTAGCTTCCACAGCGTGGATCTTAGTGTGCAGGCCCTGTAAATCCCCTCTGACCTGCTGTAATTCTGCCATGATGGTAGCGTTCGCCTCCCTCAAGTCCTCTTTAGTGGGCAATCGTGCTAGGAGGGTAGCCCAGTCTGGGCCGTCATCAGAGTGCAGCATTCCTGCGGCATCGTCTGCGTCTGGTGTGGGAGAGTCAGAGGATCGCGGTGTTGAGGCCTGTGAGGCATGTGAGCCCTCTGACCACGTGGTCGCGGTGGCTGTCAGCGGCACCAGAAATACCTGCAGCATTGCGGCCAAATTTTGGCCAGCAGGTGCCTGGGGACGTTGGGCACTTGTGGCTCGATGCGTTTTCCCCATCTGAAGTGCTGGCTTTTCACGGTAGGCGCAAGTTCGGCGGGTCCGAGGGGAGCTCTCTGCTTAAGCGGCCAACTTGGTTGGCGCCACGGACACGCCCCCAACAAAAGGAGTTTATTTAGTAATAAACACAAGAACATAAGACACGTGAACTAAACAACAGATCAGACCTGGACAATAGAGGAGACTGGGCACAAAGGGGAATAGCTTTAGAGGAGGAGAGGAGATGCGGGAAAAGGAGGTTGAGGCGAGAGGGATGGCTGAGAGTAGTGAGAGCAGAAATAGACACAAAGGGAACTTAATACAAGAGGGCAGACAATATATGACAAGAATACAGATAACAGATACACTGGCTAAGGTACAGATATGGATTAGGCAATAGAGTGGTCGTTGGCATAGCAGGGGTCTATTCAAAAAATTTGTGGTATATAGTAGGGGTCTAGGCAAGGTGGCAGGCAGGGTGGTCAAAGTCCAAATCAAGGGGTCTGGAAACCAGGGGTTCAAGATAGGGGGAACAGGGAGCAAAGGGGGGTACCGGATTGAAGGGTAAATAGGGTCCTCAGGAAAGGCTTTGTAGGTTCAATAAGGAGAGTCCAGAGATAGCTCTGCACAGCAAGACAGTCTGTAACTTCAATGTGGAAGTGGTCTGGGGAGGGCGTAGCTTCCTTATGTGCAGGTTCAATCAAGGCTAGGTGAGTTCAGGTCGGGCTCCAGAGCTAGGTTGCAAATGTGTGCCAAATGTTTGCAGGTTTCAAAGGGGGCGCCAAAGGGTCAGGGCGTCCAAGTCCTGACACACTGACAGCAGCCAAATCCTGGGGAGCACTGAACCTGAACCTATGTAACCCATGTATATCTGGCTCTGATACTAGCCTCACCACCAGCCACTGACCTCACCGCACATCCCTGTGCTTGGGAGGCCAGGATCGGGAAGCAGTGTGTGATTCTGCTGAGAATTCTCAGTGTACCTTCTAGTTTTCTGCAGGGATTATCACATCAGGAGGAATTCGGGAAAGGAAGAGGAGTGAGAGATTTATAGAGTAAAAGGGAGAGCGTGATAGAGGGAGAAAGGAGAGAGATGAGGAGAAATAGAGAAATGGAGAGGAACACATAGATACAAGGACAGATGGAAAAATACACAGAAGGACACACAGATATAGATGGATGGATAGACAGAATAACAGTCAGAAAGAAGGATGCATAAATAGGTAAAAGGACAGAATACCAAAAGGATAGACAAACAGAAAGGGAAAAACACAATCAAATATACATAGGGAGCCCCCCCTTACCCAACAGCCTTTTGCTACACTGAGATGTACATTGTATACAAAGCGGCTCCTGGTGTTGGCAGCCAGTAGTCGAATGCTCTGGACACATGTCAGTCCCTGTTGGGAGTACAGAGCTGCCGCCAGTCACCGAGTCCCACCCCATACCTTCTCATTACAGATCCCCCCACTGTGCCATTACAGAGTATCTTACCTGATGCAGTGGGTCCCAGGTGGTGCGTGGCAGCTGGACCTGTAGCTGAGGGGGCGGGGCTAACCCTGCTTCCCTCACTAGCAATTGCGCACCGGAACTTCCTTCAAGCAGGCAGGGGGACTGGCCAACTGGGATACCGGGATAAATCCCTATAGGCTGCTTAATTTTTTCAGCCGCTGGGGCCGTTTTATAGTGGCTGGTCTGTTTTTTTTTTTTTAGGCCGCAGTACTCGGGAGTAGTCAAATGTCTCCAGCTTCCTGGGTGGTCTGTGTAACGCACGAGACCGGAAGAGGCAGTGAGTTACCAGTGAGTCGTGGGAAGGTGATTTCTCCTCCCACTCTGTGTCACACCCTGGTCCTGCTGGTTGTGTTCTTTCATTTTCCTGAACACATGGAGCTGGGGCAGAACCGGGGAAATGTTAGTTTTTTTTCTTCTTGGTGCTGGGTGGCTTTTTTTTTTTTGAGGGGGGGGCTGTTCTGGCTGCACCCGGATGCTCTGTGCTTCTGTAAATGTGGGGTGCAGGCAGTGTGCTCGGTGCAGTACATGTCCCTATGGAGGGGGCTGGCTGTAGATCTATCACATTGGGCTCTCTGTCCCTAGATCTGGGCTGTAACATTGCTCTGTGGGGTCTGTGTCCCCAGACCCGGGTTGCAATGTTGCCCAGTGCCTGCCTGCTGGGATGGCTCCTTAAACAGAGATGAAACCGACTGATCACATGACTGGAGGTTCCTCTGTAGGGAGAGAGTGGTGACAGGAAGTGCTGCAGACAGCCATGTGCTGCTACAGGAGGACAGAGCTGCTGGATTCCCACTCCCCAGGAAGAAGTATATCAAGTATATCAGAAGGTAGCATTCTGTTCATGTATATTACGTGTGTGAACTAGATTTAAAAAAAAAAAAAATGCAAAATGGCTTTTATTTCCGTTTCATTTGTTGATTTTGCTGTTTAGTTCTAAGGACCTGCATGCGTTGTTTGTAACTACAGATCCCACAATACTCAGGCAGCCAGATAGGAGCACAGTGGGATAAGTAGTTGCACAATATTGAAGGTGTGAAAATCCCTGAAAAAGGAAAATACTTTGTGTTTGAGCGGGAAAAACATTTGATAATGTGTTGGGGGTAGCTCTTACAAAGAAAACACCTAGAGCTCTATCACCTCCCTCAAGCCGACGCTAGCGTGAGTGTTAGCTTAAATGAGGTGATAGCGCTGCCCAGGGCTCGAGTCCTGCGGGACTGCACGGGGACGGCGTTCACGCACTTCTCCCGCAGCAGGAAGGCAGCGGGAATGCAGGTTCCTGCTGTGAGCCAGCAGAGTGGATCTCTGGGGCTGCTAGCGGAATGCATTAACAGCATTCCGCTAGCCCTCCAAGTGCCTGGCATGTTCCCAGCCTCGCACACGCGGCTGCTGACCGGAAGGATGTGACGCAGACGAGATCTCGCGAGAGCGCCTCACAACCTAGAAGCCGGCGGCCACGTGAAGGAGCATGCTGGGCATTCGAAGGAACAACATGGGTCTGTGCTGGCCGGGAAAGGGTAAGTATAATTCTGGGGCTCTGCTGGGTATATTATTCTGGGGCTGTGCTGGCTATAAAATTCTGGGCTCTGCTGGGTATATTATTCTGGGGCTGTGCTGGCTATAAAATTCTGGGGCTGTGCTGGCTATAAAATTCTTGGGCTCTGCTGGCTATAAAATTCTGGAGCTCTGCTGGGTATATTATTCTGGGGGTCTGCTGGCTATAAAATTCTCAATTTCAATTGCTAAAATGCTTATTTTAGTAGTGATTTCAATAAGGATTACTACAACATAATACAGCTATAATGGGCTCAGGTGGGGTCCCTGCAAATTTGCCATTCCCAGGGTGCTATGTAGCCAAAATTGGTAGAATGTCCCTCACGAGACTGGGGTCTGGATCCGTCCCAGCCTAGACCCCCTAGCAAACTGAAAATGATAGAACACCAGCCAGCCAGGAGTATGGGTGATCAGGATGCTGTCTGCTCCTAGCACTCTACCCAGCTATGAGAGATACCCCTGGGAAAGCCCCAGATGCCCTGCCGGGAGTGGCACCTTCCTGCCAAGCGCAGGCTCTTCTGCTTAGTTACCCGGCAGCCTCCTGTGATCACCAGCCCTGTGGATTCAGGGAGAGCCCTAACTCTCTATCCTTTTATTTGTCTTCCTAGCTATCCATCCGTCCCTCTAAGTAATATTGTGTGTGTGTGTGTGTATATATATGTAGCGCTGCTTTAAAAACACTGTATTCTGGTGCATTGCACTATTGCTGCCACCAGAGGGAGACAGAGACATTGTTAGACTATGCTGGACAAAACCGAACTACATGTACCATCATCCTTTGCGTGAGGACAGGAAGGAGGTGGTACAGGAAGAGGAAAGAGATCAGCTGCCTCGTGCAAGGCAGAAGCAGAGTGAGCGGAGCAGTGAAAGGTGGAGGACGCACATTAGAGCTGTCAGGGATCACAACCAGGCCGGAGTACAGACGCTGTCTTATGGGTGCTGGAGATCGGGACAGTAATCGCGTTGAGACCTACCTGCGCAGCGCTGAGAGGTCTGGAGGAAAAAGCTAGTTCCGGCAGGACCCCGTGTTAGGAGGCTGCGCTGATTGATTGGGAGTGCAGGCAGCGGATCGGTGTTCCAGTTGCGGAGATTGGGCAAGCTGAGAGCAGATTCAGTAGCACGGAGTCCCAGTACACAGCGGAGAAGATCTTGTGGTCGAGGCATCGAGAGCTGGACAGTTTCGTTCATCGGATTGGTGAGAGGCCTCCAGGCCGCAGTTCCAATACAGAAACGCATGCTGCAATATTGTTTAAATTCACAGGGCCCCAACGGTGACTAGTCGAAGATTGTTTTGTTTCATTCACTGGCCAGTTGAACACAGTACCCGGGTACCCGAGACAACACACATATATATTTTTTGAGCTATTATTCACGGGACGTACACTCCAGAACTGAGGGGGTTAACCGTTTCTTTTACCGCCGCGTGTTTTTCCCGCGTTACGAATTCTTGTCATTCAAATACCGTATATGCGTAATATATGCTGCTTTATTGGGATCAGTAAAGAATATAATATATAAAAATCCACAACCGTGCTGGTGTATAGTTATTTCCTAGTGCGGTGAGATTAACCCGAGGTTTATTCAGCGGCTCCTCCGGGAGTGAGCGCTACATATATATAATGGCTGAGAGTATAACTATAATAAGAGTGCTGACTGTAACGTGAACACACCTCTGTTCTCAACCAAATACATGAGACCATCTTACGGTTAGTATCCTTTTTCGTTTGCACTTATCACAATATTTTTTCCCAGGGCTGCTTTTTATTCCCAGTCCGGCCCTGCAAGCAGGGAAGTTCCAGCACGCAGTTGCTGGTGAAGGAGGCCACGGTAGCCGCGCCGCCTGGGACCCACTGCTGCAGTTGAGATGCATCAGTGGGTCCCAGGCATTAGAGAGGCCTGGAGGCACTTGCCTCACGACCCAGTCCACCCCTGGTCGCGACCCACTTTTGGGTCACGACCCACTACTTGAGAAACACTGCTCTAGAACGATCACCAGGAGCTTCAGCAGCAATACCTTGATTGAAGTTTAGTGTAGAGTTTGAGGACTGGAAGCCACCGGGAAGTCTCTAGATATTCAGGAACCAGGATGACTGTAACAGGTACGGAGGACACAGCGTGGCTTGAGTTCGCTGGTAACTGCAGGCAATAAGTAAGAGGGTGAACCTATAGGGTAGGGATAGCAATATGGAAGGGAAACACCAGTCCTTGAATGGCTGGCAGTCAAAGACAGGAGAGGTATGGAAAAACGGTAACAGAACCAGGCAAAGCCTGGAAGTAAGAAGTCCTGCCCAGCAGGTAGAATAATGAATAGTCAAGAATATCAGAAATCAGTAATAGAGAACGATAAGGAATAAACAGGCACTAATAGGAGGTCAGAACAAACTGAAACCGAAAATACTAAAATAAAATAAAAAACCAAGCTAAAGAGGACTGAAAGAAATACACACAAACTACTATACAGGACCTAGAGAAGTAACTGACAGAACTATGACAAGAGGGAGCTCACAAAACCTCTGACAGGTAAGGGAAGGAAACAGAACAGAATGAAAGAGCATGGAGGAAGGGGAGAGGCCACAATAAATGGCTGGTCATCCAAGTGAGAAATCAGAAGACAGCCAGCCTAGGGGAAAAACAGAAATGGCAGGAGCCAAAAGATGGAGTGGGAGAAGTCAGGAGAAAAGGCGGAATGGAATGAATCCAAAACGTGGAATGGGATAAATGGGAGACTGAACAAACAGGACAAACAGGAGAATAGAGGAGGAAAGGGGTGTTAGTCTCACAAATAGTATATAGCACGGATTGTCAAAAATCATAAACAGAAAATCAAATATATCAAATAAGACTCAGGTAGGAGAAGCTTATATAGTGCTATTCCAACTCTCATTCTAGGGGAGGATCAGATCCAAAATTGCTGTGATATCCACAGATTCCACTGGTAACCAGGGACAAAATATTTGCACCTAATCTACGAAAAGCCTGGATCACACAACGGATCTTCACTTGAAAAACTCCCAGGCAAAGACAACAAGTGTAGTGGACAGTATACTGCCTATTTATAAGCTCACAGTACATGAAATCAGCAGTCAACGGTGTTGATGCCATTGACAAATCACTGAACGGAATGAAGGGGCAATAAAGAAAAGTAGACTGTGGGCATATAGTGACACTGACATATATTCTATCTATAAATTAATAGTCTTAAATTGTAACAATCTACTATAATTAAGTAATAATTGTTCCCATATGCATAAGAACACTAGTACTAATTGCACTTAAACAGTAACTGAATGTGAGATACTTATCATGATCAGTCTCTTGGAATATGCCTAGGGATACTCACTCATAGTACACAGTGCGCTGAACGCCGCTGAACTGACTGCCGAATGCCACCGCCGACCGCCGTTCAGCCCGCCGTACTGCAGAAATCCCCCCCCCGGAACTCTGCTATTTCTTTAAAAGACTTTTAAAACAATAGAAATGCATGAAAATGTTTGGAAATAATAAAAAAGGTCCTATAAATTCTAAAGGAAATAAATAAAAAGGCTTGTTGCCCGTTTGAACTGAACCACCAAAAATCTGGGCATTTTACTGACACTTCGGTGCAGTTCGGCATTCTCTTAATAGATTGTCCCATAGAAAAGTAATGGTTAATTTCACTGACGCCGAAGATCGCCGAACTGCAGAAATCTGCATTGAACTGCACTGTATTTCGCTGTCAATTCGCCAGTATTTGGCAAGTTGACAGCTCTCTGAACAGAGGACTGCCGTGAAATTGCACGGTATGGTGAAATTCACGTTCAGTGCAATTCTGTGGCAAATTCGGCGCTTATTGAATAACCCCATTGTGAGTTTAATTACTGTACACCTCTGTGATACGCACATACACACCGCACATTACTGTGAGTTTTATTGCATATTACTGTGAGTTTATGGTTATGGAGCTAAGTGATGCACTCATACAGACCGCAGATTACTGTGAATTTGGAATAATCAAGAAGAATACAACACCAAAAAAGCCAGTGATAGAACTCTTGGTACCTGTGGCAACCTGGCCTCTGCATTATTTAAGCCTTGCATTTTGGTACACAACAGCTCTTGTTACTTGTGGAGTAAACAGCTGAGGATACTACTCCACATCGTATTTGAAGGAAACAGGAATTGCACCAACATATAAAGTATAGACAAATGACTCTATGTCAGGTAGGGTGCTCTAAGTACCTGAGCAACCGTTACTCATCCAGATCAGGGATAACCAGAAAACGGTGCTGGGCACTACAGGGAAACTGAAGGATCTTTATTTCGAAGAACTGACAAAACATTTTGCTCTGTAAACCTTCCTCAGGTGCTTCAAATCTTGTAGGATTAGGCTAGGGTCAGACGAGCGTCTTTGGAGAGCAAAAGGAACATCCGTGAGAGAGGACGTTCCTTCCACTCGACGCCCGTCTGCCCACCTCAGTGCGCTCAGCGCTGCAAAGAGCGATCTTCCTATGGAGGATCGCACTTTGCAGCCCCGTCAACGCACGTCCTAGTGCATTGATGGGGAGGCTTGGATAACGGATGCTTACTAACGCTGGCGTCAGACGAGCGCACAAGGTGCGCCCATACTGACGTGCTTACCGGCGTCCGTCGGAATGCGAAATGTGCCCGCACAAGCGTGCACAAGCGTGTGACCAGCCCCGTTGCAGCATCAGACCGCTATGATGGACGTCGATAAGCACGTCAGTACGGGCGCACCTAGTGCGCTCGTCTGATGCGAGTCTTAGACATTTCAAACAGAAGTGTCTGTAGCATTAGGGAGTCCTCTGGCAAAGCTCAAATATTAGTCCGTAAATTCATAAATGCATCTAATTAATAATATGCAAGGTTCAAAGAGTTATTTGTTAGAAAGGCCTATGTAAAAGCAGGATTGTTTTGTGAGGGATATATTTTGCATACGGACAATCCACATTTCTTGGTGGGAAGCCCCAGTCTGAGTAGGGCTTTAGACCGGGGTCAGATGAGTGTACTATGTGAAGTGAAGTGCTACGACATGCATTCAACAGGGCTGCAAAGCGCGATCCTCCATAAAAGGATCGAGCCTTGCATTGCTGAGCGCACGAACTGCGCTCAGCGAGGTGGCCAGACGGGCGTCAGAGTGGAAGGAACGTCCACTCCCATGGACGTTCCTTCTGCTCTGCAAAACACTCGTCAGACCCCAGCCTTTGGCAGCTGCCTATTTTGCCTAATTATAGGACTGCCTCTGATTTTATACGCTAAAAAATTACAAATCTCTTTTTCTAAAACAAATGTTAACAATACATATGTACAATTTTTATGCAAGGGAGTAAAGAATATGGGTCCTATTACATTCTTCACGCAAAAATGCACTGTAAAGGCGTAAATTCTTGCGCAAAGCGTCAAACGTTAACGCGCGTAAATCAACGCGTGTAAAACGGCCTCGCAAAAACGCGCGCGCAGTAATGTTGTGCGCAGAAATCGGTGTGCGGACTGTTTTTTTCACGCGATTCAGCCAATCAGAATTAAGAACCTTAATTGTCTCACGTTAAGTTTTTGCGCCTGTCAATCTGTGAATATATGCTGTATCAAAAAAAACACGCACAACTTCTCAAATTTATTGGTGTGGTATGTGTAGAATGTGTAACTATACTTTGCTGCATTTTTTTTTTGGGCTGGTGTATTTGGTTTCGGCCAGGTCCGTCAGATTTTCCATTAACACCAGCTTTCAGGAGTTGCTAAAATTATGCGCAAAGGCTGTGCGTTACAAACTGCCCATAGATTGTAATACCATCCTCGTACCAACGCACAAACACATTTATGCTTACAATGTTAAGTATAGGACGCGCGACATACAGTAAGCTCGCGCAGCGTTCGCACAGGTTCACCTGCGGGAGACGTAAACGCGCGGTTTTTGCGCTGACATTGTAATACGACGTTCAGCGCAAAGGGTTTTTTTTGCCCCTCACGTTAATGCGTTTTTGCGCACGCGTAAACGTTTGCGTGAAGAATGTAATAGGGCCCTATATATTTTTAAAAGCATGGTAGTTCTCTGGAATGCTGATTTACTTTTGGAAAATTCCAACAAGAAAATGACAAAGTAAATGAGGTCATTGAATGCCACTAGTGCCATTCACGTGCACTGACAACCTCGAAGCACATTTCCAGTATCTTTTCTCCATTACTATTGGGTTTAACCTGCCTTATTTGACAGAAAAAGTATTACACCTAACGTGACAGAAGCATTCTTACATTGGTCTGTTCACAAATCCATTAAATGAGTAATTAATGGAGACTTTAACGTATTTTATTCGACGAATTGCAAAGAGACAGAGTTTTGTGTGTGAGTGCTAAAGGACATTTTAATCATTTATTCTAATCCACATAAAACCAACAATGGAAATGTACACTTTTTTCATTTTCATTTTGAATGAGATAATTTTATGTAAAATGTAGCCTTTTAAGGCTTAAGATATATTTATTTAGAATACTCCAGGACTGCTACGTGAAAATCATATCAGGGAAGCAAAGATGCGTCCTGTATCCAAGGGAACTACCCAAAGCAATTCATGTGCATTTTGTATTACATTCCCTAGCAACAAGGCACTACGACATCAACATTGTACAGCATACTCTGATATACTGCTTCCCATCTCCCAACTCTCTATACACTAACAGGGTTATTCAAAGAGATCCGAATGGCTGCCGAAAGGGAACCGAACGCTGAAAATCAGCGTACGGTAGGGCTGTGCAATATCGACAAAATAATCATATTGCGATTTTTTTGAATGAATTTTGCAATTGCGATTTTATTTGCGATTAGCACATGGATACTGCCCCAGCACATGGATATTGCCCCAGCTTATGGATACTGCCCCAGCTTATGGATATACTGCCCCAGCTCATGGATACTGCCCCAGCTCACACATGGATATACTGCCCCAGCACATGGATATACTGCCCCAGCTCATGGATATACTGCCCCAGCTCATGGATATACTGCCCCAGCTCATGGATATACTGCCCCAGCTTATGGATACTGCCCCAGCTCATGGATATTGCCCCCAGCTCATGGATACTGCCCCAGCTCACACATGGATACTGCCCCAGCACATGGCTATACTGCCCCAGCACATGGCTATACTGCCCCAGCACATGGCTATACTGCCCCAGCACATGGATATACTGCCCCAGCACATGGATATTGCCCCCAGCTCATGGATATTGCCCCCAGCTCATGGATACTGCCCCAGCACACCTCTTTGCGCCGCGTGTTCGGCTCCCTGTGAGCTTCCGGCGGCATGGAGCTTGGGCGCTCGCCTGGGGGAACCACGTGACGAGCCGCGAGAACGCGGCTGTACACGTGGTTCCCCCTGCGAGCGCCCAAAGCTCCATGCTGCCGGAAGCTTACAGGGAGCCGATAAAATGAATAGATAAAATTGCAGCCTTATGCGATTTAGGCTAGGGTCAGACGATCGCAGTTTTAACGTGCGTTTAGCCGCACAAAATCACGGCCGTGCTAGCTGCAAATGACGTCCAATGCCGGGGAACACACGACGAACGGCCGCACGAAAGTTCGTCCGTGCAACGCAAGTGGCAAACTAACGCATTTTTTCGAGAACGTCAAACCGCTACTACTGACGTACAGAGTGCGCTGCGCCCGCATAGCGGCGTGTTTGCGTGATTGGGAGACGTCAGACGCTGCTAATGACCGGATAACATAACGTCCAGACACAAAAAGTGTTATATTGATGATCCGTACAAAGTCACGGACGAAAATGCGCATCGTATGACCGCTAACGCGTATTTCGTGAAAAAATACTTCCGTTCGTTCGACCGCACTTTTCCACGGACGACGCGAAAAATGCGTTCGTCTGACCCTAGCCTTAGAAATTGCATGTGCTTGAATCGCGAATTTTTTTTGCGATTGCGATTAATTGCACAGCCCTAGCGTACGGTTACCTTTCCTGTCCATTCAGCTATTCAGAAAGCAGGCAGTTCGCCAAATGTTGGCAAATTGCCTGCACATACGGTGCCTGTTCGAGGGCAGTGAAATCCCCCATAGAGAAGCAATGCTTTGTCTATTCAGAGAGCAAAAACCAGCAGTGAAAAGTTGCCGAATTGTCCTGCTGTTCGGTGGTTTCATTCGGCAGGTTTATTCAGGCGAATCCCATAGGCTTCAATGTTAAAAATATTCCCGTTTTAATTCAATATCTAATAAACCATTGATTATAATATTCTGCAGTAAAGAGTCTCTTTATTTATAGATTTTTTAGGATATTTTAAGCATTTTTCGGGATCTTTTTTTAAAATTCCGATTTTTTTAAAAAACAAATTTAACTTTACTTATTTTTTTCTGTAGCAGCCCTTTTTATTATCATTCATTGGACCTCATATGTAAATTTCAGACATTTTTGCTCAGTAGTTCGTTTGCAAACAGCGTTTCAATTTTCATTGATTCAAGCAAACTGTTTTTCTAATTTACTGCATTCGTCTGCGGTGTCGGCTTTTTCCGGCGGCTGCGCTGCGTGTGATTGGCTCCTGCTTGGGTTTTTCTGACGTTTTCGGCGGGTTAATCCAGATGTTTTTGCGGGTTTCGTGTGCGTTCGCCCTCGTTTTGCGGTGAGTTTTCGGAGGTTTGCGGCGACCTATCCCTGCAATTCGGGGACCCTGTGGTGCTTGCTGAATACACCGCAGGGTCGCCGAAATGGGATCGCCAAATCGAACCGAATTGAAGAGAACGAAAAGTCACCGAACGTGCGGTGGCTTTTCGATTCTCTTTGAATAACCCTGTAAGCCTTAAAGTACAGCTTTAATTCAAAAAAATCATACATTTTTTAAATATTTTATGTATGTAAAATAAATATAATATATAAATAAACAAAATGGGAGAGTATGTTAAATACAAGAAACATAATGGAAATAATTATTTTTTAAACTAGTTTAAGATGTATTCAATGCCATAGATTAGACCTAGTGATATAAATTCTCTTTAGTTAATAAATATAATAAAAATGTAATATATTGGTAACTTATAACAACTAATGCTATAGGTTTTATTTATCATTACATCATAAAATTCAAATACAATTATTTTACATTATATTATAATATATATATTACATAAACTCATATATAAATTAAAATAATAGTGCAGGCAAAGAATAAAAAAAGTGGGAAAAAAATCAACATTATCAAATTATCTGTTCTTTTGACTTGTTCCAGCTTTTTTTCTTTTTTTTTTAACAAAATTGGCATGAACCGAATTGCTATTTGGATGATATTCAGTCAATTCAAATCACCATAAAAAAAAAAAAAAATAGGACAAAACAATTCGGACAAACCAAATGTTTTCGTGGCACACAAGTCTGTAGTTACGTTTAGGAACAATTTTACTGTCAATTTAGTTATGCATTTACCATATTTGACGTTAAATTCATATTTTATTTTTAGGTGACTTAAAATCAATTTATCTCAATTTGTTTAATGAAAGATGCATCAACATGTGCCTCTATACCACGTTAGAGAAATTAAAATCTGATCTATTTATTTATTTTTATAGATTCTGCTCCCCTTCCACAGAATTAAATTCAAATTACTCACCCTGAACTGCAAAGCCCTCATTATCTCCCGCCTTGACTATTGTAACCTCCTTCTCTCTGGCTTTAATAGATCCCAGATTCTCCCTCTACAGTCTGTAATGAACACCTGGGCCAGACTCATCCACCTCACCTCCCACACCTCGCCCCCCTGTTAATCTCTACACTGGCTCCCCATTTCCTTTAAAAAACAATTTAAATTAATGGTTCTCAAGTACAAAGCTCTCCATAACCACGCCCCTGCCTACATCACCTCCCTAACAGATAAATCCCGCCCAACCACTTCACTCTGCCAATGATCTGATGTTATCGTTTCCTCGTACCCGCACCCCCAACTCTTGCCTTCAGAACTTCTCACGTGGTGCCCCCTTTCTTTGGAACTTCCTCCCCCACACCATCAGACTCTCCCCGTCTCTCCAGTCCTTCAAGAAGTCTCTGAAAACACATTACTTTAGAGAAGCCTATCAGCTCACTCCATAATCCCCCTTTGTTCAATTCTTACGCCATCTTCCCATCCAGCCCATATTGCACCCCGCTACTTCATGTTCTCGATTTACCCTCGCCTAGTGTGTCACCCCCTCCTCTTAGATTGTAAGATCTCGATCAGGGTCATCTCTCCTACTGTTCTGTGTGTGTTTAACATGTATGTGTATTTATTATTCTGTCTCATCCATTGTACAGCGCTATGGAACTTGTTAGCGCTTTATAAAAATTTGTAACTGTAACTAACGCTGCTTGCCACTACCTGTCCTCACTAATCACCAAATACACCCCAGCCCACTCCTTAAGATCCAGCAATGACCTGCTCCTGGCATCCTCCATCATTACCTCTTCACATGCCAGGCTGCAGGACTTTTCTCATGCGGCGCCAACTCTATGGAAAGCGCTTCCTCACAATATCAGACTGTCCCCAAATCTGGCTTAATTTCATTTAAACGCTCCCTAAAGAAACTTCTGTTTAGGAAAGCCTACCACCTGACTCCGAATGACCCAATACCTGTCCTCATCTCTCTCTGAACTTCTCATCACTGCAGTCCTCCCCTCCTGTTTCTCACCCCTTCACCCATCTATATTGTAAATTCTCAGGTGAATACGGCCCTCAATCCCTCCTCTCTCTGTTGGTGAAATATTCAGGGTTATTCAAAGAGATCCGAATTGTGGCTGAAAGGTAACCGAACACTGAAATTCAGCGTACGGTTACCTTTCCTGGCCATTCGGCTATTCAGAGAGCAGGCAGTTTGCCAAATGTTGGCGAATTGCCTGCACATAAGGTGCCTGTTCGTTGCCTGTTCGAGGGCAGTGAAATCCCCATAGAGAAGCAATGCTTTGTCTATTCAGAGAACAAAAACCAGCAGTAAAAAGTTGACGAATTGCCTTGCTGTTCGGTGGTTTCATGCGGCAGGTTTATTCAGGCGAATCCCATAGGCTTCAATGATAAAAATATTCCCGTTTTAATTCAATATCTAATAAACCGTTGATTCGAATATTCTGCAGAAAAAAGTCTCTTTATGTATAGATTTTTTAGGATCTATAAGGCATTTTTTGGCGAAAATTATTTTTTCGTTTTTTTTAATGGTTTCTTTTTTCTGTAACAGCCCTTTTTATTATAATTCTTTGGATCTTATATGTAAATTTCAGACATTTTCGTTCTGTAGTTTATTTGCAAACAGCATTTCACTTGTCAAACATTCAAGCGTACTGTTTTTTTATTTTTTTTTCCCCTCCATTCGTCTGCGGTGTCGGGTTTTTCTGGCGGCAGCTCTGCGCTCGCGGCTGCTCAGGTTTCTCCAGCGGGGTTAATCCAGATGTTTTTGCGGGTTTCGGTGTGCGTTCAACCGGTTTTGCGTTGAGTGTTTGGCGGGTTTGCGGCGGCTTTTCCCTGTACTACGACGGCCCTGTGGTGCTTGCTGAATACACCGCAGGGTCGCCGAAATGGGATCGCTAAATCGTACCAAATTGAAGAGAACGAAGTCACCGAACTTGCGTTGACTTTGATTCTCTTTGAATAACCCTGACTGACTTGCCTTTTTGGTGTATTGTAGAATTGCCTCGTCTCTACCCATTGTACCATGCTGCGGAAAGTGTTGGTGCTAAATAAATAACAATAAAATTATACCAGGAAATAAAAACTGCTTTCACATTATTTCTAAACACAGAGATCATTATGAATATTTTTTTTACGTTTTTCTTTGCCTTTGCATAGAAGGCTTTTTGGAAGAGTATTCAATAATTTTATATTATACAAACTATTAAATTATATATACCTAATAATACAGATTACTAGAAGAATTTGAACAATAACAGATCTATCCGAAAAATACATAAATTTTATATTTAATTCCTCATTAAGTTTTTTTTTTTTAAATTCACTTATAGACCAAACCTAGAGTATTATGACCACTCTGCACCAAGAAGAATTGAACATGTTATTACTGTACAAGCCATGCATTGTACTTATACAAAGGCAATCTATATTTCTGCTGCATTAAAAAGTTTTTGAAGTGAAGGGATCTAGCCTTGAGACTTTTTTGATTCATCGATGCGCCGTCTACAAGTAAAACCAACAAGTTTACTTTTCATGAATGTACTTTGCTTAGAGGCTACCAACATCAGGGCATGAATTTGACCCCCTGTTCCGAGAATAAAAGTTTCGAAGAGAACTGTGATCATATGACATTATCTCATATAGATTAAATAAAAAAGGATCATTCTGTTCTCTAGCACCCTATGTCACACATGTGTAGATAAAAAGGCTTTGGAGAATGGATCCAACACTATTAGAACATTATAAGTATAAATGACCAATAACACAGTTAAGTCACAGCATACACAACATCACCCGGCATTTAAATTTAACACTATAAAATGCTAATTGTTATCCTAAAGAAGGGATTACTCATGGAATAAATATATAAAGAGAGGCCCAAAAAATGTATACACACTTCAACATGAAAAATATATGCATAAAAAATGTTATTACTAGATTTATATAAAAATCAAAGGGCGGCTGTAAGTCATGTTTGAATTATGCAATCACATTAGGTGCTCAAAGTGGTCACCATTAGCATCCAGACAATTTTGATCTCGGTGCACTACTGCATGAACAACATTGACTTGAGAGTCCACAAGGATTGCTCTGCATGATATTTCAACTTATTCCCGTAGTGCAGCCAGGTTAGGTGGTTTTCTATGGCATACCACATTCTATAGTGTTCTCCACAGATAGAAAATCGAGGGGTGTTAAGTTCAGGGACCATGTAAGGAAGTCAACAGCACCTCTGTGTCCTATCCAACGTACTGGCGGAATGAAAAGTGGATGTGAGAAGCATGTCAGGGTACACTGGACCAGTGACCTTGCCTTCAAAAAAAAAAGAATGGTCCAATTAAACCCTTGGATGAGCACACCAGACATTGAGCCTCCATAAATTGACTGATTTGTCCACGTGAATGTATTTTTTCCGGTGCCCAATAAACACGATTATGACTGTTTACTATACCATTTAGTTTAAACTGTGAAAGAATTTATAGATATTTTTAATTTCCTGTATGAATATATAGGTTTTGTGATTTAAATACGTACCATAGTTAATATGCATTAGTTTGAAAGGCATGTTCTTGTACAGATGGGCTGTGGTTCCCCCCTTCCCCCTCCCTTTTTATGGCACGTGATCCTGTTAGGAATGTTAGGAAAGTGCACGAAAGTTGTAAGCCAGAAAAACGTCTCTGAGCCATATATGGTAATAATAAGTGCTTGTATGCTAACTGTGCTGGTCAAACTCTGACGTGGAAATATATCTGTACACTGATTGGCTATAAGTTGTTTGAATTTTAATAAATAGATCTGCCTGAACAAAGACTAGTCAGACATGATGAAAGATGTACATTGTGTGTAGCTGATTTTAATGTCTCCGCTATAGCGCGTGCAGAGTCTATCTTCATTTTATTAGAGAAGGAACTTGCAGAGGTTTTTGGAATTCCTGTTATGGTAATTATAAATAGGAAAACTGATTTGATTTGTTTATTTTTTTAACAGTTTAGCTTCACCAGATCACAACATTGTCTGTACAAAATCCTCATCTTCATATACCATTTGCCGAAGCCACTCACGGTTTTCCATACTCCAATCAGGGTCATCTTCAATCATGGCGTGTAACAGTCTCGGGATGTAAAATTTCCAATGTGCTCTCTTCACAATATGTTTTATGCTTGACCTGCTAATTCCTGTCCCACGTGCACATTGTTTGACAGACTTTTGTAACACTGTGTCCGAGGAAGCAGGGGAAAGTTCGCTCAGGGAACACCAGACAAATAGAGGGGTGTTGAGGGGGGAAAAAAATGGGGGAACGGAACAAGAATGTCCTCAGAATAAGTCCAAAATCAAAAAGTGCCTCAGATTATGGTACTGCAAAAAGGGGATCAGAAAAAGAAAAACCTTTTCTCCAGCAAATGTCTAAGAAAGTAGGGAAAAGAAAAAAAATGGAACAAATAGAAAAAATGCAAGAGACAGCAAGGGGGAATGCAGAATAAAAAATAAAAAGAAAGGGGAAGTCGGGGAGTCACTTCATCCCAAGTCCAGGAATGGGAGCAGCACCACGGCATGTAGGACACAGCAAAGCAACCCGGTGCACTCAGACATCTCAGAAAGACGCATGGGGGAAGTGGCACCAGAATCAAGGGAGTCCCAGACCGAGCCACACACAGCACCAGCAGCATCTTGGGTTAGAGCAGCCTGCGAGGACCCAACAGAGGTTGGCAAGAGAAAACTGAGCAGTTCCAGGGTTGCTGTCTTTGGAGGGGGGCACACAGCTGCCACCGTGCATAGGCCCTCATCAGCAGGGGGTTCCTCAGCACTGGTGGACGCCGCCCAGGCAGGTAATCTGCGAGTAGTTACCACCCGATTCCATCTGCTCCTCGAATGGCCAAGCATTCGGCAGTAGTGCTTAGTCCAGGTCTCCAATCTCCCGTCGGTCTCTCTCTCCTCCTCCCAGTCCACACAGCACCTCGGAAGTAAGGCGTCCTCGAACGTCGTCCCTGTCCAGAGCCCCTGAACTCCAAATCGGACCAAAGGGCATCCATCAGGCGGCGCAGATCTTCACGAGTAAGCGGATGGTCTTCCTCCTCCAGCGCCATCATCAAATATAGGTCAAGGCCCGATATTGTGGCTGTCAAGTCTGCCATAGGAGGGGAAAATGAACTGTCCCGCTGCTGACTCCTGGTCATCAAATCCATCCCCACCAGGCAGGAGGTAGCAGGGTCCAGGAGACGTGGGCCCTCCATCCTCATAGCCCACCTCTCCATATTGGGATACACAGCAGGGAGCCATAGCAGCACTGCGACTTGCAGGTAGGCCACAAGATGGGTGCCCGCACAGCCAGGAAGCACAGGGAAACTCAGCCAAAATCAGAGCAAAACTGTGGTATCCCACCCGGGTTGTCTCATGCAGCCGGGGAGACACTTCAGGCGCGAGGTTAGAGACAAATTCTCCTTGTCTGCCTCTTTGTATCAAGGGAGGACATCGACAGGCAGAGAAAGATACAAAATAATAGTTTAAACATTTACTTCTAGTTCTAAGCATGGCATTGTGACAGCAATTGCATGTCCAGTTTCTCCAATATCAATTCTTACTGACCTGCCGGACATGTCTGCCTGACTAGTTATAACTTGACTCGAAAATAGTAATGCTCTCAATCTATTCCATATACAATGTTACCACCCACAACCCTAACGGCCAACTTATAGTAGTAGCCATAGGTAAGATTTGTCCGGCTGAGACGAGTTGACTGGCGGAGGCTGGAACATCTCTTGCAGCCTGCTGTGTGTGTACAAGCAATTGAGCAGGCTGCATGAGCGGCACCTGCTCGTGCAGCCTGTTCGAGTGCTTGTACACACACACACAGCAGGCTACGTGTGTGCGAGATATTCCTATCCCGGCTAAGGCTAAGCTAGATACTTTGCATGGTTGGCTCCGACATTAGTCGGTCACGCAGGATTAAGGAAGGACCAAAAAACGAAGCGAGCCATACTGCCGCGAGGGACCCTCTCATCTCACCCCGCCTGGAATCTCTTGGAGCGGGATGACCAGGCAGCTGTGTGCGTGTGTAGACTACACTACCCAGTCACTGCCTTTACTACACCACAAAGTTAATGTCTCTTCTAGCCCACTACTACTGCACCACCCTGTCACCATGCTACTACCAGACACTGTCAGCCTCCTATACCTCAACCACTGTGCCACTGCGTGGGTGGGATGCGAGTCACTTTGAAGCAGACTGTACATGCGGAGAGCTCACTGATCTCAGCATGTAAAGGCTGTTTGAGAGTGATAGGACTCCTATCACACTGACGCAGCCGCTGCCCGCCGAGAATGCTCATGCACAGCTCAAATTATTGTGAATTTTCTTGCTGTGCAGCTCTGTGATACACTCCTAAACACACAGCACATTTACTGTATCACAGAGCTGCACTTCAATAAACCTCACAGTAATGTGCATTGTGTATGAGCGTATCACATAATCCAGAGCAATAAGATTCAGTAATGTGCGTACGAGCGTATCACAGAGCTTCAAAGCAATGAACCTCACAATAATGTGCTGTTTATGAGCATTCAGTGTTATATGGTAGTTCTGATTTATAAGCAAGAGTAGCTACAAAAAGAAACCATAAAACTCAGGGAGGGGGGTGACACTGAGTTACCGCACTGGGTGACACCAACCCTAGTGACGCCACTGAAGCTTTGCGCTGCTTTCCAGGGCGTGGTGCTGAGATGGCACCTTCCCTGGAATAAGACGTTAACATGAAGATGGTAAGGGACACTTACCGTCTCTATGTTGGTGTTCACTATGGAATAGGTAGCAGAAATCGGTACCTGGTAATAAACATCGAAACTGATAAAACTTTAGGTTATGTAACATCTTTTATTGTGATTTCCAAATTCAGTACTCAAAAATAAATTAAAAACAGCTAACAGGCTGCAATTTTTTTTTATGGCAGACATGTGTCATTAAAAGATTAATTTGGACTTTTTGGGAGTATTAAAAGATCTGCTCAAGGCCTATCTACACTTTAGCAGCACCAGGACGGAACAACACATGTAATTAAGTATTTTCAGAAACCCCGCAGGGCCCGGTTCGAAGGATTATTCTAAGAGCATGCAGTGAGTTATGCCCTCCATACATTGAACCATGTAACCCTATCCATCTATCGGTGGGACTGACTGCGCTTCCGAATTAAATCAGCCCATGTCTGTATAGGACTATCTACATTTCCACACAGTTCAACAAATGAGGACATGGAAAATTTCCAGGTATTCAAACATGTCAGGTTTCTCAATCAATTGAGAGTGAATTGAACCATCTCTCTTAAAGACCTGCCCGGTTTTCTGTTATTTTTACAATTTACAGAGCCAGGTTAAGAGTTTAATGGGCATGGAGGTAATTATTATGATGGACGTTTGCCCGAACCTTCACACTGTACGTTGTGATATTGTCCTATTACCACTTATTACCGGTTGCTCCATTGTACTATCCATATCCATTCCCTTTTGTGTCAATGTCCTACCTACCAGTTGTGTCTTTGCCCTAGTTCCCAATTGGGCCACTGTCCTGTTCAAATTGTCCTCCAAGTTGGAGGCGTTGTTCACACGGCGTATTATAGTGAAGGAGCTCTTCACACACCTGCCCAGCAACAGCAGCTTGCCCTCCCTGTTGCCACGGCTCTCTAACTCTTCCGGAGCCCTGCATCATGGGAAGGGGCGGTAACGATACAGCATGCTAGAGCAGAGGCCCGTTCAATACCTCAGCAGCTGCTGAATTGCTGCAGCGCAGCAATTCAGTTTGCTGCAGCAGTGTCGTTGAACCCTTTGGATGCGAATTTTGAATCCAAAATGGCCGACGATTTCTTAATGAAAAATTCAGATTGTTTTTCGGATCACTCGGACAAAATATGATAAATAAAAGCAGTCAGCACAATTCCGTTTTGTATGCACACACCACAAATGATAGTTTTTAATGAATAAACATTATGTTTACTTCTGAAACAATATATAAATTGAACTGTAATATATGTCTATGTGCAGGGGGAAATAATAAATAAATATTTTGTGCTTTGGTGAACAAAAACCTCAAAATTAACATTGCCGTACGGAATTATTACTTGCTTCGAGGCGGCGGCCATCTTGCTGTACGGCATTGTTACTTGCTTCATAGCGGCGGCCATCTTTAAAACGTCACACTCAGCATCTCCTCGGGTCGCTGCAAGTGCTAGGTTAGCACTGCTGAGCAGTTGAACGGCATTCAATGGCAAGTTGCTAACTTAGCACTTGCAGCGGCTGAGGTATTGAACAGGCCTCAGGGGTCAGCAACCTTGACTACCTGATGTTTTGGGAACTACATTTCCCATGTGGCTCAGTAACCCATTAGGCTGAGCCACATGGGAAATGTAGTTCCCAAAAACATCTGGGAGCCAAGGTTGCTGACCCTTGTGCTAGAGGATTCAATGTGGGAGGCACACACGCTGCATTGAAGTTAAGGGAGGCACATTCTGCGCACAGCCGTGCATTCTGATGCCGGAGATTAACAAGCCGGTAGCCGCGGGTCACAGTGAGCGGCAGGGCAGCTTTTTTATTGTGGAGGGTGGATTTTTTTTCCGCCCCCTAAAAGTGCCACAAAAGCGCCGCCCTAAGCCTAGGTCTAGTTGGCCTAGGCCAAGATACATCGCTGACCTAAGCGTCTCCTATACCTAACATGGGGAGGGCAATCATTTCTTAGCATCTCGACAAGTGAGGTATTATAAAGTGCACACACAATTTACTGTCAGGAAGAAAGTGCAGACACAATTTACTGTCAGGAAGCGCAAGCCTAAATTTTAGCACTTTATAAAAGCTGGCATTAATGATTCTGCAAATGCAAAAATATTTAACACACTCTAAAGCCTCCCCCCTATATATTTCATACTCTCATATCATAGAAACATAGAAAGTGTCGGCAGATAAGAACCTTTCGGCCCATCTAGTCTGCCCAATTCCATGGATACTTTACCTGGATTTATCTTTTGTTTAGGATAGCCTTATGCCTATCCCATGCCTGCTTAAATTCAAATCACTGTTTTGGCCTCTACCATTTCAACTGGAAGGCTGTTCCATGTATCCACCACCCTCTCAGTAAAATAATGCTTCCTGATGTTACTTTTAAACCTTTGCCCCTCTAATCTAAGACTATGTCCTCTTGTTTTGCTACTTTGTTTCCTTTTAAATATACTCCCTTCCTCTACCTTGTGGATTCCCTTTACGTATTTAAATGTTTCTATCATATCTCCTCTGTCTCGTCTTTTTTCCAAGCTATACATGTTAAGATCATTAAGCCTTTCCTGGTAACTTTTCTCCTTCAAGCCGTACACCATTTTAGTAGCCCTTCTCTGAACTCTCTCTAAGATGTCTATATCCTTCTGGAGATACGGTCTCCAGTACTGCACACAGTACTCCAAGTGAGGTCTCACCAGTGCTCTGTACAGTGGCATGAGCACTTCCCTTTTCCTACTGCTAATACCTCTCCCTACACAACCAAGCATTCTGCCAGCATTTCCTGCTGCTCTATTACATCCCAAGTTTAAAACGAACTTCCCGTAGGTTTCAATGTAGAAAAGTAATATTTTTTAATTATTTTTAAAAAAAATTAATTTATTCTTTTAATTTTCAGAAAAAAGCCTATTTATTTTTTAGAACACCTTTTTGTATTTTTTAGACGAAATTTCTGTTTCCCAATTTTTTTTAAAAGGCATTTTTTTAAATTCTGTAACAGACCTTTTTATTATTTTTCAAAGGACCTCTTTTATTATTTAGACACATTTTAATGCATTTTTATTGGTTTAAACACCTATTAGAAGAATAGCAGAATTCTGTGTTTTTGTTTTTTTTGCAGTTCGGTGGATTTCCCACGGCTATTTCGGTGTTCTTCAGCGACGTACTCCAACTTTTTAATGAGGCTTTGGCGACTGAATTCACCTTAGTTTTGGCGAAATGGAATCACCGAAGTAAGAGTAAGTAATTTTGATGCTTTGTGAATAACCCCTTAAGTATAACGCCCATTCTATAGGACTACTTCACAATCGAATCTTGTGCTCACCTTCACACTAATTTGCATCGTTTACTCCTATAGACGCATTGTATAGATAAATATCTTGCAACTTACTCTAGCCCACTGTTCTTAATTTCTTACCCGTTTCATGACCATTGTATCATCATCTGATTTTTTTTTGATTACGTATTTTACCAGGAAGGATACATTGAGATTTCTCTCGTTTTCAAGTATGTCCTGGGTGGTGAGTATGTACCGTTAAGTGTCTTGACAAGGACACTTACTGGAGAGGTGCTCTTGCCAGGATACGAACCGGTGTCTCCACAGCCTCCATGGTTATAGAGCAGTGATGTTACCTCTACTCCACCCAGCCGGTACTTGGTGTACCTTCTTTATTTCTTATTGTTACTAACATGCTTCCTGAAACATCTGAATACATTTAGAATGCCAAGAACAATTTGCCTTATGTGCACTGGAAGTGAAAAATATTAACCAACATCCCTGAATTCATAAAGTATTAAGTGACCGGCCACTCATACAAGCGCAACACCTCATGGAATGAAGATAGACAGCGATAAAAAAGTGACTAATGTTTAATAAATCATCTAACCAGACTCACAAACCCAGTTAAGCTCATCATGGTCGAAACCGGAGAAAGTCAGCTCAAGTTAGAGTGCTCCTAGAATGTACGGAAGCTATTAAAGAAAGGGAAGTTGCTGCTCGCTCCAGTGATACTAGAAAAAGGGAAACCGTATTCAGTATAAAGTCAGCAAAGTAAAATTGTATTTTACTGCCAACTGGTGATAAAATAATAAAAAGTACAAAGTACAGAGATCGTGGGAATACAATTTAACGCTTTTTCGTGCCCTTATTTACCGATACACTACTGTATATAGCAAACCTATTGGGACACCTGACCACTACGCCAACTGGGACTTTTATGACATTGCATTCAAAATACATTCACTCTTCTGGGAAGGCTTTCCACATGATTTTGGAGAGTTTCTATGGGATTTTTGCTGATTCATCCAGTAAAGCATCTGTGAGGTCAGGCACTGATGTTGGATGAGAAGGCCTGGCTCACAATCTCAATTCTAGTTCAACCTAGTAGGTTTGTAGGTTAGTGTTCAGGGCTTTGTGTAGCCAGTCAAGTTCTTCCACAACAAACTCACCCTATCGTGGCTTTATAGAACTTGCTTTCTGCACTGGGGCACAGTTAAGCTGGAATAAAAAGGGGACTTCTCCAATTTGTTCCTACAGAGTTGGAAGCATACTGTGACAGGAGACCTCTCCACCTTTTAATGGACTCCGCCAGCAGCCTCGGTCTCCCTGGGTAATGTTTGTTTCACTGTCACGATATGGGATTGTGTATGATAGAATTAAAGTGTGACCACTGTTCTTGTGTTTGCTTGTGTTTACTCTGTGTCTGGAAGGAGTGTGTAATAGAGGTGTGCATTCATTTTCTAAATGAATCTCAATTCGTTAATTCGTATTTCAGAAGTACTTCCGAATTAGTTTCATCCAAATTGAAACGAAAATGTAACAGTATATAATGAAATTGATTTGTTATACTGTTTCACAAGAGAACCATAGATTGAATGATTCCTCTATGCACACTGCAGCAAAACGGTAATTTAATCATAGCTTGCCTTTTAACCCTAGCAGTAATTGAGCAGCATTTGATTTATCTTAAATTTATCCTAAATTTCTAATCGATCCCAAATTACGAACAAAACTATGAAAACAAAATCAATTTTGTTTTACTGTTTCACAAAGCACCCTGTCCCTGTCAATTGGCTGTGGTGCTGAATCTGTTTTATTCAGCACCACAGGCCAATAGACAGCGTAATATTTAACCCTATCTTGCCTTTTAACCATAATGTTTAACCCTAATCTAACAGTAAATTGAGCAGGATTTGATTCATTGTTATTTTTTTTATTTTTTTAGTGATCCAAAAATTCGAATCGATCCCAAATTACAAACGAAATTATGAAAACGAATCAGCATTCAAATTAATTCTTTTTCGGGCGATATAATTTTCAGATGAAACTAAACAAATTTTTCAGCTGTGCACACCAGCTGTGTATTATACTGTTACTGAATTGGATTATTCTCTTGTTTGGTTTTGTGTCTGAAATAACTGGAGAAAAGGAATATAAAGGAAGCCCTGGAATTAATAAAGAGTCTTCGAATCTCACACCAAGCAGCGTGGGTCTGGCTGTTGTTTATGGGTACTCTGCTCTTCCGGGTCACCTCTCTGTAATGCCAGGGCTACTAGTCAGGTAGTCTGGAAGGTGAAAGCTGGTCCCTGCGTGTTTCTGAGACAGAGAAGGAATGGACTAAATAACAGGCTGGTTCTGATCCTGGCGTTCTGGACAGAACCCCAGTGTGTTTGTGTTTCACATAGCATTGTCTAAAATGTCTTGGTATGCTGAAGCATTAAGATTTCCCTTCACTGGAATTAAGGAGCCTAGCCTGACCCCCTGAAAACCAACCCCATACCATTATCCCTCCTCCAAACTTTACAGTTGGCACAAGGCGGTCAGGCAGGCAACGTTCTCCTGGCATTCGCCAAATCCAGACTCGTCCATCAGACTGGCAAACACAAGCGTGATTTGTCACTTCACAGACCACGTTTCCACTTACTTGGTGATGAGGCTTGCATGAAACTGCTCGGCCATGGAAACCCATGGGACGTAAAAACCCAAGGGCTGAATATAGAATATTTGATACAGTCCTAACCTCAACATCTGCGGAAAGGGATTTAGGGGTTATTATTTCAGAGGATCTAAGGGTAAGTAGTCAATGTAATAGAGCAGCAGGAAATGCTGGCAGAATGCTTGGTTGTGTAGGGAGAGGTATTAGCAGTAGGAAAAGGGAAGTGCTCATGCCACTGTACAGAGCACTGGTGAGACCTCACTTGGAGTACTGTGTGCAGTACTGGAGACCGTATCTCCAGAAGGATATAGACATCTTAGAGAGAGTTCAGAGAAGGGCTACTAAAATGGTGTACGGCTTGAAGGATAAAAGTTACCAGGAAAGGCTTAATGATCTTAACATGTACAGCTTGGAAAAAAGACGAGACAGAAGAGATATGATAGAAACATTTAAATACGTAAAGGGAATCCACAAGGTAGAGGAAGGGAGTATATTTAAACGGAAACAAAGTAGCAAAACAAGAGGACATAGTCTTAGATTAGAGGGGCAAAGGTTTAAAAGTAACATCAGAAAGCATTATTTTACTGAGAGGGTGGTGGATACATGGAACAGTCTTCCAGTAGAAGTGGTAGAGGCCAAAACAGTAATTGAATTTAAGGCTAGGGTCAGACTGAGGCAGTGCGAACGTGCGTTCTGGCGCACATAATCACGGCCGCACTAGCAGCAAATGACGGGCAATGACGGCCAATATACGAAGTACGGTCGCACAAAAGTCCGGCTGCGCAACGCAAGTGGAAAATGAACGCATTTTTTCGAGAACGTTAAACCACTAGTACTGACGTACAGAGTGCGCTGCGTCCGCTAGCGGCGTGTGTGCGTGAATTGGAGACATCAGACGCTGCTAATGTCCGGCCAACATAACGTCCAGATGCAAGAAGTGTTTTATTGATGATCCGTACAAAATCACGGATGAAACTGCGCATAGTATGACCGCTATTGCGTATTCCGTGAAAAAATACGTCCATTCTTCGAACGCACATTTTCACGGACAACGTGAAAAATGCGTTAGTCTGACCCTAGCCTAAGCAGGCATGGGATAGGCATAAGGCTATCCTAAACAAAAGATAAATCCAGGTAAAGTATCCATGTAATTGGGCAGACTAGATGGGCCGAAAGGTTCTTATCTGCCGACATTTTTCTATGTTTCTATGAAGCTCCCGCCGCACAGTGCTGATATTAAAGCCACTGAAAGTTTGGAACTCTTCAGTTATGGAATCGGCACAGCATTTGTGATCTTTTACGCACCATATGCCTCAGTACTTGTGACCTCGCTCTGTGACTTTACATGGTCTTCTACCTCATGGCTGAGTTGTTGCTGTTCCTAAATGCTTCCACTTTCCAATAATACCACTTACAGGTGACTGTGGAATATCTAGCAGGGATGAAGTTTCACAAAATGAATAAAGCTGACATCCTATCACAGTACCTCACATGAATTCACTGAGCTCTTAGGAAAGACCCATTTCTTTTCACAAATGTTTATAAATGCAGCCTGCATGGTTAGGTGTGCGATGTTATACACATGTGGCAACGGGTATGCTTGAAACACCTGAATTCAATCATTAAGAGGTGTGCCCCAATACTTTTCTCCATATAGTGTAACTAATGGACAAAAAGTCACTTTGAAAAAATCACTTAACACACTAAAGTGACCCCCTCACAACGTCTCCAGAAGTTATTTTAATTTCGGGTATCATTCCACTGTTGCTGCAAGTTGTGCTTGCAGTTCGGATATAACGCTTGCGCCAGCGAGTTAATGTGTGCATGAAGCATTAAACGTAAACGCGTGTAAATTAACGCTGGTATTACAATCCGAGCGCATTTTTTCATCCGTCAAAAAATAACGCGCGTAAAAAAGACGCGCAAAAACACGAGCGCATTAATGTTGCGCGCAGAAAATCGGTGTGCGGACTGTTTAGTCACGCGAATCAGAATTAAGAACCACAATTGTCTCCCGTTCAGTTTTTGCGCCTGTTAAAATCAATCTGAGTATATATGCTGCAGCAATAATAAAAACACGCACAGCTTCTCCATTTTATTGTCTGGGTATGTGTAGAATGTGTAACTATACCTAGCTGTATTTTTTTTTTGGGCTGGTGTATTTGGTTTCGGCCAGGACGTTCAGATTTGCTATTAACACCAGCTTTTAAAAGATGTTAAAATTATGCGCGCAAATGCTGTGCGTTAAATTTTGCGCATAGTTTGTAAAACCATCCGCATACCAGCGCACAAACGCATTTGCGCTCACAATGTTAAGTATAGGACGCGCAAAGTACATTACGCTCGCAAAGGGTTGGCGCAGGTTCACCCGCGTTAGAAGTTAACACGCATTTTTTGCGCAGACATTGTAATACAACGTTCAGCGCAAAGGGTTTTGCCCCTTGCGTTTTTGCGCACTCGTTAACGCAGAATGTAATAGAGCCAGAGTGTCCCTACTTCATTTGAAGTCTCCTATACTATGTAAAAGAGGCATTAATTGGCAGCTCAGACTAGAAGAATGAGCTATTCCATGGTAGTTTGCTCTTCTATCTTGGAGCTTGGCGCTGCTACAGTATCATTCTGCGCCTTCACTTCCTCCTGAGGCCAAATAGAGATGGAAAAAGGGAGATATTAAGAAAAAGTCATTTTTTCCACTTACCGTCTCCCTTCTTGAGGCAACACTGGAATAGGGCTGTACGCCCACAAAAAAAGTTGCCCACTGGCATTACTGCTTTCTTGTGACACATCTAGACAACCGTCATAACGTTCTTGTGACAAATCTAGACAACCGTCATAACGTTCTTGTGACAAATCTAGACAACCGTCATAACGTTCTTGTGACACATCTAGACAACCGTCATAACGTTCTTGTGACATATCTAGACAACCGTCATAACGTTCTTGTGACACATCTAGACAACCGTCATAACGTTCTTGTGACACATCTAGACAACCGTCATAACGTTCTTGTGACACATCTAGACAATCGTCATAACGCCGAAATTAAAATTGCCAGGTCCCATTCAACTTTCCCACCTGCTGTTTCTGGGTTAAAACAAGCTCTGCTCAGTTACTTTTCATGCATTGTTTCAAATTTTTTTTTATATATATATATATATGTAGGCTCTTTGTTGCTCAATTACAGAGAAAAGACAATTATGCAGGGATTGATTTTTCCATTTTTACCATGCGTTTTGCATTGCTTCCTGTGCGTGTCTGGATAGCTAATTAGAATTGTTCTCTGATCTCATTATGAATTGATATATGAAGGAACGTCCTACATATTAGGTATCTAACTGATATCAAAACAAGCTGTGGGAGTTAGGACTAATGCATCCTTTTATTCTTTTGTCTCTGACCTTTGCTACAATTCCAGCATCCTGCAAACAGATACAGGGTTATTCAAAGAGCTACGAATTGCTTGAGAAAGGTAACCGAACGCTGAAAATCAGCGTTCGGTTACCTTTCCTGGCCATTCGGCTATCCAGAGAGCAGGCAATTCGCCAAATCCTGGCGAAATGCCTGCACATTCCTGCAGGGGACTCTATTATTAAGAGAGTAGACAGGGTAATCTGTCGCGCTGATCGCCTTAACCGGACAGTTTGCTGTCTGCCGGGTGCCCGTGTTAGGCATGTGGTTGACAGAGTTGATAGATTATTGGGAGGGGCTGGAGATGACCCAGCTGTCATGGTCCATATTGGTACCAATGACAAAGTAAGCGGAAGATGGAAGGACCTGAAGAATGATTTCAGGGAATTAGGAAGTAAACTGAAGAAGAGGTCCTCCAAGGTAGTATTTTCTGAGATCCTACCTGTGCCACGTGCTACAGTGGAAAGGCAGCGGGAGATCAGGGAGGTCAATGCGTGGCTTAAAGTTTGGTGCAGGAAGGAGGGCTTTGGGTTTTTAGAGCACTGGGCTCATTTTGCACTGGGGTACAATCTGTATAGTTGTGATAGATTGCACCTGAATGGAAGAGGGTCTGCTGTGCTAGGGGAGAGGATGGTTAAAAGGTTGGAGGAGACTTTAAACTAGTGGAAGGGGGGGAGGGATACAGTATCTTACAAAATGGAGACAGAGCAGATAGCGGAAGGGTTTCAGTTTAGACTAAGGGGGTGGAGCCGGGGGGATGGGTAATGTCAGAACAGTGGAGGCATGTAATGTAAAGTCGCATTCAGCATGTGTGGGTAGAGACAACATTAAATGTATGCTTGCTAATGCAAGGAGCCTTAATAACAAGATGGGGGAACTAGAGGTAATAGCATACACTAAGCAATACGACATTATAGGAATAACAGAAACGTGGTGGGACGAAACGCATGACTGGGCTGTAAACTTAAACGGTTATACATTGTTTAGAAAGGATAGGAAACATAAGAAAGGGGGTGGAGTGTGTTTATATGTAAATCAGGATTTAAAGCCTAATATTCACAACTGGAAAGCGATGAGGGAAATGTGGAATCCTTATGGGTAAATATTTCGTTGGGGAATAAACAGGGAAGTCAATTATTGGTTGGCATATGCTATAAACCACCTAATATAGATAATGATGAGGAAGAACAACTGTTAGAGCAAATTAGGAAGGCCGCACATCATGGTAGCACTTTAATTATTGGAGATTTTAATTACCCGGACATTAATTGGGATAGTGGGACTAGTAATTCAGCAAAGGGAATCCGGTTCCTGAACATTTTAAATGATACCTTCATGTCACAACTGGTAGAAACACCAACTAGAGAGGATAACTGTCTGGACCTGGTTATAACAAATAATGTGGATCTTTTCTCAAATATTAATGTAAAAGAACAGTTGGGAAATAGCGACCATAACATGGTGACTTTTGAAATAAACTCAAAAAAACACATTCATAAGGGGCATGCTAAAATATATAATTTTAAAAAGGCCAACTTTATTAAAATAAAGGAAGCTCTCAATGTCATTGACTGGCAGAAACTCTTTCACGGGAAAAACACTGAGGATAAGTGGAATATCTTTAAACTAACACTAGAAAAGTACACGTCACAATATATTCCACTGGTTAATAAATATAAAAGAAACAGACTGAAACCAATGTGGCTTAGTAGGAAGGTAACTAAGGAAATGAAAAATAAAAAGAAGGCATTTAAAGCTTTTAAATCTGATAAATCTGAGGCATCCTATAAAGCATATAGGGCAGCCAATAAAGCATGTAAAAATGCGATTAGATTGGGCTAAACTAGAAAATGAAAAAGAAATAGCCAAAGAGAGCAAGACCAACCCTAAAAGATTCTTTAGGTACATAAATTCTAAAAAACCCAAGAGTGAAAATGTAGGTTCACTAAAATCTGAGTCAGGGTTATTGTTAACTGAAGATCAGGATAAAGCAGAAATTTTAAATGATTATTTTTCTTCAGTATTTATCAAAGAGAAACCTATAACAGGAGACATGAAAGTCATTAATAAAAACTTACTAATACAAAGTGACTGGTTGACTCAGGACAAGGTTTTACACAAATTAAACAATGTGAATGTTAATAAAGCCCCAGGGCCAGATGGAATTCACCCGCGAGTACTAAGAGAGCTATGTGTTGAAATATGTAAACCTCTGTTCTTAATCTTTCAAGATTCTTTTCTTTCAGGAATAGTACCAGAGGATTGGAGAAAAGCTGACGTGGTCCCTATATTTAAGAAAGGTTTAAAATTTGTGCCTGGGAATTATAGACCTGTGAGCTTAACATCTGTGGCTGGGAAAGTATTTGAGGGGTTACTAAGGGATAATATTCAGGAATTTATTGGGAGGTATAATGTAATTGGCAAAAATCAGCATGGTTTCATGAAACACAGATCATGTCAGACTAACCTAATTACGTTCTATGAGGAAGTAAGTAGAAGTATAGATCAGGGGGTCGCAGTGGATGTGATTTACTTAGATTTTGCCAAAGCTTTCGACACAGTTCCACACAAAAGGTTACTACTTAAATTAAGAAAAAATGGTCTAGATGAAAATACTTGTTCTTGGATAGAAAACTGGCTAAAAGATAGGGTACAGAGAGTGGTCATAAATGGTACATTTTCAAGATGGACACCAGTGGTAAGTGGTGTCCCTCAGGGGTCTGTTATAGGACCAATACTATTCAATTTATTTATAAATGACCTTGAGATAGGCATTGAAAGTCATGTATCAGTATTTGCAGATGACACAAAGCTAGGAAAAGTAATACAATGTGAGCAGGATGTTACTTCGCTGCAGAGGGATTTAGATAAATTGGGGGACTGGGCACTTAAATGGCAGATGAAATTTAATCTAGATAAATGTAAAGTTATGCACTTTGGAGTGAAGAACACACAAGCAATTTATACCCTAAATGGTACGGAGTTAGGGAAATCCAAGCAGGAGAAGGATTTGGGAATAATCATAGACTTCAAACTAAGTAACAATGTGCAATGTCAAACAGCAGCCGCCAAGGCCAGCAAAGTACTGGCATGCATTAAAAGGGGAGTTCACTCACGGGATGAAAACATAATTTTGCCTCTGTATAAATCAATGGTCAGGCCGCACCTTGAATATGCCGTGCAATTTTGGGCACCTGTCTTAAAAAAAGATATTATATCGTTAGAAAAAGTGCAGAGACGGGCAACTAAATTAATAAGGTGGATGGAAGGGTTAAGTTATGAGGAAAGACTAACAAGCTTAAACCTGTTTAGTTTAGAGAAAAGGCGCCTTAGAGGGGATCTGATAACCTTATATAAATATATACGGGGCCATTATCAACCATTGTCTGATAACCTATTCATTAACAGGACTATACATAGGACAAGGGGTCATCCATTTAGACTGGAAGAAAGAAAATTTAGCTTAAAGCATAGGAAGGGTTATTTTACGGTGAGAACAATAAAGCTGTGGAATTCTCTGCCTGTTGAGGTGGTTGGGTCAGAGTCTGTACAGACTTTTAAAAAACGACTGGATGACTTCCTGCAGACACAGAATATTAAGGGTTATAATATTTAATATGTGGGTAAAAGCTTCTTGATCCAAGGAGAAATCTGACGCCATTCTGGGGTCAAGAAGGAATTTTTTCCCAGTATGTTGCATATTGGCGAGCGCTTCAGACTGGGTTTTTTGCCTTCTTTTGGATCAACAGCAGTAGGTTATGTGGGAGAGGCTGAACCCGATGGACGCATGTCTTTTTTCAGCCTATATAACTATGTAACTATGTAACATTCGGTGCCTGTTCGGTGCCTGTTCGAGGGCAGTGAAAACCCCATAGAGAAGCAATGCTTCGGCTATTCAGAGAACACAAACCAGCAGTGAAAGGTTCCCGAAATGCCCTGCCATTCGGTGGTTTAATTCGGCAAATTTATTCAGGAGAATCCCATAGACTTCAATGTTAAAAATATTCCCTTTTTAATTCAATATCTAATAAACCGTTCATTATAAAATTCTGCAGTAAAAAGTCTCTTTATTTATAGATTTTTTAGGATATTTTAAGCATTTTTCTGAATATTTTTTTTTTTTTTTTTAAAGTCCGATTTTTTTTTTTTAAGTTCACTTACTTTTTCTGTAACAGCCCTTTTTATTATCATTCCCTGGACCTCATATGCAAATTTCAGACATTTTCGCTCAGTAGTTTCTTTGCAAATGGCGTTTCATTTTCACAGATTCACACAAACTGTTTTGCTAATTTATTCACCTCCCTCGTCTGCGGTATCTGCTGCTTCGGCTGTGTTCGGCTCCTGCTCGGGCTTGGTTTTCGGCAGGTTAATCCAGATGTTTTTGTGGCTTTTCTGCGTGCATTCGGTGGGTTTTGCGGTTAGTTTTCGTCGGGTTTGCGGTAGCTTTTCCCTGCAATTCGGGGGCCCTGTGGTGTTTGCTGAATACACCGCAGGGTCACCGAAATGGGATTGGCAAAAGGAACCGAATTGAAGAGAACGAAAAGTCACCGAACGTGCGGTGACGTTTCGAATCTCTTTGAATAACCCTGATAATGTGCGATTCTATCCTATAAAAGTTGTCAATTTGATGTAAGACATGTCGACATCCCAAATCTGCCTCTATGGGACCATGGATATCTAAACAGGGGAATACAGTTGCTGGTCATGGTTTGTATTCATGGTTTTGGGTGAGAGGGATCGCATGCCTAAACTCAGAATGTGAGTATACCCACTTGGCTACTTATTGCTCTGCTGACCTTGATAAACTCATGCTTTGTGTCTCCATATCCTACATTACCAGCTCCTGTACTTTGCTATTAACAAGAGAGACTGCGATCGCAGCGCAGGTTTGAAGCTTCTGAAGGCTGCTGAAGAAATTAAATGAGTGATAGGGGTTTTGTGATGGGGAATTACTCAAATTTACTATCAGGGTTATCCAAGGAGATCCGAATTGCTTGAGAAAGGTGAAAATCAGCGTTCGGTTACCTTTCCTGGCCATTCGGCTATCCAGAGAGCAGGCAATTCGCGAAATCCTGGCGAATTGCCTGAACATACGGTGCCTGTTCGAGGGCAGTGAAATCCCATGAAAAGCACTGCTTCGGCTATTCAGAGAACACAAACCAGCAGTGAAAGGTTCCCCTAATGCCCTGCCATTCGGTGGTTTAATTCGGCAGGTTTATTCAGGCGAATCCCATAGGCTTCAATGTTAAAAATATTCCCGTTTTAATTCAATATCTAATAAACCATTCATTATAAAATTCTGCAGTAAAGAGTCTCTTTATTTATAGATTTTTTTAGGATATTTTAAGCATTTTTCTGTATTTTTTTTAAAAAAAAATCCTTTTTTTATTTTATTTTTTTAAAGATTACCTATTTTTTCTGTAACAGCCCTTTTTATTATCATTCCCTGGACCTCATATGTAAATTTCAGACATTTTCGCTCAGTAGTTTCTTTGCAAATAGCGTTTCATTTTCAAACATTCAAGCAAACTGTTTTTTTAATTTATTCACTCCATTCGTCTGCGGTGTCGGCTTTTTCCGGCGGCTGTGATGCGTGTGATCGGCTCCTGCTCGGGTTTTTCAGCGGGTTAATCCAGATCAGATGTTTTTGCAGGTTTTCAACGTGCATTTGCCGGGTTTTGCGGTTTGTTTTCGGCGGGTTTGCAGCGGCTTTTCCCTGCAATTTGGGGACCCTGTGGTGCTTGCTGAATACACTGCAGAGTCGCCGAAATGGGATCGGCAAAACGAACCGAATTGAAGAGAACGAAAAGTCACCGAACGTGCGGTGACTTTTCGATTCTCTTTGAATTACCCTGTATAACAGGGCTATTCAGAGAGAGGTGAAAACCTTGAAAATTGGCAGGAGAATAAACAGCCTAGACCAAATAGCCAATTTGTAAAGTGAGATAAATGGAGAATTTTTCTGGTTTGGCTATTTTGATCTAGAATTTTCAATTCTCCAGTCATTCTCCTGGTTCTCACCTCTTTCTGAATAACCCTGTATGTATTGTGTAAGCAAAAAAACACCAGACAAATGGTTAAAATCAAAAGACGTACATTATATTGGGCAACACAAGTTCAATTTAAGGCAGAGTGCTCAACCTTGGCCCTTCATATGTTTTGGAGCTACATTTCCCATTTAGCTCTGTCAACCTAATTAGTGGCTGAGCATCATGGGAGATGTAGTTCTAAAACAACTAGATAGCCAAGGTTGAGGACCCCTACCTCATAAAGTCACTAGTTCATTCGGCAGAATACTCTGTGGGTCTCAATGCTCCTGCATATAAAATGACCTGTATGGGAGAATATAATGTGAAATTTGTCTTCATATAAAAAAACGATACCTACCTTTCAAAGTTACCCAATGCCACCACGCCACGGTAAAAAATCACTGAAAGGTTGGTGGGACGAGAGGATGGGAGCCATTGTTTGCACATCCTACATAGAAGATATTCCCACATCATGCAACTTCTCCTCAAATACTCACTTTCCAACAAGTTGACCCCACATACACTCCCATCACACATAGCCACCAACCATACACAACCTATTTCTGCAGCCGGCCAGGCACACACAGCCATCCTACTGAGAGAGTCGCACACACACACACACACATAACACAGTATAATTCTGCAGCCAGGCACACACAGCCATCCTACTGAGAGAGTCGCACAAATATACACACTCAGCACCCCTCCCACACACACACACATAACACAGTATAATTCTTCAGCCAGGCACACACAGCCATCCTACTGAGAGAGTCGCACAAATACACACACTCAGCACCCCTCCCACACACACACACACATAACACAGTATAATTCTTCAGCCAGGCACACACAGCCATCCTACTGAGAGAGTCGCACAAATATACACACTCAGCACCCCTCCCACACACACACACATAACACAGTATAATTCTTCAGCCAGGCACACACAGCCATCCTACTGAGAGAGTCGCACAAATACACACACTCAACACATACAGACCCATACACAGTATAATTCTGCAGCCAGGCACAGACTGCCATCCGAGAAAGTCACACACATTCACATACAATCCCAACTATCACCACGTATTCACAGCTCTCATTACACACATACATCAGGTATGCAGTGGTTTGACATATTAGGGGACTCACTGAATAACCCTTTAACAGAAATTTACGTAAGTGCAATGCTATCAAGCGCTGGCGCGTCTCCTAAGGCTAAGGTCAGACGAAAGCATTTTTAACGTGCGTTTAGCCGCACGAAATCACGGCCGTGCTAGCAGCAAATGACGTCCAATGCCGGGGAACATACGACGAACGGCCGCACGAAAGTTCGTCCGGGCAACGCAAGTGGCAAACAAACGCATTTTTTCAAGAACGTCAAACCGCTACTACTGACGTACAGAGTGCGCTGCGGCCGCATAGCGGCGTGTTTGCGTGATTGGGAGACGTCAGACGCTGCACACGTCCGGCCAACATAACGTCCAGACGCAAAAAGGGTTTATTGATGATCCGTACAAAATCACGGACGAAAATGCGCATCGTATGACCGCTGTCATGTATTCCGTGAAAAAATACGTCCATTCGTTCGAACGCACTTTTTCACGGACAACGTGAAAAATGCGTTCGTCTGACCCTAGTCTTAGTGTTTTATTAAGGGAATATGTAGTACTGACCGGAATAACTTCTCATTAACATCCGCGTGTTCTTCTCATTCTAGAACATCTTAACTTGTGTTCACACAACATTCTCCGAACTTTTAAAATAGGCAGAATGTACGTGATCGAAACACAAACAATAAATAACAAGCACGGAAAAGTGATATGGGAACGGGGGCATAAAGATAATAAAAGACACATGTTCTCCCCTAGTAACGTCACGTTAGCATCCCACGGGGATGAGATTATACAGATGGATGTTGCTCCCATTTGCCCCAAGTGCAAAACAGGAACTACAAAAATAACAGTAAAAATATTTTGTTTAAGACGCAATAATAGTTACTGCAACGAAAAAATTGAATTCAGATCACTTCGTACAAAGGTTCTCTCCAATGGAAACTTTTATATAGTTTGAAAATACTCAGAATGGCCAGTATATAAATACAATGTAACTGACATGCATTCATACAGTCAGCTTTGTGTATTTTGTAATATCACCAATTAACCTCCCTACGAAAGCCACATCTTGGTGAATTTAGGGCGATAGCTCAGTGGTTGGAGCTCACCATAATAAGATTTCATATTTCTCAATATGCAATTGTTATCACTAGAAGAAGTAAGTTTAACCACTTGGCTGCAGCGGATGCGCTCAGTGCGTCCAGCCAAGTCTCTAAGGGATAAGATATTGCGTAGACCAGCGCTGTCAAACTCATGGCTTACCAGATGTTGAGGCCTCCAATTCCCAGAACTCTTCCAATGTAATTGATGGCCAGATAATCATGGGAGTTGTCGTTCAGAAAAATCTGGGGGGGGGGGGCTGTAGTTTGACAGCCCCTGGAAGACCAGACTTTTAAAAGCAACGCGATATTCAGCCCGTGATGGGATACCACAGCCAAAGTGCACCTGTTCAGAACAGGTGCACTTCAATTACAGTATAGGATTGCCATTACTATGGGTATTAAAAGCATCAAGATAACCGTAATTATCTATGTGCTCATGCCCGTCTCTTGCACAATATACAAGGCCAGATTTGTTTTGGGGCAAACCAAAATTTAGGGAAAAAAAATGAAAACCAGTTGCTCTCTGTGCTCAAATCAAAATATGGGGTATAATCTGTTGCCTTAGTGCAGTGACATTTTTTTAATATATATAAAAGCATATATTGCCATGGGATAGAGAAAAATTAATTTTGCATTTACTTTTTTAAATAAAATTATTTTTACACATTACATGGTCATGTTTGGTAACATTGTAAAGACCAGACTCTGACCTTTCCAATAACACCTTACTTAATCTTGTGCGGTGTACAATTCAGTGATGCAGAGTTACAAAGTCCCCCTGTCTCTCCTCACTACAGTCTAGGTTGTCGATGAAACAATCAGGGTTATTCAAAGAGATTTGAAAAGTCACCGCATGTTCGGTGACTTTTCGTTCTCTTCAATTCGGTTCCTTTTGCCGATCCTATTTCGGCGACCCTGCAGTGTATTCAGCAAGCACCACAGGGTCCACGAATTGCAGGGAAAAGAAGCCGCAAACCCGACGAAAACTCACCGCAAAACCCAGCGAATGCATGGCGAAAACCTTCAAAAACATCTGGATTAACCTGCCGAAAACCACAGAAAAACCCGAACAGGAGCCGATCGCAGCCTTCGACACAGCAGAAGAGGCAGTGAATAAATTAGCAAAACAGTTTGTATGAATGTGTGAAAGTGAAACGCTGTTTTCAAAGAAACTACTGAGCGAAAATGTCTGAAATTTACATATGAGGTCCAGGGAATGATAATAAAGAGGGCTGTTACAGAAAAAAGAAAACTTTAAAAAAAAAAAAAAAATCAGAAAAATGCTTAAAATATCCTAAAAAAATCTATAAATAAAAGAGACTCTTTACTGCAGAATTTTATAATGAACGGTTTATTAGATATTGAATTAAAACGGGAATATTTTTAACATTGAAGCCTATGGGATTCTCCTGAATAAATTTGCCGCATGAAATCACCGAATGGCAGGGCATTAGGGGAACTTTTCACTGCTGGTTTGTGTTCTCTGAATAGCCGAAGCAGTGCTTTTCATGGGGTTTTCACTGCCCTCGAACAGGCACCGAACAGGCACCGTATGTGCAGGCAATTCGCTAGGATTTGGCGAATTGCCTGCTCTCTGGATCGACGAATGGCCAGGAAAGGTAACCGAACACAGATTTTTAGCGTTCGGTTACCTTTCTCAAGCAATTCGGAGCTCTTTGAATAACCCTGAATGTGTTGCATCATCAGCTCCACACTTGCTGGCAGTGTGGGAAATGAGAAGGTGAGTTAGCGCAGCATCACTGTTCACTTTAGAATTGTAAATTGAATAATAGTACGGTGTCAGAAAAAGAAAAAAAAATGGAAAATATTTAATTTTTTTCATAAATCTAACCTGGTTATATTTGGTATCATAATACCTGGCCTTTCCAATGATACCTCATATGTCCCTCTAGCCCTTAGGCTAGGGACAGATGAGCGCATTTTCTGTGGCCACCGTCAAAATGTACGTCGATGCGTGCGCACGCATTTTTTCACGGAATACGCTTAAGTGGTCAGACGATGCGCAATTCTGGACGTATTTCATGACGATGGGGTGAAAAGAAGTCTAGGGAAATCCGGCTGTTTGAACGTTATGTTGGCCGCACACTAGCAGCGTCTGACATCTCCTAATCACGCACACACGCTGCTATGCGGCCGCAGCGCACTCTGTACGTCAGTACCAGCGGTTTAACGTTCTCGAAAAAATGCGTTCATTTTCCACTTGCGTTGCGCGGCCGGACTTTTGTGCGACCGTACTTCGTATATTGGCTGTCATTGCCCGGCATCTGCTGCTAGTGCGGCCGTGATTATGTGCGCCAGAACGCGCGTTCGCACTGCCTCAGTCTGACCCTAGCCTTAGGGCTCCAGACAGCGGTCTAAATGATTGATTTTTTACAAATCAAGGCGCCCCTTGTGGCAGGCGCCTGTAGGCCCATGCCTACTCTGCCTAATTATAAATCCGGCCCTGACAACAGATAGTTATTTTTAAAAGTAATTCTCTATAAAAAAATTGCTGTTATTTCCAGTGACATGCTGTCATATTCTGCCGCTCTCACCCCTTGCCCTGTGTGCAATTTTCCTGAAGCACTTTGAGCAGCCTGCGTGCTCCTGACCTTGCGATTGCTAGTGGAGACTGTTCTCTTGCCATGCGGCGTCCCTCTATAGTCTATTCTAGTCCCAGCCAGCAGGAATTTTCCCCCCGGTCAGGATATTCAGGTGAATTCACGTGGTCTTGCTTTGGGGGGGGGGACGTGATGCACCAGGGGGCAGAGTTGCCATGTCTGCTACACAGGGGAGGAGTGGATACCAGGATATTGGACGGCCTGTTCCGTGTCATTGGTGGGAAGAGTGGTGCACGGCTGGTCAGAATGGTGGAAGGGGGGGGGGGAGTTACCTTGGGCACTCTATTGAAATATCTTGCTCCAAGGAATGTGGGCTCAGATGTTCTGTGCTCCCTAGTTCCTGCATTTCAGAGTTCTACTGCCTTCTATTTTTGACCTGCTTTCCCTCAACCTCGATTGAACTCTGCCAGCATGTACTCAGACTTTCTCTCATTTATGCCTCTTGGATTGCCCCTCGATGATGCTGGTAGCACCCTTTTAGTTACTACATTCTGAACTTCTATTCCTGCACTCACGTGGTACAAGCTGACTGCTGTGAGTGGAAGAGCTGTCCAACAGGTCTTGACAAGGACTGTGTGACAGCCGAAACACTGCAAACCTATAAATACAGTTCCCAATGAGGACTGCAGAACTGCCTGAATTCTAGATATTTTTTTTTACCTTACTGAAGAGTGGCAGAGGGGAGAATGAGATGAAGAAGAGAAACAGTGTGGATGAGAGAGTTGGGGCAGAGGCACAATGGGATGAGGGCGACAGGACATGGGTGTAACAGCAACTGGGGTTTACTGGTCTCCGGTTTGTTGACCAGACCCGAACCTGTTACAGCATCCGTCCCTTCTCTCCAGTCAGACAGATTCGTAGCAGCTTTCCTTCTCTCACAACCCTCAGCAAGAACTTGAGGGAGTGCTGTATAATTGTAAGTATCTCTCCCCAAACACCAGACACAACTTAATGCAGGGAAGATGAAGAATCATCTTTAATTTGAATGGGACCAGTTATATGGGAAACAGGGATGGGCATGTAAAACGACATAATCAACAGAATATATTGTCTTCATGAGAGAGATGTGAAGTCCTTCAGGAGACAGAGAAACCTGATCAATACACATTAAGCTAGATCAGCAAAGAAACAACATCAGATAAATCGAGGGTCAAACAGTTATACAGACAGCAAGAACGATAAGTCTCCATTATATTACTAACACAAACCAACTCCTAAAATACAAACAGTTTACCAAGACATGTAAGAACATTAACCCTTAGGTGCCCACTTATGCCCATTTGTATGATGGGAGTCAAAAAGGGCATAATTTGAATATCAGGGAATAGGACAAGCAACCTTTAATCCAGTACTAGTAACAAGTGGAAAGAGTAAAAGTAGTAATTACTAGCAAGAAAGAGAGGTCATGAAGCTATAGGCGAGACCCTCCTCCATCGTGTTTGGTTCCTGGATATTATCTAGCCTTTGTAGCTGGCATTCACTCTATATAATAGCACAAACTTCCTGGTGTAAGTTTACATAGCAGAATCAGCGTGAGTCCTTTGCTGATATAAGAATGTTTTCAGTATTCATGTCAAGGTGATAAATAAGTTTAGAAAAGAGGAATTCGAATTGAACTTCAAAACAGGTCACGTGTAATCGTAAATGTCATTCGCAGGAACTATTTTGTCACTGCATTTTAAACCACTTTATGTTGTTAACAACATTGTTGAATATCAGTCCAACCATCCACGTGGCCACTACAAAGAAATATATACAAATGAAATAGTTAAAAAACACACATAAAAAATATAAATAAATTGTTTGCCTTCTTGGGTTTTTCTTCTTTGTATTTTACTTTTGACTTGGGTTTTTTTTTTGTCTGTGTATTAAGAATATTTTTTTAGGCATTACTCACTTTATATAACATTATTGAACAGAAAATTTGTAAATGATGGCAAATCAATTGGGTTTCAATGAAAAGACACATAATTGCCTATTAAACATTTAAAACTCTTGGGCCGAAAAATGTACATCTTAGGCTAGGGTCAGACGAACGCAGTTTTAACGTGCGTTTAGCCGCACAAAATCACGGCCGTGCTAGCAGCAAATGACGTCCAATGCCGGGGAACACACGAAGTACGGCCGCACGAAAGTTCGTCCGCGCAACGCAAGTGGCAAACGAACGCATTTTTTCGAGAACGTCAAACCGCTACTACTGACGTACAGAGTGCGCTGCGGCCGCATAGCGGCGTGTTTGCGTGATTGGGAGACTTCAGACGCTGCTAATGTCCGGCCAACATAACGTCCAGACGCAAAAAGTGTTTTATTGTTGATCCGTACAAAATCACGGACGAAAAGGCGCATCGTATGACCGCTATCGCGTATTCCGTGAAAAAATATGTCCGTTCGTTCGACCGCACTTTTCCACGGTCGACGCGAAAAATGCGTTCGTCTGACCCTAGCCTTAAAGGCATTTCAGTCTTTCAAACTATCCAGCAGCAGGAGGGGACTCTCAAGGCACTGTGACCACTTAAGTTAACTTATATAATGAGGGTGAATAACAGGGTTACTCAAAGAGAGTAAAATTCTAGGTCAAAATAGCAGATTTGGAAAGTGAGATGAATGGGAAAAATTTTCTGGTTTGGATATTTTGACCTAGAATTTTCCATTCTCCAGTCATTCTCCTGCTTTTCACCGCTCTCTGAAAAACCCTGTATAGTCTAATCCGAAATAGCTATCAAATATGTTGACTTTCCTCGAGATTACTTGGCACAGACAAGTGACTCCATACAAGAAGAAAATTTTAATTTGATACTCACTCTGTATCTGATCATTTGGGAATAAATTGGCATGGCACATGACTGAAGGGGAGATGGATGATCGAGACGCATCGAGTCAATCCAGTGGCCATTAAATAGGGATGGTTCCCAAATGTCCTGATGCCCCGAAACCTGAGTATAATGATCAGGATGGGTTGGGACTAAGACCCTGAACTTGGAGGGCTGAATCAGCCTTCAAATATCCCATTTGGAAAGGGAGAGGGATGTTAGAGGTCAAGGTAGTGTGACCACATGTTCTCTCCTCCAAATATTTTACGAAATAATTTATGTTCTAAGAGGATCTAAGGGTAAGTAGTCAAAGTAATACAGCAGCAGGAAATGCTGGCAGAATGCTTGGTTGTGTAGGGAGAGGTATTAGCAGCAGGAAAAGGGAAGTGCTCATGCCACTGTACAGAGCACTGGTGAGACCTCACTTGAGTACTGTGTGCAGTACTCGAGACCGTTTCTCCAGAAGGATATAGACATCTTAGAGAGAGTTCAGAGAAGGGCTACTAAAATGGTGTACGGCTTGAAGGAGAAAAGTTACCAGGAAAGTCTTAATGATCTTAACATGTACAGCTTGGAAAAAAGACGAGACAGAGGAGATATGATAGAAACATTTAAATACGTAAAGGGAATCCACAAGGTAGAGGAAGAGAGTATATTTAAAAGGAAACAAAGTAGCAAAACAAGAGGACATAGTCTTAGATTAGAGGGGCAAAGGTTTAAAAGTAACATCAGGAAGCATTATTTTACTGAGAGGGTGGTGGATACATGGAACAGCCTTCCAGTGGAAGTGGTAGAGGCCAAAACAGTGATTGAGTTTAAGCAGGCATGGGATAGGCATAAGGCTATCCTAAACAAAAGATAAATCCAGGTAAAGTATCCATGTAATTGGGCAGACTAGATGGGCCGAAAGGTTCTTATCTGCCGACATTTTCTATGTTACTTCTATAAATAAGAAAAACAGCTGAATGCAACACATAATATTAGAATACTTAAAACTTAATTATAACAATAATTCACACAGCAATCTTTTCCACATTGAGTGGTCACACTGCATAGTGTAGGAATGTCAAACGTCAGCCCTACATTTCCCAGAATTATTTGATTGGAATAGAAGAGAAGAGAAGAGAATCAAAGGAGTTGTAATTTAAAAACATCTAAGGCAATATTACAAAGCTGGTGCTGAGCTGTTGTAAACTTAACAGAGCCATTATAGGGCTACATTACAATCTTGTTGCTAACGTTAGCGCTCACCTGCGTGAGCGTTAACGTTAGCCCTGGTGGCCCTAACGCAGGCGCACCATACTACAATCCAAACGCTAACGGGTTAAGAAACCCGTTACTGTTTGGAATCTTACGCTGTACTGCGCGAGGTTAATGTACTTTGCGCTCCCTATGCTTAACATGGGGAGCGCAAATTGTTAATTAGCGTTAGGATTACAAAGTCCTAACGCTAATTAACGCCCAGCTGCGGTTACCAGAAAGTTAAAGTGACATTAAACCCTCAGATTTTTTAACATAAAACAATACTGTAATGTGTGATTTACTGTAATCCATGGTAGTTTTCCTTCTCTTTGCTGCTCTTCCTTTTAAATCCTTATCTCTTCTCATGCTAGGGGAGAACTTCCTGTTTCAGCAGACTACCTTGTCTCTGGAATGGATACATGGTGTCTGTGTGTATAGGATTGCAACCTGAGCCGGTATTACAGGAAGTGGCAGCCAGCTGCAAAAGGAAGTTCTCTCCCAGTATGAGAAGAGATACGGATTTAAAAGGAAGAGCAGCAAAGAGAAGGAAAACAACCATGGATCACAGTAAGGCACACATTACAGTATTGGTTTAAGTTAAAAAAGGGTTTAATGTCACTTTAACCACAGCCTGGAGTTGGTGCTAACGGATTCCGCACCAGCCAGAAACCCCCCAAAATAAAATCAGATACTCACCTCCAATCCCGTGGTGAGGACCGCGGCTCCAACGGCCTTCTCCGTCCGGCGGGAGCAGGGAGAGACTGGGGGAAAAAAGTCCCCCAGTCTCTCCCTGCGGATCACTACACTGACCTGCCAGAGTCATGTGACCGGCGCTGTCTGCTCAATGAAGACCTATGGACTCCATGGAGAGGATGTGCGCCGCGGCGCTTAGCGCTGCCACTCGCAACCCGGGGCTTAGTGCCCGTTAACAATGCAGACAGTTTTTTAAGCGCTTGCATTGTAATATTGAGCTAAAACGGCGCAAAGGAGAAACCTGCAGGCACAGGTTTTTCTCCTTTGCGTCCCCGTTCTATCGCGATATATGTAATGTAGCCCATAGTCTATGGAGCTGTTACGTTTACGACAGCTCTGGTTAAGTTAGCACCAGCTTTGTAATACTGCCCCTAGGGGGCCAGAGTTTGACATCCCTGGCTTGATATTTATCCATACACAACTGCCTTGTTATGATAATGTAGAAAGCCCTTTAGCTTTTCCTTTTTTCATTGCAATAGGCGCTGGCAGAACAGAACATTTTGATCTGCTATTGGACGACAATAATTCAATAATACGAGTCATCCCAGAATCTCAACATCCGATGTAGACATTTTTTATATTTTTCATCCTTTGTTACTAAGCAAGAACAAAACAATCATATTAAAAACGCACCAGGCAAGTTATTAATAATCTTCTTCCCAATTTCTCTACGAACATATGAATGAAACTAGGGATGAATGGACACAAAGTGCAGAACAAGGAGTACTTGGTTATTTCTATTGGTCTGCACACTTCAATAATTCATTATTTTCTTAATTGTGATTATGATTTAACTAAAGGATCCAAGACAAACTGAAAAGCTACGTATCAGAAAAACACTTTTCCGGGGCCCCTGTGTACACCCTTGGCAAATATGTAGATCGTTAAGCATTTTGGGGGTTGGGCATCTTCTTGTATGCCTTTGGCCAACTCTAAGTTCTGATTACGAGCTAACCAGGCAACACACAAAGGAAATTTGAGCTTCCCAAAGTTTTGTTAGGCTTTACCACTCCAGGGAGGACAGCTACAGCCCAAGCTCAACCTGCAATTATTTTGTGCCCTGGACTCCATTGGCTGCCAGCAAACGAGCCGACCACAAAGTCCTTCAACGTTCTCTCTTCCAAAGATTTTTACAAAATCAGAAAAACAGATTAATGCAAAACATAGTTAATATTAGAATACTTAAAATTAAATTTTAAAGATAATTCACTTTATGCCACAACAATCTTTTCCACGATTTTAATTTTTTCTAGGTCAACTGAATTATTTATGCAATAAAAAGTTGTTGGTGCAACCAAAAGAAGAAGCCTGAACCACCGTAAGGTAATACCAGCGCATACTGCCCTCCGATGTCGTCACCCACCAGGAAAGGTCATCTTGGGTGGCATGGAGAGGATGCCACCCTCCTATTAAACGAGACAGATCTCACTGTATCCTTCCTGGTAAAATACTTGGCAAATAAATAAATATTGTAGCCCTGGTTGCAGTACAAGATACACAAGCCGTGTAATCCTGATGTGGTTATCCTCTAACTATTCTTTTGGCTTTGACTTTCGTCATGAGTGTAGCAAGCACGAGTGGGCGAATGTACAACCACATGCATCATGGAAATTCACAAAAGGTGGGCACAAAGCATTTTTTTTTTCTTTTGCCATTGTTGCTAAAATAAAAGATATGTGTAATAAAGCCACTTTCTGTTTTAGTTCGTAATAGACACATGCAAGAAACTATTCATCGCATCTCCAAACTTAGTCTTACTTTATAGGAGTTAGAATTTATGAACGTGCATAAGTATTGAATTACATACATGGAGTGGGCAATACATATGGACCATTCGCTCCAATGAGGACTTAGTCATTGTGAACAAATTAATTTAGTTAATTGGTTATGGTGAGTTGAGTGTCCCCGCTCACCCCCAACCACCTCAGTAGGCTGTGACAGCCTTCCAAAAAGGAGGGCTTGTCTCATGCTGGGACAGCCTGCCCAGGGCTACGATCTGCACCGCACAGGTTGTGCTGCACTGGATGACAACTTGAGAGACACTAGAGTGGTGAGTTTTTAAAGATTTTCTATCCTGAAAACATGATGGGGAATGAAGAGGGGATTAAGACAGTAATTAACCCCTGTCAGTCCCACCCTCATTAAAGCCAAGGGCTAAATTACATTCTTAGCGTTAAAACGCGGGCGCTAGGGAGGAAAAGCGGAATCTGCAAAAGCGGAATCCGTTAACACCAAATCATGGCTCTGGTTAACTTTTTGTTAACCGCGGCCGGACGGTAATCAGCGTTAGGACCTTGTAATCCTTAACACTTTGCGCTCCCCATGTTAAGTATAGGGAGCGCAAAGTACAGTAACCTCGCGCTGAAAAGCACAAGGTACCAAATGCTTACGGGTTACTTAACACATTAGCGTTTGGATTGTAATTTGCGTTAAATACTTGGGCTTACGTTAACGCTCATTCAGGTGAGCGCAAACGTTGGCACCAAGTATGTAATGTAGCCCTAAGTGTCCATTTAAAGATCCCTGCTCCCATGGATGCCTGGAAAAGCACTCAAAGGAGGGATTTAGTTGTGTATTTGCAGTACAAACTCATACACCAATAAAGGCTCAAACTGTGCTTCAGAAAAACACACAGTTCTACTCTTGTGGTTTTTTAAAAAATATGCTAGGGCCATAGAAACAAAATGACACTGAAAGAGAATCAAATGCCAAAAATATACAAGTCATTTTAAAAGGGATGTCCCGTTCAGAAGAAAATCTGGGCCAGGGAAGCATAGTATCTTAATCGGATCCCAAGAAAATTAAGCAATCCTCACTTTTTTCCCAGAATTAGAGAAACGGCACCTTAGAGAGGATCTGATAACTTTATATAAATATATACGGCGATATTATAAACCATGGTCTGGAAACCTATTCATTAACAGGACTATACACAGGACACGAGGTCACCCATTTAGACTGGACGAAAGAAAATTCAGCCTAAAGCATAAGAAGGGTTATTTTACGGTGAGAACGATAAAGCTGTGGAATTCTCTGCCTGTTGAGGTGGTTGGGTCAGAGAATGTACAGACTTTAAAAAAACGACTGGATGACTTCCTGCAAGAACATACTATTAAGGTTTATAATATTTAATATGTGGGTAAAAGCTGCTTGATCCAGGGAGAAATCTGACGCTATTCTGGGGTCAAGAAGGAATTTTTCCCCAGTATGTTGCATATTGGCGAGCGCTTCAGACTGAGTTTTTTGCCTTCTTTTGGATCAACAGCAGTAGGTGATGTGTGAAAGGCTGAACACGATGGACGCGTCTTTTTTCAGAATATGTAACAATGTAAATACATTAACAAGATCTAATCCAATGACAAGGCCAGTTGAGTTGGAAGTAAATTACACACAAAGTCACAACACACGGTGAATACAGACATTATTATTATTATTATTCTTTATTTATAAAGCGCCAGCATATTCCGCAGCGCTGACATAAATATGTAACCAAACCTGTAACCATTTCCCAAGGAATAATTTCTGGTCCGCCGTGGAAATGCTCATAGGTCAATGACACAGAACCAAGAAGAGCACAGTATTTCAATTGGATCCACAGAACAAATAGCAGCGACACTGTGACAAGTGTTTATTGGGGGGGGGGGGGGTAGGTTGACTGATACTGCACCTTCTTGACCTCTTTGCTTTTTTTTCTTTAATGAGTACAATAACACGCCCAACTATTGACAGTGTCAAACGAGTTTAAAGAAAATTGACAAACAAGGCGACAACGTGCTGGGAAGACATAAGCTCCTAAATGTGTACCCAAGACTGCGAGTAAATATCCCCCCAAGGGAAGGCTCGCCCAAGCAGCACGCTTGTCATCTAAATGGCTTTCAATTAAAAAGGCCACCGTGGAAACTCTATTAGATCCGTGAAATAGCAACAGTCACCGTGATCACTCTATTGGCAATGGAGGGGCGAGGGGTTCTGAAGCCACTGATGGATAAAGGAGAGCAGGTTTGCAAATTAATATTGGACTTCTAGCAGTTTGCCACATTGTTTTTTTGCCCATGGTCCTTTTCAGAGTCGACTCACTTTGTCAGTAATGGGTGGAAGACATATAATAAATACCTAAAGACTCGTTCTTATCACAGTGAGTGCACTAATGGGTTTATTGCCATAAATCAGGGTTTTGACGAATTTGTATGCCAAATTAGAGCCAATTTAGTTGAGTAAATGGCAGAGTAAACTCCACAGTCAACTGCACATGTTCTGTAGAGCACAGCATGCGACGTCACCCTCTCTCAGAACGCCGGCAATAGCTGGCATCATCAGAGAGGCAATGGATCGGTTCTGTGTATGTCCATGCCACTCCGATCCATTGCTTTGTGCAGGCACTACAGAACTTGCTTAAAGTGCACAAGTCCTGAACAAAGTGCAATTTGAGGTTCCTACTCTATGCAAGTTGCATAGGTAGTGTATCCTTATTATTATTGTCATCATTCATATAACGCCAACAAATTCCGCAGCGCTTTACAATAACCAAAGGGAACAAAATACATATAAAACGAACATAAGAAGGAAACAAGAGGTGTAGATGGCCCTGCTCATAGGAGCTTACAGTCTAGAGCAGTGTTTGCCCCAAACCTCTCCTCTGGACCCTCAACCAAGCCAGATTTTGCAGATCACCTTGGGGAAAATGCAGACTGAATCCTGCAATCACTGAGCAGCTAATTAGATCACCTGTGCTGTGCTTCAGATATCCTGCAAACCTGGCGAGGCGGAGGGTCCTGAGGACAGGTTTGGGAAACACTGGTCTAGAGGGACTGGGGTTGAGGAAGACAAGAGGAATTTTACTCGATAGCAGGATCATTAGTGCCAGTGGTTTGGGAATGGTGGGGCCATAGAGGCGGCTTCAATCAAGTGTGAGTAGGCGAGCAGAGGGATGAGTTGCACCAGAGATGCGGTACGCTAATCTGAAAAGTTGGGTTTTGAGGGATTTCTTGAAGGTCGGGGGAGAGCTTGATAGGGTTAGGCAAGTCATTCCACAGGTCCGGTAGTGCCCTTGAGAAGTCTTGGAGGCGAGAGTTGGCTGTGTGTGTGTAGAACGATGACAGGTGGAGATCACCTGCTGAACGGAGTTGTCTAGATGGGACGTGCTTGCAGAGTAACGAAGACATGTAGGGAAGCGTTGAGTTATTTAGTGATTTGAACGTGAGTGTCAGTATTTTAAACTGTATCCTGAAACGTACAGGAAGCCAATGGAGGGACTGGCTGAGTGGGTAAGTACGCGAGGTGCGTTTAGTGAGAAAAATAAGCCTGGCCCCTGCATTCATTACAGATTGCAAAGGGGCGATACGGGAGTTGGGGAGACCAATAAGGAGCGAGTTGCAGTAGTCAAGTCGTGAAATGGCAAGAGCATGAACCAGCACTTTTGCGGTATCTTGTGTCAGAAAGGGGCAGACACGGACAATGTTCTTGAGTTGAAAGTAACAGGATTTGGTCACTGGATATTGGAAGAGAACGTTAGGTCAGAGTCAAAAGTGACACCAAGGCAGCGAGCTTGGGGTGATGGGCTAATGGGCATTCCATTTATCCTTTCTGGGTGGAGTAGAGGTAATGTCACTGCTCTGCGTGGAGAGAGCCTGTGGAGTCATGGGTTCGTTCCCAGCGAGCAACCTCTCCAGTAAGTGTCCTTGGCAAGACACGTAACGGTACATACTCGCCACCCAGGACATACTTGAAAACGAGAGAAATCTCAATGTATCCTTCCTGGTAAAATCCTTTCTCAAAAAAAAAAAAAAATAGGTATGTAGATTGCGTTAGAAGCTGCATGGACTTCAGGATTTTAGAAGTTCCTGAGCTGAAAAGTTAATTCACTTAAAATAAAAGAAATAAATATAAAATAAGGGCAATAAATGGAGGGGGGGGGGCTATTTTAAGAGAATGTCTCTTTAACTATTCTTTAATTTATATCCCACTCCTGATTAGGAAATATACCCAGTGCAGTAAACTTGTGCATGAGGATAGACTCTTCTGTACATGGATATTTAACTCTAAGCCTTATGGTACAGTTGCAAGAAAAAGTATGTGAACCCTTTGGGATTACGTGGAGTTTTGCATGAATTGGTCCTAAAATGTGCTCTGATCTTCATCTAAGTCACAACAATTTGAAAAACACAGTCTGCTTAAAATAATACAACACAAACATTATATGTTTTCATGTTTTTATTGAACATGTAAACATTCACAGTGCAGGGTGGAAAAAGTATGTGAACCTTTGGACTTAATAACTGGTTGACCCTCCTTTGGCAGCAATAAACTCAACCAAACGTTTCCTGTAGTTGCAGATCAGACCTGCACAACGATCTGGAGTAATTTTGGACCACTCCTCTTCACAAAACTGTTTCAGTGTAGCAATATTCTTGGGATGTCTGGTGTGAATCGCTCTCTTAAGGTCATGCCACAGCATTTCAATTGGGTTGAGGCCAGGACTCTGACTGGGCCACTCCAGAAGGCGTATTTTGTTTTGTTGAAGCCATTCTTTTGTTGAATTACTTGTATGCTTTGGGTCATTGTCCTGTTGCATCACCCATCCTCTGCGGAGCTTCAGTTGGCGGACAGATGGTCTTACGTTTTCCTGCAAAATGTCTTGATAAACTCTGGAATTCATTTTTCCATCAATGACAACAATCCGTTCAGGCCCTGAGGCAGCAAAGCAGCCCCAAACCATGATGCTCCCTCTGCCATGTTTTACAGTGGGGATGAGGTTTTGATGTTGGTGTGCTGTGCCTTTTTTTCTTCACACGTAGTGTTGTGTGTTTTTTCCAAACAACTCAATTTTGGTTTCATCTGTCCAGAGAATATTTTTCCAATAGTGCTGTGGAACATCCAGGTGCTCTTTTGCAAGCTTCCAACGTGCTGCAATATTCTTTTTGGACAACAATGGCTTCCTCCGTGGTGTCCTCCCAAGTACTCCATTCTTGTTTAATGTTTTCCTTATTGTAGAGGTGTCAACAAAAATGTTAGCATGTGCCAGAGATTTCTGTAAGTCTTTAGCTGACACTCTAGGATTCTTCTTTACCTCATTTAAGCCTTCTGCACTGTGCTCTTGCAGTCATCTTTACAGGACGACCACGCCTAGGGAGAGTAGCAACAGTGCTGAACTTTCTCCATTTGTAGACAGTCTGTCTTACCGTGGACACATGAACATCAAGGCTTTTGGAGATACTTTTGTAACCCTTTTCTGCGAGGCATGGTTCACATCAGGCAGTGCTTCTTGAAACCAGTAAACCCAAAACTGGTGTGTGTTTTTAAAGGGCAGGACAGCTTTCAGCAACACATCCAATAATATCACACTGATTGGACTCAAGGTTGGCTCACTCCTGGCTCCAATTAGCTCTTGGAGAAGTCATTAGGCTAGGGGGTTCACATACTTTTTCCACCCTGCACTGTGAATGTTTACATGTTATGTTCAATAAACACATGAAAACATATAATGTTTGTGCTGTATTATTTTAAGCAGACTGTGTTTTTCAAATTGTTGTGACTTAGATGAAGATCAGAGCACATTTTATGACCAATTCATGCAGAATTCCACGTAATCCAAAAGGGTTCACATACTTTTTCTTGCAACTGTACATGTATGGTCCCTTTGGTTCGTGCCATCCTGTCAACATTTAAAACATGGAAAGACGGACAGTTGTGTTTTATGGAATGTTGTAGTGGTGAGACGAAAAATTAGGCTGTTCCCAGACTTTTAGGTGACATGATAACATTTCTGGGTCATTTATGTCAATAAAATAGAATTTAGCAATTCATTTTATTTGCAAAGCCCCATTTCTAACAAGATGTTTTAATTATAGTTTAGAAACTCATTACTGGGAGTTGTTTTGCAACTCTGTTATAAACCCGCACACCCGGAATATATGGAGGAGCACCCAAAAAAGTGACACATGAGCAGAAGTGTGACACAATGTTTTGGGCCCAAAATAGGGACTGTCTATCCTAAATAGGGACACTCAGAAGGTATTTGCGTGATGCCTAATTTCGTTAAAATACCAGGCCACCTGCTACCACGGTATAAATGAAAGTGTAATTATTTTGAAACAGTAGCTGGTATTTTCCAGCTTCACATAGATGTAAACTGCTGATACTTGCACACTCGTATGGCTTTCATCTGTGACTTTTTTATACCTGTGATGCACCAAATCAGTTTGTTAGGCATGGGTTTATGTAGCAATGGAGGTCTTTTATATATTCACATAAAGAACTACTTTTGTGCTAAATATTGATATAAATTGACATATTGATATAAAAACGGAAGTCACAGCGAGAATTTCCACTGTATTCCGCCATGGAAGGAGATTGACATTCTTTAACCCCTTCACTGCTGAGCCATTTCACGTCTTAAAAAAAACAAGTTTTTCTTATTATTATTTTTTTACTTTACTTTAAACATGGTCATGTTTGGTATCATTGGAAAGGCCATACTCTGGCCTTTCTAATGATACCAAACATGACCCTGCTAGCTGCCAACAGTCGGGAGATATCGTGCTTCAAATGAACCCCCTATCTCCACCACTATCTTTCCTTAGGAGTCAATGAGGACGTTCCCCACACGTCCTCAGCAGTGAAAGGGTTAAGGTGTCAGACTTTTGAGAGATAAAAGAAAAAAGGGTCAGCGTACTCACTCGTAAATACACATTCAATGCACACAATACCGCTCCGATGGAAGGTGCTCATTGGATGCCAGATGGCCAATAACTCCAACAATTCAGAAAGCATAAAATAATTCCGTTCATGCTGTTAATTCACAATGTTTTTTTAGGCTGAACAAGGTGGCAACATTCCAGCCGTTGAGAGATGGCCTCTATTAAAGTCCATTTCATTGACTGAAACGTCACCACCTTGTTCATTCTAACAAAACTGCTGAGTTGACACTGTGAGTGGAATGCCAGGATCTCTTATTTAATGCTTGTCAGAACTTAGCTTGATGGCTGATGTCACCCATGTCTTCTCTCACAATTTAAAATTGATGACAAATGTGAATAAAAGACAGTTATTTAGCATGGATGTCCTCTGTGCTGCCTCTCACTTAGGCTGGGGTCAGACGAACGCAGTGCGAACGTGCGTTTAGCCGCACTTTATTACGGCGGTGGTAGCAGCAAATGACGTCCATGGCAGGCCCACACCCAAAGTACGGCCGCACGAAAGTTCGGCCGCGCAACGCAAGCGGATAACTAACGCATTTTTGCAAGAACGTCGAACTGCTAGTACTGACGTACAGAGTGCGCTGCGTCTGCATAGCAGCGTGTGTGGGTGATTAGGAGACGTCAGACGCTGCTCATGTCCGGCCAACATAACGTCCAGACACCCAAAGTTTCCTGGTTTGGATCCGTAAATAATCACAGCCGAAATTGCCCATCATATGACCGCTATCGCATCCTCTGTGAAAAAATGCGTTTGGACGCATCGATGCACTTTTTGATGGTAGACGTGAAAAATGTGTTAGTCTGACCCTAGCCTTAGTTGACAACTGTATCACACGGCGCTAGGGCAACCAAAGCCACCCGACATGTCAACCACACGTGACGATTCCACAAGGGAATTCTCCGCACTGATAAAAATCTAACTTTATTTAATTTTCTATATTTATGCTGGGACTGGCGACACATACAGAATCTAAAGACTTGTTAAAAATATAATCAAAATATTCAAATTGTGCCAGCGCTCTTACAATGGTCTTGTTCAAGGGATAAGTAGGCCAAAAGAGACCGGGCCTATACTTGTTTGATATTGAAAATTAATGAGTATATTGGTACAAGTAGATGAGCCTATGCTGCCGTTACCTTGACACTGGTTTGACTGGTTTGCGTCTCAGCCTCCGTGCAGCTGTGATGCCCCGGGTCCCTCCGTTCCTTGCGGGAGCCAGTTCGAGGGGCTGCTGGGTATCGACTCTGGTATGCGAGTACAGAAGGTATGGTGTCCGCTGCGTCTGTCTTGATGAAGAGACCGTGCAAGGTGGCAGCAGTGCCCTGAGATATGGTCGTGGTCTGGTGCGGGGAGTTGGACTCGTCTGAGTCTCTGCAGTAAATCACCCCACTCTGCGAGACGTGAATGCTAGGAGCGCAGCCCATCACTGTGATGGGAGCCAGTGGGCAACACTGTGGCACCCTCGGAGGGATGCTCGCCCCTGCGCCAACACGACTCTCACCTACCAGCAGTGTCTTCACCCCACCAGGCTAACGCAAAGGACTGTTCAACGCCAGATCATATGATTTTCTAGTCAGAGGTGGAACCTACTGGACGGACCTGTTTAACTGGTTGGCGAGGCCACCAAAAACATATAACCCTAACACACCTCTAAAAACCAAAGGGAACATGGTGATACCACGATAAAACAATCAATGGGTCCCTTCTCTATGCCATGTAAGGTGCAAACACCAATGCTCCATCCAACACCCTATACTAAACATAAACCACTGTATCAATGTATCTCAGGTTTATGTAACAACAATGCCAGCAACTGACAGAAACATCTATGTGCTAAATGAGTACCCACCACAGGAAACATATTACCCATACTGTGCCAACCATCAAAGTCACATGACCAGAGAAACACCAAACCTGCATAGAATTGGGACCTTTTCTCACACTTTCCTGCCACTTGCAGACTGAGTCCAACCTTGCTCTACCCCTCAATGTCCTCCACCACCAGAAGAAGGCTCTGAGGCCACACAGGTAGTAGTCATGATGGCCAGTCCATCCTGCAGCCTCAAAATAATAATAAATGACAGCAAATCGGGATGATTTGATCAATGGCGCCCCAGGCTGCTAGCTGGGGATCCCCTGAGTGTGTGTGATGGTGATGGAATGAGCCTTGTGACCAAAAGAACCTCCTGGACCTGTGCAATAGCCATCAGGTGCCCTGCTCCTTGCCAGGAGTGTTATCAATCAGTGCCTGCAGCTGCCTGTACCCCCAGCATGCCCATCAGCTACACATACCTATGTGCCATGCACTGCAGCTCATGCCAGGCTGTTACCCCGCCAAGAAGAGATGGGGCAGCTTCCCTAGCAGACCTTTAAACATCGGTCACTGCCATTCAGGGGGATCAGTGGCAGCGGGGGGCTCCCCTGTGGGTTGTGGTCCATGCCTCTGGCTCCCCCATCACCTGCATCCCAGGTATGTGATGCTCAGGGTCGTGGTATTCGCCCGTTTAATTCGGTGATTCCCCTTTCCACGGTGACTGCAGAGGGCTGCTCTTCACGCACAGCAGACCTGGATCAGCTGGCCGGCTCCTAAGCCCTCCCTGCCCTGTCAGACCTGCCTCCTCCTCCTCCTTCTCCTGCTGCTGCTGCGAGAAAGCAACAAGGCGTTGTCCCAATTCATACACCCCCTTCTCCTGCTTCATTTATCTGTGTGCATGGCATATACCCTCATCTAGCCACCCCAGGTCAGTCAGTGGTGGTCAGACCCCAGGGGGCTGATGCTCCTTCCTCTGCCTTGTGCTTTCAAAGGATGCTTGGCCTTCTTCTCTCTCCCAGAGGTGAGCAGTGGGCCAGCTCCAGCATGCTGCAGAGTGCCTGTGTGCTAGCTACATGCCAGGCATACCAAATGTGCATCCAGTGCATTTTCCTGCAGCAAAATAACACAACTAGGGATGCATGGAATCCTAGAACGCGCAGCGCTTAATCACAAATACATGGAATAAATAGCACAGGAACTGGAGGGGCTGTGAATCAAGTCAGAGGTAAACTTAGCAGGTCCATTAAAGCCTATGGAGATGGATGCTAGGTCTATTATACTTTTTTGTACAGACAGAACTCAAAATACGTAGTGGAAAAGCTACAAAGCTAAACCCCATTGCCTCCTTTTGTGCGCATTATGCAGTGATTGCGGTAGGTGATTACAAAATAGGCATTCAATGAAAATAAAATCTCATTGCGATTCAATAAATAATAAGAGAAAAATCCATAGACGTTTCAGCATTTGATGTAATTCCCTGGATTCTGAGCCAGGAAGTTTCTCAGCCAATCAGATAACTCTGATGACTTTCTGATTTAAGCCTATGCTGAGGTTGTTCTATAAGGCTGCTGTCAGACGAGCGTAGTGTTCACGTCCGTGATTGCGCCTAAAAGTACGTCCGTGATAGCATGAAAGAAAGCCCATTGGAGCCCGACACATGAAGTACGTCCGCACTGAACTGCGGATGCATGACGGACGCTGCAAACGGACGCAGGTTAGGCAAGAACGTAATACTGCTAGAACGGACGTGCGGAGTGCACCACGTCCACAACGTCTGCATAGCTTTGTGTGTGAGTGATGGAGCGAGGTCAGATGGTCTGCATTTATACGTCCAGCATTTTTGACGGACAGAATGTTTTTTCATTGTAATTTATTTTTCCCTCCTACATCCGTCAAAAATAACTTCAGTGAAAAAACGGACTGTGTGACCACTACTGCGTCATCCGTACTGACGATGTCCGTACTGCACGGACGTACAGTCCGTAGAAATCACGCTCGTCTGACCCCAGCCTAAATCTCTGTACAGTAATGCTCTGTGGGAACAACAAGGTTTTCCTTGAATCCACAAAGGCTCGTGTCAGACGAGCGCGGTGTTCACGTCCATGTTGCCGCACATAAGTACGTCCGTGATAGCATACAATTGTGTTAAATGGAGCCACACACACGAAGTACGTCCGTATAGAAGTGCCGACGTATGACGGACGTTGCAAACGGACGCAGGTTAGGCAAGAACGTAATACTGCTAGAACGGACGTGTGGAGTGCGCCAAGTCCGCATAGCTTTGTGTGTAAGTGTAGGACGTGGTCAGACGGACGGCATTTATACGTCCAGCAGTTTTGAGGGACAAAATGGTTTGTCATTTTAATTTATTGTCCCTCCTACATCTGTCAAAAATAACATCAGTCACAAAAACGGACTGTGTGGCCACTACCACGTCTTCCGTCAAAAGGTGCGTCTGTACAGCACAGGCGCACAGTCCGTACAAAACGCGCTCGTCTGACCCTAGCCTAAAGCAGAGGTGGCCCTAGTGATAGAGAGATCTATGGCAAGCCTTTGTGTGACCCTTACTGATATTCAAAAATAGAGAAATTAACCCAATGCATTATCAAAGCTCCCCATTCTTACTCTGTTGATGGGGGTATGTGAATGCAGGTGTATATTTGTGCAGAAGTCCATGTGCACACTGACATTGTACATAAATTCCATGATGTGAGACCCTGTTTGATTGAGGCCTTAGGCAACCACCCAATTTGCCTAATCACAGAGCCTCTGCCCTAGAGTACAAGATTTTTAAAAACCAAAAAAACGAAAGGTTCAGTAAAAATGCTAATTGAATGCAGGGGTGTATTTATATGGTGTCAGTGACTACCAGGGGTGCAGAGGGTGCCACCGCACCCAGGCCCTTGAGTGCAAGGGGGGGGGGGTCCCACACTCACCTGCCTGGGCCTGGGGGCTTGCCTATATTTTATATATATAATTCTTTTTTTTAAATTTATTTTATACTTATGTGTGAGTTTTACTTTTGAGCTCTGTGATACACTCTTACACACCACATATAACTGGGAGTTTTGTTGCTGTGGAGCTCTGTGATTTACACTGATACACACACACTGCACATTACTGTGTTTTATTGCTGTGGAGCTGTTATACGCTCATACAGACTGCACATTGCCGAGTTTTATTGCTGTAAAGCCCCGTGATACATTCATACACACTGCACATTCCTGATTTTTATTGCTGTGGAGCTCTGTGATACGTTCATATACACTGCACATTACTGTGAGGTTTATTGCTGTGGAGCTCTGTGATACGTTCATACACACTGCACATTACTGTGAGGTTTATTGCTGTGGAGCTCTGTGATACGTTCATACACAGCGCACATTACTGTGTGAGGTTTATTGCTGTGGAGCTCTGTGAGATACACATAGTGCACATTACATTAAAAATGGGATGGACTTGGTCATAGAGGACCTGGAAAATATGGGACACTGTCTGGTGGGGACCAATGCATGTTGACGGGAGGGGGAAAAATATGTTTTTGCCTAGGCCGGTGGGGGGGCCGTCATGGTTCCTGCACCTGCGCCCTGAGGTTTCTAGTAACGCCTCTGTATGGTGTGTTAGAATGCAATAGGCAAGTGGAGTGCAGTGTCTGCGCATTTGTGTCATTTACATGTAGCTTAATTTATTAACTTATTAACCGCTTCACTGCTGAGCCATTTCACGTCTTAAAAAAAACATGTTTTTCTTTTTTCATTATTATTATTTTCTTTTTTTATTTTACTTTAAACATGGTCATGTTTGATATCATTAGAAGGGCCATGCTCTGGCCTTTCTAATGATACCAAACATGACCCTGCTAGCTGCCAGGAGTCGGGAGATATCTGGGTTCAAAGGAACCCCCTATCTCTACCCCTATCTTTCCTTAGAAGTCAATGAGGACGTTCCCCACATGTCCTCAGCAGTGAAAGGGTTAATGTCCATAGTAACTAATATGGATGGATTACTATATGCATGTAGATGTTTAGCTATGTGGGTATGCAAGTGAATTTGCTAATTAGGCACTGTGTGGCTTCAGGTGATGGGGTTTGGTGAGGTGGAGGGAAACACTAGCAGGGTTATTCAGAGAGCACCGAAATGACACCAACATTTCAGTGCTCTCTGATTCGCCGCACTTCTGCTAGTCCCATTCACTGACCTTGCAGTGAATTCAGCAATCACCACAGGGCCCTCAAAGTGCGGCGAATCTAAAAATGATGGAAATTGTAGTTCATAAACATGTAGGGGACGGGAGTTTGAGATTCCTGCTCTATGGACAATCAAGGACAGTTTATTAGTTTACTAACCTTACCTATCGTAATGTATAAATTAGGGGACACTTAAATATTTGGGGCTCTATAATGATCTTCGCGTTAAGACGCGGGCGCAACTGAGGAAAAACTGCGCCCGCAGTTTTCCCCCTTGCGCCTGCGTTTTAACGCCAGATCACAATGCAGGCGCAAAAAATTCTGCCTGTATTGTTTGCGGGCGGTAAAAGCCGGGATGCTCGTGGCAGCGCTGAGTGCAGCCGCGAGCATCCACTCGCTGGAGTCCATAGGACTCCAATGAGTTCCCCCCTGCCGGTCACGTGACCAGCCGGATCTCGCCTCGCGAGATCCGGCCGGTCAGCGTATGGATACGCAGGGAGAGCCTAGGGGGGGGGGACTTTTTCCCCCAGTCTTTCCCTGCTCCCGCTGGCCGGAGGAGGCGGACAGAGCCACAGTCCTCGCCGCGGGACAGCGGGTGAGTATATGCTTCATTATTTATTTATTTATTTATTTGCAAAGTATTTTACCAGGAAGGAAACATTGAGATTTCTCTCGTTTTCAAGTATGTCCTGGATTTTTATGCCTGGTGTTAACGGATTCTGCAGAAGTGGAATCCGTTAACACCAAGTCCTGGCTCTGGTTAACTTTCCACTAACTAGAGCCAGGCGTTAATCAGCGCTGGGACTTTGTAATTCCAGCGCTGATTAACACTTTGCGCTCCCCATGTTAAGTATAGGGAGCGCAAAGTACAGTAACCTCGCGCAGAGAAGCGCAAGGTACCAAACGCAAACGTTTTTTTTAACCCATTTGCGTTTGGATTGTAATATGCGGTAAATACTGCAGCAAACGTAAACGCTCATGCATGTGAGCATTAACGTTTGCGTGAAGACTGTAATAGAGCCCTTGGTGTGTGAATGGAGTTTATCAGGGTTATTCAAAGAGAATCATAAAGCCATCGCACGTTCGGTGACTTTTCGTTCTTTTCAATTCGGTGCGATTTGGTGATCCCATTTCGGCGACCCTGCGGTGTATTCAGCAAGCACCACAGGGCCGTCGTAGTGCAGGGAAAAGCCGCCGTAAACCCCCTGAACACTCACCGCAAAACCCGGCGAAGGCACACCGAAACCCGCAAAAACATCTGGATTAACCCCGCCGAACACGCCAAAGAAACCCGAGCAGGAGCCGATTAGAGCGTAGAGCAGCCGCCGGAAAAACCCGACACCGCAGACGAATGGAGTGAGGAAAAAAACAGTACGCTTGAATGTTTGAAAAGTGAAACGCTGTTTGCAAAGAAACTACAGAACGAAAATGTCTAAAATTTACATATATAAGATCCAATGAATGATAATCAAAAGCTCTCTTACGGAAAAAAAAAAAGATGTAAAAAATAACGGAAAAAACATTTCACAAAAAAATCCTGAAAGATGCCTAAAAGATCCTAAAAAAATCTAAGAATAAAGAGAATTTTTACTCCAGAATATTATAATAAACGGTTTATTAGATATTAAATTAAAACGGGAATATTTTTAACATTGAAGCCTATGGGATTCGCCTGAATAAACCTGTCGAATGAAACCACCGAACAGCAGGGCAATTCGGCAACTTTTCACTGCTGGTTTGTGTTCTCTGAATAGACAAAGCATTGCTTCTCTATGAGGATTCACTGCCCTCGAACAGGCATCAAACAGGCAACGTATGTGCAGACAATTTGCCAACATTTGGCAAACTGCCTGCTCTCTGAATATCCGAATGGCCAGCAATTCGGATCTTTGAATAACCCTGTAAGCTTTAGTTTACACCTTAAGGGGTTATTCAAAGAGAGCCGAATTGGCCACCGAATTGCACCGAGCAGTGAATTTCCCCATAAGATGTAATTTCGTGGCAATTCAGCTATTCAAAAAGCTGGCAATTCGCCAAAGATTGTCAAATTGACAGCGAAATACAATGCAATTTGGCGGCAATGAAATTCCCTCACCTAGTTTGCCACTCCTCTCCTCATAAGCTGGCGTCAGACGAGTGCACTAGGCGCGCCCGTACTGAGGTGGCTTCTGGCGTCCGTTGCATCGTTCGTGATGCTGCGATGGGGCTGGCCACACGCTGTTCCGCGCGCATCAATTGCGCCTGGAACAGAGGCCATGCTGTGGACGTCTAGAAAGCCTCTCCGTCAAATCGCTAGGACGCGTGTTGATGGAGCTGCAAAGCGCGATCCTCCGTAGGAAGATCAAGCCTTGCAGCGCTGAGCACACTAACTGCGCTCAGTGAGGTGGCCAGATGGGCGTCGAGTGGAAGGAACGTCTTTCTCTCACGGACGTTCCTTTCTCTCTCCAATGACGCTCGTCTGTCCTTAGATTTTAAGCTCTCAAGCAGGGTCCTCTCTCATACTGTTCTGTGTGTTTAACGTGTATGTATATTTGCTGTTTTGTCTCTCCCATTGTACAGCGCTATGGAACTTGTTGGCGCTTTATAAATAGTGTTTTGTTCAACAGGTTTAAACAGGCAAATCACATAGGTTTCAATGTCAAAAAAATCCTTGTTTTCATCAACAGGGTTATCCAAAGAGATTCGAAAAGTCACCGCACGTTCGGTGACTTTTCGTTCTCTTCAATTCGGTTCCTTTTGCCGATTGCATTTCGGTGACCCTGCGGTGTATTCAGCAAGCACCACAGGGTCCCCGAATTGCAGGGAAAAGCTGCCGCAAACCTGACGAAAAATCACCGAATGCACGCTGAAAACAAGCAAAAACATCTGGATTAACCTTCGAAGAGGAGCCGAACAGGAGCCGAAAAGGAGCCGAATCACACAGAGCAGAAGCAGCTGTGACGTAGAGGAGGCAGTGAATAAATTAGCAAAACCATTTGTATGAATCTGGGAAAATGAAACGCTGTTTGCAAAGAAACTACTGAGCGAAAATGTCTGACATTTTCACAGGAGGTCCAGGGAATGATAATAAAGAGGGCTGTTACAAAAAAATAAGCAAACTGAAAAAAAAAAAAAAATCGGACTTTTAATTTTTTTTTTAAAAATTCAGAAAAATGCTTAAGTATCCTAAAAAAATCTATAAATAAAGAGACTCTTTACTGCAGAATATTATAATGAACGGTTTATTAGATATTGAATTAAAATGGGAATATTTTTAACATTGAAGTCTATGGGATTCTCCTGAATAAATTTGCCGAATTAAACCACCGAATGGCAGGGCATTTCGGGAACCTTTCACTGCTGGTTTGTGTTCTCTGAATAGCCGAAGCAGTGCTTTTTTATGGGGATTTCACTGCCCTCGAACAGGGATCGAACAGGCACCGTATGTGCAGGCAATTCGCCAGGATTTGGCGAATTGCCTGCTCTCTGGATAGCCGAATGGCCAGGAAAGGTAACCGAACACAGATTTTCAGCGTTCGGTTACCTTTCTCAAGCAATTCGGATCTCTTTGGATAACCCTGTATATGTTTATTCAACCGTTTATTCTTTTCATTTGCAGCAAAAAGTATTTTTATAAATTTATTTTTTAGAATTTTATTAGGCATTTTTCTGTAACATTTTTAAATTATATATTTTTTTTAAAATGGCATTTTTTTTTATTCTGTAACAGACCATTTTATTGGTATTCATAGGATCTTTTATATTATTTCCAGGCATTTTCATGCATTATTTTTGTTTAAAATGCCGTTTAAGGCTAGGGACAGATGAGCGCATTTTCTGCGGCCACCGTCAAAATGTACGTCGATGCGTGCGCACGCATTTTTTCACAGAATACGCTTAAGTGGTCAGACGATGCGCAATTCTGGACGTATTTCATGACGATGGGGTAAAAAGAAGTCTAGGGAAATCCGGCTGTTTGAACGTTATGTTGGCCGCACACTAGCAGCGTCTGACATCTCCTAATCACGCACACACGCTGCTATGCGGCCGCAGCGCACTTTGTACGTCAGTACCAGCGGTTTAACGTTCTCGAAAAAATGCGTTCATTTTCCACTTGCGTTGCGCGGCCGGACTTTTGTGCGACCGTACTTCGTATATTGGCTGTCATTGCCCGGCATCTGCTGCTAGTGCGGCCGTGATTATGTGCGCCAGAACGCGCGTTCGCACTGCCTCAGTCTGACCCTAGCCTAAAAGTTGTATTTTTTTGGTTTTTCTTACTCCTGTTCAGCAGCTGGTCAGCTGTTTCCAACGACAACCGTCGGTCGTCGGCTGCGTTCAGTGGGTTTATGGCTGTGTTCGGCGGTTAATCGGATAGGTGATTTCTTGGCGGCGTTCGGCAGATCGATTCGGTGTACTTTGCGGACCCTGTGGTGAATGCTGAATTCACCGCAGGGTCGGCGAATTGAGGATGCTGAACTGCGCCGAATGAAATTTCAGTGCTCTTTGGCTAACCCCTTCAGTAAACTAAAGCATACACAAAATCCATATAAAAATCTTTAAACTCAGGCACACACTGCACAGGTCTACGGTTATAACTGGGGGGGGGGGGGTGTCTGTCCCTCCCACACCGTTTCTTCGCCAATGAGGAAATCACAGTGGCAGGTAATCCCAGCTCGCATATTAACCAAGCAATACCTACAAATTCCGATCCTTAGAATGGCTGGGTAAATCTAAAGTAGTCTAATAAACAAGCCAAGATTTTATACAGGAGAGGAACTCATACCCAGGCAAACAAGCCAAGGTCTGGTACCTGAGAGGAACTCATACCCAGGCAAACAAGCCAAGGTCTGGTACAGGAGAGGAACTCATACCCAGGCAAACAAGCCAAGGTCTGGTACCTGAGAGGAACTCATACCCAGGCAAACAAGCCAAGGTCTGGTACAGGAGAGGAACTCGTACCCAGGCAAACAAGCCAAGGTCTGGTACAGGAGAGGAACGCATACCCAGGCAAACAAGCCAAGGTCTGGTACAGGAGAGGAACTCATGTCCAGGCAACAAATTGGGCCTTTAGTTGGTAACACAAAGCTGTGTACTCAGCCAAGCCCAGGTCTAGGATCGGCAAGAGCAGAACATAGTCAGGAAACACAGCCAAAGTAAAAACCAGATATCACAAGTAGTGATGAGCCGAACACCCCCGTGTTCAGTTCGGATTCGAACTCGAACAATTTCAAAAGTTCGAGTTCGAACTTGAACCGAACCCAATGCAAGTCAATGGTTTTTAGAGTGCCCTCCAAGAGGGCATATATGCAAGATATTTGCCATAAAAGGTGTATGGGGGTCCGGGTAGTGCTCTGGGGGACAGGAAAATGGACAAAAAGTTAAAAAACTTTTTAAAGGAACAGTGAGTTTTCCATGAAATAAAGGTTAAGAATAAAAACAAAAAATTCCTTTCAAATATCGTGCCTAGGAGGTCCCCATAACCTGCCCGTGAAGTGGCGGGTTTGTAGGATGTATAGAAACATTTAAAAACAAAAAAATGGCATTTCAAATGATGGTAAATGTTTTTCCTTTAATCTATTCATAAACAACTGCTTGGGGCGGCAGCCTGTATGAAAAGAGGAGACGTTTTAGGACACGCTGAACAAGTTTAGTGATTTTTTTGGCTAAATTATGGTGAAACTTATGCAGGCTTTGGATGAAAGTAACAATAGGTGCTTTAAAATTGGGCCTTTAGTGTCGGCAACAGTGCCGTCACACCGTAACCCCTCTGTGGTATTGTGGAAGAGTGCAGTGGTGGACCCTGCGGTCCAATATTAAAATTATATGAATCTGGTATAGGCATCAGTGGCAGTGCACCCAAATATTTTGCCTTTGGTGGCAGCAAGTGCCTTCACACCGTAACCCCTCTGAGGCATTGTGGAAGAGTGCAGTGGTGGAGGTTTTGGTAATGCAGAAGAGATCCCCGATCTATTCAGTTACATTAGCAGCTATAACAAAACTGGGTCAGCAATGTTTAGGCACTTGTACTGCGCTACTGTATATGGTGTGAATCGGCGCACACCAGTAGCAACAGGAAGCAAACAGAACAGGCAGGGAATACACAGAGAGAATATTCAAATGGCAGGCAAAGTCGGCAACAGATCGGGTCCTCAGAACAAGCAGGGTCAGTAACAAGTATACAAACTGATTTGGTAAGCTAGCGATGCGGGAATAAAGGCTGAGACACACTGAGCATGTAGCGACACACAGTGTAGTGAAGAGAAGCAAACATTTTGCAGGCTTGACTTCACTCCGCTCCGCCTCGCAGCGTGTCTACACTGCATTACGTTTGCTTCTCACCGCACTGGACAGGAATCCACTAACTAAATTAAAATGTACACATAAAACCGTTTTTGTTTTCACAAAGCACATGTTATATACGCAAAAAAAAGTTTCTACTGAACAAAATACATCAAAAATTACTGTTAATTTAATAGGAATAGTATAAAAATATAAAAAAAAGGTACCCCTGATCATATATATTATAGGGACACAAAGCGCTGTGTATAGAGTAGGGATGCATTGATACCACACACAGACATATACGTATATATCAACACGCAGATCTATATATACGTATATATCAACACGCAGATATATATATATACACCCACCCACAGACCTCAGACCATATATACACATACGCACATGGGGGGGTGGCATGTGGACAATCTCAACTAAATGCGCCCCCCCCCATTTGGCTGATCCCTCCAGAAGAGATGTTGAACCCGACAGAGCAGAGAATATATATATTATTCTCTGCTCTATCGGGTTCAACATTTCTTCCGGAAGGATCAGCCAAATGTGGGGGGGGGCAATTAGTTGCCAAAATGTGTGTGTAATACAAGTCTGGATATATATATTTATAAGAATATAGATATATATCTTATCTATATATATAAATATCATACCTGCCCTTACCTTCCCCTACAAATTTGCTAAAAATATACACACAAAAAAACCAAACCACTGCCTGAGACCCCGCGCAGCCCACATATAACCCCCCCCCTCTCTACCTGGCTGAATGTATCTAATATATATATAATTAAATACATTCAGCCAGGTAGAGAAAGAAAAAAAAAGTTTATTTTATGTTCCCGGGGATATTTAAAAATGTCCTCGGATTTTATTTTTTTAAGAAATGTGTTGCCTTACCTTAGCCTGGTGGTCAGTGGGGGCTCCCTGGATCCTGGTTGTGGGGGGGGGGTCTGCCGTGGCCACAGGTGCAGTGGCTCCCTCCCTGCACTGCCTGTCTCTGCCACATGCACCCGGACGGCTAGCCCGCACAGTCGCAACTCTGTCATCTGGCGGCCGCATGCTCCTCAAGGGGATCCTTGGGAGGCCCCGGCAGGCTGCCTTCTACAGTGCCTGTTTAGAGGGTCGTGTCTGCCTGATGTTTTAGTAACCAGAATGTTTTATCCCATAGGCTTCAATGTTAAAAATATTCCCGTTTTAATACAATATCTAATAAACAGTTGCTTATAATATTCTGCAGTAAAGAGTCTCTTTATTTCTAGATTTTTTATTATTTTTTAAACATTTTTTATACTTTTTTTAAAAAAAAATATTCGAACTTTTGGCGAACGTCCCAAAAAGTTCGAAGTTCACGAACTGTCGACTGGCCGATGTTCGATGCGAACTCCGAACAGATCGAACCGAACAGCTCATCCCTAATCACAAGCAGGATAAACAGCAGGAAGTCTCTGGGAGTTCAGAAACTACGCCAGAGAAACTTCCTGAGGAAAAGGAAGCACTATATAGGGTGTTGCACATTCCCATTGGTGGTCAGAACAAGGAGTTCTAGAAAACACGTACGATATATGTATCAATAGAATGACACAAGCAAAGGCAAGTGTGAACAGAACACCACAGGTTCAGACAAGTGTGGATAGAACAGCGCGGTGTAGGGCAAATGCCAACAGAACGACAAGAGGTTGGAGAGGCATCATGAAAATGATGAGAGGAAGGTCAAGCGTTACCAGAATGACGCAGAGATGTCAGAGTAAGGCTAGGGTCAGACTAACGCATCTTTCGCGTTGTCCGTGAAAAAGTGCGTTCGAATGAATGGACGCATTTTTTCACTGAATACGCGATAGCGGTCATACGATGTGCATTTTCGTCCGTGATTTTGTACGGATCATCAATAAAACACTTTTTGTGTCTGGACGTTATGTTAGCCAGACATTAGCAGCGTCTGACGTCTCCCAATCACGCAAACACGCCGCTATGCGGACGCAGCGCACTCTGTACGTCAGAACTAGCGGTTTGACGTTCTCGAAAAAATGCGTTCGTTTGCCACTTGCGTTGCGCGGCCGCACTTTTGTGCGGCCGTTCTTCATATGCAGCCCGGCATTGGACGTCATTTGCTGCTAGCACGGCCGTGATTTAGTGCGGTTAAACGCACGTTAAAACTGCTTTCGTCTGACCTTAGCCTAAAGCAGGCATGCATGACAGAGCAGTAGTCATTCTGTGCTGCCAGGGGGCAAAAAGCAACACTGTTCTTTTAGTAAAGAAAGGGAAGAACAGTGTTCCTATGCATTCCTCTTACTTCAAGTCCTGTCACCAAGTCAAATCCAATCCAACAAATTATTCCACAACGTATGATATCCTTTAATCGGTTTTATTCAATCACTGGTGAGGCAGAACTAGCACCATTTCAACTTTTAGGCTTGCCAAAGAACCCACCTCAGGTTAAAGGAACACTCTACACATCCTAACCACTTTATCTTTTTTGAAATGGCCAGGATGGGGGAGTGCTCCCAGGCGAACTGGTTAAAAAGTTGTTTCCTCCACCCCATCCATTGTCACCAGCGGAATCTGAACTGCCGAGTGTGCTAATGTCACTATCTCTGAGACGAACCGTGTTAGCGTTCGAGGTCAGAGAGGCCGCGATGAATCGGCTCTGCTCATGACTGCTACTCCGATCCATCGTTCTGTACAGGCGCTATGGAAATTGCATACGTAAGGTCCGCAAGTTTATTTATTTATTTATTTGCAAAGTACCAGGAAGGATACATTGAGATTTCTCCCGTTTTCAAGTATGTCTTGGTTCTGTTGTTTTGCACAATTTGTGGTTCCTATGCTACGCAAGTCGCGCAGGAAGCGCAAATTGTGCAGAAAAGTCTCAGGAACTTCCGGGTTCAGGAGGTCCCTAAACCGTACAAGAGGAGCTGCGTGAGGCGAGAGACAAAAGGTGAGTAAACTGGGCCTAAATAAAAATAAAATAAAAAATAATTGGACAGAGGCTGTCAGGAGCCACGGCGCAATTATTTAAGGACAAAACGAGGACACTCTTCTTTTTAGTAGTGATCCTTTAAAATAGTGCCTCCTTTGCCACTTTGATGGCAGGTAATAATGATACCAAAGAGTTATGTAGCCCTCGTCATTTATTATTGTTACGTGAAATTATGATGGATTTACTTGGATAAATGTGCAGCAAAGAAAATCTCCATGAAGGTTGTTTTATTTTACATGGAAAAAAAAAATACAAACCAGAAGTGTCATTTTCAGAGGTTTGTGGGAAGCCTGTGGCTTAAAGCTGCAATACTAATAAACTCATTATGCTCATCACTACAAGTCCCCATAAGCAGGAGAACTCACTATTTTTATTATCTATCTTTATCACAGTTACAGTGTTTGACATAAAAGCCATTTCTGCCTGTATGCTGATAATACACGTGATGTGCGTGATGTTTTGTAAGATAAGGGACATCATATATCTGTAATGGATAAACGAATGCATGAAAAGTTAAAAATGTGCAAATTTACATTATTCTAATATTTTAAATATCTCAGAACAACAATTTCAGTGTAAAATTTCAATTTTACCCTATATTTAATTGTTGTCTTCACATCCCATGTCTCAAATAAATGTTGTGATAATTTTTTTTCGAGAAAAAGTCCTTGCTCTTGAAGGGGTTAAGTATAAAGCCCCACTCATTAATACTAACAGCTGTCGGGTATATTACAGAAAGGAAAAATTAAAATGGATGCCTGTAGCCATTTTGTTTTTAAAGACAGTTTTTTTTTCTTTCAATTTTCTCTAGGTTTAGAAATGAACGAGATTTTTTTTTACAGAGTTCATTCCTGGGTGAAGTCTTTTATATTTTTTTAAGAAGTGCCAGACATGAAGGAATCTAGAATGTTTTTGTGTGATAATGCTAGAGTTAAGTGCTAAGACGTGTCATAATTAAATTTATTGGTCTGTCTTAAGTTTTTAAAACAAAAGATATTTTGTCTTTTGGGTATAGGAATAAGAGTTAATATCTCTGTAATATAGATTTATATTCACAAAATATATGTTTATAATCCAGGTATATTTTATTATATTTACAGTAGGAAATATATACTCCAATAAATATTGTAGAAAGTATATAATTGGTAAATAATAAAAATTACTAAAGAATAGATTCTGTTGAGTTAACCAGAAAAGAATCCAGCTGACAGTAAGTAATTTCAAAAGGGAGTGAGGATATAAATTAGGTGTGACAGATAGAGACACCATGTCTAGTTGGGAGAAGAGAAGGTCTTTGTGTAGATTGACCTTTTGACCTGAGATAGGAATATTAAAAAGAAATGGTGGAATTAATTAAGAAGTGCAATACTGCCCTCTAGAGGATAGTAAATATTATATTTAATATACCAATAATATCGCCAGTGACGTCAAATTTACTATAATTGAAGTGGCAGTGTTTGTTGCAGATCAGTCGGAGATTCCAGCATTCAGAGACTCACACTGCAATGCATTACACATGACCCTCTGAGAGTCCGAGATTCCAGCATTCAGACTCAGACTCACACCGCAATGCATTCAGATGTCCAGTACACATAGCAGATCTCAGGACATAAGGCAATCAAGATTCTCACCAAATTTCTGACTCTCACCAAATCTCTAACTGACATGTATTGATTATCTGATATCGATAATCTTCACACATTCCAGAAATATTATATCAGGAATTCCAAGGCAGACTTATCAACATCCAAATTGGACAGGTAATGTATGAAATTAAGGAATTAATGTAATTATATATATTTGTAGATATTCTTGCAACGTAGACTGAGATTTCTCAGTTACTGGCTAACTCCAAAAATTTGAAGTATTTCTATTCTGCAGATAGAAATATGAAGAAGTGGACATAAGGATTTATTCCTAAAAAGAAATGTTGTAAGATTGATACCAATATATATATTGAATTTGGAAATTACTGTGATTAAAATTAATAAGCAAGGAATTATATAACTACAAAATAAAAAGCAAAAGATTAGAAGTTTAATTCTCGAGATTAGGGGAGGATTCACTAAATAAGTTTTTATTACTTATCATTAAATTAGCTCATCTTTTGTTGATCCATGTAGTATAGAGATATATATATATATCTATAAGAGCTGGCTGGTTAAACATTGTTTGCTGGGAAATGCATGTTGTATTAAGCAGAAATGTTTATTAACCATTTGTGTATTAGTTACTAATTGATAAGGTAAATGATATTAATCATATATGCAGTTACTAACCGGAGATACATATATTGTGAAGCTAGTTTTTATATGCTGATGGATTGTGGTTTATAAATTGTTGTTTATGATATGAGATTTGAAACTTTTTTGTATATGTAATAAATATATATATATTTTTATCCGATTATTGATTATTGTATTTTTCAAAGCAAAACACAGACAATTAAAAGAATTCAGGAGAATTTCTAAGAAATATAAACGATTGATATTTGTGTCTCGTATGGATTTCTTATGAAATAATAATCCCTGATATATTGGAGGCAACTGCCGAGATAGGTCCAGTAAGTCCAATATAGACATATTGGAGGCTTGGCTGATAAATCCAATATAGAACGTGTTGTATTCACGTGCAGAGATTATATCCGACACAGCTGAACTATTATTCCATCTGAACAGTAATCCTGCCTTGTGGCTCAGCAGTTGCGGCTGCCTACTCTACATTAACACTTCCAATATTCTGTGTTAAACCCAGGACATACTTGAAAACAAGAGAAATCTCAATGTATCCTTCCTGGTAATATACTTTATAAATAAATAAATAAAAGTGCTTGGGCTCTATTACATTCTTCACACGAAAATGCATGGTAAACGCGTGAATTTTTGCGCGAAGCGTTAAACGTTAATGCGCTTAATTTAACGCTGGTATCCGTCAAAAAATAACGCGCGTAAAAAAGACGCACAAAAACGTGCACGCATTAACGCTGCGCGCAGAAATCGGTGTGCGGACTGTTTTTTCACGCGATTCAGCCAATCAGAATTGAGGCTAGGGTCAGACGAATGCATTTTCACGTTGTCTGTGAAAAAGTGCGTTCGAACGAAGGGACGTATTTTTTCACGGAGTACGCGAGAGCGGTCATACTATGCGCATTTTTCTTCCGTGATTTTGTACGGATCATCAATAAAACACTTTGTGCATCTGGACGTTATATAGGCTGGACATTAGTAGCGTCTGACGTCTCCAAATCACACACACACACCGCTAGCGGACGCAGCGCACTCTGTACGTCTGTACTAGCGGTTTTACGTTCTCGAAAAAATGCGTTCATTTTCCACTTGCGTTGCGCAGCCGGACTTTCGTGCGACCGTACTTCGTATATTGGCCGTCATTGCCCGTCATCTGCTGCTAGTGCGGCCGTGATTAAGTGCGCCTGCACGCGCGTTCGCACTGCCTCAGTCTGACCCTAGCCTAAGAACCTGTAAGCTGGGTTTACACCTGCTCGTTTTTTTACGCGTACAATATGCCAGTTTTTTTACCCGCGTATCGCGCAACCGTAAAAAGCACGCAAACGCGCATTGCAGCGCGTTCACGGGCATAGACTTCAGAGAGAATGCGCTGCAAATACGCCCCAAAGAAGCTCCCGTACTTCTTTGGGTGTTGGACGTTTTACAGCGCGTTCCTGCGCGCTATAAAACGCCCAGGTGTGAACGGGTCCCATAGGAAATCATGGGATTTCCGTGTCTTGGCGTTTTACAGCACGCAGGAACGTGCTGTAAAACGCTGAGGTGTGAACCCAGCCTAATTGTCTCACGTTAAGTTTGTGTGCCTGTCAAAGTCAATCTGCGCATATATGCTGCAGCAATAATAAAAACACGCACAACTTCTCAACTTTATTGTTTGGGTATTTGTAGAATGTGTAACTATACTTTGCTGTATTTTTTTTTTTGGGCTGGTGTATTTGGGTTCGGCCAGGACGTTCAGATTTGCCATTAACACCAGCTTTTCAAAGACGTTAAAATTATGCGCGCAAACGCTGTGCGTTAAATTTTGCGCATAGATTGTAATACCATCCGCGTACCAGTGCACAAACGAATTTGCGGTCACAATGATAAATATAGGACGCGCGCAGTACAGTACGCTTGCGCAGCGTTCGCGCAGACTTAGGCTAGGGTCAGACTGAGGCAGTGCGAACGCGCGTGCAGCCGCACATAATCACGGCCGTGCTAGCAGCAGATGCCGGGCAATGATGGCCAATATACGAAGTAAGGTCGCACAAAAGTCCGGCTGCGCAACGCAAGCGGCAAACAAACGCATTTTTTCGAGAACGTGAAACCACTAGTACTGACGTACAGAGTGCGCTGCGTCCGCTAGCGGCGTGTGTGTGTGATTAGGAGACGTCAGACGCTGCTAATGTCCGGCCAACATAACGTCCAGATGCACAAAGTGTTTTATTGATGATCCTCACGGATGAAACTGCGCATCGTATGACCGCTATTGCGTATTCCGTGAAAAAATAAGTCCATTCGTTCGAACGCACTTTTTCACGGACAACGTGAAAAATGCGTTAGTCTGACCCTAGCCTCACCCGCGGTAGACGTTAACGTTCATTTTTTGCGCAGACATTGTAATACGACATTCAGCGCAAAGGGTTTTGCCCCTCACGTTAATGCATTTTTGCGCACGCGTTAACGTTTGCACGAAGAATGTAATAGAGCCCTTAGTGTGGAGACAGACAGAGAATAACAAGTGAAACCACTGTGACTTGTTATTCTCACCTGCAGAGAGTGATCAAAAAAAATACCAGCTGCAAGAAAGTAGTATTAAGTGATTTTGCTTTAAGACAGTACTTTCAGAGGGTAGTGACACAATGAAATGATATACACTAGCAACAAAATACAACTGAGTGACCACAGCTTGGACAATAGAGCAAGCGGACAGGTCTAGCAAGAAGTAGGGAAAAGAGACTCTCTCTAAACAATGCAACATGGAGAGGTAACAATAGATTAATTAATTATATACTAACAGGGGTGTAATCTTGCATAAGCCAATTGAGCCCAGGGCAATAGATTGGGAGGGGAAGATGAAGAATTGTTTTAATACCAGTTTAGATGTAGAAACTTAAATATCAAATTTTTCTAACTATGTCCTTTCTTTTAGAAGTCCAATATATTTGAGGTATTCAAGTGTATAACAGAGTTACAAAGTAATAAAAAGTCTGCATTGAGACTCTATACTACAAAACATGGTTTTAGGCATTCTGTGGTATTCTACGTAGTATTTTTATTGACATATATGGTCCCAGTTGGTTGCAAATTTCTTTGATAGTTTCAGTTTATTTGATAGAGCGTCAGGGACCACAATCTGAGCACCAATTATAAATACAGCTGTATACTACATAAAAAAAAACAAAAATAAAACACATTTCTAAATTCTGTGGTACGGATAAAGTCTTGCAGGTGGAACCAAACTCTGTTCAATCCTGGAAGAACAACCACAAATAGTACATACTCAGTACATTATCACCCGAGTGACCAAATATACAGTATATTGATTAGCTTTTGCCCACAGTCTTCTCTCGCGTGGATTTTGGGATTTGTTACAATTTTTTTGATGTCTTAGGCTGGGGTCAGACGAACGCAGTGCGAACGTGCGTTCAGCCGCACTTTATCACGGCCGTAGTAGCAGCAAATGACGTCCAATGACGGCCAATATATGAAGTAAGGCCGCACGAAAGTTCGGCCGCGCAACGCAAGCGGCAAACGAACGCATTTTTTCGAGAACGTCGAACCGCTAGTACTGACGCACAGAGTGCGCTGCATCGGCATAGTGGCGTGTGTGCGTGATTAGGAGACGTCAGACGCTGCACATGTCCGGCCAACATCACGTCCATTTGTTTTTTATAGCTCCGTAAAAAATCACGACTGTAATTGCGCACCGTATGACTGCTATCGCGTCTTCCGTGAAAAAATCCGTCCGGACGCATGCACGCACTTTTTGACGGCCGACGTGAAAAATGCGTTCGTCTGACCCTAGCCTTAAGGTAATAAGTAATGTTTATTGCAGTCGTTAGTCAGGGCGTATTGACTACTAAACAAAGTTGTTTCATTCATTGCATCAATTAATTTTTTTTGTGTGTTCTAAATACAAACAGACAATGAGACAGACAAAAAAAATTAAATTTATTTTTTTGTCATCTGGAACATAGAAAAAAAAACCTATGTGAATACTTTTTTTTTTTAAATTCAAAGTTTTATTTTGCAACAAGTCATCCATACAATAGACATAGAAAGTATGTAACAATATTCAGCAAGGGAACAAAAGGGACACTCGGATGTATAGGTCAGCAGAATCAGAGAGGTGGTGGAATACAGGCAAATGGGAACCCCCCAAAAAAAAAAAAAAAAAAAAAAAAAGAGAAAAGGGGGATGGGGCTGGCAGCAGAAGCCACATCTGTGACGTTCCTGGCTCACTCCCTAGGGAGGCCATGGAAGAACAGTGTCACTGGGCCCGGGAGCCTGAGGGCCAAGTATGGCAAACAGGGCCATGGTGAATGCCACAATGGCACGCCTCAAAGCCACCTGGAAAATGCCGCCATAAAATAATAAAAAAAAAAAAAAAAAAACATATATGAAATTGGAGAAAATAAATAAATAAATAAATAAATAAAATCAGGGGGCCATCAATAAGTCAGCAGGGAACCACCTCTGTGTAAAACAAGGTCCATAAAAGAGTGTCCAAAGGGAAAGGAGAATCCTCAAAGGGTGTCTCTGAATAGGATAATATTGGGGGAGGGGGGGTGGGGTATCCATCTTGATGAGGGTAACAACTATAAAGAAGGTACGAAGTTCATCTCAAGGGGGGAGGGATGCAGGGTCCCAAGGAAGGGAGGCCATCTCCGCACGGGGGGTCTCGTCAAGGGGTCATCAGAAGGTGGTGAACCGGAGGGGGGAACTCAGCGTGTCAGATCAAGCCAGGGTCAAAAAACAACAGGGAGACGGCAGGTTGTCGAGAGAAGTCCCCTCATCCCGTGTCCAACGGGAACGTGAAGCAAGGGAGTTCCGCAGATCCACGTAGGTTGCCCCAAACACCGCTGGCCTCAGTGTGGAAGCCCTCGGCCCCGCACAATTCCATCAGCGCACAATCCACGTAGAGGGCAACGGTGTCCAGCTCGCTAGTCCCCTTCGCAGCAGGATAGGCTGCGCGAATACCCCCATCGCATCGAGTCAGCCCCCGGATGGTGTAGTAGACAGGCGACCATCTGGTCAGCCCCGCCGCAGCCAGGGTAGCGCCGCAGGTCTCAGGTAAGTACGCCACTCCATCCGCGGTCATCTCTTTAGAGGCCCTCCGCGATCCCCTCTCGATTGACGTAGGGAGGTGGGTCACGGCAGTCTGCACGGGGTCCACCGCTTCCACATCGGGCGCAGCAGGCATCCCCGCTCCCTCGATCTGCTCCGGGCTTTGCGTCTCTCCCGCTGGGGCGCGAACAATCAGCGTCTCGACCAGGACATCATCCGCTTCGCAGTCTTCCGCCACAGTCGCGGGACAGGTCTCATCCAGGCGACCAGCCGGAGCAGCCACCCCCTCCTCCAAGCTCGAGTCCTCCACCCTCCGGCAGCCCCTCAGTGCAGAGAGCATCTGCCTCCAAACTCCTCTGGTGAGCGGAGCATCTTCTTCCACCCCGTCCAAAAATCGCAGGCAGGCCTCCAGGCCTGTAAGGAAGGTGTCAGAGTTCCCCGCAGGGGGAGGGTGACCGTCTCGCCATCCGTCCGCCGGCCCATCCGTCTCTCTCATCAGGTTTTCAGTCCGGACGGCCAGGAGACGAGGGCCCTCTGTCTCCCCAGCCTCCAGAACAGCTTGGGGTCGGGCTAAGGTGGTAGAACAGCCGGGAACAAAGACCACAGGCGCCTGATCGAAGGCCGCAATATGGCCGCCGGCACCTCGTGTCAGCCACATACCCGCGGCTGCAGAGGTCTTCTCAGGTCCGGAGTGGGGGGACAGAACAGCCTCCGGACAGCTCGGCTCCGCTGGTCAGCTAGCCGGGGCCCAAGAATCAAAGACACACTGCTGAAAAATCCGTTATTGGGCCCTAAAGGCAGCAGACACGCGGAGCTCCCTAGAAACACGTCCGCTCCCTTCGGCAGTCGGCCACGCCCCGCCTATGTGAATACTTATGTGAAAACTTCATTAGTGTTTCTTCCTTCAGGTGCTCGGATCACAAGAGAGTTTGATGAGCTCAGTCTGGAACAGGCAACATAAAACTGTCCATGTGAGAAGCAGACTTTTCTTAGGTCAATCCCCACTACCTTCAAAGTCTGTTACTGAGACTTGATGGTCATCGCAAAACAAACCTTTAGGGTGAACTGAAGTCTTTTGAATTGAAAAGGACATTTTGAAGGTATAAGAGGTATTCGTGGTATGAACATTGACTCTCCGACCAGAACGGTTAGCACCATAGCCTCAATCACATTTCTGTGAAGTGCTTTTACTTGCAATCTGGTGCCATTACAGAGCTTAGGTGGTTTGAGGTTCTGCAATAATATCACAGGTTCTTCCACTCTCGTGCATTGAGGGTGTGTGAGGCCTGGCTGTGAGAGGGAAGCAGACATGCTGCTGCAGCAGTGAGGGTGTACAGGAGGCCTGGCTGTGAGAGGGAAGCAGACATCCTGGAGCAGTGAGGGAGTGTGCAAACCCAGGCTATGAGAGGAGCTGCATAGAGACTCCATTCTGTGTGAAGTAACAGCATCCCTCTGATCTGCCAATCCAGTGTATCAACTGGATTTTTGGAAAATGGTAAAACACGTGTTTTTTTTTATTTTTCAAGAAGACTCTAAATACCAATTTTCATGCCTGTAACATCTTTGAGTTTTGAACTATAGATATACTGTTAAAAATATTCACCCACCCCTTTTTCGACCTCCCCTTAACTGGATTCTCTGAAAATGGTAAAATACATGTTTTTATTTTTCAAGAAAAATCTAAAAACCAATTTTCGCATTTGTAACATCTTCGTTTTTTTAGATATCTGTATCCTGTTTAAAATATTCACCCCATTTTTCACTCCCCTGAGATTTTTAGAAAATGATATAACACGTATTTTTTATTTTTCAAGAAGAATCTAAACACCAATTTTCACATCTGTAATATCTTCTGTTTTTGAGATATAGGTATCCTATTTAAAACATTCATTCCTTGTTAAACGGTTTGAGCTGGGTGTTGAGGAGTCTGTGAGACAGTCAGGACTTTTCCTTTTATATATATACTTAGCCAGTCATCTTGTCGTGAATGTCCTTTGGGATAACATGCTTCCTTTTGAGGAGTGGACACAGTTAGTGACACAAATTGCATTATGTCACCAGATTTTTTGAAAGAAAAAAAAAAGAGGCCATGTTTATTTGCATAATTAGTTGTATGGATGTGACATCAAATAATAATACAATTAAATGCAAACTGCACCCATTATATAAACAAGCACATTATTTGATGTCACTTCCACAATTAATTATGCAAAAAATCATGGCCACTATTTTTTCCCCCCAAGAAATGTGACAACCCTACATCCATGCCCTTTGGCAGCCACAGTCCCACTCTTTTAAAATGGGTAGATCTGTATTGCTCCTGTACACAGGTTTTTACACAATTCTATCTATCTGAATTCCTGTACAGTAGTGAGTGACCCCTGAACTCTCCCTGTATTCGGCCCTCTGCCTGACTGCTTTAATGCAGCAATAAAGTTTGTTGAACCTTGTAGCGAGGGTCGGTGTTGGCTTGGTGTGGTGTTGTGTTTGCTTCCTGATATGATCAGATGGAACATTGACCAATCCCTTATAACATTGATGTTATAAAGTGGGAGGAGCTATGCAGAATCAGAGCTGTAGAGGAGCCGTCTCGTGATAGCTGGTGTGACATAATCAGTCACTAGTGTGCCCGCAACAAGAGCAGCAGCTTTTGGTTAGCTACAGGCAAGTGTCCATGGAAAACATAAACCTAGTTTATACAGACTGTAACTGGATACAGAGGTTTCGTCTACATGGGGGTCAAGCCAAGCAAGAATGCGTAGGGACGTAGTTCCATCACTATTTTAGCAGGGAGAACTGAGTTCCCATTTGCCCCCTCACTATGAAGCTTTTAGTTAAGTGTTTAATCAGGTTTCCATGTTAAGTCATGATAAATATTATTTATTGTGTATTTTTCAATGAAGCTCTGCCTGTATTTAATCATGTTAATATCAAATTAGAGCGTGTGTAGTGTGTCAAGTGACAGATGAGTTGGTTAATGGGGGATCTTGTAGTTCTTGCACTTATTTTTTAGGACTTGACCCTTGGCTGTAGATAATGTGACTGGATACGGCATACATTTAGCCAGGAGAGTAAGGACAGACCGTTACATTTTTATTAAAGGAATACAGTTTAGGGGCAGCCATATTGATATTTTTGTAAATAAAGGCCAGTCTACATTCAGAGGTTGCCTTTGTTGTGCATCATTCATATAAGAGCTAATATTGGTTATGTGAGGACAGCACAGGTGGGGGCTTCTTCCTCCAGTTCCCATGCTGACATACGTTCACAAACCTAGCCCTGGGATTTGCAATGGATGCAGAAAAGCCCGTGCCCATGCTGGTTCACTCATTCCAGATTCCTGCATGAAGCTCTCCTGTCCATGCTCTCTGTAGCCCAGTATACGTATCTGTGGTCCCAATCCATGTTTTCGTGCTACCCCACCTATGTGTGCTTGTGTGGTAACATTATGTGAACTGCTATCATAGTGATCCTGTGTTTCCTTGTCTTTTTCCATTGTGTCCTTTACCAGGGGTCAGCAACCATGGCCCTCCAGATGCTGCGGGACTACATCTCCCATGATGCTCAGTTAACCTAATGAGTAGCTGAGTATCATGGGAGATGTACTTCCCATTCCTACATAGCCCATTGTGTCTCTGGCTAATAACATGGTTTTAGCGAGACTTGCCATGTTCCTGTCTTGCTGCGTTTCACCTTTAACATGTTAATAAATTCCCTCTCTGTATCGTTCACCTGCCCGCTGTGCCATCCTTCCACCACATCTTGGGCTCTTACCTGCCACGCCTGCGTCATACTGTGACCCACACAGGGAGACAAGAATGAGGTCTAAATGAGAATGGTGCTTCTCCACAGGGGAAAAAAAAATCAATCCCGCTTCAAAGATGTGAGATTCACAGTGGGATTTTTGTTGGCTAAATGTATTTTTTTGAATGTTTTCTAAAGCAAACGTGAAGGGGTTTACATGTAATATAAAGCACTGAATCGACGAACTGCAACATCCTAGGAGATAATCATCATATTCCTAAATATTCCTACTTTAATCAATGCCTAGCTTTGATTAAATATTGCTAAATATTACTTTGATAAGGTGAGTAATTGAATTGTCTGATGCAACTATCACATCATAAATGTTGTACTACAAAGTGCATAATCAAAAGAACTCATCTTGTGGATCTTCAGCTGGAAAAAATGTATCCGCATCATTGCAGTGCGCACTTTCATATGATATACTATCAAAATATAAGAATTTTAGTATCTTTGCTACTGATAAGTATCTGCTACTATCACAAACATAACTGACTGTGACAAAGCCACAATGTGCCACTTTGAAAAGGTAATATTTATTTTGCGTATCTTTGTGAAGCACCGTTATCATGTGATTTGTGTTCATCGTTATGCTTTTGAGATATTGATAGCGAAGATAAGGATGTACCTGGCAGGTCTATCAGTTCCTGCCGGATATATTCAGGGATGGCTCATTCCACTGTGGTATCATTAAGAGCAATAGATCCGATTTGTTATTGTTACATGATATATGACATTAGATCACTAGAATGATTATTTAAAAGGGCAACAAGGCATTAAAATGACAGCATTGGCTAGTCTGATGTAGTCGGCTGAAGTTGTTCAACAGATTTCGGAAGTAATGGAAGAGGTTCAACCTCTTCCTGTGTTGAGGGAATAGTCGTACAACTATGGCCAACTACGCACAACTAACTGGTCCTATGACTATGGATTCAGTGATTGACAAACCTGATAAGGAAGATTTGCCATAGTATAAGTGAAAAAGGGGGGCAGTGAGATTGCTGAAGTATATCACAAGAATGTATTTATGCAAAATGTAACTTTTAATCCATAAACATGTGTTGGGGATGTCATTTCTGTGATATTGGTTCAGGTTTACACAGTTCCGCGCAAAGACTATTTAAATTAAGAAAAAACGGTCTACATGAAAATTCTTGTTCTTGGAAAGAAAACTGGATAAAAGATAGAGTGCAGAGAGTGGTCATAAATGGTACATTTTAAAGACGGACATCAGTGGTAAGTGGTGTCCCTCAGAGGTCTGTTATAGGACCAATTCTATTAAATTTATTTATAAATGACCTTGAAATAGGCATCGAAAGCCATGTGTCAGTGTTTGCAGATGACGCAAAATTAGGAAAAGTAATACAGTTATAGTATTTATACCTTCACTAATAAATTCCATAGCGCTGTACAATGGGTGAGACAGAATAGCAAATATACATACACATTACACACACAGAACAGTAGGAAAGAGGACCCTGCTCGACAGCTTACAATCTAAGAGGAGAGGGGTGACAGACTAGGTGAGGGTAAAGAGCAGGGCATGTGAAGTAGCGTGTGCGTAGGGAGCTGAGTGGGAAGTTGGCGCAAGAAATAACAGTGGGGAGATCATGGAGCGAGCTGATAAACTTCTTTAAAGTAATGTGCTTTCAGAGAGTTTTTGAAGGACTGGAGAGACAGGGAGAGTCTGATGTTGTGGGGGAAGGAGTTCCATAGGAAAGGGGCAGCCCGGGAGAAGTCCTGAAGGCGAGAGTTGGGGGTGCAGGTACGAGGAACTGATAGCAATTTAAGTGCTTACTCTCTGAATAGATGACCCACCATTTCGGCGACATTTTGGATCTCTCTGAATAACCCCCCTGGTCTGTTACGGGTACTAGAGGACCAGGGTTGGGAACCACTGTTTTAGAGGAATGCTTTATGTCTTCTTCCTTGGGCTATTGTCCATTTTCACATACACAAGACCAAAGCTTATCCCACAAAGAGTATGAACGCTAACATGCATTTTTTTCAGACAGCCCTCAACCCAAGCTGAAGTGGCTATGAATTGTTTAAAACCAGATAAATCCAGTTGCTATGTCAAGGTCAAACTTGTACAAAAGATCAAGGCAATAAAACCAGTTTGAGCCAATAGCTGCCTGTTCGCTAACTTAAAACTTTATGAAAATATGAGTTTGTCCCAATTAAATTTACACACCACTGTATATATTATGTCTCGATATTTCTTCAGTATGTGTGTGAGGCTACCACTATGCGAATGAATGTGTAAGCCTATGTTTAAATGTGTGAATGACTGAATGTACTTAGGTGTATCTCAAGTTCAATAAGTGTGCCTACATTTATGTGTATGCGGGTGATTGCGGGTAAGTGTACCTAGGTTTGTATGTAAATCTGCAACTATGCCTAGGCATGTGTCAATGTGACTAGTAGGGTTATTCAGAGAAGTCCGAAATGACGACGGACACTGAAATTCAGCGTACGGTGCCATTTCGGGGCCATTCGGCTATTCAGAGAGCAGGCAGTTTGCCAAATTTTGGTGAATTGCCTGCACGTAAGATGCTGTTCGATGGCAGTAAAATCCCCCATAGAGCAGCAATGGTTCATCTATACAGAGAACACTGAACAGCCGAGAAAAGTTGTCGAAATGCCCTGCGATGTTTTCATTCGACAGGTTTAGGCTAGGGTCAGACTAACACATTTTTCGCGTTGTCTGTGAAAAAGTGCGTTCGAACGAATGGACGCATTTTTTCACGGAATACGCGATAGCGGTCATACGATGCGCCTTTTCGTCCGTGATTTTGTACGGATCATCAATAAAACACTTTTTGTGTCTGGACGTTATGTTGGCCGGACATTAGCAGCGTCTGACGTCTCCTAATCACACACACACGCCGCTAGCGGACGCAGCGCACTCTGTACGTCCGTACTAGCGGTTTGACGTTCTAGAAAAAATGCGTTCGTTTGCCACTTGCGTTGCGTGGACGAACGTTCGTGCGGCCGTACTTCGTGTGTTCCCCGGCATTGGACGTCATTTGCTGCTAGCACGGCCGTGATTTCGTGCGTCTAAACGCACGTTAAAACTGCTTTCGTCTGACCCTAGCCTTATTCAGGCGAATCCCATAGGCTTCAATGATAAAAAATATTCCCGTTTTAATTCAATATCTAATAAACTGTTTATTATTTTATTCTGCAGTAAAAAGTCTCTTTATAGATTTTTTTAGGATCTTTTAGGCATTTTTCGGGATTTTTTGGGCAAAATTGTTTTCCTGTTTTTTTTTTTAATAATTTTTTCTTTTTTCTGTAACAGACCTTTTTATTATCATTCATTGGATCTTATATGTAAATTCCAGACATTTTCGTTCAGTAGTTTTTTTTGCAATCAGTGTTTCAATTTGAAACTTTCAATCGTACGTTTTTTTTTTCTACCTTATTCGTCAGCTTGTCGGCTTTTTTTCCGGCAGCTGCCCTGCGCTGTGATTGGCGGCTCGTCTACTTTTTCCGGCATGTTTGGCGTGGTTTTTGCAGCAGTTTCTGCTGGTTTTCGGTGAGTATTCTATGAGTGTTTGGCGGGTTTGCGGCGGGTTTTCCCTGCACTCCGGGGACCCTGCAGTGAATGCTGAATACACCGTAGGGTGGGGAACTTTGATTCCCCAAAGTGCAGGGAAGCACGGGGAAGGAGAGGGCCCCCGCAATGTTGGCAACATTTCAGTGCTCTCTGAATAACCCTGTAGGTTTATGGGTCACTGACTATGCACTCTACGTACATTGCAAATTCCCTAAGCCTATTAATAAAACCCTAATTATATAACAAGCAGTAGTAACCCTAACCCTAAAAAAAACTATCTCTAGTCATAAAATAAGCATAAATATTAACCCTAACCCTTGAATTAGAAGGAAATTTCTGATTATGAAACATTTTCGAATCTGAAATATTTGGATTAAAAAATTTCCAAAACTTGACTGAACCAAAGTTTTTTTTGTGCCCTGCCCATGTATATTGTGTATTTGCTTGCATTTTGTTTGTGCTTACATATCACGCTTGTGCTTTCCACTATATTGGAAAAAAAGAGAAGGAGCAATGGATAAGTGGGTAGCAAGAAACCTACTGTATGTCTCCCTTAGGGTCCTGCAGATAGTCAGTCTTGGCCCTGTGCAAAGAACACCAACAGGGTTATTCAAAGAGATCCAAATTGGGGCCGAAAGGTAACCGAACAGTGAAATTCAGGGTACGGTTGCCTTTCCTGGCAATTAGGCTAACCAGAGAGCAGGCAGTTCGCCAAATGTTGGCGAATTGCCTGCACATACGGTGCCTGTTCGTTGCCTGTTCGAGGGCAGTGAAATCCCCATAGAGAAGCAATGCCTCGTCTATTCAGAGAACAAAAACCAGCAGGGAAAAGTTGCCAAAATGCCCTGCTGTTCGGTGTTTTCATTCGACAGGTTTATTCAGGCGAATCCCATAAGCTTCAATGTTAAAAATATTCCCGTTTTAATTCAATATCTAATAAACCATTGATTATAATATTCTACAGTAAAAAGTCTCTTTATTTTTAGATTTCTTAGGATCTTTTAGGCATTTTTGGGGATTTTTTAGCAAAACTTTTTTTCCGTTTTTTTAAAATCGTTTTTTCTTTTTTCTGTAACAGCCCTTTTTATTATCATTCATTGGATCTTATATGTAAATTTCAGACATTTTCGTTCAGTAGTTTCTTTACAAACAGCGTTTCACTTTTCAAACATTCAAGCAAACTGTTTTTTTTTTCCAACTCCATTCGTCTGCGGTATCGGCTTTTTCCGGCGGTTGCTCTGTGCTGTGATCGGCGGCTGCTTGGGTTTCTCCGGCGTGTTCGGCGAGGTTAATCCAGATGTTTTTGCGGGTTTCGGTGTGCGTTTGCCAGGTTTTGCGGGGAGTGTTCATCAGGTTTGCGGCGGCTTTGGCTGGGGTCAGACAAGCACAGTAATCACGTCTGTGTTACCACACTTTAGTACGTCCGTGGTAGCAGATAATCCTGACCAATGAAGGCCCACACACGAAGTACGTCCGCACGGAAGTGTGGCGCACTACAGACAGGGCAAATGGACGCAGGTTAGCAAGAACATCGAAACGCTAGGATGGACGCACTGAGTGCGCTGTGTCCGCATAGCGGCCTGTGTGCGTGAGGAGGAGTTGTCAGACGCTGCACATGTCCGGCGTACATCACATCCAGACTTCAAAGGTTTTTTCCCGAGTTCCGTGAAAAAGTATGGACGTTACTACGGACAATGTGGCACTACTGCGTCTTCCGTCAAAAAGGGCGTCCGAACTGCACGGACGCACAGTCCGTACAAAATGCGTTCGTCTGACCCTAGCCTTTTCCCTGGGGTGCTTGCTGAATACACCGCAGGGTCGCCGAAATGGGATCGCCAAATCTCACCGAATTGAAGAGAATGAAAAGTCACCGAACGTGTGGTGACTTTTCGATTCTCTTTGAATAAACCTGCCAGTACTGTAATGTGGTGCAACAGAGGAAACGCAACACTAGAATTAAATAAGTAGACACTATATTCTTTAAAATTTAACTTGGGCAAGGTTTTCATTGGTGTCAGGCATCCAAGTCGCTGGATCATCCTCCTCCACTCATGCCTCTGGAGTGGTGCGGTGCCCAGCATCCACTCCCCGGGGTGGTGTTCGGGTCTGCTGTCGTCCAGGTGCCACGGCTGTCTCTCTCGCCGGGGGATTCCCTGCCAACATCTGACATCATCGGTAGGCCTCGGGAAGTGGCAACTTTGTGCCAGGACAGCAGGAAGGGGAGTGCCAGGGACCCCAGCACCACTTGACTGGTCGAGGTGGCGGAGGGGGTGTGGTCATCCTATTTAAACCCCCTGGTCCAGCGTGGAAGGGCTCAGACATTCTGTGCTTCCTAGTGAACACTTTCTGCTGAGTTCCGGATTATCCTCTTGATTATTGACCCTTGCTTGAATCCTGGTTAACCCTTGTCTGCCGCCTGCCCCGTCCTTTGGACTGATACATGGACTTGCCTTATCGATCAACCATTGGACATCTCGCCATTGAGTACTGAATCCTGAGCTACTTAACCCTGTATGGACCCTGCTTCCTGACATTTAGCCTAAATTGTGCTACAATAATGTCAAATTGACAACTTCATGTTTCTGGTCACTTTTGTTAATAATATTAATTTATCCTTAAAATAATGCATTTTGCTTTCCTTAGTTTTGAGACATCCGGGAAACTTGGTGATTGTTTTTAGTAACCTTTAACGAAAGAGAAAATAGGGCAGCGCCATACTGAATTCCACTTTGTAAACTGCAAACATTTGCTAAGATGTAGTGTGTGTTTGTTCAAAGAATAGACACAGTTTGTCTTGAGTGCGACACACAATGGCATAACTCATGCAGGTCTGCTACAAAAAGCTGTATAAAACCTATAAAAAGATCTGACTGCTTTCAGCAACATTATTTCATACACAAGTCCCGATACAGTTTCTAACACTAAAGCTAATCCCAAAATTTCTTCCTATACAGCTTAAATTTTGAAAGCGCTTATGCATGAAGAATAGGTGCAGCTGCTCTTCTATTTATACACCTATTGCAGTTATGTTTTTTCTCTTCGAAACACTGGAAATACAACAATAAAGGACACTATTTTGACATGTTTAGAGCAGAGGCGTAGCACGGTCATGAGGCGCCCGGGGGCAAGTCCTCCCCTAGCGCCCTCCTCCATATTCCTTTTCTGTATATTAACCTGCGTTCGGTTTCTCGTTAAATGGCAAAAGACTTGCAATGACTGGCACTATTTTCATGGGCTATTGCATTCCCCCTTTCCCCTGTTCACCCCCCTCCATGATGAGTACCCCCTGTTCATTCCCCCCTATTCTGCATACTTCTTCTCAATGTACATACACCCCTCCTCCGTTTTCCATGCCCCCTCTTCCTGAAGATTCCCAGCCACGAGCCGTGAACATTCCTAGCCGCGTATTCCACCTACACACACACACACACACACATATGTGTTGCATACATATGTGTACACATACAGACACACACATTAACCCTTTCGCTGCAGATGGTGTGTGGGGGACGCCCATATGACTCATCCTAGTCATATGGGCTATGACGTCAGTTTCAGGGGCCACCTGGCAGAGTTGGGAGAGTGCCTGATGGGGAGGGTGGGTCCTTTGTATCACAGAGCTCCACAGCAATAAAACTGACAGTAATGCGCAGTGTGTATGAGCGTATCACAGAGCTCCACAGCAATAAAACTCCCAGTAATGTGCGATGTGTATAAGTGTATCACAGAGCTCCACAGCTATAGAATGCACAGTAATGTGCGGTGTGTGTGTGTGTGTATTAGCGTATCACAGAGCTGCAAAGCAATAAAACCCACATAATCATATACTAAGATAAATTATATATCATTAAAATTACATAAAATCCAGGAATTCCACAGATAAAAGTAAAGAAAAAACCCAAAAAAACTTGTTTCTATCCTGCTACTGCTGTGAGTAAAGAAACACATGTTGGATATAGAGCACCATGAAGACTCAATAAGAGAGCAAAAATATCTTTAATCCATAGCCATACTTTCGGCAGTTGAGTCCCTCAGGACTTTTTTCAAAAGTTCCGAGAGTGAACGTTGACACTATCAGGGTTATTCAAAGAGATCGGAATGGCTGCCAAAAAGGAAAGCTGAAAATCAGCGTTCGGTTACCTTTCTTGGCCATTAGGCTATCAGAGAGCAGGCAGTTCGCCAAATCTTAGCGAATTGCCTGCACATACGGTGCCTGTTCGTTGCCTGTTCGAGGGCAGTGAATCCCCATAGAGAAGCAATGCTTCGTCTATTCAGAGAGCAAAACCCAGCAGTGAAAAGTTGCCGAATTGCCCTGCCATTCGATGGCTTCATGCGGCAGATTTATTCAGGCGAATCCCATAGGCTTCAATGTTAAAAATATTCCCATTTTAATTCAATATCTAATAAACCGTTGATTATAACATTCTGCAGTAAAAAGTCTCTTTATTTATAGATTTTTTGGGATATTTTAAAGGAACACTCTAGACTAAAAATCCCCCCTTTTCTTTTTACATTAAAATATACCTATTCCCTACCTAGTTATTGTGTATATATATATTATATATATATATATATATTTTTAAATGTAATACTTACCCTAAAAAACACTTCTTTCCAACAGCGTTTTTTTTTTTTATATATATACTCACCTCCCTCTTTCGATCCCGTCCTGAAAATGTTGATCTTGGCTAATGGTTTACGTGAGAAGCGTGCATGCGCACCTCTCACGTAAGCCAGCCAATCAGCAGGCTTCTTCTTCTAATTGGATTAGTGTTACGCGCAAGAGGATGCGCTTAACACTAATCCCAGCCACAGACTATGCTGGCGGCTCGCTGCCGCCAGCTACTGCAACAAGTTGGAGACGTCATCACGCTGAAAGCGCGATGACGTCTCCTACTCGGCAATAGTCGGCAGAAGCGGGAAATATGAATCCCACTCTGTTGACTGACAGCTGGGAGGGCGGAGTAAAGTCCTCCGCGTCTCTCAGCTGTTTCAGCCGATCGGCTGAGCGGAGGGAGGGGGGACGGACAAGGGCATACTCAGGGCATCATGCATCAGGTCACAGTGTGAGCTTTCCAGCACTGCCTCTGTTTAACACCTGAGGTGCCGGTCCGCGATCCAGCGCCTGATCGCAGACCTCTCCCAGAGGTGACTGACATCTTGGATGTCAACCAAGCCTCCGGGGCCCCTCCCCGCTCACTGATGTCATCTTGCATGGCAGGATGATGTCAGTGTGAGAATTAACCCCTAGCTGCCAAGGGGTTTCCCTGTGGAAACTCTATGGTGGAGATATGTGGCAGCTAGAGATTAAAACATGTTTTTTTGTTTGTTTGTTTTTTCATTAATGCAGCACTATTGTTCACATTTCAATTATAATGTGAACAATGATGCTGCACTAATGATTTGTTTTTTGGGGGGCTTTAGCTAAAAATCACGTAATTTCTCAGAAAAATATAGTAACAGAATCCCATTTCTAATTTTTAAACAAGCGTACCCCATAGAATATATAACCGTAAAGGCTCGGATGACAAAATGTGAAAAAAATGACTTTACACGCTGTAGGTGATTGAAATTTTAATGGAAATTCACTTTTATTTTACATTTTTTGTTATAGCATTCTGGCAGGACATGACGTATACATATAATAATGATATATTATGAATCTGCTCATTATGAATGAGCTCAACACACAGAGGTGAAATGGCTTAGCAGCGAAAGGACTAAACTATATACATATACAGTCAGGTCCAGAAATATTGGGACATCGACACAATTCTAACATCTTTGGCTCTATACATCACCACAATGGAGTTGGAATGAAACAAACACAATGTGCTTTAACTGCAGACTGTCAGCTTTAATTTGAGGGTATGTACATCCAACTCAGGTGAACGGTGTAGGACTTACAGCAGTTTGCAGATGTGCCTCCCACTTTTTAAGGGACCAAAAGTAATGGGACAATTGGCTTCTCAACTGTTCCATGGCCAGGTGTGTGATATTACCTCATTACCCCAATTACAATGTGCAGATAACAGGCCCAGAGTTAATTTCAAGTGTGCTGTTTGCATTTGGATTCTGTTGCTGTCCACTCTCAACATGAGATCCGAAGAGATGTCACTATCCGTGAAGCAAGCCATCATTAGTCTGAAGAAACAAAACAAACCCATCAGAGAGATAACAAGAACATTAGGCGTGGCCAAAACAACTGTTTGGAACATTCTCAAAAAGAAGGAATGCACCGGTGAGCTCAGCAGCACCAAAAGACCCGGGAGACCACGGAAAACAACTGTGGTGGATGACCGAAGAATACTTTCCCTGGTGAAGAAAACACCCTTCACAATAGTTGGCCAGATCAAGAACACTCTCTAGGAGGTAGGTGTATGTGTGTCAAAGTCAAAAATCAAGAGAAGACTTCACCAGAGTGAATACAGAGGGTTCTCCACAAGATGTAAACCATTGGTGAGCCTCAAAAACAGGACGGCCAGATTAGAGTTTGCCAAACAACACCCAACAAAGACTTCACAGTTCTGGAACAAGATCCTATGGACAGATGAGACCAAGATCAACTTGTACCAGAGTTATAGGAAGAGAAGAGTAAGGAGAAGGAAAGGAACTGCTCATGATCCTAAGCATACCACCTCATCGGTGAACCATGGTGGTGGTAGTGTCATGGTGTGGGCATGTATGGCTGCCAATGGAACTGGTTCTCTTGTATTTATTGATGTTGTGACTGCTGACAAAAGCAGCAGGATGAATTCTGAAGTGTTTCGGGAAATATTATCTGCTCACATTTAGGGATGAGCCGAACACCCCCCGAGTTCGGTTCGGGTCCGAACGCGAACTTCCCATTTGTTCGGGTCCGAACCCGAACCCGAACCCCCATGCAAGTCAATGGGGCTGAAAATTCGTTTTTTTAGAGTGCCCTCCAAGAGGGCATATATGCTAGATATTTGCCATAAAAGGTGTCTGGGGGTCCGGGTAGTGCCCTGGGGGACGGGAAACAAGGACAAAAAGTTTTAAAAAAAACATTTTTAACCCCTTCCCGACCGCGGACGTACCATGTACGTCATTGCAGCGGGTCTCTCTTAGACCCGCTGACGTACATGGTACGTCCTGCCGTTTTTGAGCTGCTGGAAGCGATCGGATCGCTTCCAGCAGCTCAAACGCCATTGCAGGATGCCTGGGAGTCCAGGCATCCGTGCAATGGCCGTTAGAAGTGCCGGGGCACCATGTGATCGCTCCCCGGGAGCGATCTACATCCGGTTGCACCGGAGAGGTGCCCGGCACTTCTACAGAGCGCTGGAAGCGATCGGATCGCTTCCAGCTGCTCTGAGCATATTACAAGGATGCCTCGACATCGAGGCATCCTTGTAATATACTTACCTGCCGCCGGTCCGTCCGTGATCGCTCCCCCGAGCGATCACTTCCGTAGCGGCAGGAAGTACTGAGTGCCACGAGGTATCGTGGCACTCAGTACAAAATCGATCACTTCAGTGATCAGGTGCTCTGCTGGGTGCCTCGAGGGATCAAGGCACCCAGCAGAGAAAAAAAAAAGTGTAAAAAAAAGTAAAAAAAAGTTAAAAAAAGTGTGTAAAAAAGTGTAAAAAAAGAAAAATAAATAAAATAAACTGACAGTTAGGGGTAGGGTTAGGGTTAGGGTTAGGGTTAGGGTTAGGGGTAGGGTTAGGGGTAGGGTTAGGGTAGGGGTAGGGTTAGGGTTAGGTTAGGGTTAGGGTTAGGGTAGGGTTAGGGTTAGGGTTAGGGTAGGGTTAGGGTTAGGGGTAGGGGTAGGGTTAGGGTTAGGGGTAGGGTTAGGGTTAGGGGTAGGGTTAGGGTTAGGGGTAGGGGTAGGGGTAGGGGTAGGGTTAGGGTAGGGGTAGGGGTAGGGGTAGGGTTAGGGGTAGGGGTAGGGGTAGGGGTAGGGGTAGGGTTAGGGGTAGGGTTAGGGTTAGGGTTAGGGGTAGGGTTAGGGTAGGGGTAGGGGTAGGGTTAGGGTTAGGGTTAGGGTAGGAGTAGGGTAGGGGTAGGGGTAGGGGTAGGGTAGGGGTAGGGTTAGGGGTAGGGGTAGGGTTAGGGTTAGGGTTAGGGTTAGGGGTAGGGTTAGGGGTAGGGTTAGGGTTAGGGGTAGGGTTAGGGTTAGGGGTAGGGTTAGGGTTAGGGGTAGGGGTAGGTTAGGGGTAGGGTTAGGGGTAGGGGTAGGGTTAGGGGTAGGGTTAGGGTTAGGGGTAGGGTTAGGGTTCTAAGGGCAGGGTCAGGGTAGGGTTAGGGTTCTAAGGGCAGGGTCATCTTGGGGCTGAGTGGGATGTTCCTAGCCTGCCTCATCAGAGAGGCAGGCTAGCAACATCCAATCAGAAGTTAGAAAAAATCAAAATAAAATTTCTAATTTGTCAGGTCAGGCCAATATTTTGTAAATATTGGCTCTGACCTCTGTGATTCTCCCTCCCTCTCCTCACTTGTGTTTTGGTGAGCGAGAGAGAGAGATCAGATTTGACAGGTTAGAGATTTTAGTGAGATTTAGTGAGATTAGAAAAATTGAGGCAGATTTAGAGAGATTTTAGGGAGATTTAGAAGAATTGAGGCAGGTTTAGAGGGATTTAGAGAGATTTAGGTGTTTATTTGTATTTTCTTGTGAAACCCAACGGTTCTTCTAAGAACCAACAATCCGCTTATATATATATAATAATTATAAAATTTTATAATCTATTATATATAATGTCTGAGAGGGTGTACAGCGCCGAGGAGGCATATGCCATCCTGGCGTCAGAATCTGAGGCATCTGCGTCAGACTCAGACCCTCATTTCGACCCCGCTAACTGCTCAGAGGCGTCGCTAGATACATTATCTATGCTGGCTGATGTATCTAGTGATGTTTCTGATGCAGATCCTGGGTCACCACCTGCCAGCAGGAGACGCACAGCTCCAGCTGAGGAGTGGGTAGTGCCTCATCGCCAGAGGCCAGATATCCCTCCTTTCACGGCAAATCCTGGCATCAATATTGATGTTGCAGGATTTACCGCCACACAGTTTTTGCAGGTGTGTTTATGGGGGATGATTTGTTGGGCCACATCGTGGCCCAATCAAATCTGTATGCCCATCAGCATTGTGCTGCGAAGCCAGACTCCTACTTGGCAAGGCAGCAATGGACCCCGCTAGATGTGCCAGAATTTCTGAAATTCTGGGCACTTACTATGCTGAGGGCATCATAAAGAAGCCCTCAATTCGCTCCTGCTGGAGCAGTAGCCCCATCTGCTCTACCCCCATTTACCTCCAATCAATGTCACGTAGAAGGTATGAAAACATTTTGCGTTTCATGCACACTTCAGTGACAACAGCCTGTGCTCCCCTAGAGAGCATCCCCAGTTTGACAGGCACCAGACTTTTACATTTTATTCGTACATTTTTATGTTCTACAATTGGTGCTGTATTTTGCCAAAATCTTTGCACACCTATGCATGGGGGGCATGGGTGTACTCAGGAGATCTTGCAGAAAACAACCTGGAGAGTTTTCATGCAGTAACAAACAACAGTGTCTGCTAAGGCTAGGGTCAGACGAGCGTGATTTCTACGGACTGTACGTCCGTGCAGTACGGACATCGTCAGTACGGAAGACGCAGTAGTGGTCACACAGTCCGTTTTTTCACTGACATTTATTTTTTGACAGATGTAGGAGGGACAATAAATTCAATTGCAAAACCATTTTGTCCGTGAAAAATGCAGGACGTATAAATGCAGTCCGTCTGACCACGTTCCATTCATCACTCACACACAAAGCTATGCAGACGTTGCGGACGCAGCGCACTTTGTGCGGCCGTTCTAGCGGTTCTACGTTCTTGCCTGCCTTGCGTCCGTGGGCCGCGGCCGTTGTGCGTCCGCAGTTCAGTGCGGACGTACTTCGTGTGTCGGGCTCCATTGGACTTTATGTCATGCTATCACGGACGTACTTTTAGGCGCGATCACGGACGTGAACACTACGCTCGTCTGACCCTAGCCTAAATCACAGTCCAAAACTACTGTGGGCGTAAAAATCTGAAATTTGAAAAATTACCGCCACACACCTTGTTGCCAAATGTTTTGGGCTAAAACCGTTGCATCCATGGCATCAAAGCACTCCATATGCAATACCTTGGGGTGTCAACATAACAAATATAAACAATTTTCTGGCAATAATTCAAACTGGGGTATGCGGTAGACCCAAAACCAAAGATAGGCCTAGCTGAAGAAATAATCTCAATTTCAACTCTAATGACAAAGTCATAAAAATTGTATTTGAACCTTCCCAAAATCCTGGCAAACCTAGGCATGGGGGGCATGGGTGTACTCAGGAGATCTTGCAGAAAACAACCTGGAGAGTTTTCATGCAGTAACAAACAACAGTGTCTGCTAAATCACAGTCCAAAACTACTGTGGGCGTAAAAATCTGAAAATTGAAAAATTACCGCCACACACCTTCTCAAATGTTTTGGGCTAAAACCGTTGCATCCATGGCATCAAAGCACTCCATATGCAATACCTTGGGGTGTCAACATAACAAATATAAACAATTTTCTGGCAATAATTCAAACTGGGGTATGCGGTAGACCCAAAACCAAAGCTAGGCCTAGCTGAAGAAATAATCTCAATTTCAACTCCAATGACAAAGTCATAAAAATTGTATTTGAACCTTCCCAAAATCCTGGCAAACCTATGCATGGGGGGCATGGGTGTACTCAGGAGACCTTGCAGAAAACAACCTGGAGAGTTTTCATGCAGTAAAAAACAACAGTGTCTCCTAAATCACAGTCCAAAACTGATGTGGGTGTGAAAATGAAAAATGACCACCAAACAGTATCTAATTTGTTTGGAGCAAACGGATGCATCCATAGCATAAAAACACTCCATTTACAATACTTTGGGGTGTTAGCTTACCAAATATATGCACGTTCATAAAACTGGGGTATGTAAAAAGGCCCCTAAAAAGAAGATAAGCAAAGAAGATACTGTATGTCAAATTAGAAAATTGACAAGCACATGTCAAAGATTGGCGTAGCACCCCAAAAACAACAGAACAAATCTATATATGGGTGGTATCAATTTACTCAGAAGATGTTGCTGAACATATTTTGGGTGTTTTTTGGCAGTAACCCATAACTGGATTTGACAATTCATGCCTAAAGTACAATGTGTGTGAAAAAATAACACAAAAAGTGACTACCTGAAAGTTTGACAAAGAGCTAGTGCATGGAAAGTGTTAAAATACAACTCTTTGAAGCACCCTAGGGTGTGCCCTTTCTAAAAATATATGGTTTGATGGGGGTAAATTACTTTGGCCGGCTTCAAAAATGTCCCAAATAGGACATGGGTGCATGATGACGAAATGTGAAAATTCCAAGTTGGAAAACTGAAATGCGCACCCCCCAAATAAGGCCTTTTAGCCCCCAAATGACCCGACATACCTATACATGGGTGGTATCAATTTACTCAGAAGATGTTGCTGAACATATTTTGGGGTGTTTTTTGGCAGTAACCCATAACTGGATTTGACAATTCATGCCTAAAGTACAATGTGTGTGAAAAAATAACACAAAAAGTGACTACCTGAAAGATTGACAAAGAGCTAGTGCATGGAAAGTGTTAAAATACAACTCTTTGAAGCACCCTAGGGTGTGCCCTTTCTAAAAATATATGGTTTGATGGGGGTAAATTACTTTGGCCGGCTTCAAAAATGTCCCAAATAGGACATGGGTGCATGATGACGAAATGTGAAAATTCCAAGTTGGAAAACTGAAATGCGCACCCCCCAAATAAGGCCTTTTAGCCCCCAAATGACCCGACATACCTATACATGGGTGGTATCAATTTACTCAGAAGATGTTGCTGAACATATTTTGGGGTGTTTTTTGGCAGTAACCCATAACTGGATTTGACAATTCATGCCTAAAGTACAATGTGTGTGAAAAAATAACACAAAAAGTGACTACCTGAAAGTTTGACAAAGAGCTAGTGCATGGAAAGTGTTAAATTACAACTCTTTGAAGCACCCTAGGGTGTGCCCTTTCTAAAAATATATGGTTTGATGGGGGTAAATTACTTTGGCCGGCTTCAAAAATGTCCCAAATAGGACATGGGTGCATGATGACGAAATGTGAAAATTCCAAGTTGGAAAACTGAAATGCGCACCCCCCAAATAAGGCCTTTTAGCCCCCAAATGACCCGACATACCTATACATGGGTGGTATCAATTTACTCAGAAGATGTTGCTGAACATATTTTGGGGTGTTTTTTGGCAGTAACCCATAACTGGATTTGACAATTCATGCCTAAAGTACAATGTGTGTGAAAAAATAACACAAAAAGTGACTACCTGAAAGATTGACAAAGAGCTAGTGCATGGAAAGTGTTAAAATACAACTCTTTGAAGCACCCTAGGGTGTGCCCTTTCTAAAAATATATGGTTTGATGGGGGTAAATTACTTTGGCCGGCTTCAAAAATGTCCCAAATAGGACATGGGTGCATGATGACGAAATGTGAAAATTCCAAGTTGGAAAACTGAAATGCGCACCCCCCAAATAAGGCCTTTTAGCCCCCAAATGACCCGACATACCTATACATGGGTGGTATCAATTTACTCAGAAGATGTTGCTGAACATATTTTGGTGTTTTTTGGCAGTAACCCATAACTGGATTTGACAATTCATGCCTAAAGTACAATGTGTGTGAAAAAATAACACAAAAAGTGACTACCTGAAAGATTGACAAAGAGCTAGTGCATGGAAAGTGTTAAAATACAACTCTTTGAAGCACCCTAGGGTGTGCCCTTTCTAAAAATATATGGTTTGATGGGGGTAAATTACTTTGGCCGGCTTCAAAAATGTCCCAAATAGGACATGGGTGCATGATGACGAAATGTGAAAATTCCAAGTTGGAAAACTGAAATGCGCACCCCCCAAATAAGGCCTTTTAGCCCCCAAATGACCCGACATACCTATACATGGGTGGTATCAATTTACTCAGAAGATGTTGCTGAACATATTTTGGGGTGTTTTTTGGCAGTAACCCATAACTGGATTTGACAATTCATGCCTAAAGTACAATGTGTGTGAAAAAATAACACAAAAAGTGACTACCTGAAAGTTTGACAAAGAGCTAGTGCATGGAAAGTGTTAAAATACAACTCTTTGAAGCACCCTAGGGTGTGCCCTTTCTAAAAATATATGGTTTGATGGGGGTAAATTACTTTGGCCGGCTTCAAAAATGTCCCAAATAGGAATATGGTGCATGATGATAAAAATAAACCAAAGTTGGAAAACTGAAATGCGCACCCCCCAAATAAGGCCTTTTAGCCCCCAAATGACCCGACATACCTATACATGGGTGGTATCAATTTACTCAGAAGATGTTGCTGAACATATTTTGGGTGTTTTTTGGCAGTAACCCATAACTGGATTTGACAATTCATGCCTAAAGTACAATGTGTGTGAAAAAATAACACAAAAAGTGACTACCTGAAAGATTGACAAAGAGCTAGTGCATGGAAAGTGTTAAAATACAACTCTTTGAAGCACCCTAGGGTGTGCCCTTTCTAAAAATATATGGTTTGATGGGGGTAAATTACTTTGGCCGGCTTCAAAAATGTCCCAAATAGGACATGGGTGCATGATGACGAAATGTGAAAATTCCAAGTTGGAAAACTGAAATGCGCACCCCCCAAATAAGGCCTTTTAGCCCCCAAATGACCCGACATACCTATACATGGGTGGTATCAATTTACTCAGAAGATGTTGCTGAACATATTTTGGGGTGTTTTTTGGCAGTAACCCATAACTGGATTTGACAATTCATGCCTAAAGTACAATGTGTGTGAAAAAATAACACAAAAAGTGACTACCTGAAAGATTGACAAAGAGCTAGTGCATGGAAAGTGTTAAAATACAACTCTTTGAAGCACCCTAGGGTGTGCCCTTTCTAAAAATATATGGTTTGATGGGGGTAAATTACTTTGGCCGGCTTCAAAAATGTCCCAAATAGGACATGGGTGCATGATGACGAAATGTGAAAATTCCAAGTTGGAAAACTGAAATGCGCACCCCCCAAATAAGGCCTATTAGCCCCCAAATGACCCGACATACCTATACATGGGTGGTATCAATTTACTCAGAAGATGTTGCTGAACATATTTTGGGGTGCTTTTTGGCAGTAAACCTTAAAGTTCACAGTACATGTATTCTTAAATTGCGTTCAAAAAAAAAAAAATCACCAAAATTTTTTTTTTTTTCAAACTTTGGCATAGATTTGTGGTAAAATGGTTTGCATGGAAAGAGTCAAAATACCCCAAGTTTAATACCTTGATTTGTGTACTTTAAAAAAATATGTATATGTGGAGGGTTATTCAGGAATTAGTGACAGATATCAGTGTTACAATGTCACTATCACTAGTTTTGAAAATAAACTCTTTGGAAATGGCAAAGTGCTACTTGCACTTATTGTTGCATAAAATAAGGAAAAAAGCGAGGAATATGTAAACATTGGGTATTGCTAAACTCAGTACTAAATTTAGAAACTACTAAGAATAAAAATTTTTTGACGGTTGTTGATACATAAGAAATTTTGGGGGTCAAAGTTCGAAAAAGTGGTGTTTTTTCAATTTTTGTGTCATATTTCACAATATTTTTTATAGTAAATTATATGAAATGATGAAAAAAATGGTATCTTTATAAAGTCCATTTAGTGACGAGAAAAACAGTGTAAAATATGTGTGGGTTACATAAACGAGTAAGAGGAAAATTTGACGTAAACACTAAGAGCGCAGAAACATAAAAACAGCTGCGGTCACGAACGGACGGATTTGTGTAAAACCGCCCGGTCACTAAGGGGTTAAAGGGACAGTGAGTTTTCCATGAAATAAGAGTTAAAAATAAAAACGAAAAATTCCTTCAAATATCGTGCCTAGGAGGTCCCCATAACCTGCCCGTGAAGTGGCGGATTTCTAGGATGTATAGAAATATGTAAAAACCAAAAAATGACATTTCAAATGACGGTAAATGCTTTTCCTTTAATCTATCCATAAACAACTGATTGGGGCGGCAGTCTGTAAGAAAAGAGGAGACATTTTCGGACACCAGAAAAAGTTTACTGATTTTTTGGCGGTGAAAAGCAGGAGAATGACTGGAGAATGGAAAATTCTAGACCAAATAGCCGATTTGGAAAGTGAGATAAATGGGAGAATTTTTCTGGTTTGGCTATTTTGACCTAGAATTTTCCATTCTCCAGTCATTCTCCTGAGTTTCACCTTTCTCTGAATAACCCTGTCAGGGTTATTCAGAGAGCGGTGAAGAGCAGGAAAATGACTGGAGAATGGAAAATTCTAGGTCAAAATAGCCAAACCAGAAAAATTCTCCCATTTAGGCTGGGGTCAGACTAGCGAATTTTTAACGTGCGGTTTTTGGCGCACTTAATCACGGCCGCACTAGCAGCAAATGACGGCCAATATACGAAGTACGGTCGCACGAAAGTCCGGCTGCGCAACGCAAGTGGAAAATGAACGCATTTTTTCGAGAACGCAGAACCGCTAGTACGGACATACAGAGTGCACAGCGTCCACTAGCGGCGTGTGTGCGTGATTTGGAGACGTCAGAAGCTGCTCATGTCCGGCCAACATAACGTCCAGACACCCAAAGTTGCCTGGTTTGGATCCGTAAAAAAATCACACCTAAAAATGTGCATCGTATGACCGTTTTCGCGCAATCCGTGAAAAAGTACGGCAATACGTTCGGACGCACTTTTTGACGGTCGCTGCGAAAAATGCATTAGTCTGACCCTAGCCTTATCTCACTTTCCAAATCGGCTATTTGCTCCAGATTGTTCCCTTTTCCTGCCATTCTCCTGGTTTTCACCTTTCTCTGAACAACCCTGAGAGAGAGGTGAAAGCCAGGAGAACTGGCAAGAGAAGAGAACAATCTAGACCAAATAGCCGATTTGGAAAGTGAGATAAATGGGAGAATTTTTCTGGTTTGGCTATTTTGACCTAGAATTTTCCATTCTCCAGTCATTCTCCTGAGTTTCACCTTTCTCTGAATAACCCTGTCAGGGTTATTCAGAGAGCGATGAAGAGCAGGAGAATGACTGGAGAATGGAAAATTCTAGGTCAAAATAGCCAAACCAGAAAAATTCTCCCATTTAGGCTGGGGTCATTCTAGCGAATTTTTAACGTGCGTTTAGGCGCACTTAATCACGGCCGCACTAGCAGCAAATGACGGGCAATGACTGCCAATATACGAAGTACGGTCGCACGAAAATCCGGCTGCGCAACGCAAGTGGAAAATGAACGCATTTTTTCGAGAACGCAGAACCGCTGCGGAATATGCTGGCGCTTTATAAATTAATAATAATAATAATAATAATAATAACCGCTAGTACGGACGTACAGAGTGCGCTGCGTCCACTAGCGGCGTGTGTGCGTGATTTGGAGACGTCAGACCCTGCTCATGTCTGGCCAACATAACGTCCAGACACCCAAAGTTTCCTGGTTTGGATCCGTAAAAAATCACGCACAAAAATGCGCATCGTATGACCGTTTTCGCGCAATCCGTGAAAAAATACGGCAATGCGTTCGGACGCACTTTTTGACGGTCAATGCGAAAAATGCGTTAGTCAGACCCTAGCCTTATCTCACTTTCCAAATCGGCTATTTGCTCCAGATTGTTCTCTTTTCCTGCCATTCTCCTGGTTTTCACCTTTCTCTGAACAACCCCGAGAGAGAGGTGAAAGCCAGGAGAACTGGCAGGAGAAGAGAACAATCTAGACCAAATAGCCAATTTGGAAAGTGAGTTAAATGGGAGAATTTTTCTGGTTTGGCTATTTTGACCTAGAATTTTCACTTCTCCAGTTATTCTCCTGCTTTTCACCGCTTTCTGAATAACCCTGTGAATGTTTATTCCCGAGGTGAAAAATAACATTGCTTTAGATTTTTTTCAAACACCAGTTAACCACTTGGCTGCTATGGACGCGCTCAGCGCTTCCAGCCAAGTGGTTCTCCTGTGCTGTGGACGCGCTGAGCGCGTCCATGCACAGGAGGCAGCAATCCGCCGGATTCCGGCGGATTGCTGCGCCCCCCGGTGTGGGCTGACATCTTGGATGTCAGCCCAGCACTTCGGGACCCCGGCGGAGCAATTAGATGTCATCGCTGCGGCGCGATGACATCTAATTCAGGCGCCCCCCCCCACATGTGTGGAGGAAGCGCCTGAAAGGGAGGGGGGGAGGTCGCCGGGGGGCAGAGGGTTAATCCAGGCACCGTTTGGAAGGGCACAGCCTGCCCTTCCAAACGGTGGCTGTGATTAACCCCTGGGGAGCCGGATCACGAATCGGTGCTGAAAAGCGCCGGATCGTGATCCTCTCCTGGAGCTGGCCGACATCTTGGATGTCAGCCAAGCCTCCAGGAACTCCCCCTGAGGACTGGCGTCATCATGCATAGCACGATGACGCCAGTCCTGGAGTTAACCCCTAGCTGCCACCAATGGTGGAGATTGGGGGTTCCAATGAACCCCCTATCTCCCGATCCGTGGCAGCTAGGGGTTAATGTTTGATATCGTTGGATCGGCCAGAGCATGACCTTTCCAAGGATACTAAACATGAGCATGAAAAATGTTTTTTAAAAAAATAAACAAGTTGTTTTGTTTGTTTTTGTTTTGTTAATGCAGCAATATTGTTCCCATTTCAATTATAATGTGAACAATAATGCTGCACTAACGATTTTTGTATGCGGTGCGTTGTTAAAAAAAGCGAAATTTTCCACAAAAAAAAAAATGTAACGAGACCCCATTTCTAATTTTTTTAACAAGCGCACCCCATACAAAATATAACCGCAAACGATCGCATGTTAAAATGTGAAAAAAAACACTTTACACATAATAAATTATTGAAAATTCTAATTTTATTGCATTTTTTGTTATAATATACAGACATGACATAACGTATACATATAATAATGACATATTATGAATCTGCCAAGTCTGCCGGAAAGAACGACATATAATATGTCTGGGTCATATATCAAAATATGGCTACAAAACGCGGTTAAACATGATGAGCGAAAGTGGTAAAAATGACCTCAGCACAGAGGTGTGAAAAGCCTCAGCAGCGAAAGGGTTAAATGCTGCATATTAGGATGTTTGAGGAGGGAAATTAATTCTCAAATCTCAATCAGAAACAGACACCACCCCCTCACTATATTGTACAATGTATCAAATTGATTACCAGACTGAAAACACCTGGTGTTATGCCCGTTTGTGAACAGAGGTCATTTAGAGTTGATAATCTTTCCACGTACACATTAGTTTTTAATTCAATATCTAATAAACCGTTGCTTATAATATTCTGCAGTAAAGAGTCTCTTTATTTCTAGATTTTTTAGTATTTTTTTAAGCATTTTCTATACTTTTTTCAAAATTTCTTTTTTTTTTTCGAACCCAAACCGAACACACCCAAAAAGTTTGAAATTCGCGAACTTTCGAACTGCCAAAGTTCGGGTCGAACTCCGAACCGTCCAAACCCGAACAGCTCATCCCTACTCACATTCAGCCAAATGCTGCAGAACTCATTGGACGGCGCTTCACAGTGCAGATGGACATTGACCCAAAGCATACTGCAAAAGCAACCAAAGAGTTTTTGAAGGGACAGAAGTGGAATGTTATGCAATGGCCAAGTCAAACACCTGACCTGAATCCCATTGAGCATGCATTTCACTTGCTGAAGACAAAACTGAAGGGAAAATGCCCCAAGAACAAGCAGGAACTGAAGACAGTTGCAGTAGAGGCCTGGCAGAGCATCACCAGGGATGAAACCCAGCGTCTGCTGATGTCTATGCATTCCAGACTTCATGCTGTGATTGACTGCAAAGGATTTGCAACCAAGTATTAAGAAGGGAAAGTTTGATTTATGATTATTATTCTGTCCCATTACCTTTGGTCCCTTAAAAAGTGGGAGGCACATCTGCAAACTGCTGCAAGTCCTACACTGTTCACCTGAGTTGTATGTACATACCCTCAAATTAAAGCTGACAGTCTGCAGTTAAAGCACATTGTGTTTGTTTCATTCCAACTCCATTGTGGTGGTGTATAGAGCCAAAGATGTTAGAATTGTGTCAATGTCCCAATATTTCTGGACCTGACTGTAAACGTGAAAGTCCTGACTGACTGACTCATCAATGCCCAGCTGAAACCGTTTAACCAAGGAATGTGGAATTTTTCAGGTACACTGTTTTTATGACGTAGGCACCCACTGAGGAAGGATTTTTGGAAACTCCGCCCCTAAGGGGTGAAAAGGGGGGTTGAATATTTTAAACAGGATACCTATAGCTCAAGACCAGAAGATCATACAGATGTGAAAATCGGTATTTAGATTTGTTTTGAAAAGTAAAAAAAAACACGTATTTTACCGTTTTTCAAAAATCGAAGTGGGGCGAAAAAGGGGGGTTGAATATTTTAAACAGGATACCTATATCTCAATATCAGAAGAAGTTACAGGCCTGAAAACTGGTATTTAGATTCATCTTGAAAAAAAAACCCCTCATTTTACTATTTCCTGAAAATCCAGAGGGTGAGGGCAGAAAGGGGGGTTGAATACTTTTATCAGAATACCTATATTTCAAAAACCAAAGATGTTACAGGTGTGAAATTTGGTATTTACAATCTTCGTGAAAAAACCCAAAACATGTGCTCTACCATTTTCAAAAAATCCAATTAGGGGGTCGGGGGAAAGGGGTGTGAATACTTTTATCAGTATACCTATATTTCAAAAACCAAATATGTTAGAGATGTGAAATTTGGTATTTACAATCTTCTTGAAAAATAAAAAAACGTATATTTTACCATTTTCCAAAAATCCCAAGTGGGGGGTGAAAAAAGGATACCTATATCTCAAAAACAGAAGATGTTACAGACGTGAAAATTGGTATTTAGATCCGTCTTGAGAAATAAAAAAACATGTATTTTACCATTTTCCAAATTGCAGTGGGGGGGGGGCAAAAAGGGGGGTTAAATACTTTTATCAGTATACCTATATTTCAAAAACCAAAGATGTTACAGGTGTGAAATTTGGTATTTGCAATCTTCGTGCAAAAAACCACGATTTTTTCTGAAAATTCAGTTAAGTGGGGGTGGGGCACTGGTGTATTTTGGCCTAGGCCAACAAGGCCTAGGCCTAGGGCGGCACTCTCTCTTTTTTTACTTTTGCAAACTATTTTACCAGGAAGGAAATATTGAGATGTCACTAATTTTCAAGTATGTCCTGGATAGGCAACGCCTAGGCTTTCACTTTCCAGGGGGCAACAAAAACCTCACCACTAATTGGGTTAGTCACAGAGCACAGAAATGACGCCAACATTTTAAGGTTCTGTAGTTCCCTGCACTTCGGGGAATAAAATTTCCCCACCCTGCAGTGAATTCACCATTCACTGCAGGGTCCCCAAAGTGCATGGAGTCGGCCGCTGTATGCTGCCACCGCAAACCCATGGCCTGCTGTTTTCAAAAGAACTACTGAACGAAAATGTTTGGAATTTACATATAAGATCCTATGATTGATAATAAAAGGTTCTGTTACACAAAAAGAAGAACCGATATTAAAAAAAAAGGGGGGGGATTTTGCCAAAAAAAATCTGAAAAATTACTAAATGGTACTAAAAAAAATAATCAATAAATAAAGACTTTTTACTGCAGATTAAAATAATAAGTGGTTTATTAGATATTGCATAAAAACGGGAATATTTTTAACATTGAAGGTTCGCCTGAATACCTCAACCTGCTGATTGAAACCACCGAACATCAGGGTATTTCACTGACATTTCTCTGCTGTTTGTTGTTCTCTGAATAGATTAACCATTACTTCTCTATGGGATTTGCACTGCCTTCAATCAGCACCGTACTTGCTGGCAGTTCGCCAAACTTGTGTGTGAGCATATCACCATAGCAGTGGTGTACTTAGAGGAGTGGCGGAGGGCGGGCCGCCCCAGGTACCAGTGATTATTGGGGTGTCATTAGGGGGTACTAGGAGGTGCCACTGTCACTATGTGTCAGCTTTGAGCTGTGTTCTCAAACAACGAGCAGCGGAGCATGGCGTTTGCATACGGAATAAAATCGAATAGAATAAAAATCCCCCTCTCCTCCCTCCATAGCTCCTCCCCTGCCCCACAGCAGCTCTAGGAGGGGGATGTGATTTGTGTCCAGAGAGAGAAGATGACAGTAAACGGCAGGTAAAGGGGGGGGTATCAGCAGAATATGAAGCCCTGTCTGCTTACTGCTGTTTAAAGTGGACCTTTGCTTAACCAGCACTGCAGTGATAGAAATTTGTCATTGAGCTGCCTGGCTCCTGGTGAGGCTGCGTGCGTGCAGGTCACACTCGGTCCGGCCAGTCAGGTGGTACTGAGTCTCAGTACCACCTGACTGGCTGAACCACGTGACACGCACGCAGCTGCCCACCCTTTTGTTAACATGGACTGTCACTCCTATTCTAGACTGAACACCCACCAGGAAGGGAATCAAAGCCACGGTGCACCCTCTGGCAGTGGCACCCCACTGCTGACAAGATGGCTCCATGCACAGGCACAGCCGCGATCCTAACGTGGCCTGGAGGGACCTCCTGCTGAGTCTGTACACAGTCCCTGCTGACTCTGCACACAGCCCTACCGCAGATGGAGGCCGGTAAATGTAGAATAAATAATTGCTGTGTGCTCATATACACTCGGTTTGCTGGGAGTTTTATTGCAGTGGATTCTGATGCACTCATACACACCACACATTGCATTGCTGGGAGTTTTATTGCCGTGGATTCTGATTCGCTGACACACACCACACATTGCATTGCTGGGAGTTTTATTGCAGTGGATTCTGATGCACTCATACACACCACACATTGCATTGCTGGGAGTTTTATTGCTGTGGATTCTGATACGCTGACCCGCACATTGCATTACTGGGAGTTTTATTGCTGTGGATTCTAATACACTCATACACACTGCACATTGCATTGCTGGAATTTTTATTGCTGTGGATTCTGATACGCTGACACACACCAAACATTGCATTGCTGGGAGTTTTATTGCTGTGGATTCTGTGATACACACTGTATAGTACTGGGAGTTTTATTGCCTTGGAGTTCTGGGATACACTCATACACAGTGCACATTTCTGTGGGTTTTATTGCTGTGCAGCTCTGTGATACGCTCATATGCAGTGCACGTTTCTGTGGATTTTATTGTTCAACCAATTAGAGCGGCTGTGATCCAGTATACTTAACATGCGTGGCTGTTCTTTGTAAAAATGCTTGAATTTAAACATTTCATAATTTCATTTATCTCAATAGATACATTTGAAATGGTATACAAAATATACAAGTAGGCACTTGGTATCCACTTTTAATATAAAGAGAGGAAAAGGCGGAGCTCTAAGAGGAAAAGGTGGAGCTTAAAGAGGAAGGGTGGGGATTAACCAGGAAGAGGTGTGGCCTTGACAGGAAGGGGTGCCTCAAATTTAAATTGGGGGCGCACGAGTTTAGTCAGGCCTAGGGCAGCAAAAACCTAAACACACCACTGGGGTGGGGAAAGGGGTGTGAATACTTTTATCAGTATACCTACATGTCAAAAAACAATGATGTTCCAGGTGTGAAATTTGGTATTTACAATCTCCTTGTAAAATAAAAAATACACGTGTTTTACCATTTTCCCAAAAATCCAAAGTGGGGTGGTGAAAAAAAAAGGGGTTGAATATTTTTAAACAGGATACCTATATCTCAAAATGGAAGATGTTACAGACGTGAAAATTGTTAATTAGATTAGTCTTCAAAATTAAAAATAACACATATTTTACCATTTTCCGAAAATCCAGTGGGGGGAGAGGGCAAAAAGGGGGTTGAATACTTTTATCAGTATACCTATATTTCAAAGACCAAAGATGTTACGGGTATGAAATTTTTTATTTACAATCTTCGTGAAAAAACCCAAACATGTGTTTTACCATTTACTGAAAATTCAGTTAAGGGGTGGGGGAGAAAAAGGGGTGTGTATACGTTTATCAGTATACCTATATTTCAAAAACCAAAGATGTTACAGGCATGAAACTTGTGATTTACAATCTTCTTGAAAAATTAACAAACATGTGTTCTACCATTTTCCAAAGTTCCAAGTGGGTCGTGAAAAAAGGGGATAAATACTATTAAACAGGATACTTATATCTCAATAACAGAAGGTGTTACAGACTTGAAAACTGGTATTTTGAATCTTCTTGAAAACTAAAAAAAAAACAGGTATTTTGCCATTTTCCGAAAATCCAGTTGATACACTGGCTGAGCAGATCAGAGGGATGCTGTTACTTCACACAGAATGGAGTCTCTATGCAGCTCCTCTCACAGCCAGGCCTCACACACACCCTCTCTGCTCCAGCATGTCTGTTTCCCTCTCACAGACAGGGCTTGCACACTCCCTCACTGCCCCAGCATGTCTGTTTCCTTTTCACAGCCAGGCCTAACGCACACCCTCAATCTGCAGCGAGGGAGAACCTGTGATATTATTACTGAACCTCAACCCATCTAAGCTCTGTAATGGAACAAGATTGCAAGTAAAAGCACTCCATAGAAATGTGATCGAGGCTATGGTGCTAACCGGTTCTGGTCGGGGGGAGTTGCTGTTCATACCACGAATACCTCTTATACCTTCAGAATATATCTGTTTCAACTCAAAAGGCTTCAGCTCACCCTAATGGTTTGTTTTGCGATGACTATCAACAAGTCCCTGCGGCAGACTTTGAAGGTAGCGGGGATTGACCTAAGAAAAGTCTGCTTCTCACATAGGCAGTTTTACGTTGCCTGTTCGAGAGTGAGCTCACCTAACTCTCTGCTGATCTGAGCACCTGAAAAAAGAACCACTAATGTAGTTTATAAAGAAGTACTCAAATAGTTTTATTTTCTATTCTTCCAGATGACAAAAACTAACAGGGTTATTCAAAGAGCTCCGAATTGCTTGAGAAAGGTAACCGAACGCTGAAAATCAGCGTTCGGTTACCTTTCCTGGCCATTCGGCTATCCAGAGAGCAGGCAATTCGCCACATCCTAGCGAATTGCCTGAACATACGGTGCCTGTTCGAGGGCAGTGAAAACCCCATGAAAAGCACTGCTTCGGCTATTCAGAGAACACAAACCAGCAGTGAAAGGTTCCCGAAATGCCCTGCCATTCGGTGATTTCATGCGCAAATTTATTCAGGAGAATCCCATAGGCTTCAATGTTAAAAATATTCCTGTTTTAATTCAATATCTAATAAACCGTTCATTATAAAATTCTGCAGTAAAGAGTCTCTTTATTTATAGATTTTTTAGGATATTTTAAAAAAAAATCAGATTTTTTATTTTTTTTTAAAAGTCCGTTTTTTTTTTTTTTTTACGTTTACTTATTTTTTCTGTAACAGCCCTCTTTATTATCATTCCCTGGATCTCATATGCAAATTTCAGACATTTTCGCTCAGTAGTTTCTTTGCAAACAGCGTTTAATTTTCAAACATTCAAGCAAACTGTTTTGCTAATTTATTCAATGCCTCGTCTGCGGTCTCAGCTGCTTCGCTGCGTGTGATCGGCTCCTGCTCGGGTTTTTCGACGGGTAAGGCTAGGGTCAGACTAACGCATTTTTCACGTTGTCCGTGAAAATGTGCGTTCGAAGAATGGACGTATTTTTTCACGGAATACGCAATAGCGGTCATACGATGCGCAGTTTCATCCGTGATTTTGTACGGATCATCAATAAAACACTTCTTGTATCTGGACGTTATGTTGGCCGGACATTAGTAGCGTCTGATGTCTCCAATTCACTCACACACGCCGCTAGCGGACGCAGCGCACTCTGTACGTCAGTACTAGTGGTTTAACGTTCTCGAAAAAATGCGTTCATTTTCCACTTGCGTTGCGCAGCCGGACTTTTGTGCGACCGTACATCATATATTGGCCGTCATTGCCCGGCATCTGCTGCTAGTGCGGCCATGATTAAGTGCGCCAGAACGCGCGTTCGCACTGCCTCAGTCTAACCCTAGCCTTAATCCAGATGTTTTTGGGGGTTTTCGGCGTGCATTGGCTGGGTTTTGCGGTTCATTTTCGTCGGGTTTGCGGTAGCTTTTTCCTGCAAGTCGGGGACCCTGTGGTGCTTGCTGAATACACCGCAGGGTCACCTAAATGGGATCGGCAAAAGGAACCGAATTGAAGAGAACAAAAAGTCACCGAATGTGCAGTGACTTTTCTAATCTCTTTGAATTGCCCTGAAAAGAAATTACATTTTGAAACAACTTTGTTTTGTAGCCAATACGCCCTGACTGACGTCTGCGATTAACATTACTTATTACTTGTTAGGGAAAGACATCAACCTGTAAATTATATTTTGTACAGTTTGGACAAAAAACTCATGTTTCTTTTAAAAACTATTTTATCAAATCCCAAAATCCACGCGAGCGAAGTCGCGAGCAAAAGCTAGTTACAAATAAAATAGGATATGATTAATTTTCTAACTATCTAAATTTAAAGGTGCATGCTGGGATTAAAACCGTGGATAGAGGGGAGTTAAAGTGAATAAATATTAAACTTTCCTGAGTCCTGCAACACCCAACTCTCTAGTTTAAGCCCCCCCCCCGACGAGTGCTCTTTATTGTTATGCCTCATCTCAGCACCATCCCCTGACGCTCCTGGCAGCATGTTTCATATGCTGCTTGTCACAGTCCACCCGGGGAACCTATATTGCACAACCTGGTCCTAACAGCCTTTGTCCTGGAATGTTTTTGTATTGGGTTCCAATCAGTAGTGTATTTAGGTTTTGTGCTGCCCTAGGCCTGACTAAACTCGTGCACCCCCTAATTTAAATTTGACGCACCCCTTCCTGTCAAGGGCACACCTCTTCCTGGTTAATCCCTACCCTTCCTCTTTAAGCTCCACCTTTTCCTCTTAGAGCTCCGCCTTTTCCTCTCTTTATATTAAAAGTGGATACCAAGTGCCTACTTGTATATTTTGGATTCCATTTCAAATGTATCTATTGAGATAAATAAAATTATAAAATGTTTAAATTCAAGCATTTTTACAAAGAACAGCCACGCATGTCAAGTAAACGGGATCACAGCCGCTCTAATTGGTTGAACAATAAAATCCACAGAAACGTGCACTGCATATGAGCGTATCACAGAGCTGCACAGCAATAAAACCCACAGAAATGTGCAGTGTGTATGAGCATATCACAGAACTGCACAGCAATAAAACTCACAGTAATGTGCAGTGTGTATGAGCGTATCCCATAGCTCCAGGGCAATAAAACTCACAGTAATATGCAGTGTGTATCACAGAATCCACAGCAATAAAACTCCCAGCAATGCAATGTTTGGTGTGTGTCAGCGTATCAGAATCCACAGCAATAAAACTCCCAGCAATGCAATGTGCGGTGTGTATGAGTGCATCAGAATCCACTGCAGTAAAACTCCCAGCAAACCGAGTGTATATGAGCACACAGCAATTATGCTGTGGATCCATCTTATCAGCAGTGGGGTGACACTGCCAGAGGGTGCACTGTAGCTTTGATTCCCTTCCCGGTGGGTGTTCAGTCCAGAATAGAGTCTGTGTTAACGAAAGGGCGGGCAGCTGCGCGCGTGCGTTTCACGTGGTTCAGCCAGTCATGTGGTACTGAGACTCAGAGAAATGTCAGTGAAATGCCCCGATGTTCGGTGGTTTCAATCAGCAGGTTTATTCAGGCGAACCCCATAGGTTTCAATGTTAAAAATATTCCCGTTTTTATGCAATATCTAATAAATCATTTATTATTTTAATCTGCAGTAAAAAGTCTTTATTTATTGATTATTTTTAGTACCTTTTAGTCATTTTTCAGATTTTTTTTGGGCAAAATTCCCCCCCCTTTTTTTTAATAGCAGTTTTTCTTTTTTCTGTAACAGAACTTTTTATTATCAATCATAGGATCTTATATGTAAATTCCAGACATTTTCGTTCAGTAGTTCTTTTGAAAACAGCAGGCCACGGGTTTGCGGTGGCAGCATTCAGCGGCCGACTCCATGCACTTTGGGGACCCTGCGGGGAATGGTGAATTCACTTCAGGGTGGGGAAATTTTATTCTCCTAAGTGCAGGGAACTACAGAACACCAAAAAGTTGGCGTCATTTCGGTGCTCTGTGAGTAACCCATTTAGTGGTGAGGTTTTTTGCTGCCCCCTGGAAAGTGAAATTGAAAGTGTAAATTAGTGAAATCTCAATGTATCCTTCCTGGTAAAATATTTTGCAAAGGTAAAAAAAAAAAAAAAAAAAAATTTTTTTTTTTTTTTTTTAGGGGTGGGGCCACCCAGTGCGGGCCGCCGCCCCCTGGAAAGTGCCGCCCTAGGCCTGGGCCTAGTCGGCCTAGGCCAAAATACACCAGTGGTTCCAATCCGGGGTTTACCTCAGCCCAGTGCCATGTCCAGGCTCCGGAGATCCAGCCTGGGTTTTCCCGTTCAGCCTTGGACTTCCAGCTGAGGCCCATCTATGATTTAACCTCCTTAAAAGGCAGAGAGACTGAACCAGCAGTGGTTCTGCATTGTGCTCCCTGACTGAGGTCATCTGGACGTGTGCTAACCTGCTCCTGCTAAATCCATCTGTCTACATCTGCCTGTGCAAGGGACTCTCAGCGATCTCTACCTGTGGATTACAAGTGATTACCACCGTCTCTGACCTTTTGATCCCAAGGTACCACTGTCAGCTATCTGTATTTATTCCTAGTGGACCCTGTCTGCAGTCTGGGACTGCATAGTCCACTATCCTGACTCTCCATCCAAGAACTCTCCCGGGACTTTATATATTTCTTTATTCATTCAGTGCCTGCTGCCAAGGCCTATTTAAGTTTCATTAAACTTATTCATTGTGTGATTCCTGTCTGGCCTCCCCTCTGTGTCGCCGCCTGCTGGGCTCTCACCTGACCCGCACACGCCACGTGACAGAATGCAGAACCCATCTTATTACGAGTCTGCGGTGATACAGGCGGTGGTGGCATCCATGAAAATGGCTGTGGAGAACTTCCTGCAGCAACTGGACCCTGTCAGGGTTATCCAAAGAGATTCGAAAAGTCACCGCACGTTCGGTGACTTTTCGTTCTCTTCAATTCGGTTCCTTTTGCCGATTGCATTTCGGTGACCCTGCGGTGTATTCAGCAAGCACCACAGGGTCCCCGAATTGCAGGGAAAAGCTGCCGTAAACCCACCGAAAACTAACCGAATGCACGCTGAAAACAAGCAAAAACATCTGGATTAACCTTTGAAAAAGACGAACAGGAGCCGAACATGAGCCGAATCACACAGAGCCGAAGCAGCTGTGACGTAGAGGAGGCAGTGAATAAATTAGAAAAACCATTTGTATGAATCTGGGAAAAAGAAACGCTGTTTGCAAAGAAACTACTGAGCGAAAATGTCTGAAATTTTCACAGGAGGTCCAGGAATGATAATAAAGAGGGCTGTTACAAAAAAAATAAGCAAACTGAAAAAAAAAAAAAAAAAAAATCGGACTTTTTTAAAAAAATAAAAAAAATCTGAAAAATGCTTAAAGTATCCTAAAAAATCTATAAATACAGAGACTTTTTGCTGCAGAATTTTATAATGAACGGTTTATTAGATATTGAATTAAAACGGGAATATTTTTAACATTGAAGTCTATGGGATTCTCCTGAATAAATTTGCCGAATGAAACCACCGAATGGCAGGACATTAGGGGAACCTTTCACTGCTGGTTTGTGTTCTCTGAATAGCCGAAGCAGTGCATTTTCATGGGGATTTCACTGCCCTCGAACAGGAACCGAACAGGCACCGTATGTGCAGGCAATTCGCCAGGATTTGGCGAATTGCCTGCTCTCTGGATAGCCGAATGGCCAGGAAAGGTAACCGAACGCTGATTTTCAGCATTCGGTTACCTTTCTCAAGCAATTCGGATCTCTTTGGATAACCCTGTATGTTGCTTAAAGTGCTGCAAGGATTAAGGGGCACCTCACCTAAGGTGCGCTCTTCAACTTCGATGTCTGGCTGCAGGAGACCCTTGTCTGAGGAGGAACGCTCCAGGAGGAGGTCTTTGGGACTGTGCTTCTATTGTAGTGCAGGCTCACATTTCATATCTTCATGCCCTGTGCGCCCACCCAAGCCATCCCCCTCACAGACCAGAGTCAACCCTGTTCCTCCTGCTTCTCAAATGGTTGCTCCTCCTGTGTCTGTGCATGCCAACAGCAAAAAGACATTACCTGCTGAGTCCTTGCCATCAATGTCCAAGAGAACTCCAATTGCCAAAGCTCGACAGCACCCTGTCTCTGCCAGCCCTCGCCAAGCTACTATCAAGCCTCGCCAGGTCACAGCCAAGTCTCGCCAAGCTGCTGTCAAGCTTCGCCAGCCCACAGCCAAGCCTCGCCCAGTCTCTGCTCCTGCTAGGCCTCGCCAGGCAACCACAGTTGGCAAGTCTCGCCACACTCCGGTACCCAGATCTAAGAGACCTGAATTTAGGGAAACCTTCTCTGATTTGGAGAGTACAGAGGATGACTCCCTCTCTGATTACTTGGAGACCCCGCCATCAGAGCCTGCTGACATTGAACCCATGGACATGGAACCTACCTTGCCCACAGTTTTGGAGCCTTATATGCCCATGGAGGTTGCTTTGACACTGACTACGGAGGTCGCTGCTTTGCAACCCGCAGGATCTCGAGAGGTCGCTGCCCTGCATCCCGCAGGATCTCGAGAGGTCGCTGCCCTGCATCCCGCAGGATCTCGAGAGGTCGCTGCCCTGCATCCCGCAGGATCTCGAGAGGTCGCTGCCCTGCATCCCGCAGGATCTCGAGAGGTCGCTGCCCTGCATCCCGCAGGATCTCGAGAGGTCGCTGCCCTGCATCCCGCAGGATCTCGAGAGGTCGCTGCCCTGCATCCCGCAGGATCTCGAGAGGTCGCTGCCCTGCATCCCGCAGGATCTCGAGAGGTCGCTGCCCTGCATCCCGCAGGATCTCGAGAGGTCGCTGCCCTGCATCCCGCAGGATCTCGAGAGGTCGCTGCCCTGCATCCCGCAGGATCTCGAGAGGTCGCTGCCCTGCATCCCGCAGGATCTCGAGAGGTCGCTGCCCTGCATCCCGCAGGATCTCGAGAGGTCGCTGCCCTGCATCCGCAGGATCTCGAGAGGTCGCTGCCCTGCATCCCGCAGGATCTCGAGATGTCGCTGCCCTGCATCCCGCAGGATCTCGAGAGGTCGCTGCCCTGCATCCCGCAGGATCTCGAGAGGTCGCTGCCCTGCATCCCGCAGGATCTCGAGAGGTCGCTGCCCTGCATCCCGCAGGATCTCGAGAGGTCGCTGCCTGCATCCCGCAGGATCTCGAGAGGTCGCTGCCCTGCATCCCGCAGGATCTCGAGAGGTCGCTGCCCTGCATCCCGCAGGATCTCGAGAGGTCGCTGCCCTGCATCCCGCAGGATCTCGAGAGGTCGCTGCCCTGCATCCCGCAGGATCTCGAGAGGTCGCTGCCCTGCATCCCGCAGGATCTCGAGAGGTCGCTGCCCTGCATCCCGCAGGATCTCGAGAGGTCGCTGCCCTGCATCCCGCAGGATCTCGAGAGGTCGCTGCCCTGCATCCCGCAGGATCTCGAGAGGTCGCTGCCCTGCATCCCGCAGGATCTCGAGAGGTCGCTGCCCTGCATCCCGCAGGATCTCGAGAGGTCGCTGCCCTGCATCCCGCAGGATCTCGAGAGGTCGCTGCCCTGCATCCCGCAGGATCTCGAGAGGTCGCTGCCCTGCATCCCGCAGGATCTCGAGAGGTCGCTGCCGCGCCGGTCATCGCCAAGGGCGCTGCTCCATCGAGCCTTGCCAGGAGTGCAGTCCCACTGAGCCTCGCTACAGCCGCTGCCCAGCCGGTCTTTGCCAAGGGCGCTGCCCTACTGAGCGGCACCAAGGGCGCTGCCCCACTAAGCCGTGCCAAGGGCGCTGCCCTACCGAACTTTGCCAAGGGTACATCACCCATTGTACGTCTTGCTCCCGAGGGCTGCATCTGGGCATCCAATGGCACGTTGGTCCGAAAAGAGAACCTGCCACATTTCGAGAGGGCCCTACGTGCTTATGGTGACATTTATGGCAATCCAGACTCTGGGTACGTTGGAGGGTGGTGATTTGTACTCCATCCCCTGTTCCAGCCTCAGTGCCCGGAGGGCACCTGTCGGGGGGGGGGGGTACTGTCACAGTCCACCCAGGGGGACCTATATTGCACAACCTGGTCCTAACAGCCTTTGTCCTGGAATGTTTTTGTATTGGGTTCCAATCCGGGGTTTACCTCAGCCCAGTGCCATGTCCAGGCTCCTGGAGATCCAGCCTGGGTTTTCCCGTCCAGCCTAGGAGTTCCAGCTGAGGCCCATCTATGATTTAACCTCCTTAAAAGGCAGAGAGACTAAACCAGTAGTGGTTCTGCATTGTGCTCCCTGACTGAGGTAATCTGGACGTGTGCTAACCTGCTCCTGCTAAATCCATCTGCCTGTGCAAGGGACTCTCAGCGATCTCCTACCTGTGGATTACAAGTGATTACCACCGTCTCTGACCTTTTTGATCTCAAGGTACCACTGTCAGCTATCTGGATTTTTTCCTAGTGGACCCTGTCTGCAGTCTGGGACTGCATAGTCCACTATCCTGACTCTCCATACAAGAACTCTCCCGGGACTTTATATATTTCTTTATTCATTCAGTGCCTGCTGCCAAGGCCTATTTAAGTTTCATTAAACTTATTCAATGTGTGATTCCTGTCTGGCCTCCCCTCTGTGTCGCCGCCTGCTGGGCTCTCACCTGACCCGCACACGCCACGTGACACTGCTCAGGACAGGACCTGCATTTTGAAAACAACATCCAGCAGTGAAGTAGTTAACACCAAGCACACTTCACCTCACTGAAATAATGGGCTATGCCCCAGACTGACCTGTGCTGTTCATTATAGCTCATTTCCTGACAGAGTGAAGTCATACACTGTTCTCTGGTATTCCTGCATTACCTGAGAACACCATTTACCTACCTGCTCCTGTTCATCACCGTATTCCTGTCTGTTCACCATCTCACCAAATCTCAGCTCCAGCAACCATCATTCAGCGTTTAACGCTTCGCGCACAAATTAACACGAAGCGTTTTTTGCGCAAAGATTGTAATAGGGCCCATTGTGTGGTAGGCAAGTATGTACCTTTAGGAGTCTTGCCCAAGGACAGATATTTTTGACAGTGGACTCAATAAAGCCTACACTAGGATGGGTTTTTTTTTATGGTGGGGTGATCACATGAATGAAAAAGGAAATGTGATTAATGAAAACTAGACGTGGCTTAATAATATTTTCTATGTTTGTTTAGTCTTAGATCAGAGCTGGCCTTTAACCCTGGCAACATTTATTCTGTGTTTATCATTTGACATTTAATTGAATACCAAAAGATCATAGATATTATCACTATCTATTAAAATATTCAGTGTATTTTAAAATGTTTACAGTTTAAACACGTGGAAACAAACATCAATCAAGAGTCTAGTGTAGGATTCGTCCAATAAGCATAAAGATGGAAAAGGCATCGACGCCATCCAGCAGAGACGTTACCTTTACTGGAATCAGATTAAATCTGTAATTTTTTTTGGTTTCATTGCTTAATCTCTCCGGCTAATCGAGTTTTGCTCAGAAACACACAGTCCCATCAGGCGTTCCATCATTTTACATGAACTCTGTACAGTTCAAGAGACTTCACTCATCAATGAACAGCGACTGGATTGAGACGTTTGGTTTGAGTGGCTAAACTGACCTAAATTTCCAGCACATTGAAAGTATGCCTAAATTGATGCATGAAAATGTGATAAAATGATGCCATAAACACATAAAACAATTAACAAGGAAGTCATTCTTTCCTCTGCTCAATGATTTGCAATTAGACCGACATAATTCCTTTTAATATGGCAGAGGTTCCAAAAGCACTTACATTAAAATGTACTGATAAATGGTCCTTATTTTAACGAGTGTTAAAAATATCTAGTAACCTAAAAGTTCCCAATGCGTGATCAGTGAGAGACATCAAAAGAACTATTATTTTCCAAATCGCTTGTCTTTATTTAGCAGGACTGCACAAGCATAAACTACACTTAGGCTGGGGTCAGACGAGCGTGATTTCTACGGACTGTACGTCCGTGCAGTACGGACATCGTCAGTACGGATGACGCAGTAGTGGTCACACAGTCCGTTTTTTCACTGAAGTTATTTTTGACGGATGTAGGAGGGGAAAATAAATTACAATGAAAAAACATTCTGTCCGTCAAAAATGCTGGAAAGTTGTGCCCGAATGCAGAACCCAAAGTGGATAAATGGAGTGGGGGTCTCTTGCTCCACAGCCCCAACAATCACAAAATGAATAAAGAAGCTCCAGAGTCCACGATAGATTTCAATGGATTTAATCCAACAACAGAAAAAAAGGCAACGTTTCGACCATGACTGGTCTTTGTCAAGCCTAAAACACAATGACAGAACAGGAAATAAATAGCACCACAGACTGGTTAAGCAATCAAACAATAATTGCAACCAGTCCGTGTATGCCAATCCAACAATTAAAAACAATAGTCTACAATTGAATACATCAATTAACATATTAACTTTAGTAATTATATATACGATGCTTATTAACATACAATAATTGCGATGAATTGTAGAGCAATGCCTATGAGAAAAAGGAGAGACTGAATAATTATGCATGTGAAGGGAAGGAATTACCCCTCTACTAGTAAACCTAAGGGAGAGAAAGGAACAGATCTATCTATCATAGAGAGATAACGTAACATATTTATAGAAAGGGTGAGAGATCTGATTCTCTATTAAGACCATGTGGGAAGAGAGTGTTGAGATGATGGATCCAATATAATTCCCTCCTTTTAAGTAATTTTTCTCTGTCCCCACCTCTTGTTAACTTAGGCACCTCATCGATCACCTGATAACGTAACTGTGAAATATCATGTCCACAACGTATAAAATGTTCAGGGACTGGGAATTCAATCTTTTTAGTCCTAATATCAGACCTGTGTTTGATGAATCGATTTTTAACTTTCTGAGTAGTCCGCCACATATATCAACCCACACGGGCATTTCAATAGATACACCACGTATGCAGAATTACAGGTAAAATAACCTTTGATTTTGGACTTCCTCCCAGAGTGTGGATGGACTTACTTTCATGCTATCACGGACGTACTTTTAGGCGCAATCACGGACGTGAACACTACGCTCGTCTGACACCAGCCTTAAAGTGGCCAGGTTTAATTTAGCTTAATGAAGACAGATTTAACTTCAATGTGCTAGACCAGTGGTTCTTCTCAACCCTGTCCTCAAGTACCCTTAGGCTGGGGTCAGACTAGAGCATTTTTAACGTGCGTTTAGGCGCTCTTAATCACGGCCGCAGTAGCAGCAAATGACGGGCAATGACGGCCAATATACGAAGTCCGACCGCACGAAAGTCCGGCCGGGTAACGCAAGCGGCAAACGAACGCATTTTTTCGAGAACGCAGAACCGCTAGTACGGACGTACAGAGTGCGCTGCGTCCGCATAGCGGCGTGTGTGTGTGATTAGGAGACGTCAGACGCTGCTCATGTCCGGCCAACATAACGTCCAGACGCAAAAGGTTTCCTGGTTTGGATCCGTAACAAATCACTCCTGCGTATCGTATGACCGTTTTCGCGCATTCCGTGAAAAAATATGTTAATGCGTTCGGACGCACTTTATGACGGTCGCTGCGAATAATGCGTTCGTTTGACCCTAGCCTTAACAGGCCAGATATGTGAAGCACAGCGCAGGTGATATGATTTTCTGCTCAGGGGTTGAAGGGTTTAGTCTGAATCTCCCCAAAGTCCTTTGACTATTACTTGTATTGTAAGTTAAGATCAATTCGATAGTTGATATCAATTTGATAGTTCATTTCAAATTCGATAGTTCATATTAATTCGAATTTTGGATCACTAAATAAAACCCCAATTAAGCAAATTTTGCTGTTAAAAGACAAGGGGCCAAATTACAATCCTAGCGTTAAAACGCCCGCAGTTTTCCCCCCTTGTGCCCGCGTTTTAACGCTGGATTACAATGCAGGTGCAAAAAATGCTGCCTGCATTGTTACCACGCGGTAAAATCTGGGATGCTCGTGGCAGCGCTGAGCGCAGCCGCGAGCATCCACTCGATGGAATCCATAGGACTCTATTGAGTTCCCCCCTGCCGGTCACATGACCAGTCGGATCTCGCTTCGCGAGATCCGGCCGGTCGGCATAGTGATACGCAGGGAGAGACTGGGGGGACTTTTTCTTTTTCTGCAGAAGAGGAATCCGTTAACACCAAGTCCAGGCTGTGGTTAACTTTTTGCTAACCACAGCCAGACGTTAATCAGCGCTAGTAGATTGTAATCCAGCGCTGATTAACACTTTGCTCTCCCCATGTTAAGTATAGGGAGCACAAAGTACAGTAACCTCGTGCTGAAAAACGCAAGGTACCAAACGCAAATGGGTTACTTAACCCGTTTGCGTTTGGATTGTAATATGTGGTAAACACGGCAGCAAACGTTAATGCTGACTCAAGTGAGTGTTAACGTTTGTTTGAAGATTGTAATTTAGCCCAAGCTAGGGTTAAATATTAAGCTATGTCACAGATTTAGTATTCGGGTCAATTTACCACGGACAGGTGCTTGTGAAATAAAATTGATTATTACTTGTATTGTATGTATTTTAATTTCAGATCAATTTGATAGTTGATATCGATTCGATTTCCTTAACACCAAAAAAAAAAAAAAATGATTCCCATTTTCCTTTTATGATGATGACACTATCAGGGTTATTCAGAGAGCGTGAAAAGCAGGAGAATGACTGGAGAATGAAAAATTCTAGGTCAAAATAGCCGATTTGGAAAGTGAGATGAAAGGGAGAATTTTTCTGGTTTGGCTATTTCGACCTAGAATTTTTCATTCTCCAGTCATTCTCCTGCTTTTCACGCTCTCAGAATAACCCTGAGTGTAAAACGAAATAAATTTGTTATACCATTCCGTTTCGAATTCGTATCGATTCATTATTCGGAAGTACGAAATACGAATTAGGCTGGGGTCAGACTAACACATTTTTAACGTGCGTTTAGGCGCACTTAATCACGGCCGCAGTAGCAGCAAATGACGGGCAATGACGGCAATATACGACGTACGGTATATTGTCGGCCGTGCCGCGCAACGCAAGCGGAAAACAAATGCATTTTTTCGAGAACGCAGAACTGCTAGTACTGACGTACAGAGTGCGCTGCGTCCGCATAGCGGCGATTGTGCATGATTACGAGACGTCAGACGCTGCTCATGTTCAGCCAACATAACGTCCAGACACCCAAAGTTTCCTGGTCTGGATCCGTAACAAGTCACGCATGGAAATGCGCATCGCATGACCGTTTTCGCGCATTCCGTGAAAAAATACGTCAATGAGTTCAGACGCACTTTTTGACGGTCGCTGCGAATAATGCGTTCGTTTGACCGTAGCCTTAATGGATTTCTTTCTGAATTACCAATTTTTCCAAAACTAATGCACATCTCTACTACAGACTTTGCACAGTTGCAAAATTTTTCCATTTAATCGCAGAGGTGCTGATTGAGTTCAGAACAATGGCGTGCACTGAACCTGGACTAGCCATTGTGCATACGGAGTATCTGGCTGCTAGGCGATGGTGCTGCTGGGCCTGGCTTATCAGGATGCCTGTCCACTTTCCAAAGGCAATGCAAAGAGCAGCCATTGGTGTTGCATGGCAAAACAGGCATTCAGGTGGGCGGTTGCATGGGGGAATCTTCAATAAAAGGCAACTCAGGTCCCCTGGAGGCTGCTCAGACAAAAGCATGTTTCTCACTGCTGCACCACTGGCCAAATATTGAGTTACCACAGACAGCTCATCACTGTTGGCCAGCAGACAGAGCTGTCACACAAAACAAGACAGGGACGAGCAACAGTACAAGGAAGTGGCAGGGGACCAATCTGAAGGGGTTATTCAGAAAGAGCCGATCTGGCTTTGAAAAGTCACCGAAAAGGGAATTTCCCCGCACAGTGGCATTTCGGGGCCATTTGGCTATCCAGAGAGCAGGCAGTTTGCCAGCTGGGTGGAGTAGAGGTAACATCACTGCTCTTCATGGAGAGAGCCTGTGGAGACACGGGTTCCATCCCGGCAAGATCACCTCTCCAGTAAGTGTCCTTGGCAGTGGCGTCGCTACGTGGGGGCGGGGGGTGCAGCCTGCACCAGGTGACACCCGCCTTTAGGGTGACACCGTCACCCTAAGGGCGGGTGTCTCACCCTCCGCCGCGTATTCGCTCCCTGCGAGCGTCCGAAGCATGCAGCTTTGGCGCTCGCCTGGGGGAAACACGTCACCAGCCAATCGTGGCTGGTCACGTGGCTCCCCCAGGCGAGCGCCCAAGCTGCGCGCCGCCGGACGCTCATAGGGAGCGAACACGCGGCGGAGGTGAGCTGGGACCATATCCATGAGGTGCTGGGGCATATATCCATGAGGTGCTGCGGCATATCCATGAGGTGCTGGGGAATTATCCATGAGCTGGGGCATTATCCATGAGGTGCTGGGGAATTATCCATGAGCTGGGGCAATATCCATGAGCTGGGGCAATATCCATGAGCTGCTGGGGCAAATCCATGAGCTGCTGGGGCAAATCCATGAGCTGCGGCATTATCCATGAGCTGGGGCATATCCATGAGCTGGGGCAGTATCCATGAGCTGGGGCATTATCCATGAGCTGGGGCATATCCATGAGCTGGGGCAATATCCATGAGCTGGGGCATTATCCATGAGCTGGGGCAATATCCATGAGCTGGGGCAATATCCATGAGCTGCTGGGGCTTTATATCCATGAGCTGCTGGGGCAGTATATCCATGAGCTGGGGGCATATCCTTGAGCTGGGGCAATATCCATGAGCTGGGGCAGTATCTATGAGCTGGGGCAGTATCCATGAGCTGGGGCAAATCCATGAGCTGGGGCAATATCCATGAGCTGCTGGGGCAGTATATCCATGAGCTGCTGGGGCAGTATATCCATGAGCTGCTGGGGCATATATCCATGAGAGGAGCTGGGGCAGTATATCCATGAGAGCAGCTGGGGCAGTATATCCATGAGAGGAGCTGGGGCACTATCCATGAGAGGAGCTGGGGCAGTATATCCATGAGAGGAGCTGGGGCATTATATCCATGAGAGGAGCTGGGGCATTATATCCAGGAGAGGAGCTGGGGCATTATCCATGAGAGGAGCTGGGGCAATATCCATGAGAGGAGCTCGGGCATATCCATGAGAGGAGCTGGGGCATATCCATGAGAGCTCCTGGGGCATATCCATGACAGCTCTTGGGGCATATCCATAAGCCGGGGGCAATATCCATGAGAGCTCCTGGGGCATATCCATGAGCTGGGGAAATATCCATGAGAGCTGCTGGGGCATATCCATGAGAGCTGGGGCAATATCCATGTGTGAGCTGGTCTGGGGAAATATATCCATATGTGAGCTGAGGCGCAATATATCCATATGTGAGCTGGGGCAATATATATCCATGGGTGAGCTGCTAGGGCAATATATAATTATGAGCTGGGGCAATATATCCATATGTGAGCTGGGGGCAATATATATCCATGGGTGAGCTGCTGGGGGAAATATATCCAGAGCTGCTGGGGGCAATATATATCCATGTGTGCTTTTACTGCCTTCGAACAGGCACCGTACTTGCTGGCAGTTGGCACAAATTTGTGTGAGCATATGAGAGAGCTCCACAGCAATAAACCTCACAGTAAAGTGCGCTGTGTGTATGACCATTCAGTGTTATATGGGAGTACTGATTTAGGAGTAAGAGTAGTTAAAAAAAATCTGTAAAACTCGGGGGGGAGGGGGTGACACCATAAGTTATCGCACCGGGTGACACCAACCCTAGTGACGCCACTGGTCCTTGGGCAAGACACCCAACGGTACATACTCACCACCCAGGACATACTTGAAAACGAGAGAAATCTCAATGTATCCTTCCTGGTAAAATAACTTTACAAAAAAAAAGTACAGTGCCTGTTCGAAGGCAGTGATATCCCCCATAGAGAAGCAATGGTTAATCTATTCAGAGTTACCGAATAGCAGTGTTTAGTTTCCAAAGTGCCCTGCTGTTTGGTGTTTTCATTTGGCAGGTTTATTATTTTAATCTGCTGTAAAAAGTCTCTTTATTGAGTTTTTTTTAAGGATCTTTTAGGCATTTTTCATCATTTTTTCCGCAATTTTTTTTTCAGTTTTTTATTGCAGTTTCTTTTTTCTGTAACAGCCCTTTTTATTATCATTCATTGGATCTTATATGTATTTTTTTTCTACACATCTGGCGGTTTGTTGGTACACTCCTGCAGCCGGTCGACGCTGTGCTTGACGACTCGCTGGCTGCGTTTGGCAGCCCTCCAGCATGTATGCGCGTGGACGTTCGGCGGGCTGGTGGCGGTGGGAGACAAGTTTGCGGTGGCAGCCAATGGGTTTGCAATCCACCCCCAAGAAAATATTGCCGAATGCTTTTCTCGAGCGGCAGCCGGCATGAAGCTCGGCCGCTCTCGCCTGAGATCTTGTGAACTTCCAGGATCTTGCGAGACCGCGGCTTGCGCGTGTTCGCAGGAGAGCGGCTGAGCTTCATGCCGGCGGCCACTCGTGCAGAAAAAAGCACTCGGAGGGGCCTGGTCTGGGGCCGGGGGCAGACGGCAGGAGACCGATGTGACCACGTGAGCTGGGGGTACTATATATATAAAATGTGAGCTGGGGAAATATATATATCCATGTGAGCTGGGGCAATATATATCCATGTGAGCTGGGGCAATATATAGCCATGTGAGTTGGGGCAATAAATATCCATGTGAGCTGGGGCAATATATATCCATGTGAGCTGGGGCCACTATATATCCATGTGAGCTGGGGCCACTATATATCCATGTGAGCTGGGGCCACTATATATCCATGTGAGCTGGGGCAATATATAGTCATGTGAGCTGGGGCAATATATATAGCCATGTGAGCTGGGGCAATATATATCTGCCTGTCACTGCAAACCCAACACCAGCTCGTAGCCAAAACTGGTAGATTGCTCCCCCCGAAACCTGTGTCATGATCCGCCCCTGTGTTTAAGCTTAAAGTTACCTGTAGCACTAATCCTAACCATCAGATTCTATTAAAAAAGGAGCAGAATCTGCTGCCTATGCCTAAAAATTTTGGAAATTGAGCAAAATCTGTTTGTTAGAGGTAAGGGCAACTCAAACGATAAGCTTGAAAGAAAACCTAACCATAAGGCTAACAGCAGCATCAATTTTGCACCGTACTCGTGCTATATAGGGTTAGGGGAATGGTGAATGGTGCGTACAGTGTCCCTTTAAGAATTATAAATAGATTGATTACAGATTACAATGAGTATCATTTTCCTGTAAATACTGATCAGCTTAATGGACGTTTGAAACATGAATCGTTGAAAAGATTACTATTGTTTGGAAGGCTTATAGACAGGAGACAGATAAGAACATATTACAGCCTAAATAACACTTGAAGAGGAGCCGTGTGAGTCACCAAAAGCAGCATAGCTCTTTAACTCGATGGGATAATGGAAAGGAAAAAAAAAAAACACAAAAATTGGATAACAACACAAGGAATATAAAGAAGCAAATAAAACACAAATAATTAATATGTTACATTTCTTATAAGTTAATATAATGTTTAAGAAGCTAAATGTACATGCCAAATAAATAATCGTAGATATTAAAGAGCATTTTGTTAACGTGTTTTTTTTTTTCACTAAGGCCCCATTCACACTAAGCGATTTATCGTATAACGGCGATATTGTGCGATATTGTTGCTCAAAAGTCGCGCGACAGAGGTGTCATTTATTTTCACACAAGACAATAAAGTTTGTGTGTGTCATTGTTGCACAAACAATAAAGTTTACAGTGAGGATCAGGAAATAGGAAGAGGAATGATGTCACGTCTAGCATCCTTTTCATTGGTTACAGCCCAATGTAGCTGTGACCAAGTCCCTGTGCAAAGTCGCGCGATATCGCGCGGAAAAAGCGCAATATTGTGCAATGTCGCGTACATGAATATCGCGTGGAAAAACGCAAGATTTTCATGTCGCTCAGTGTGAATGGGACCTAAGTAAAAATTGAAACGGTGATACCTTGGCCACTATTTATCCATTTACAACTGATACATTACAAACTTTATTGTGTGAGGGAAGACAGGCCGCAGGCTTGGAGTATGATGCTACATTGTAAAACGCACAAGAGATAAAAAGAATGGGAGAGACATTATTCATGGACTCAACAGAGATGGACAGAGGAAGAAAATACCACGCGTAAAACAGACGCGCTAAAACGTGCGCCCAGCAATGTTGCACTCAGAAATCAGCGTGCGGACTGTTTTTTTCACGTGATTCAGCCCGTCAGAATTAAGAACCACAAAACGTTAAGTTTTTACGCCTGTCAAAGACAATCTGCGCATATATGCTGCATCAATAAAAAAAAACGCACACAACTTCTCCATTTTATTGGTTTGGTATGAATAGAATGTGTAACTATACTTTGCTGTATTTTTTTTTGCGCTGGTGTATTTGGTTTCGGCCAGGTTGATACTGTAGAATTTGCCATTAACACCAGCTTTCAGGAGTTGCTAAAATTATGCGCACAAAGGCTGTGCGTTACAAATTGCGCATAGATTGTAATACCATCCGCGTACCATCGCACAAACGCATTTGCGCTCACAATGTTAAGTATACGACGCGCGCAGTACAGTACGCTCGCGCAGGTTCACCCGCGGTAGACGAATACGTGCGTTTGTTGTGCTGACATTGTAATATGACGTTCAGCGCAAAGGGTTTTGCCCCTCGTGTTAATGCGTTTTTGTGCAAGCGCAAACATTTGCGTGAAGATTGTATTTTTTGGAAGCTGCGTTGCTAATAATCTCATTATGATCAATGCAAATCCCAATAAGCAGGAGATTTCACCATTTTTATTATGTATCTTTATCACATTTACTGTATTTGACACAAAGGTTGTTTCTGCCTGTATGCTAACAATGCAGACCCCATTTGAAATTGTGCAAGATAAAGGGCACCACCTAGGGTCCTATTACAATCTTCACGCAAACGTTTGTGCGCACGCAAAAACGCATTAACGAGCGGCAAAACCCTTTGCGCCAAACGTCGTATTACAATGTCAGCGCAACAAACGCAAGTAATTGTCTACCGCGGGTGAACCTGCGCGAACGCTGCTCGAGCGTACTGTACTGCGCGCGTCCTATACTTTACATTGTGAGCGCAAATGCGTTTGTGCGCTGGTACAAGGATGGTATTACAATCTATGCGCAGTTTGTAACGCACAGTCTTTGCGCGCATAATTTTAGCAACTCCTAAAAGCTGGTGTTAATGGCAAATTCTATCAACCTGGCCGAAACCAAATACACCAACTCAAAAAAAAATACGCAGCAAAGTATAGTTACACATTCTACACATACCCAAACAATAAATTTGAGAAGTTGTGTGTGCATTTTTTATTGATGCAGCATATATGCGCAGATGGACTTTGAGAGGCGCAAAAACTTAACGTGAGACAATTGTGGTTCTTAATTCTGATTGGCTGAATCGCGTGAAAAAAACAGTCTGCACACTGATTTCTGCGCGTTTTTTGCGTGTCCGTTTTACGCGCGTTTTGCGTGAAGAATGTAAGGCTCGTGTCAGACAAGTGCACTGCAGAGTGGAAGGAACGAACGTGAGAGCGGACGTTCCTTCTACTCTCCGCTGCCGCTGAGTGTGCTCAGCTGTGCAAATCGCGATCCTCCTATGGAGGATCGCGCTTTACAGCTCCGTTGACGCGCTTTCTAGCGCATCAATGGAGAGATTCACTACATAGACGCTTGATGCATGCACAGTTCGTGCGCGCGCACAAGTGTGTACCCGACCCCCGTCGTTGCATCACGCGGCTGCGACGAGCGCCGGTAAGTGCGGGCGTATGGGCGCACTAGGTGCGCTCGTCTGACACGAGCCTAATAGGGCCCCAAGTCTTTTGCAATGCAGCCATAAAGTTGGTGAACGATTTGTTACATTTTATATTTCTTCCCAGAGAGAATACAAATTTTGCATTATAAAAAGGTGTACAAATGGTTCATCTTATATGCTATTTTTTTCATTGCACTACATTGCAAAATCAAGTATACACGTTATTAATAGTGAAAGAGCTAAATGAAATGAAGACATAAATCCAGAATCTAATAAAAATCTACCAAAGTGCAGTCCGTGTTGGAATAATATAATGACAACGTACATCTATTTATATATTACTTTACCAGGACAAATATATAAGGATAATTATGTCCTTGAGATAAGGTACAACACAATGTGCCACATTCACCATCGAATTTATATAGTTAAGCATTAACAGCACTCAGAAGCAAATTTAGCTGCTTTTTGCAGGAACCTTCAATCTACTGTGAGGAACATGTTTGCAGCAGTTTCTGACTGGAGACAAATTAATTAGACATTCTATACATTTGCAGAGTTCTGTAAGAGAAGACGGACTTACTCACTTGCATACTGTGGTTTGGGATGGGAAGTAAAGTGTTACAGCTAATAGCAACAGCAATTCAGAGTGAAGGAACATTCAGCAGAAGGGGTCTGGGTTCTAGATCTAAAGGGATTATTCAGAGAGAGCCAATCTGGCCCCGAAATGTCGCCGAACAGGGAATTTCCCCGTACTGGGATATTTCGGGGCCATTCGACTAGCCAAATTTTGGCGAACTGCCAGCAAGTACGGTGCCTGTTCGATGGCAGTGAAATCCCCCAAAGAGAACCAATGGTTAATCTATTCAGAGAACACTGAACAGCAGGAAAAAGTTGCCGAAGTGCCCTGCTGTTCGGTGTTTTCATTCTGCAGGTTTATTCAGGCGAACCTCATAGGCTTCAATGTTAAAAATATTCCCGTTTTAATTCAATATCTAATAAACTATTTATTACTTTAATCTGCAGTGAAATGTCTCTTTATTTATAGATTATTTAGGATCTTTTATGCATGGTTTGGGATTTTTCAGCACAATTTTTTCACTTTTTTTTTCTAAAAGCGTTTTTTCTTTTTTCTATGACAGCCCTTTTTATTATCATTCATTGGATCTTATTTGTAAATTCCAGACATTTTCGTTCAGTAGTTTTTTTGAAAACAGCGTTTCAATTTTGACACTTTCAAGCGTATTGTTTTTTTTACCCCGTTCGGCAGCTTGTGGGCTTTTTCCAGCGGCTAACCTGCGCTGTGATCTTCAGTTTAGCGGCTTTTCCCGGCGTGTTTTTTGTGGCGGTCCCAGTGGGTTTTCGGTGGGTGTTTGGCAGGATTGCGTCAGGTTTGCGGCGGGTTTTCCCTGTACTCCGGCGACCATTATGTTTCTTTTGAACAAAAGTGTAAAATAAAATAGAAAGGTCATCCTGTATCCATGACACCCATCTGCCATTCTCAATCCCAAAAGTCATCTCGACTCCCTATCTCATGCTGCTCCTCACACCATCCCCAAATCCAAAAACCTGACGAGTCAACATACTGAAAAACAGTCCATTTAAAGAATGACATCTCACTACTTCTCTCCTCACCCACGCAACTTCACCCTCAAACAGGGCTGGATTAAGATATCTCTGGAAAAGAAGGGGGGTTGTCTATGGAGGCTCTAGTTAATATAGAATTTGGGGTTGCAGCCTACAAGGTGTTACACATAAACCTCAACGAAATGTGCAAATACGATAAAGGAAACAAGAGAAGTCCTAGTGGCGCAGTAATAAATCTCTGCATGAAATAGAAAAACGTGTCCAGGAAAACATGGCCGGTCTGACAACCCTACACTGTACAGCAGATCCTGCCACACTTTGCATCATGGCACCATAGGAGTGGAAGTTGAAAAGACGTTCCAGGAGAGAGTGGTGAGGTACACACCGAACTAAGGGGTACCATCTGCTTACAAGCTGAGCCGGAGACAACCGAGGCTCCATCATCGGTGAGTTAGACTGAAAAGCCAATTCTGACTGCCCTTTTCATTTACTGTGTTATGCTATGGGAGCGCTGTCTCTCTGCTTGTATTTTATTTGAGGCTAACTGGAAGACAAAGAAGGGATACGCCACCCTATATCTGGTGTGAAGTGCTTCAACCTAGAGCCGGGATTTACTAGGCTCTTTAATCCGTGAGTGAGTTTCTTTTATATACTCACCTGAATTATATCAAGCAGTCTGCACTATTGTTTTTCTTTTCCCTTTTTTTTCCTCTTTATAATCTGTCCACTGAGGAGAAGAGCTGCGAAAGTGGGACATTTTATTCTACAACATGGCTCATATGCTGTGCAACGACTCGTGACCACAGAACCTGGTTTTATTTATATTTTGCACATTTGCACGTGCACTTTACTGTGGTTTAGGACATATCTATTTTTAAGCCTGCCAGAGAACTATTAGTATCTCGTGTATCACTGCACATTTTGTGTATGCACTTTACTGATAAGTGGATTTCAGAAGCACATGCACTTTATTATTATACACCATTTTTTGCATGTTTCAAGGATTTGCTATCACCGACTGAATTGTGGATTGTGATTTTTGCTCATTCAACTGTTATCCGCACATTTTATTGCAATTTGCACATCTCTCGGGACCTGATGGTTCATTGTGACATTTAGAGATATTGTTGATTTAGGCTCTAATATGAGTACCCGAAGGGCCATTTAGGCCTGGGTTTATGTGACCCATAGATTTATTACTGCGCCACTAGGACTTCTCTTGTTTCCTTTAAGATATCTCTGGGCCTGGAGCTGAATATTTTGCTGGGCTTTTTTGTAATTTAGTGAAATGAAAACATATTTTAGGTTATTTAACCCTTTCGCTGCTAAGCCTTTTCACACCTCTGTGCTGAGCTCATTTTTACCGGTTTCGCTCATCATGTTTAAATGCGATTTGAAGTCACATTTTATTATATGACCCAGACATATTATATATAGTTCTTTCCGGGAGACTCGGCAGATTCATAATATGTCATTTTTATATGTATACGTCATGACCTGTCTGTTTATTATAACATAAAATGCAATAAAATTAGAATTTTCAATAATTTACAACGTGTAAAGTGTTTTTTTTTCACATTTTAACATGCGAGCGTTTGCGGTTATATTTTCTATGGGTTGCGCTTGTTAAAAAAATTAGAAACGGGGAATCGTTACTTTGTTTTGAGGAAAATTACCTGTTTTTTAGCAAACGCCCCCCCATAGAAAAAATCCTTAGTGCAGCATCATTGTTCACATTATAATTGAAATGGGAACAATATTGCTGCATTAATAAAACAAAACAAAAAACAAAAAACTGTTTATTTTTAATTTTAAATTTTTTAAATTAAATTTTAAATTTTTTATTTTTACACTGTACATGGTCATGTAGCTGTCACGGATCGGGAGATAGGGGGTTCATTGGAACCCCCTATCTCCACCATAGGTGGCAGCAAGGGGTTAATTGCGGAACTGGCGCCATCGTGCTATGCGCAATGACGCCAGTCGTTAGGGCGATATCCCGGAAGCTTGGCCGACATCCAAGATGTCGGCCAGCTCCGGGAGGGGACCGCGATACGGCGCATGTTAGCGCCATATCACGATCCAGCCCCCTAGGGGTTAAAGACAGCCGCCGCTTGGAAGGGCAGGCTGTGCCCTTCCAAGCAGTGCCTGCCTTTTCTCGCTGGCCCGCACGGATGGGGAGGGGGATAGGTCCGAAGGCGGGGGGTCCTGAAATAGACGTCATCGCGCAGGCGCGATGATGTCTATCGTGCCCGCCGGGGTCCCGGAGGCTGGGCTTCCATCGAGGATGTCAGCCCGCACCGGGGGGCCGCCGCGATCGGCCGGAATCCTGGCCCATCGCCGCTGCAAAGGGAGGACGCGCTCCGCAGCGAAGTGGCCATGCGGCAGGACGTGCTGAGCGCGTCCGCCACATGGAAAGGGTTAATAGTGCAGATACGGCTATATCTAACCAGGCAGATACTGTGTGATTAATTTTTCATTCAAATTTCAATCATTTACAGCGTGTAAAATATTTTTTTCCCATTTGATCATCCAAACCTTTGTGGTTATATATTCTCTAGGGAATTCTTGTTAAAGAAATGGGAACCTGTTACTGCATTTTTCTAAAAATAAATATACAATTTTAACCAAAAAATGAAAGAAAAAAATGAAATATTTCCCTTGTGTTTTGGAAGATGTTGTTTGATGAATAATATGACTATGTATAAAACAATGACCTTGCTCCCAGCGTGGGAAATGAGAAGGTGAGTGGTGGCAGTGGTATTGCTCATTTTATACGTAACAAATGGACAATCCCATCGCTTTGGAACTAAAAAAAAATAAATGAAAAGGTTTTTTTGTTTTCTCTTTTAGATTTTACATGGTCACGTTTGGTATCTATGCGAATTAAACCATCGAATGGCAGGGCATTTCGGGAACCTTTCACTGCTGGTTTTTGTTCTCTGAATAGCCGAAGCAGTGCTTTTCATGGGGATTCACTGCCCTCGAACAGGCACCGTATGTGCAGGCAATTTGCCAGGATTTGGCGAATTGCCTGCTCTCTGGATAGCCGAATGGCCTAGAAAGGTAACCGAACGCTGATTTTCAGCATTCGGTTCCCTTTCTCAAGCAATTCGGATCTCTTTGAATTACCCTGATAATAGTTATCCTTTATCTGGGCCTTTTCTGGGGCATGGGCCTGGAGCTGCTGCTCCATCAGCCCCTATGTTAATCCGGCCCTGCCCTCAAATAATCTTTTCTTCCACCCATGATATTTCCTGCAAAAACTGAACAGTTGGTTTCTTCACACTTATCATCTAAACCAGTGGTTCTCTACCCCGTCCACAAGTCCTTCTAACAGGTCAGAATTTAAGGATCGCCTTGGGGAAATGCACACTTAATACTGAAATCACAGCAGAAAATCATATCACCTGTGCTGTGTTTCAGATATCTGGCAAACTTGACCTGTCGGGGCACTTGTGGACCAGGGTTGAGAAGAACCACTGATCTCTACCATGGATCAACAACATTGGCCCTACAGATGTTTTGGAACTACATCTTTCTTTATGCTCAGCCTTTTATTAGGTTGGCAGAGCCTCAGGGAAAATCCAGTTCAAAAACATCTGGAGGGCCATAGTTGCTGACTCCTGCTCTAAACTCACCCTTTATCTCCTTGATCCCATTCCCTCGTAGTTCAGCTTAAGTGGTTGGATTGCTGATTACAGAGATGCCAGGTATCAGAGCTAGATTTGTCACACAATACACAGAGGAAAATGTGGAACCTCCAGTGGGGCAGGAGATCAATGCTGCGCACAAATTAGGGCACCTGGGTTCAAGCAAGGCCAGAACTGAAATGATCATGTACTCTCCCAGATTTTTTTAGATTTATATTGTTCGTTCAAGAGAGGTTCCTTACAGGTCTCTTTTCTTTTCAGTTTTTCTTGTTACAAAGATTTTTGGCTCCCTAAAACAGGTTTACTTGCTCTTCACCACCCCAACTCCTCCAGATTGTAAACTCAGCTTGCTTCATGGATGGAATCGGGTGGGTAAAAAATAAGCACAGTGCTCGAGCGTTATGTTGTATGACTCGAGTGCTGTGTTTTGCCCATAGGTTGTGATCAGGTCCCTATAATGGCTCCGATAAGTCTACAGCAGCTCTGGTTAAGTTAACGCTAACCTAGGAATAAGGCCATATGTCTCTTTTTTTTGTTTTCTAAACTTGTTTGTTGGATGGAGCAGAGGTAACATCGCTGCTCTATAACAGTGGAGACACAGGTTCGAATCCTGGCCAGAGCACCTCTCCAGTAAGTGTCCTTAGCAAGACACCCAACGGTACATACTTGCCTACCACACAATATCGGCTGTGGAGTCCAGTGGTAACATCTCTACCCTTTGACTGTGTAGTAGCAAGTTAAAATACCATTCAGCACATCCCTCCAATACAACTGTGGAGAAGCAAGTCTCGACTTTACGGGAAGCGGGATCAACCTAACCACCAGGTCACTGATCTACAATCATGGAAAGACGACTCGCTCCCACTCAGAAGACGCCACCAGCGAGTGTCCTTGGGCAAGACACCTAACGATATGAATGCGCCTACCTCACAAAATACTTGTACATCTCATATATTGTAAGCTCCCATGGGAACAGGGACCCCCTGAATCAGCCCGTATCATCCATGTGTGGTATTCTAATGTATCAACCCCTTGTACACTGATCTTGTAAAGTGCTGTGGAATTTGTGTGCACTATATAGCTAAAGGAGAATAATAATAAAAATTGTGTTTAATTCTCCATTTTATACTTTAAAGCACTACAGAAAGTTTTTGTACTGTATATGGGCGTAATAATATTAATCATATAAATACAGTAATACGATTGTGAGCATAATTCGTTCCGGAAGCGTGCTAGTAACCCAAAATGAAAAAAGAATTCCCCAGGCGCTTAGTTGCCCCTAGATTCGCTTCCACCCCAGTGGACACTTCCCAATATCCACAGTACAAATATTGTGAAAGGGATGGTGGGTGTGGGTTTAGCGCTTCATAGAAGTCCCCAGAGGAAAGGCACAAGATTGGAAGTGTCCCTTATAGAAAACAAAACAGAATTTTGTTTTTGCCACTGAAGAAGCCTGTGTAACAGGTATCCAGGAGGACCGTTTTTGGGGTAAGCAGGTAACCCAATAATACCTGATACGTCTCCATTTGAGGGCTGGCAGCTCTCACTCTGTGTGAGTATGAGCAATTCCGTATATATTACTAAGCTTTCCCTTATCAGACAAGATTGCACCATATGCGCTTTTCTGTGGGTTTTTTGAGGTCCTACGTGTAAGAAGACTTCACCTGGTATTCTGCTTAATGCCACCTGCCAAAGTGGGGCCACTTTTTCTATAAGGACACTTCCAATCTTGTGCCTTTCCTCTGGGGACTTCTATGAAGCGCTAAACCCACACCCACCAACCCTTTCACGATAGTAACCCAAAGCGCTCTTATATCAAAGCAAATTTCCCCATAAGAAAAACTGGAAACTCTAACTAATGGTTCCACAACCATTTATTCATATGAAATGATACAGTAATACAACATACTGTACAGTAGAAAGTAAAAATAAAACAAATTAAACCCCACTTTAAGAAGAATTGTGGCTGTTGGGGGAGAGGAGAGGAGGAGGGTTATTGTGCAGGATGTTTATCTATCTGTTGGGGAGGGTTTCAGCACGTCTGCTGAAATGTGCGATACTATTAGGCTGGGGTCAGACGAGCGTAGTGTTCACGTCCGTGATTGCGCCTAAAAGTACGTCCGTGATAGCATGACAGAAAGCCCATCGGAGCCCGTTACATGAAGTACGTCTGCACTGAACTGCGGACGCACAACGGCCGCAGCCCACGGACGCAGGGCCGGCCCGTCCATGGAGCAGGGTGGAGCAGCTGCTCCAGGCAGCCCTTTGTCAGGGGCAGCATTTTGCCACCCTGGCAAAGGCCATGGTATGGAGAGTGCTCGGCCCGAACGAGGCACGGCCATCCAGCATGCTGGTGTTTCGTGGAGAAAGCCAGCCGCGCCCGCCCCTCTAGCAGGCTGTGCCCACCTCTTTCAGCAGGCCTCGCCCACCCCTTATTAGGGAGAGACTGTCCGCTTCATCTGCCCAATGAGCGATACACCGGATCTTGGATTAGCGATATGGGGGTGCTCCAGACCTGTCTGACCCCCTGAATAATATTGGTGCCTGTCCGTGTGTATCCAGGGGGCTTTGTGTAATGTGTTGGTTGTTTCCAGGAGAACAGGTTTTGAGCTAGACCTGTTTCCGAGGGAGGGACTTGACGTCTGAGGCCTGTTCAATACCTCAGCAGCTGCTGAATTGCTGCAGCGCAGCAATTCAGTTTGCTGCAGCAGTGATGTTGAACCCTTTGGATGCGAATTTTGAATCCAAAATGGCCAACGATTTCTTAATGAAAAATTCAGATTGTTTTTCGGATCACTCGGACAAAAAATAATAAAGAGAAGCAGTCAGCACAATTCCGTTTTGTATGCACACACCACAAATGATAGTTTTTAATGAATAAACGTTATGTTTACTTCTGAAACAATATATAAATTGAACTGTAATATATGTCTATGTGCAGGGGGAAATAATAAATAAATATTTTGTGCTTTGGTGAACAAAAACCTCAAAATTAACATTGCTGTACGGAATTATTACTTGCTTCGAGGCGGCGGCCATCTTGCTGTAGGGCATTGTTACTTGCTTCATGCGGCGGCCATCTTTAAAACGTCACACGCAGCATCTCCTCGGGTCGCTGCAAGTGCTAGGTTAGCACTGCTGAGCGCTGAGCGGTTGAACGGTGTTCAATGCAAGTTGCTAACTTAGCACTTGCAGCGGCTGAGGTATTGAACAGGCCTCTGGTTCCTGCAGGGAATGCGGTGCTGGCCAGGATCCGGGATGCTGCAGGGTCAGGGCTCCATGGCTGAGTCTGTGGATGGAGACGAGCTAGGGAGTGATGACGGGTTCCAGGGAGAGAGGCCCTGTCGCACCTACTACTGCCTTTACCTGTACCAGGCAGGGAGGTCAGACCTGTGTGTAACACTCACACGGTCTGGGGGGAGGGGGTCATTTACCAGACTGAGACACCTGACCCCTGTACACACAGCTATCAATTTCCAGACTGACAGGTCAAATCTCCATATAACACTCACTGTGCATGTTGTTATTTTGCAGCCTATCACAGCCACTCACAGCCAGTGAGTTTTTTGCTGTGGAGCTCCGTTATGCTCACACACACCGCACATTATTGAGTTTTATTGTTGTGGAGCTTTGTAATAAGCTCATACACGTTGCATGTTTTTTTGGGGGGAGGGCAGCAATTCGTCCAGGGCTCCAGGCAGCACAGTGGCTTGGGCCGGCCCTGCACGGACGCAAGGCAGGCAAGAATGTACAACTCCTAGAACGGCCGCACAAAGTGCGCTGCGTCCGCAACGTCCGCATAGCTTTGTGTGTGAGTGATGGAACGTGGTCAGACGGACTGCATTTATACGTCCAGCATTTTTCACGGACAAAATGGTTTTGCTTTTTATTTTATTTTCCCTCCTACATCCGTCAAAATATACGTCAGTGATAAACGGACTGTGTGGCCACTACTGCGTCTTCTGTACTGACGTACGTCCGTGTACACGGACGTACAGTCCGTAGAAATCACGCTCGTCTGACCCTAGCCTAACGCATGTTACACCGTGTGGCCCTCCACGTCAAGCTGCCAGAATGCTGCCAAGGACGCAGGGAGGAAAGGCGACCATGGCCCCAGTCGCGATGTGATGCTCGGCAGGCAAGGCGTACGTACTTTGACATCGCTTGTATATCAAGACATCACTTGTATATCAAGTCAAAATTCATAAAAAAATTTTTGCTCTTCTTGCAAAACGCTCTCAAACCAAGTTACTCTCAATCCAAGGTTTTACTGTATTTAAAAATGTGGCATGTGCAGCTGTTACCCATTCGGCCAGTTGGGGTACACAGGGGTAAAATAATATAAATTATATATTATAATAGAAAGTATTCATGTAAATTAGTCCGGGTCTACCTCTATAATATAAACATATTTTATTCAGAGTATTGCTATTAGTGAACGCATAGATTTTTTCCAACGGAATAAAATAGTTAATGTTTCTACAAAAATACAGATGGTACACATGCACATGTTAAATCTGGGAAATAATCTAAACAAGTCCTTAGTGTGACTTTACCAGACGTTTCCAGTATTGTCCAGGGTATGGGAAACAGGAAATGAAAACCTTGGAAATGACTAAGGGACACAGCATTTTATCTTTCCCTAGTGCTGAGAATTCAATTAACAGGTCACACACACAATCCTGCTGTGATAATGTGTTGGTCCTAGCGGGTGGCTTCTCTGTCTGCATGGAAGCACATATCACCAATAAACTCCTGCCCCAGCAATATTCCGGAATCCAAAAAATTTCAGTCAGGAGGGCAACATTTATAAAAGAAAAATGTCATAACATAGATGAATGATCTTAGAATGTGTTTCTTTTCGCTTTAAATTGCTCCATGTTTGTTATATCTCTTGTTTTGTGTGTTTTGTTCTTGAAGCCCCACAACTTAACTCGATTTTGTATTGTAACATTGAAAAACACTCATTAGTATATCAAAACCCCATTTTCCCATTTTGTTAAAATCAGGATTAGTGTGCCCCCTGTGGAGAAATGATACAAACTGTGCCACACTCATTCACCTCACCTCCCGCACCTCGCCCCTCTGTCAATCTCTACACTGGCTCCCTGTCTCCTATAGAATTCAATACAAAATACTGGTGGTCACGTACAAAGTTCTCCATAACCGCGCCCCGGCCTACATCTCCTCCCTTATTAGCAGGTATATCCCACCGATCACTGTGCTCTGCCAATGACCTGATACTATCAGTTCCTCGTACCCGCACCCCTAACTTTCGCCTTCAGGACTTCTCTCAAGCTGCCCCCTTTCTATGGAACTCTCTCCCCCGCAACATTAGACTCTCCCCCTCTCTTCAGTCTTTCAAGAAGTCTCTAAAAACACATTACTTTAGAGAAGCCTATCAGCTCACTCCATGATCCCCTACTGCACATTTCTTGCTCTTCTTCCCATTCAGCCCTCATGCAACCCGCTACTTCACTTACCCTATTCACTATCACCTAATGTGTGACCCCTCTCCTTCTAGATTGTAAGTTCTCGAGCAGGGTTCTCCCTCCTTCTGTTCCCTGTGTGTAACGGGTATGCATATTTGTTATTCTGTTTCTCTCATTGTACAGCGCTATGGAATTGTTGGCGCTTTATAAATACTTGCATTTGTAACTGTCTTATTTCTCCAGTCACACTGAAGAGAGATAAAACAAGCTGTAAATTGCAACCTAATCCTCACTGTAACAGAAAGTTCAGACATTACCATTGCATTACAACAGCCAGGCAGAGGATAGAATACAGGGAGAGCTTTGGGGTCACTCACTGCTATACACAGATAGAATTCAGGAGGTTATAATGACAGAAAATCCCTATACAGTACAGATACAAGCTGTTAATTTAATTTCCATATACAGGCATTATGACATATACAGATATTATGTTTATATTCTATTGGCATTTTTTTGGAAGCTGCATTGCTAATAATCTCATGATCACTGCAAGTCCACATAAGCAGGAAACCTGACCATTTTATTATCATTTGACACAAAAGCCATTTCTGCCTGTTTGATAATAATGCAGACCCCATTTGAAATTGTGCAAGATAAGGGATGCCATCTAAAGTTCATAATCTTTCATTCCAGCAATAACTCTGTAAAGGATAAACGAATACATAAAAAATGTAAAACGGGCAAATATGCATTCAGGGTTATGCAAAGAGCTCCGAATTGCTGGCGAAAGGTAACCGAACACTGAAATTCAGCATTCGGTTACCTTTCCTGGCCATTCAGCTATTCAGAGAGCAGGCAGTTCGCCAAATCTTGGCAAATTGCCTGCACATACGGTGCCTGTTCAGTGCCTGTTCGAGGGCAGTGAAATTCCCCATAGAGAAGCAATGCCTCGTCTATTCAGAGAACAAAAATCAGCAGTGAAAAGTTGCTGAAATTCCCTGCTGTTCGTTGGTTTCATGCGGCAGATTTATTCAGGCGAATCCCATAGGCTTCAATGTTAAAAATATTCCCGTTTTAATTCAGTATCTAATAAACCGTTGATTATAATATTTTTCAGTAAACAGTTTCTTTATTCATAGATTTTTGAGGTTCTTTTAGACATTTTTTGGGATTTTTTTGCAAACATTTTTTTCCTTTTTTTTTAAATCGTTTTTTTTTCTGTGACAGCCCTTTTTATTATCATTCATTGGATCTTATATGTAAATTTCAGACATTTTCGTTCCGTAGTTTCTATGCAAACAGCGTTTCACTTTTCAAACATTCAAGCAAACTGTTTATTTATTTTTTCACTCCATTCGTCTGCGGTGTCGGCTTTTTCCGGCGGCTGCTCTGCGCTTTGATCGGCATCTGCTCGGGTTTCTCCGGTGTTTTCAGCGGGGTTAATCCAGATGTTTTTGCGGGTTTCGGTGTACGTTCACCGGGTTTTAATGTGACTGTTTTCTTCGGGTTTGCGGCGGCTTTTCTCTGCTCTACGACGGCCCTGTGGTGTTTGCCGAATACACTGCAGGGTCGCCGAAATGGGATCGCCAAATCGCACCGAATTGAAGTGAACGAAAAGTCACCGAACGTGCGGTGACTTTTCGATTCTCTTTGAATAACCCTGATTGTTTTAATTTTTTATCTGTCTCAGAAGAACAGCCTCTGTGCAAATGTTCCGCTAAATTTGCATCCCGTTTCAAATAAATGATATGATACATTTTATTTTCAACAGAAATCGCTTTTCTAGTGAGTTAAGCTGATGTAATTATGCGTTTCGGACAACTACAAGAACTGTCAGCTTTTCACATAGCAATAGTTTATATCCGAGATAATTATGCAGTGGAATTTATTAAATCTCAGTGACTCAATCTTGCAGGTCTTTTGATAGAAGTTTTTCCATTGCAAGCCCCCTGATCCCAAATATCTGCGACAAACAATTCCCATGTGTTCAGTCGTGGTCTAATATTAGTAAGATTATCTTCTGCTATAGTTAAAATAACCCAAATTTGCACATTTTAGCTTTTCATGCACTGTATTCATTTATCCTTTACAGACATATTGCTGGGTTTAATGGTTTTAACTCTATCTAGAGTCCCTTATTGTGCACAATTTCAAATGAGGTCTGCTGTATCAGTATACAGCCAGAAATGGCTTTTGTGCGAAATACCTTAAATGTGATACAGGTACTTAATAAAAATGGTCAGATATCCTGATAATGGTTTTATGGTGCTGATCACAATCAGATTATTAGCAACACTGATTCAAACAAATACCAATAGAATGTAAAAAATAATATATGTGGCATGATGCCTGTATGTGGAATTTAGACTGACACATTGTATCTGTACTAGACAGGAATTTTCAGCAATTAGGATCATATGAATCGTTTCAGTGTACAGTAGTGCGGGACCCCACAGCTCTCCCTGTAATCTGCCCTGTCCATGGATGTGTCATACAGAGGAGAGGTTAGATGGCTGCTTCTTGTAGCTTCTTTACAGTAATACAGGATGACAGGAGAGAGATCTCATGGCGATCATCAATTTTGCATTATGAAGAAACGCAAGTAGGGTTTATTTTTGCTATTGTTAGTTTTTCATTCTATTACAATGCAAAATCAAGTATACTTGATTTTGGTAGGGAAAGGGTTAAGAAAAAATCATATCTTACAGGGTTATTCAAAGAGATCCGAATGGTTGCCGGAAGGTAACCGAACACTGAAATTCAGCATTCGGTTACCTTTCCTGGCCATTCGACTATTCAGAGAGCAGGCAGTTCGCCAAATCCTGGCAAATTGCCTGCACATATGGTGCCTGTTCGTTGCCTGTTCGAGGCCAGTGAAATCCCCATAGAGAAGCAATGCTTTGTCTATTCAGAGAACAAAAACCAGCAGTTGCCGAATTGCCCGGCTGTTCGGTTGTTTCATGCGGCAGATTTATTCAGGCGAATCCCATAGGCTTCAATGTTAAAAATATTCCCGTTTTAATTCAATATCTAATAAACCGTTCATTATAATATTATGCAGTAAAAAGTCTCTTTATTCATCGATTTTTTTAGGATCTTTTAGACATTTTCCGGTATTTTTTTTTTAAGTTCTTTTTTCTTTTTTTTAAATCGTTTTTTCTTTTTTCTGTAACAGCCCTTTTTATTATCATTCATTGGATCTTATATGTAAATTTCAGACATTTTCATTCTGTAGTTTCTTTGCAAACAGCGTTTCACTTTTCAAACATTCAAGCGTACTGGTTTTTTTTCCACTCCATTCCTTTACGGTGTCGGCTTTTTCTGGCTGCTGCTCTGCGCTTTGATCGGCGGCTGCTCGGGTTTCTCCGGCGTATTCGGCGGGGTTGGGGTTAATCCAGCTGTTTTGCGAGTGTTCGGCAGGTTGGCTGTGAGTCTTCGTCGGGATTGAGGCGGGTTTTCTTTGCACTTCGGGGACCCTGTGGTGCTTGCTGAATACACCGCAGGGTCGCCGAAATAGGATCGCCAAATCGCGCCGAATTGAAGCGAACGAAAAGCCACCGAACGTGCGGTGACTTTTCGATTCTCTTTGAATAACCCTGTTAGTATTTGTACCTCTTTATTTTCTCTGGAATTACCAGGTCTATTCAAAGAAAGGTGAAAACCAGGAGAAGAGAACAATTAGACCCAATAGCCAATTTGGAAAGTGAGATAAATGGGAGAATTTTTCTGGTTTGGCTATTCTGACCTAGAATTTTCACTTCTCCAGTCATTCTCCTGAGTTTCACCTTTCTTTGATTAGACCTGTATGTGTGTATTTAACATATGTAGAGATACATGAGGTAGACAGTACGTCTTACACTCCCCAACATGAGGTTATATGCACTAACTTTATTTTTATAAAGTCTAGTGGGTCAGTTAAGCAATTATCACGCATTGATTTTTATGGTAAATGATGAACAACTTTAATGGAGGGTGTGAAAAACACCTCCAAAGCTATAGGCCTAAACACTAGTCAATCGGTCACAACATTTGATTTCACAATGGTTAATATTAACAGACCAGAATAATTACTTATTTCTCAGCAGCGCTGGCTCTCAATGTCATTTTCATCTGGATTATAGGACACTGGGAACCTGCTCAATGTACCAGGTTTTGTTTACACAATGGTGCAAAAAAACAGAACTTACACTATCACCTCCATAATGCTAGCGCGCACATAAATGAGTGTTAGCGCAATGCCTGTATCACTTCCTGAGCGTTACTGGGTTAAAAGACCTGTTAGGGCATCAGTATTAGCACTATTTAGCGCAAACTAAGGCTAGGGTCAGACGAACGCATTTTTATGTTGTCTGTGAAAAAGTGCGTTCGAACGAATGGACGCATTTTTTCACAGAATACGTGATAGTGGTCATACTATGCGCATTTTCGTCCGTGATTTTGTACGGATCATCAATAAAACTCTTTTTGTGTCTGGACGTTATGTTGGCCGGACATTAGCAGCGTCTGACGTCTCCTAATCACACACACACGCCGCTAGCAGACGCAGCGCACTCTGTACGTCAGTACCTGCGGTTTCACGTTCTCGAAAAAATGCGTTCATTTTCCACTTGCGTTGCGCTGCCGCACTTTTGTGCGACCGTACTTCGTATATTGGCCGTCATTGCCCGGCATCTGCTGCTAGTGCGGCCGTGATTAAGTGCGGCTGCACGCGCGTTCGCACTGCCTCAGTCTGACCCTAGCCTAACAGGGTTATCCAAAGAGATTCGAAAAGTCACCGCACGTTCGGTGACTTTTCGTTCTCTTCAATTCGGTTCCTTTTGCCGATTGCATTTCGGTGACCCTGCGGTGTATTCAGCAAGCAGCACAGGGTCCCCGAATTGCAGGGAAAAGATGCCGCAAACCCACCGAAAACTAACCGAATGCACGCTGAAAACAAGCAAAAACATCTGGATTAACCTTTGAAAAAGACGAACAGGAGCCGAACAGGAGCCGAACATGAGCCGAATCTGAGCCGAATCACACAGAGCCGAAGCAGCTGTGAGGTAGAGGAGGCAGTGAATAAATTAGAAAAACCATTTGTATGAATCTGGGAAAATGAAACACTGTTTGCAAAGAAACTACTGAGCGAAAATGTCTGAAATTTTCACAGGAGGTCCAGAGAATGATAATAAAGAGGGCTGTTACAAAAAAAATAAGTAAACTGAAAAAAAAAAAAAAAAAAAAATCGGACTTTAATTAAAAAAAAAAAAAATCAGAAAAATGCTTAAAGTATCCTAAAAAATCTATAAATAAAGAGACACTTTGCTGCAGAATTTTATACTGAACGGTATTTAGATATTGAATTAAAATGGGAATATTTTTAACATTGAAGTCTATGGGATTCTCCTGAATAAATTTGCCGAATGAAACCACCGAATGGCAGGGCATTAGGGGAACCTTTCACTGCTGGTTTGTGTTCTCTGAATAGCCGAAGCAGTGCTTCTCTATGGGGATTTCACTGCCCTCGAACAGGGACCGAACAGGCACCGTATGTGCAGGCAATTCGCCAGTATTTGGCGAATTGCCTGCTCTCTGGATAGCCGAATGGCCAGGAAAGGTAACCGAACGCTGATTTTCAGCGTTCGGTTACCTTTCTCAAGCAATTCGGATCTCTTTGGATAACCCTGTTACTGTACACTGCTCTCCCTATGCTTAACATGGGGACCAAAAAAGTGTAAGCAGAGAGCAATTAGCGTTCGAATCACATCGTCCTAACGCTAACTATGCCCCGCTGTCGCTAACTAGAAAAGTTTGCTGCAGCTTAGAGCTGGTGCTAACTGAGTCTGCTGCTGCGGAAATGAAAATCACCAACCATGACCCTAATGCTAAATATACAGGGTTATCCAAAGAGATCCAAATTGCTTGAGAAAGGTAACCGAATGCTGAAAATCAGCGTTCGGTTACCTTTCCTGGCCATTCGGCTATCCAGAGAGCAGGCAATTCGACAAATCCTGGCGAATTGCCTGAACATACGGTGCCTGTTCGGTGCCTGTTCGAGGGCAGTGAAATCCCCATGAAAAGCACTGCTTCGGCTATTCAGAGAACGAAAACCAGCAGTGAAAGGTTCCCCTAATGTCCTGCCATTCGGTGGTTTAATGCGGCAAATTTATTCAGGAGAACCCCATAGGCTTCAATGTTAAAAATATTCCCGTTTTAATTCAATATCTAATAAACCGTTCATTATAAAATTCTGCAGCAAAAAGTCTCTGTATTTATAGATTTTTTAGGATACTTTAAGCATTTTTCAGATTTTTTTTTTTTTTTTTTTCAGTTAACTTATTTTTTTTGTAACAGCCCTCTTTATGATCATTCCCTGGGCCTCCTGTGAAAATTTCAGACATTTTCGCTCAGTAGTTTCTTTGCAAACAGCGTTTCTTTTTCCCAGATTCATACAAATGGTTTTTCTAATTTATTCACTGCCTCCTCTACGTCACAGCTGCTTCGGCTCTGTGTGATTCGGCTCCTGTTCGGCTTTTTCGAAGGTTAATCCAGATGTTTTTGCTTGTTTTCAGCGTGCATTCGGTTAGTTTTCGTCGGGTTTGCGGCAGCTTTTCCCTGCATTCGGGGGCCCTGTGCTCTTTGCTGAATACACCGCAGGGTCACCGAAATGCAATCGGCAAAAGGAACCGAATTGAAGAGAACGAAAAGTCACCGAACGTGCGGTGACTTTTCGAATCTCTTTGGATAACCCTGATAGAATTATTTATTTTCGTCATATGGAATTATTAAATGTAAACAGATGTTTTCCTGTATACAGCTTATTGCACTATCTCTGGTGGCATAAATAATAATAGTGCATTCAAGTGCATAATTATGGTTCTTACAAATGGAGGTACACAGAACTTGTGGTCGAATGGTAAATTAGAGATTTTACATACATCAGCTGAGGTATAAGTCAAGTAAGTCCTTATAGAAGAAATTAGAGGTCCAATCCTTGCTTCCCAAGCGAACTGGATACAATCTCAAAGAAAACAGAAAAAATAAACCACAATGGTTCAGATCAATAGAGCTTGTGAAGCCTTCTAAGTGCAAGCCTTCAAAGTGAGGCACTTTGAGATATTCTGGAGATACTCTGGAGGTAGTCTGAGGTTAGACAGGAGGTAGAAAACTTACAAAAAGGTAAGATTTGCTGGTTTTAAATCCATTCTTTCATTTTATAAGTCTGTGGCTCTTCTTAATTCTTTTGAGGCACTTTCAGAGTGTAGTCGTAAGATGGAAGTAGGCTCAGACACCATAGTTGAGGAACCACCATCCCCTATGCCTAAGGTATGCAAGACTGCAACCAAGGACAAAAAGGAAAAGGTGAGACTTGATAGAAGGCAATTGTTGCAGGGTGTTTCTATCATAAGAGGTGTTGAGCTGGAGAGTAGTGGTTTGGTGAGATGTCTTCCTGGGGCTACTGCTCGTAGAGACAGGAGACGTATTCTCAATATTGTCAAACAAGCAAAGCAGGAAGGGGAAGTGGACGTTCTAGTCCATCTAGGGACAAATGACTTGGTTAGCAATGAGGTTTCTGAGATTAAGGAATATTTTTGTGTTCTTGGAGGTGAAATATAACAGATTGCGTCATGCGGGGTAAAAAATGACAAACTCAAAGTCGTGTCTATAAATGCTCGCAGTTTAGTCATTAAAATCAATGAACTGGAGGCAATGATGGCAGCTGAAAAAGTAGATATAGTGGCAGTTACTGAGACATGGTTCTGTGAGAAAAATAACTGGGACATAACAATACCGGGGTACTCTCTATATAGAAAAGACAGAGAAGGTAGGAAAGGAGGAGGAGTGGCCCTGTATGTGAAAAACAACATAAAAACAAACCAAATAAAAGTGAGTGAGTCAGTTTGGGTTACGATAACATTTTGCAATCATACAGTAGCTCGTGTAGGTGTGATCTATAGACCCCCTGGACAAGTAGAAGAGCTAGATAATCTGCTGTTTGAGGAAATAGCCAAAATGGCAATGAAGGGGAAGTTATTATCATGGGGGACTTTAATCTTCCTGATGTGAACTGGAAAACCAAAATAGCTGGGTGCAACAGGAATACAAATATTCTAAACTCCTTACTGGGATTATCTCTAACACAAGTAGTTGAGGAGCCGACCCGTAAGGAGGCCATATTGGATTTAATACTCACAAATGGAGGTTTGGTATCAGACGTTGTTGTAGGTGAAAATTTGGGATCTAGTGATCACCAGTCAGTGTGGTTTAATATAAGAACAGGGATGGAGCCACACCACACAAAAACAAAAGTTTTAGACTTTAAAAAAACGGATTTTTCTAAAATGGGATTTTGTGTGAATGAGTCATAATCAGACTGGAGGAGTTTAAAGGGAGTCCAGGAGAAATGGGATTATTTAAAGGAGGCATTATTGAAGGCCACAGGCAATTGCATTCGGCTTGTTAGCAAAAACAAAAAAGGGAAGAAACCACTGTGGTACTCTGTAGAAGTGGCCAAAATAGTGAAGAACAGAAAGATAGCATTCAATAATTATAAAAAAACTCAAAGTGAAGAAGATAGGCAAACCTATAAGATTAGGCAGAAAGAGGCAAAGCAATTTATAAGAGCTTCCAAAGCACACGCAGAAGAGAAAATAGCTTTGTCAGTAAAAAAGGGGGACAAAACATTTTTTAGATACATAAACGAGAAAACAAAAGTAAAACAAGGATTAGTTAGATTAAAAACAAAGGAAGGAAGGTATGTAGAAGAGGATAAAAGTCTTGGTGGCTGCCTCAATGAATATTTTTGTTCGGTCTTTGCATTAGAAAAGGAAGGAAAGGGACCTCAGTTAGGAGGAAACACTAAAGAGACATTTACATATGAGTTTACAGAGGAGGAAGTTCTACAGCAGCTGTTTAAAGTAAAGACAAATAAGTCAATGGGGCCTGATGGGATCCACCCTAAATTATTAAAAGAGCTCAGTGGTGTAATAGCAAAACCGTTAACAGATTTATTTAACCAATCCTTGATAACGGGAGTCCTCCCAAAAGCAAATGTTGTGCCCATTTACAAGAAGGGTAGTAGGGAGGAATCGGGGAACTATAGGCCAGTTAGTCTTACGTCAGTAGTGGGGAAATTAATGGAAACCATGTTAAAGGAAAGGATTGTTGAACACCTAAAAACACATAGATTGGGGCGGAGTCGAGCCGGCAATGCGATCGGACGCTGGCTGAGTGAGCTCCCAACACGACCCATTCAAAACCCTCACCTATCAGCCCCAACCGACCTAAAATAACGTTAAAACAGAGCCACAAAGACTGCTTACCATGAAGAAGGCTGCAAAACCAAAAAAAGATGCGGGGCAATCTGTAGCACCGTTTTTTTCACCCTGGCCTAGGCATACGGAGACCTCCCAAGATGGCGGCCGCTCTCCCTTGCTCCACGAGGACCCGGACGGAGGACCCTCGCAGGACTTACACCCGGCGACTAAAGCGGACATCCTTGGCCTCCAACAATTTATCGCGATGGAGTTGGAAAAAACCTTGCGCTGTCTCTCCGCAGATATAAAGGAGGTGGGTGAGCGCACCACGAGGCTGGAGGACAGAGCGGATAGCATTTCAGCTTACTGCAATAAACTAGCTGACTATGCCGACGGATTGGAAGCGCGGGTACTCTTACTGGAGGATATGCTGGAAGATCAGGCGAACCGCTCAAGAAGAAATAAAGTCTGCATACGCGGTCTACTGGAATCGGTACTGGGAGATCAGCTACAGGCCACCTTTGTGGGTATAATGCAGCGGCTCCTGCCGGATGTACCAACCTCCAGCCTGCTGTTAGATCGCATACACAGAGCATTAGGCCCCAGACGAGACAAGTCCGCTCCACCCTGAGATGTGATAGCCAGACTTCATTATTATGCCACCAAAGATGCCCTACTGAAAGCTGTAAGGGATCAGGACGTGGATTATGAAAATAACCGGCTCTCTTTTTTCCAAGACCTTTCACCATCCACGCTGGCAAAACGTAGAGAATGGAGGGAAGTAACAGAAATCCTCCGGCGTCACAAGATTAAATACGCTTGGGGATACCCTTTCAAAATTATGGTCATGCACAATAACCGCAGTCATCCTTTCTTTTATATACACCAAGCAAAAGATCTCCTTGCACTATTGGATCTGCCTGTGCCACCCGCTCTTGCGGAATTGGGGCCTCCCCTACCACTGCCTCACCTGGAGCTGGACTGGTCCACAGTGGGGGACTGACTTAAGAGACTTCTGTGGTTGCCCTCCATTCGATGGCCCTCGGCTGAGGTGCCCAAGTGGATACATCCCGGCTTGATTTAACCCAATCTACCCTGCCAAGGGGCACAAGTGTCTGACTCTGGGTGTTACGTAACGTTGCATATTTTCCTAATTGTTATGGTTGTATAGTTTCGGTTGCCATACTGTTTTATATTAGAAATCACATATAGGTGAAGCAAATAGCCTTAATGTTCGTAATAATTATGGATGGGTCGTTCTCCGTCTCTGTGGCTTTTTATCCCTTCCCCACACGGAGACGGTGATGGTCTCACCATTCCCGACTCTTTTCTCTCCTCCCCCTAGTGACCTCCCCTCCGGTATCCCCGTTCGGGTGGTGCCCCTTCCTTCGACTCTGAGTCTGCCCAACCCGGGGTGCTTCTTTTTTCTGTCCCTTTCTCTTCTTCTCCCCCCCCTTCCCTCTCCTGCCCAGCTTTTACTGTCTTTTCCCTGTGGCCCTTACTTGGTACTCCCCACCTGGCCTCCCCTCAAGCTGTTAGCTCTCCAGGGTTGGGGGGGAAAGGGGGGGGACCCTGGAGGTTTTATAAGCCATCTCTCCTACGGACCCATTGATGACCTCAGTAACAGTAATGTCCTTGAACGTTAAAGGCCTCAACTCACCCCGGAAGCGTAGACTACTCTTTAGAGAGCTAAAAAGTAAAAATGTAGATATTGCTTTATTGCAAGAGACCAGGATCCCCAAAAAAGCGGCTTTTCGCCTTGTTCACCCTGCATACTCCAGGGTCTCCCTTTCCTGCACATTGCCTAAACGGAATGGGGTTGCAATCATAATTCGTGATTCATGCCCCATAACAGTAACAGAGACATACACTGACGATATAGGCCGCTGTGTACTGGTTGTGGGGAAGGTAGCTGACCAATTTTACACTTTAGTTTCAATATATGGCCCGAACACCTCTGACGCAACGTTCTGGGCCTCTACACAAGAGTTTATCGCATCCCATGCAGTAGGGAAAGTGTGGGTGGGAGGGGATTTTAATGCCACTCTCTGCCCCCCTTTGGACCGATCTGGTCTCCACGGGGTCCACTCCTCATGCACCCCCTCTTTGCAGGATAGGCAATTTTATGATTTTGTCCGTACTTCTGGATATATAGATGTTTGGAGGGTTCATCACCCCTCGGTCAAAGATTACACTTACTATTCCCCTCCCCATGACACATATTCACGAATCGATTATTTATTAGCCTCCCCAAATTGCCTCCCTACCGTCCTATCTTCCTCTATAGGTTCTATCACATGGTCGGATCATGCAGAGGTGACGGTACAGCTACGCCCCTTTGCTCCGCCGGCAGGACGCAGATGGCGTTTAGACCCCTTTCTCTTGGACAAACCCGGGGTGCGTGACTCAGTGGCCGAAACTTTGAAAGATTATTTTTTATTAAATGATCAACTTGATTTTTCCATACAAACCCTATGGGCCGCACACAAACCGGTAGTGTGCGGAGCTCTCATGAGTACGGCCGCACACCTCAAAAGAACAAAGGTAGCCGACCTACAAGCCCTCCAGCATAAATTGCGTGAGTTAGAATTATCCCATAAATCCTCTCCCTCCCCTGATGGATATGCTGCTCTCTCCCAGGCCCGACAGGACTTGAATAGTCTGCTCTTGGATGACGTTGGCCGATCGTTGCTGTGGTCCAAGCGTAGGTATTATGAAAGATCTAATAAAATGGACACCCCCCTGGCCCATTTAATTAAACCCAGACCGTGCACTCAATCAATCTCTTATATTATAAATAAACTAGGACCCCCCCACACTACCCCTATTAAAATCAGAGACGCCTTTACCGCTTATTTTAGATCTATTTAAAATCACACTCCATCTCACTCTACCACAAACCCCTTACTTCTAACTGACATCTCCGACTATATCTCCCGTGCCTCTATGCCCTCCCTGTCGGAAACTCAAGCTGCCGCCCTGGCTGCGCCTATCACTGAGGAAGAAATCACTCGGTCTTTAGACTTATGAAACCACATAAAGCCCCTGGCCCGGATGGACTATCGTATTACTATTATAAGTCATTCCCAAAAATCTTACTCCGGAATCTACTTAACACGTTTAACAATATGCTGGAAGGGGGCACCCCCCCTCTGGACGCACTATTGGCCTCAATAGTCTTACTCCAAAACCAGGTAAAGACCATCAACAAGTGGAAAACTACCGCCCGATATCGCTCATTAATACTGACCTGAAGCTCTTTGCTAAAATTGTGGCCCTACGATTAAACTCTGTATTACCCACTCTCATACACCCGGACCAAGTGGGATTTATTCCCGACCGCCAAGCTTATGAAAACACACAGAGGTCGGCGGATCTGGTGTGGAGGGCCTCAAAGTCCGGAACGCCTTCTCTGTTCCTGTCTTTGGGTGCAGAGAAGGCATTTGATAGAGCCGAGTGGCCTTTTCTCTTTTCCCTTTTAAAACATATGGGTTTCCCTGGCCCTTTTCTCTCGGCCATTAAAGCCCTATACTCCTCCCCTTCGGCCCAAATTCTTATACTGGGAACTGACCCCGTCCCCTTTCAGATATTTAATGGCACCCGTCAGGGATGTCCGCTCTCTCCTGCCCTAGTTGCCCTATATTTGGAACCCTTATTACAACACATAAGAGCGACGGCAGAGATTCATGGTCTTACGTTCCGAACCGATACCTTCAAGGTCGCAGCATACGCGGATGATATACTTCTTTCCTTAACTCGACCCTCAAATTCCCTACCTAGATTGTTCCACAGCTTAGACGAATATGCCCGCCTCTCGGGGTACAAACTCAACATAACGAAATCAGAGGGTTTCTTTTTACATGTCCCTCAAGATGAGGTCGAGGACATTGGCAAGACCTTTCCAATTCATATTTCTTCCTCCTTTCAATATCTATGGATCACTCTGACAAATGATCCCCCTGCCTTGTACTCAGTTAATTACTCAGCATTACGGCATCAGCTTAAAAAAGATCTCGAATGCTGGGACAAATATATGATCTCGTGGATTGGTAGAGTATATTGTATAAAAATGAATGTTCTTCCGCGAATATTGTATTTTTTTCAGGCTCTCCCCACGGCAATGGATTCGGAAGACCTACAGGATCTCCAACGGGCTATAGACGCCTTTATATGGAAGGGCAAAAGACGGAGAATTGCGATGGCAACATTATACAGGCCTAAGGAAGCTGGTGGTTTGGGACTTCCCTGTCTTTATTCATATTTTTGCACAGCTCAATTGGCACAGATCGTAGCTTGGCACGCATCCCCAAATACTCATCGATGGGTGGATCTAGAGAGGAGCCTCATGTTCCCTGATCAGCCTCAGTTTTGGATCTGGATTCCACGAGCCCACCGTCCAATTTTGGAAACAACATGCCCCTCTATAATTAACTCTATCAGGCTATGGGATAAACTTGCATCAAAATGCGACCTCACCTCATTTCCTTCACCTTTGACCCCGATCACCAGCAATAGAGAATTTCTTCCAGGCTTAAATACCTCCCCCCAAGGAGGTTGGATGGGTTCCCAGATTACTAGACTTTGCCACCTATACCCTAAGGGGGCCTTACTCTGTATGACGGACTTGCCTAATTCCTTGCAGAACGATCTGACTCATCCTCTGCCACTCATCCAGTTAAGGACATTTGCTACAAGACCACATATTAAAATGGCTGCTCTTAATACTACATCTTATTTTGAGAATTTATGCTTTCGTGGTGCTTATCCTAAAGGTTTAATATCTACGATATACCGCTCCATAACGGCCTTGCTAGACTGGAAAGAACTCCCATACATCCATGCCTGGGAGAGGGTCCTTGGAGAGACCCTCGAGACTGACGAATGGAATGATATCTGGGAGGCCATGAAATCAGTTTCAATTTGTACCACGCACCAGGAACAACTTATAAAAACGATTTTACGCTGGTACACCAAGCCTGTACAAATAGCTCACATGTCCCCAGGGACACCGGACCTTTGCTGGAGAGGATGTGGCCAAAAGGGGACTTATGCTCATATGTGGTGGTTCTGCCCCCATGTTCAAAAATTCTGGAATCAAACCCACACTTTAATTCAAACTGTGCTCCTGCAAAGCACAACCATGGACCCATGGGCATATCTGCTGTCCCGACCTTTCACGGATTTATCTCGATCAGAAAACAAATTGCTTTCTAAAATTACATTGGCGGCCCGCAGAGTGCTAGCGGAGTCGTGGAACTGCCCCAACATCCCCTTCTTTTTCGAAGATATATCCTAAAATAAGGGATGTTCAGTTAATGGACGAGCTTTCTGCAATCACCAACCATACTCTCCCCTCTTATTACAAGACTTGGTCTCCTTGGCTAGATCAGATGGGGACGGCGGATTAGTATAAAAGAGGTATAAACGGTTGATTTGAGTCGAGATGTAGAGGTCAGCAAGATTCAAATTTAATTGAGAAAATCTGATAAGTCGTCTGCACTGGTGACCATATAGTTTTCTGTGTCCCCCTCCCCCCTCGCTCTTCTTCTTTTTCTTCTGTTTTCCTCCTTTCTATTTTAATCCTCTTTGATGCTAAATCTTTCTTTTCTTTGGGTCTGGGCAACCCTTCCCCCCCTCTCTCCTATTCTTACTATTGGAATAGCTTATTGGCTATGTTGGTATAATACATATGTTGTTCCTCTTTTCTGTTGAATCATTTTGAAAAACAATAAAAATTTTATTAAAAAAAAAAACACATACAGGGTTATTAAGAGAGCGTGAAAAGCAGGAGAATAACTGGAGAATGATTGAAGAATGAAAAATTCTAGGTCAAAATAGCCGATTTGGAAAGTGAGATGAAAGGGAGAATTTTTCTGGTTTGGCTATTTTGACCTAGAATTTTCATTCTCCAGTCATTCTCCTGCTTTTCACGCTCTCTGAATAACCCTGATAGATTACAGGATCCGAAACAACATGGGTTTACCTCAGGGAGATCATGCCAAACTAATCTTATTGATTTTTTTGATTGGGTAACAAAAATAATAGACACAGGTGGTGCAGTAGACATTGCTTATTTCGATTTCAGTAAGGCTTTTGATACTGTTCCGCATAGAAGGCTTATCAATAAATTGCAAATCTTTGAGCTTGGATTCCAATATTGTTGAATGGATTAGGCAGTGGCTGAGTGACAGGCAACAGAGGGTTGTGGTAAATGGAATTTATTGGCGCAAGGTCTTGTTACCAGTGGGGTACCTCAGGGGTCAGTACCTGGACCCATTCTCTATAATATTTTTATTAGTGATATTGCAGAAGGTATTAATGGTAAAGTATGTCTTTTTGCTGATGACACAAAGATTTGCAACAGGGTTGACGTTCCTGGAGGGATCAGCCAAATGACAAATGACAAATGATTTAGGTAAACAAAAAAAATGGTCGGAGCTGTGGCAATTGAGTTTTAATGTGGATAAGTGCAAGATAATGCACCTGGGGCGTAAAAACCCAAGGGCTGAATATAGAATATTTGATACAGTCCTAATCTCAACATCTGAGGAAAGGGATTTAGGGGCTATTATTTCAGAGGATCTAAGGGTAAGTAGTCAATGTAATAGAGCAGCAGGAAATGCTAGCAGAATGCTTGGTTATGTAGGGAGAGGTATTAGCAGTAGGAAAAGGGAATTGCTCATGCCACTGTACAGAGCACTGGTGAGACCTCACTTGGAGTACTGTGTGCAGTACTGGAGACCGTATCTCCAGAAGGTTATAGACATCTTAGAGAGAGTTCAGAGAAGGGCTACTAAAATGGTGTATGGCTTGAAGGAGAAAAGTTACCAGGAAAGGCTTAATGATCTTAACCTGTACAGCTTGGAAAAAAGACGAGACAGAGGAGATATGATAGAAACATTTAAATACGTAAAGGGAATCCACAAGGTAGAGGAAGGGAGTATATTTAAAAGGAAACAAAGTAGCAAAACAAGAGGACATAGTCTTAGATTAGAGGGGCAAAGGTTTAAAAGTAACATCAGGAAGCATTATTTTACTGAGAGGGTGGTGGATACATGGAACAGCCTTCCAGTTGAAGTGGTAGAGGCCAAAACAGTAATTGAATTTAAGCAAGCATGGGATAGGCATAAGGCTATCCTAAACAAAAGATAAATCCAGGTAAAGTATCCATGTAATTGGGCAGACTAGATGGGTCGAAAGGTTCTTATCTGCCGACATTTTCTATGTTTCTATCATCTAATTCCAAATGGGGAGGACTTGTGGGTATAAGACCACTCACTCTTTATAGAGCCTGATTTTAACCTGGCTCTGGGTGTTCAGGCGTCCGGCCAATTCAGGGTGGCACAAACCTTCTTTTCCTGGCATCAGTAAATTTTAAATTCAGAGCTCAAAGACAAAAAGGAAGACATCGCTCCCATAGCGTAATATGTCTTCGCTTGAGCAATTAAAGCTATAAAATAGGGGTGTATGCTCACCGATGTTGGAGCTTGCAGTCCGCCAGCACTGCTATTTACTGGTGCACTAGTGTCATCACATTTACTTGAACACAAGAACAAAATACAAACGTTTCGGGGTCACAGCCCCTTCCTCAGTGCACAATGCCCTCACATGTGAGGGTGTGGGAATGAGGGCGAGGGCATTGTGCACTGAGGAAGGGGCTGTGACCCCAAAACGTTTGTATTTTGTGTGTTTCATTTTTTTGTTCACTGAAATTGCACCCTTTATTTAGATGCAATGAGGGGGATCACTGTTTAGCTGCAGCTGGTATTGTTTGTTCAGGTATTTTTTTAGGGTGGCACAGACACCCTGACTCCCAACCCACCATTTTTGTAGGAGCTTGCAGTCCTTTAGGCTCATGTGTTTAACATATGCACGTTCCAGGTAAATGACTGACCCCTTTCTCCGGAGATTCAGATGCTGCAGCCAGAATTCAGACGTGTCCAGATCATGGTACCTTCACTTCTCCCTCAAGGAAGAATGGAATGGGGGCCAACTAAAACTAATATGCAATAGTAATAATGCATTTAAAACATGGCACTTGGAGGGTAAATATTCAACTGATTTATTAGGTATAAACAGATACAAGTAATATAAAAAAGTATATATGTGGGCAAAGTGATACTTTAGCATAGCACGGCATAGCATGTTCGGGGACAGCAAGGGTTAAAGAAATTTATGGCCTCTTATTCGATGTATAACCATCCTTCTGAATTAGCGGAGTCCAACTGAAGTTTGTGGATATGAAAGACTAGCTTTTGCCCGCGGCTTCGCTCGCGTGGATTTTAGAATTTGTTAAAATTGTTTTTTAAAAGAAACTTGAGGTTTTTTTGGTAGAACCCCCCTTTCCCCCCCACTTGGGATTTTTGGAAAATTGTAAAACACATGTTTTTTTATTTTTCAAGAAGAACGTACGTGCCAAATTTCACACCTGTAACATCTTTGGTTTTTTAAATATAGGTATACTGATAAAAGTATTCACATCCCTTTCCCCCACACTTGGGATTTTTGGAAAATTGTAAACACGTGTTTTTTTATTTTTCAAGAAGAACGTAAGTGCCAAATTTCACACCTGTAACATCTTTGATTTTTGAAATATAGGTATACTGATAAAAGTATTCAACCCCCCATTTTTGCCCCCCTCCTACTGAATTTTTGGAAAATGGTAAAATAGGTGTTTTTTTGTTTCTCAAGACAAATCTAAATACCAATTTTCACGTATGTAACATCTTCTGTTTTTGAGATATAGGTATCCTGTTTAAAAGTATTCAGCCCCCCTTTTTTTCATCCCCCCTTGGGATTTTTGGAAAATGGTAAAACACCTGTTTTTATTTTTCAAGAAGATTGTAAATACCAAATTTCACGTCTGTAAAATCTTTGATTTTTGAAATATAGGTATAATGATAAAAATATTCAGACCCCTTTCCCCCGACCCCCCAATTGGATTCGTGGAAAATGGCATAAAACAGGTTTGGTTTTTTTCACAAAGATTGTAAATACCAAATTTCACACCCGTAACATCTTCGGTTTTTGAAATATAGGTATACTGATAAAGGTATTCAACCCCTGTTTTTGCTCCCCCCAAGGAATTTTCAGAACATGGTAAAATACGTGTTTTTTTATTTTTCAAGACGAATCTAAATACCAATTTTCACATCTGTAGCATCTTCTGTTTTTGAGCTATAGGTATCCTGTTTAAAATATTCAACCCTCTTTTTCACCACCTTATGGGTGGATTTTCCAAAACTCCTTCCTTAGTGGGCGCCTAAATCATAAAAACAGTGCACCTTCAAAATTTCACGTTCCTAGGTTAAACGGTTTCAGCTGGGCGTTGATGAGTCAGTCAGTCAGGACTTTCGTGTTTATATATAGATGTATTTTACCCCCCATTTTGGCCCCCCCATGGAATTTTCAGAAAATGGTAAAATACGTGTTTTTTTTATTTTTCAAGACAAATCTAAATACAGATTTTCACGTCTGTAACATCTTCTGATTTTGAGCTATAGGTATCCTGTTTAAAATATTCAACCCCCTTTTTCACCCCCCTATGGGCGGAGTTTCCAAAAATCCTTGCTTAGTGGGTGCCCACATCATAAAAACAGCGCACCTTCAAAATTTCACGTTCCTAGGTTAAACGGTTTCAGCTGGGCGTTGATGAGTCAGTCAGTCAGGACTTTCACGTTTATGAAAAAAGTATTCAACCCCCCTTTTTGCCCCCCCAAGGAATTTTCAGAAAATGGTAAAATATGTGTTTTTTTATTTGTCAAGATGAATCTAAATACCGATTTTCACGTCTGTACCATCTTCTGTTTTTAAGATATAGGTATCCTGTTTAAAATATTTTAAATATTCAACCCCCTTTTTCACCCCCCCAGGTGAATTTTTGAAAAAACGGTAAATTATGAGTTTTTTTATTTTTCAAGAAGAATCTAAATACGATTTTCACATCTGTAACATCTTCTGTTTTTGAGCTATAGGTATCGTGTTTAAAATATTCAACCCCTTTTGCACCGCCTTAGGGACGGAGTTTCCAAAAATCCTTCCTAGTGGGTGCCCCATCATAAAAACAGTGCACCTTCAAAATTTCACATTCCGAGGTTAAACGGTTTCAGCTGGGCGTTGATGAGTCAGTCAGTCAGGACTTTCGCGTTTATGAGAAGAGTATTCAACCCCCTTTTTGCCCCACCAAGGAATTTTCAGAAAATGGTAAAATATGTGTTTTTTTTATTTGTCAAGATGAATCTAAATACCGATTTTCACGTCTGTACCATCTTCTGTTTTTAAGATATAGGTATCCTGTTTAAAATATTTTAAATATTCAACCCCCTTTTTTCACCCCCCCAGGTGAATTTTTGAAAAAACGGTAAATTATGAGTTTTTTTATTTTTCAAGAAGAATCTAAATACCGATTTTCACATCTGTAACATCTTCTGTTTTTGAGCTATAGGTATCGTGTTTAAAATATTCAACCCCCTTTTGCACCGCCTTAGGGACGGAGTTTCCAAAAATCCTTCCTTAGTGGGTGCCCACATCATAAAAACAGTGCACCTTCAAAATTTCACATTCCGAGGTTAAACGGTTTCAGCTGGGCGTTGATGAGTCAGTCAGTCAGGACTTTCGCGTTTATGAGAAGAGTATTCAACCCCCCTTTTTGCCCCACCAAGGAATTTTCAGAAAATGGTAAAATATGTGTTTTTTTATTTGTCAAGATGAATCTAAATACCGATTTTCACGTCTGTACCATCTTCTGTCTTTAAGATATAGGTATCCTGTTTAAAATATTTTAAATATTCAACCCGCTTTTTTTGCCCCCCAGTTGAATTTTTGAAAAACTGTAAAATACATGTGTTTTTTAATTTTTTTAGAAGAATGTAAATACCGATTTTCGCATCTGTAACATCTTCTGTTTTTAAGATATAGGTATCCTGTTTAAAAAAATTTAAATATTCAACCCCCTTTATTCGCCCCCCCAGTTGAATTTTTGAAAAACGGTAAAATACATTTTTTTTTTATTTTTCAAGACGAATCTAAATACCGATTTTTACATCTGTAGCATCTTCTGTTTTTGAGCTTTGGTATCCTGTTTAAAATATTCAACCCCATTTTTCACCCCCTTAGGGGCGGAGTTTCCAAAAATCCTTCCTTAGTGGGTGCCTACATCATAAAAACAGTGCACCTTCAAAATTTCACGTTCTTAGGTTAAACGGTTTCAGCTGGGCGTTGATGAGTCATCAGTCAGTCAAGCAGGACTTTCGCGTTTATATATATAGATGGTGTTAGCTACATAGTATCGTCTTTTAATAGAAAGTCCAAGGCCACCATTTTTTTTTGGCCCCAATACTAACCTTAACGCTAATTACAAACAAAAAAACCCCCAATTACTGGCTTCTATAACCTGGTTTTAAGGGAGTTTGCATTAGCATACAAAAACGGGCCTGGAAATACCATACTTGTGTCTCATTCAATGAAGAGGGCTGTACAGCTCGCTGCCCCTTACTGCAAATAGAAGTACGCGGAGACCAGTTAGTTATTCAGTGTCCTTCTGTGACCTTGTACTATGCAGCGAGATCATGTAAATGTGAACTTGAGCATGTCTTTATGGACTATTATCTACTCAAGGAGAAGATATCAGTGACGTTGTGATCTCTGCAAGTAATTGGAAGCTCCCTAAGCTCATGAGCTACGAACTAGAACGAATAAGGAGTCACTAACACTCAATGACTCACCACAGATTAGCATGTGCGTTTCAGCCAAATAGGGACTGTAATTGGAGAAAACTGACACAATAAATGCACTTTTTAAGTTAGCTGTCAAATTTTTCAGGTCTATTTTGGTCTAAAATGAGTAATACCTTTGCTAAACACTCCACAATCTCACGTTCATTAATCACACTTTGAAGCCTGCTCAATGTTAATTCACCTTGCTGCTATGTTCTTGTTGGTCAGTAGGATCTCTCTAGGATCCTTTCAGTGTTGGTAGTTCATTGAGGCTCATTATTTTTGCTGTTTTAGTGTTTTTTTACTGTTAATGAAGAAGTTTGCACCTGCCCCCACTAAGATGGCGCTCGTATCTGAACGCGACCTTCACAAGATGGTGGCAAGCGCATATGATTGGCTAATGTTTGTTGACGAACTGCGTGATGTAACATCCGCTGCACGCCGGATGTGGGGGAACGAGCGAGGAGGAGTCGGGTGTAGTTGTGCTCCGGAGTGAAGCGCACGCCACCCGCCCACCAATGGCGGACGGTTTGTTGTGCCCCAAGTTGGAGCGCAGGACGGTCCAGATGGGACAATTAGTGACTCCTACCTTCAAGTGGACACCTCATCCCTGATGAAGTCTAATTGAGACAAAACGCACTGGATGATTTTATCTTGAATTTAATTATCATCTTATTAAATTGTTTATTGGGGACAAGATTTACATTTATTTGATAAATGACAATAACCCGTGGAGTGCAGGTCGTTCCTCGTTGAGTATACCAGATCCTGCCAGGCATTGTGTACATTCCACCTGCCCTAAGGGAGACATTCAGGGAGCAGACCCACGCCAGACTGGCGAAAGAAGCGGTAACAATTGCTACGTGCCTATTATTTTCTCATATCCTGTGACTGATGTACCCACGGGGCCAATAACCATTCAGATTTATTTGCAGTCTGCAGCACTATGTACTTGTAATTTTATCTTACAGATATTTCTCCCCAATTATACTTTTTATTTGTATTTCTACGCTTGAAGGAAAGACGTACATCTGGGAGGCAGCAGGTACGTATTAGTTGCTTATTTATATCCACTGGGGGAGGTCACATGTGTTTTTTGCAATGTTAATGTTGTTGTATGCAGGGCTGGCCCGTCCATGGAGCAGGGTGGAGCAGCCGCTCCAGGCAGCCCTTTGTCAGGGGCAGCATTTTGCCACCCTGGCAAAGGCTGTGGCATGGAGAGCGTTCGGCCCGAACAAGGCACGGCCCTCCTGGTTTCGTGGAGAAAGCCAACCGCGCCCGACCCTCTAGCAGGCTGTGCCCACCCCTTCTTAGGGAGAGACTGGCCGCTTCATCTGCCCAATGAGTGATACACCGGATCTTGGATTAGAGATATGGGGGTTCTCCAGACAAAGTTGTTCAACTACTAGTAGTGGTGACTAAGGGCCCTATTACATTCTTCACGCAAAAACGCATGCACAACGCGTGAATTTTTGCGCAAAGCGTTAAACGTTAACGCACGTAAATCAACGCTGGTATTACAATCCTCGCGCATTTTTTCATCTGTCAAAAAATAACGCGCGTAAAACAGAAGCGCACAAACCCGTGCGCAGCAATGTTGCGCGCAGAAATCAGTGTGCCGACTGTTTTTTGCACGCGATTCAGCCAATCAGAATTAAGAACCACAATTGTCTCACGTTAAGTTTTTGCGCCTGTCAAAGTCAATCTGCGCATATATGCTGCATCAATAAAAAAAAACACACACGACTTCTCAAATTTATTGGTTTGTTATGTGTAGAATGTGTAACTATACTTTGCTGCGTTTTGTTTTTTTGGGCTGGTGTATTTGGTTTCGGCCAGGTTGATAGAATTTGCCATTCATACCGGCTTTCAGGAGTTGCTAAAATTATGTGCGCAAAGGCTGTTCATTACAAATTGCGAATAGATTGTAATACCATCCACGTACCAGAGCACAAACGCATTTGCGCTCACAATGTTAAGTATAGGGCGCGAAGTACAGTACGCTCGTGCAGCGTTCGTGCAGGTCCACCCCAGTGATGTGCGGTGAGGTCAGTGGCTGGCGAGGCACTGACTTGCCTCTGCGGCACTGAAGAGCATAGATTCAGGAAGTTGGCATCGCCAGATGTGCGCTGCAGACTTCAATGAATCTATTAGCCAGCTTGAGCTACGCAACTAAAACAAAAAGTGAAGGAGCAGAGACAGATGGCGGATGTGAACTTTGATTTTATATAGCAGCAGGTTTTATTTAAAAAATTTACAGTCCCCACTTAATGGAATTATGGCAGGTGAGGCCCTGCCTCACCTGCCTCCCCTGACTGCACGTCCCTGGTCCACCCGCGGTAGACGTATACGTGCGTTTGTTGCGCTGACATTGTAATACGACGTTCTGCGCAAAGGGTTTTGCCCCTTGTGTTAATGTGTTTTTGCGCGGGTGCAAACGTTTGCGCGAAGATTGTAATAGGGCCCTAAGTAGACTACTTTGAGTTGATAATTGTGGGAATCTCAGCAGGCAGTTACCAAAATCCGAAGCAAACATCACCATGTAGATGCAGACATTCTCCCTAGGTGGAGCTAGCCCAGGTGGTGTACTTTGCATCTTTTATGTCGGGTTGGCAAAAAGTGATATTTTGTCAACAAATCTAATTACTGGTAATTTTTTTAAATCTAAAACTATCCCTGGACTCAGCCAAACATATGTAATTCACTTCAAATTCTTAGTTTATTCACTCGATTATTATTCTCCAAAGAGTAAGAGAGACCCCAGGATTTAATATGCAAAGTCTCTGACCTTCACTGGAAACCAGCTTCAAGTCACTCAAAACCTGCTTCACAAATAGTTATTAAATTATATAATGACTGCATATAGAATGTAATAAGGGCCCGGTTACATTGATAATGCTAACGGTAGCCCTGGTGGCCCTAACACAGGCAGACTCTGAACGCTAACGGGTTAAAAACCCCGTTAGTGATTCAGAGCTTGCGCTTTTCAGCGTTTCATGCTTAACATGCTTAACATGGGGAGTGCAAAGTGTTAATTAGTGTTAAGATTACAAAGTCCTAATGCTAATTACCATCCTGCTGCGGTTAACTCGAACGTCAAACACAGCTAGGACCTGGTGCTAATGGATTCCGCTTCTTTGGAATCTGTCAGCACCAGTCGAAAATTAAACCAAAAATTGGATATTCACCTCTCATCCCGCAGCGAGTACACTGTCTCCATCCGCTCCTTCTTGCCGCTGGGAGCAGAAACAGACTGGGGGAAAAAGACTGGGGCTCCCTTTGTGAATCACTCCGCCTTCTTGGGGCAGGGGCTTAACTCTGAACTTACAGGGTTATTTAAAGAGCTTCGAATTGCTGGCGAAAGGTAACCGAACACTGAAACTCAGTGTTCGGTTACCTTCCCTGGCCATTCGGCTATTCAGAGAGCAGGCAGTTCGCCAAATGTTGGCGAATTGCCTGCACATACGGTGCCTGTTCGTTGCCTGTTCGAGGGCAGCGAAATCCTCATAGAGAAGCAATGCTTCGTCTATTCAGAGAACAAAAAACAGCAGGGAAAAGTTGCCGAAATGTCCTGCCATTCGTGGCTTCATTCGACAGGTTTATTCAGGCGATTCCCATAGGCTTCAATGTTAAAAAATATTCCTGTTTTAATGCAATATCTAATAAACCGTTTATTATAATATTCTGCAGTAAAAAGTTTCTTTATACATTTTTTAGGATCTTTTAAGCATTTTTCTGGATTTTTTTGCAAATTTTTTTCCCGATTTTCTTATTTTTTTTCTTTTTAATCGTTTTTTTCTTTTTTCTGTAACAGCCCTTTTTATTATCATTCATTGGATCTTATATGTAAATTTCAGACATTTTCGTTCAGTAGTTTCTTTGCAAACAGCGATTCACTTTTCAAACATTCAAGCGTACTGTCTTTCTTTTTTTTCACTTCATTCGTCTGCAGTGTCAGGTTTTTCCGGCGGCTGCTCTGCGCTGTGATCGGCTCCTGCTCGGGTTTCTCCGGCATCTTCGGCGGGGTTAATCCGGATGTTTTTGCGGGTTTCGGTGTGCGTTCGCCCTCGTTTTGCGGTGAGTTTTCAGCAGGTTTTCGGCAGCTTTTCCCTGCACTACGACGGCCCTCTGGTGCTTGCTGAATACACCGCAGGGTCGCTGAAATGGGATCGCCAAATCGCACCGAATTGAAGTGAACGAAAAGTCACCGAACGTGCGGTGACTTTTCGATTCTCTTTGAATAACCCTGCTAGGGTCAAGCACAGGGTTGGAGCATTCAGTAGCCTGGAGAAAGTAATCTGGGAGGTTATTGCTGTCACTAGGTACATTTTCGTTGAAGTCAATTTGATGACAGCCACTGAAAACTTCGCTTCAATGTGCCTTGAAACAGCAGATATGTTGATCTAGAGATGTAACCTTTAACTCTTGCATTGTACAGATGTCTCACCATACTTCACTGTGAAATCTCACTGGCAGGTTTAGATTATAATATGCACCGTTTTAATGCATGCATTTTATTTATTGTATACCCACCTGATGGATTTCTTAGTATGCGCGGAGCTGTCTTCCCGTACTGTACTATCTATTGTAAACACACAAGTCCGATTCTACTGTAAATTAAATGCACCAGCGGGATTTTGTGTTGATCTTCCCTATTGTGCAGTAAATCCTGCTGGTGAGTCTTACCGTTCAGTACTATCAATTTGTGCATTTGAGTTTAATGTTAATATTAATCCCACTGGTGAGTTTTTACTTTTGATATAATTCCAGCTATGCTTTTACTGTTGATATTAATTATTAAATTTGAATTATACATTTTTATTTTTCAAAAGTAATTTTATTGTATATTAATTAAAAAATTCACTCGTTCTTTTTAATGAATGCTTTCGGATACTGTTGGGTACCGGAGCATTGTTAATTGACATTTACAAGGCGTTTTCATTATTAGAACGTTTTATCATCGCCTTAGGTGTTGCACTCACAATATGGTTGTTGGATCGCCACGCCTGCAGGTCAGCAGATGGACGATCCACTGATTTCTCACTGCGCGTGTGAAGGAAGTCTTCCATTATTTCCTAGAGTGAGCATCTTTGTAGCAAAGCTGTCGAGGCTCGGCATTTTGGAATTGGTAAGCTGGTCGGGTTTTGAAGGAACTGCATATTTTATAATACTTTTGAACATTAGCGTGTGTTTGTGAAGGTGTTTAAAGGTGCATTAGTATATTCTCTTTAATGTATCATCCTTTATTAAAGCTACACAAGGCTTTTTATGCAGTGGGAGTTCTCTGCAACATCATTTCTGGCAGCACGCAGTTCAGATCGCAAACCCCGCATCTGCGAGTTCCAATACTTATAATAGGTGACATATTGCAGCTCGCATGCGCCGACTTAATTCTTTGGAAATCAGACGGATTTCTCGTGATATTATTCCAAATCATTCTCAATGGGCTACTGACAGTTACATCCTATATTAATAATAATAATCTATTTTCAGGTGTTATCTTTGGATGGACATTGAACATTTCTGCTGCTATCTCTTACTTTACAAATCATTATTAAGTCAGACAAGTTTATAGATTGCAAGATAAAGAGACAAAGGAAGCTAATGTAAAATCGCTTCCACACAAGCCTTTATGTAGAACTCCCCCATAGTGATTAACATTGCACCAATATGTATCAAACCCAATGAAGGTGATACTGCAAATCTGGGGGTTTATTCATCAAAATAGTTATTTGTTAAGTTCTGAATTAGTGGAGAATTGCAGAAGAAATGCAAATGTTAGGTCAAAAGTGCTGAATTTGAAATTTCATAGGAATGCTCCAAAAAATCCACACATTAGTAAATAAACCCATAAGCACTTGACAGGGCAGCCATCAGAAATGATGGGGCCCCTTACTGAACCTCACAATGGGGCCCCCCCGTAAACTTACTCAACCTCTAACAGCTAAAAGGACATAACACAGTTCCACAGCAATAAAACTCACAGTAATGTGCGGTTGTATGAGCGTATCACAAAATCCACAGCAATAAAACTCACAGAAATGTGCTGTCTGTATGATTGCCTTTGGGCTTGGCTGGGCGCTGGGGTCTGGCTGGGCGCTGGGGTCTGGCTGGGCCCTGGGGTCTGGATGGGCCCTGGGGTCTGGCTGGGCCTTGGGGTCTGGCTGGGCCTTGGGGTCTGGAAGGGGGCGGCGCCAAAGCAGTGTGCTTGGGAGGGACATGCACGCTGCTTGGCCCGCCCAGCCAGCCAGCCTGCAGCCTAGGAGGAGACCAAGTACAGCTCCGGTATTGGACTCTGAGTCCTATACCGGAGCTGTTAAAAAGGGCACCACTGCCGGCGGCCCGGACCCCTTACGCCAGCATGGGGCGTAATGCCCTGATGGCAGCCCTGGCACTTGAAGTTAAAGGGACTCTACCACCAAAAAAATGAAATGTCCTTATTGTGTTTATATGATGTTGCTGATATCTGACATGTGTTTTGTTTTTATTTTGTATGTTTAGTTAAGAAAATATTTTACTCTATATGTGCCACTGGGTGCATCCATTGTGTGATCTTTTGTGTTGTAAACTGCCCTTACACACAGTGGGCTCTATTACATTCTTCACGCAAACGTTAACGCTCACATGTGTGAGCATTAACGTCTGCTGCGGTGTTTACCGCATATTACAATCCAAACGCAAACGGGTTAAAAAAAACGTTTGCGTTTGGTACCTTGCGCTTCTCTGCGCGAGGTTACTGTACTTTGCGCTCCCTATACTTAACATGGAGAGCGCAAAGTGTTAATCAGCGCTGGAATTACAAAGTCCCAGCGCTGATTAACGCCTGGCCCTGGTCAGCGAAAAGTTAACCAGAGCCAGGACTTGGTGTTAACGGATTCTGCAGAAGTGGAATCCGTTAACACAGGCTTAAAGAATCAAAAAACAATTGCATACTCACCCTCTGTCCTGCGGCGAGGACCGCGGCTCCAACCGCCTCCTCCAGCTCGCGGGAGCAGGGAAACACGAAGGGAAAATGTCCCCCCAGTCTCTCCCTGCGCATTCCTATGCCGAATGGACACGTGACCAGCAGGGAGGAACTCAATGGAGTGCTATGGACTCCAGCGAGTGGTTGCTCGCAGCTGCGCTTAGCCCTGCCGCGAGCATCCCCGATTTTTACGCCCGGAAACAATGCAAGCAGCATTTTTTGCGCCTGCATTGCAATCCAGCATTAAAACGCGGGTGCAAGGGGGAAAACTGCGGGCGCAGTTTTTCCTCCCTTGCGCCTGCGTTTTAACGCGAAGAGTGTAATAGGGCCCCGTATCTTTCCATCACTTGCTCCTCATTGTGTGGCTTTGGCATAGAAGAATGAAGTGAATGGGTCAGTCACCGACTCACATCTTTGTATTGTGTGGGATGTACTCAAAGAACATTACCAGGGGGCAGATTGCAAGTCTTTTAAACTCTCTGTCACATCTCAGTCATTTCTTATCTCAGGTAGCAGTCAGGACAAAAAAGTTTCCTTTATTGTTGTATTTCCCGTGTATTGAAAAGAAAGGATGTAACTACAATATGTGTATAAATAAAAGAGCAGCTGCACCTATTCTTCATTACGTCAAACAAAAAAACAGCAGCATGTGTTTTATAATGTGGTTTTATTTGTAATGTACAAGTAATCTAGTTATAGCTTATGTAAGTGGTGGTGTCACTTTAAAGAGAAAACCAAGTTTGCTTTGGCTCACTTGATTATGACATTTCATGTATACAGCTTGCTTGACAAACAGCTAAGCAAACATAGGGCCCTATTCCAAGCGCAGACTTTTTTAATTTTTTTTTAGTATTTTACCAGGAAGGATACATTGAGATTTCTCTCGTTTTCAAGAATGTCCTGGGTGGCGAGTATGTACCGTTAGGTGTCTTGCCCATGGACACTTACTGGAGAGGTGCTCTTGCTGGGATTTGAACCTGTGTCTGCACGGTTATAGAGCAGTGATGTTACCTCTACTCCACACAGTCGGTGCCACGCTCATTAATAAATGAGCTGTTAGGTATAACGACCCCACTTGTTAATCGAAACGGCTACCATCCTATTCAAACCGAGCCACAAACCTCCCTTGTGGCTATGATGAAGTTGAGGAGATTTTCCATATGACGTGAACTTGTTGCGTACAGATTCACTTTATTAGCACAATTTATGTTGAAATGCCCGTTAGATAAAAATAGTAACTGTCCAAACTGTAGTCGGCTTCTGTATTTTGCAATTCTACTTACAAATCATCACAATGCTGTGTTCATTTGGTTAAACTCTACAATTCGAAGACTACCTCAGGAAAGCATTACTTTGCCTCCTCCAAGATGGCATCTGTCATGGATGCTTCTGCTAGGCATTGTGGAAGGTCCTGTGTAATAGGCCTTGCAGCGGTCATCAGTATAAGAGCAAACAGGAAGTAGATCTAACGTGTTCTGTATTCTGTTAAACATAACTCTGTATCGGTACAATCTATAAATAACATTAAAAGCTTTGTGAAATTTTATTGGCTTTTTTGTGATGTCAGATGGTATTTCAGGAAAGGTTTTCATTGCGCTGCTATAAAAGTTACATAAATATTCTGAATTCATAGTGATATTCTAGAGAGCAAACTAAAATTAGTCTATGTTGAATCTATGTGGTTTTGTAGGTTATAGTTAGAGTGACAGGACCTATAGTCAGACCTGCCATATCACAATGCCCACGTTTGACAAACAGTTTCCCTTCATTAGTCCCGATCACCTGACATCCCAAGACTGTCACCCTGTTTTCAAGAGGCCTGAGGGATAATTCACCACGATTGGCTGTTTATGAGTAAAATCACAGCTGCTGAAGCCCATACACAAGCGAGGGCTGCCTTCAAACATGTGCCAGTTTGACACGTCCTAAATGGTGTTGCTGTGATGATGACTTCGTTCGCATCACTGTGATATCATTTTTTTTTTTTCATTCAAAAGTTTTTATTTTGGAAAAGAGTCGGCATAACAGCATACTGCAAAGTAATGGATGGCCTCGCAGGGCTAAACAATAAAACATTACAAGCAAGGATGGCCGCGCAGGACCAAGGTATGTTGTCAGAAAAAACACAGCAAGGTATAACAAATAGTGAAGTCATCGAAGAGTAGCGATATGTAAGCAAAAAACATCCCCTAGCAGGGGGGTTTCATCTACAGAGAGGCAACATAGCAAAGAAACGACGGCATGAAAGTACTGCTGAGGTTAGCGAACATAAGAATGGGGGGGAGGTGGGGGGGTTTGGCAAAGGCCAGAACTGTGCCTACCCAGGCAGGTTTCCGGACGGCTATAAAAACCGTGGTGGGGCAGGGGGGTAATGGCACCAGGCCCAGGCACTCAGGGGCCAAGCTGGGCGCCAGGCAACTGTTGCGCTTACCAAGATGTCCCGGATATGCCAGAAGAACAAAAAAGGGGATGGTGCAATGGAAGGGGGGGGGGGACAAACAGTTTAGGGGGTTGGGCAAAAACATCCCCAAATGGAGGGTCTTGTCGAAATAGAGTTCTGCACGTGGGGAAAACCAGGGCGGGGTATCCAGCCACGTGTCAGGAGAAAAAAGAAGATGTGCACAGCGGGTGCTAGGGAATAAAGACAGGCCTCATATCAGCGGGAGTGTCAGAAAAGGGGCATTTCAACCCGTGTCCAGCAGGAAGGTCGGGTGATGAACCCCGCCAAGTCTGTCCTCCTCCCGAGTTGCCAAACACGGTGATATCATATCCCCTTTTCAGTCATACCACCTCTCATCTGATCTTAGACCTGCCAGAGTTGACAGGTCTGCACAGTTGTGACATGGCGTGGCATGTTTCGCACATCAGCTTTCTCTACAAATCTAAGACAACATTCCAGTGGCACAAGAAAACAAAAGTGAAACACAAAATGTGCACACGCAAGTGCTCCAGTGATGAACAAAATATGAAAGAAATACTTATATTGCACTATGTTTGTCCTCTTCACAGCTCAGAGGACCTAAAAATGTATAAAAGGAAATGATAGTGTAGTAGAAGAATTGCTAATTGTTACACTGTCACATTCTAGAGAGCCTTAAATAATCCCGGTTTGGTTTAACAGTGTCTGAAATCATATCGCTGGTAATCTCAAAGACAAAGAGACGGAGACAGCGCTACCATAGTGTGACAAATCCACATGTACATTGAAGCAAGTATAGATAAAGTAAACCACTTTTAAACTCACCTTTGAAGGAGCCTCGGGATTATAGGCTTATAGGTTATCGCTGTGATACTTTAAATCGTCAGTAACCGAACTCTCAACAGAGGTCCCAATTGCTATGGGGGCTCCTGATGATAGATCCTGTGGTCCTTTTTGCCCAGAAATAAGATCCTATGGTGCACGCAATAACATGCGGAAATAACGATGGATAGAGCAAAAATCTAGGACAAATAGGCACTGATATGGATTTCTCTGCCTGTTGAGTTGCCCGTTGAGTTGCCTGTTGAGGTGGTTGGGTCAATGTCTGTACTGACTTTTAAACAACTGTATAACTTCTGGCAAAAACATAATATTAAGGGTTATAATAATATTTAATATGTGGATAAAAGCTGCTTGATCCAGGGATAGGTCTGACCACCATTCTGGGGACAAGATGGAATATTCCCCAGTTTGATATTTGGGAAGCACTTCAGATTTCAGTTTTTTTTTCCTTCTTGTGGATCAACTACAGTAGCAAATGTGTGATAGTCTGAACTCAATGGTGCTTGTCTTTTTCTCAGTCTTTGTAAGACATAAGACATAAGACATATAAATAAACAATCACACAAGGAATACAACAGCTTCTCAGGTTCTGCTTTAAAACCTAAACCAAAGAAACTGTATGATGACATGGCTCAATGTAAAAAAAAAAAAAAATGTATATCTAATTAACAGATACAGATGATTTTTGTACCAATATGTATGAGATATATTTACGTCTGTCCTATATTCCACCCATAACAGTTTTCACTGACTCTTAAAGCTTATACAGTATATGTATATATGACATTTTATATCATCCATCTTCCAGCCAGGATTCCACAAAGACTTCTTGTTCTTGTCCTAAAGTCAGTTGTGACCAATGGTTCTTAACCCTGTCCTCATGTACCCCAAACAGGTCAGGTTTTCCAGATATCTGAAGCACAGCACAGGTGATATGATTTGCGGCTCAGTGATTGCAGGATTCAGTCTGCATTTCCCCAAGGTGATCCTTAAAACCTGGCCTGTTAGGGGGACTCGAGGACAGTGTTGAGAATCACTGGTTTAAGACTTAAGTCTGGATACTGTGGCCACATTTGCCAGATATTTTAATTTATTTATTTATAAAGGTTTTTTTTACCAGGAAGGATACATTGAGATTTCTCTGGTTTTCAAGTATGTCCTGGGTTCAAGAACATGGAAATGATCCTGTATTTTGTATGATCATGTATGTTGTATTATCCTGTATGGTCATGTATGTTGTATGATCGTATGTTGTATGGTCATATATGTTGTATGATCATGTATGGTGTATGATCCTGTATGATGCTGTATGATCATGTATGTTGTATGGTCCTGTATGATCATGTATGTTATATGATCCTGTATTTTGTATGATCATGTATGTTGTATGATCATGTATGATCCTGTATGTTGTATGATCATGGACATTGTATGTTGTATGGTCATATATGTTGTATGATCCTGTATTTTGCATGATCAAGACTCTGCCCAGAGAAACCCAGAAAAAGAGAAATATGGCAGGAAAAAAAATCGTTCCATTTGAAGTTTTGCCACATGACATGTGAAAGGTTCTTTGCTTTGTTGGAAAAGAAACACTGTTTGTGCCAAGATTCACTTCCTGCAGGATAATGGCTGGAGATTGAGACGAGGTTCGCCCTCCTGTAGAAGAATGCCCATAATCCAGGTCTCAAGTTGCTATACTTAACATGACTTGAACTAGCAAGTAAGCCATTCATATTTTCTAGAGGATCTGTAATGGTTGATAACTCTCTAACAAACATGAAGGACAATGTGTTATAGGGACCTTTATGTCCACTAACAAACTGCATCAGGATTCTCTTTAACATCTTCAATGCTGACCCATTTCACCCCGTTGTGCTTAGCTCATTCTGACCATTTTGCGCTCATCATGTTTAATCCCTTAAGGACCACTGACGTACATAGTACATCCTGTGGAAAGTTCCCCTTAAGGACCAAGGACGTACTATGTACGTCATGGTCCTTTAACCCCTCTCCCTCCCTATACTTGCCTCTCTGACCGAGGTCCCACACTGGATTGGCTTCCTTGAAGCCACCCGACAGTTTTATGGACCCCAGCTGTTACAATGACGTCATCGCCGTGCTCGATGGCGTCATTTTCAGTCACCCCCCGGCACCTGCAGGGGACCTTAACGGGGAGGGATGGAAGTCCTTTGGACCACTCTCCGTCCCCAAGGACTGGAGCTAAGAAAAAAAGAGAGGCAGCGCTAGAGAGGGCAAAGTCTGCCCTTTCCAGTGGTGCCTCTCTTTAACCCCTTAGGTGCCGGATCTCGATTTGCACACGGAAGTGGCTGACATCTTGGATGTCAGCCAAGCCTCCGGGTCACCCTAAACCCACTGACATTATCGCCATATATGCAATGATGTCAGTTGGCTAGTTAACCCCCTAGCTGCCAAGTGGAGCTAGGGGGACCATTTGGATCCCCATATCTCCCAATCCGTGGCAGATAGAAGGTCATGTTTGGTATCATTGGAAAGGCCTGATCATGGCCTTTCGAAAAGTGATACCAAGCATGACTACGTTTGGTGTAAAAATATAAAAATATTTTTAAAAAAGGTATTTTTAAAAAAAATTGTCTGGGGGTATAATAAAATAGGAGTTCAAATCACGGTGGTGATTGGCAGATCGATTTGGCGCACTTCGGGGACCCCGTGGGGAATGCTGAATTCAACGCAGGGTCTTCGAATTTAGGTCGCTGAAGTGCGCCGAATGAAAGAGTACCGAAATTGCTCTTTTGAATAACCCTTTAGTTTATTGGTCAAATCCCTTTAGTTTATTGGTCAAATTGTTAAAATCATAAAATGATAACTGCTGCATTACTAGAGGTGCTCTATGTTCTTTCCCTATTTGAAGAGGGAATCATTGCCATAGTATGTGTGAGAGTTATGATTATTATTATTTTGAGAAGACTTGTAACTATTTTTGAATAATGAGTTTTAATAGTCTCTATTTTAATAGACTTCCTCCACTGAACAATAATTGTTTCCAATTTCGGCACAGTATTGTTTTAACGTATTGAGTTAAGGACGGGCTGGCAGTCCTTTGAGCATGGGGGCACTTCAAGTTCATTTGGGTGAGTTATTTATTAATTTTTATATATATTTAACGGATTTTTCTTTTACGTATGTCTTTTATGATTGTCAGTGAGTAAAAATGTAGTATGTTACAGGAAAAGAAAATTGGCGATTTAACACCAAAAAATAGACATACCAGTAAAATATCTATCTCTCTATCCATACATACATACTGTATATACATAGGCTGAAAAAAGACATGCGTTCATCGAGTTCAGCCTTTCACACATCACCCACTGCTGTTGCTCCAAAAGAAGGCAAAAACTCAGTCTGAAGCGCTCGCCAATATGCAACGCACTGGGGGGAAAAATTCCTTCTTGATCCCAGAATAGCGTCAGATTTCTCCCTGGATCAAGCAATTTAAATATTATAACCCTTAATATTCTGTTTTTGCAGGAAGTCATCCAGTCGTTGTTTAAAAGTCTGTACAGACTCTGACCCAACCACCTCAACAGGCAGAGAATTCCACAGCTTTATTGTTCTCACTGCAAAATAACCCTTCCTGTGCTTTGGGCTGAATTTCCTTTTGACCATTCTAGGGCCACATTACACTCTGCTAACGTTAACGCTCACCTGCGTGAGCATTAACGTTAGCCGCGGTGTCTACCGCATATTACAATCCAAACGCAAACGGGTTAAGTAACCCGTTTGCGTTTGGTACCTTGCGCTTTTCAGTGCCAGGTTACTGTACTTTACGCTCCCTATACTTAATCAGAATTAGGATTACAAAATCCTAACGCTGATTAACGAAAGTTAACCAGAACCAGGATATGGTGTTAACGGATTCCGCTTCTGAAGAATCCGTTAACACCAGCCTAAAAATAAAAAAAACAGAATCCTATACTCACCTCCTGTCCCGCGGCGAGGATCGCGGCTCTGTCCACCGGCGGAGAGCTTTGTACTTGAGCACAAGTATTTTGAATTGGATTCTATAGGAGACAGGAAGCCAGTGTAGAGATTGACAAAGGGGGAAGGTGTTAACAAAAAGGTTAACCAGAGCCAGGACGTGGTGTTAACATATTCCGCTTCTGCAGAATCTGTTAACACCAGCCAAAAAAATAAAAAAAAATAATAGTATAATCACCTCCTGTCCCGTGGCGAGGACCGCGCCTCTGTCTGCCTCCTCAGTCCGGCGGGAGCAGGGAAAGACTGGGGGAAAAAGTCCCCCCAGTCTCCCCCTGTGTATCATTACGCTGACCAGATCCGGCTGGTCATGTGACCGCTGGCGTCTGCTTCAATGGAGTCCTATGGACTCCATTGAAAGGATGCACGCAGCTGTGAAAACCGCTGCCTCGCGCATCACGGGGGTTAACGCAAGGTATCAATGCAGGCAGCATTTTTTGCACCTGCATTGTAATATAGCGTTAAAAAGCGGGTGCTAGGGGGAAAATTGCGGGCAGTTTTTCCTCCCTATCGCCCGTGTTTTAACGCTAGGAATGTAATGTGGCCCTAACTCGCTATATTTTCCAAATGTTTACGTATAATATTCATTCGCGGAACATTTTCAACAATTTTTCAAACGGTCTAGCTTTATTTTTAATTGTTAGAAACATCCCTTTTCCAAAATAAACGTGGAATGCTTACAACACATTCCGGCATTCCATAATTAATTTGCAATACAATAATTTGCCCGTCATTAATAGTAACAAACTGTACCCTATACAGATATTTATTGAACTTTCAATGCATTCTGGACAAACACGCGGGTTGTATTTATTATCAACATAACCTTCAGTAACTTTCAAACTGGTTTTATGTTGAATTACGTATCCCGAACTACTGGCAGTCCATCTCCTCAATCGTCATCGTCGTAAATCCCCGTCGAAAGATTTTTAAGATCAACAAGTCTTATTGTGTTTGCATGGTAAATAAAAGAGAACCAGTCATCCCATCTGTAGAAAGCTTTCCCCTGGACCATTTCAGGACAGCTACCCTGCGTAAAATGACAAATCGGTCCTTCCTAGAGCTAGGAATGTTAGGGACTGTTCATTGTAGCTTTTTATTTCTGCGTTTAAAGGACTATTGATCATTAGCTGACTGTTCTATTGTGTTCTGACTTATTAACCTATACACTGTACAAGGACAGAGATACGTAAGGACCAAACTTCATCAATCAAAGGCATGTCAGCGAGATAGAACCACATACAACCTTGCTGTTAGCTGGGAGTATTCAATACATTTACATTGCAATGTAGTCTGAATTCTTACATTTTCCATTTATACCACTTTCATTTAGGCTAGCGTCAGACGAACGCATTTTTCGCGTTTTCCGTGAAAATGTGCGTTTGAAAGAATGGACGTATTTTTTCACGGAATACGCGATAGCGGTCATACGATGCGCATTTTCGTCCGTGATTTTGTACGGATCATCAATAAAACTTTTTGCGTCTGGACGTTATATTGGCCGGACATTAGCAGCGTCTGACGTCTCCTAATCACGCACACACGCCGCTAGCAGACGCAGCGCACTCTGTACGTCAGTACTAGCGGTTTGACTTTCTCAAAAAAATGCGTTCGTTTGCCGCTTGCGTTGCGCGGCCGCACTTTCGTGCGGCTGTTCTTCGTATGCAGCCCCGCATTGGACGTCATTTGCTGCTACTACGGCCGTGATAAAGTGTGGCTAAACGCACGTTAATATTGCGTTCGTCTGACCCCAGCCTTTTAACGGCTCGATTTAATTCAGCCTGATCACAAAAAGTTATTGCATTTTCTTCCAGAATTTGGCCATTTTTGGGTTTGGGTTGGATTTCCTATAAAAAAAATTACATGATTATTGTCACTTACTAATAATGAAAAAATATAACGAAGAAATAAATAATTGATTATATATAGTGATAATAAATTATTTATTTATTCATTATATTTTTTCATTATTAGCAAGTGCCAATAATCATGTAAATTTTTTATTAGAATTATTATTACTTTATTATTATTTATTATATATAATGATAAATAATAATAAAATAATAAATAAAAATAAATAAATGATTTGTTATTATTAATAATAATTTTAGCTTTACCAATTCAATCAGAATTTAGCGGTAAGTCAGTTTTCACAAACACATCAAGAGCTGAAAGGTCTTGATAAATGGATTTTTGGGCAGGGAAACAGGGAAAACCACTCTGAAATCACAGTGAATAGCCCTAATGTTAATACTAGTGTTGATTTAGGGCTACTTTTAGGGTGCAGAACATTAAGGCTGGTGTCAGACGAGTGCATTTTGTACGGACTGTGCGCCCGTGCAGTACGGACACACTTTCTCACGGAAGACGCAGTAGTGGCCACACAGTCCATTTTTTTAACTGACGTTATTTTTGACGGATGTAAAAGGGAAAATAAATTAAATATGAAAACCATTTTGTCCGTCAAAAATGCTGGACGCACAAATGCAGTCCGTCTGACCTCGTTCATCACTCACACACAAAGCAATGCGGACGCAGCGCATTCCGCACGTCCGTTCTAGCAGTTTTCCGTTCTTGCCTAACTTGCGTCCGTTTGCTGTGTGTGTTGTGCGCCTGCAGTTCGGTGCGGACGCGCTTCGTGTGGGGGGCTCCATTGGCGATTATTCTATGCTGCGACGGACGTTATTATGTGCGCAAAAACGGACGTTCACACTGCGCTCGTCTGACATGAGCCTTAGGGTTAACTTTAGGGTTAGGGTTACTAACGATGGTTAATTAGATAGGAAATCTGTTTTATTCAGGCTTAATATCAGCCTAAACTTTATCAGTAAGGGGTCATTTATCGAAATTTGGTCGTGGTCGAATCCATTCAATTTGAATCAGCCAATATTTAGAAAAAATATCAGTTGAAACTTGGCCAGATTTTTTTTTTACGAAAAGTGCGTTGAGTGAATGAAATCGAGTCCTGTGTCTGTAAGACATCTTATGCTCGGATCTGAAAACTGCCATCTATTAACAGGTCTGCCAACCTACAGGACATACTGTAACTATGTTTACTTTAGCGTAACATTGGAAACCATTAAGTCTATCTGTGATGATCAGCCTCTTGACTGAGCTTTCTGGGTGGCTCGGTAATGTTATAGTCACAGTAAAGAGCAAATAAATTGCGGTGGCTACCTAGCAAATCACTCATGATACACATTTGGAAACTGAAGCAGCACTTAACCAATTTGATAAGGAACTACATGATGTTGGATGTTCAGACCCAGCAACAGCACATGTATTATGTGACCCCCAGGATTCTAGAACAGAATACGTTGTGCAAAGATTAAAGGGTCTGTATTGAGGAGGACAGTGAGATCTTAACATGTACAGCTTGGAAAAAAGACGAGACAGAGGAGATATGATAGAAACATTTAAATACGTAAAGGGAATCCACAAGGTAGAGGAAGGGAGTATATTTAAAAGGAAACAAAGTAGCAAAACAAGAGGACATAGTCTTAGATTAGAGGGGCAAAGGTTTAAAAGTAACATCAGGAAGCATTATTTTACTGAGCGGGTGGTGGATACATGGAACAGCCTTCCAGTAGAAGTGGTAGAGGCCAAAACAGTAATTGAATTTAAGCAAGCATGGGATAGGCATAAGGCTATCCTAAACAAAAGATAAATCCAGGTAAAGTATCCATGTAATTGGGCAGACTAGATGGGCCGAAAGGTTCTTATCTGCCGACGTTTTCTATGTTTCTATGTTTCTAAGGAAGAAAAAGGACTTGGATCGTAAGTTCCATCAGCAACAGGATCCTCCGATACTATGGTATCTTTAAGTTATGTTTTGAAGAAATGTATCACCCCCTTGTCCACTTGTCTTGTAGAGCGCTGTGAAATCTGCTGGTGTTATATACATGTTAATAATAATCTATTACTAGATGCTTGTCAAACGTATCGAGGACGTATCGAATGGAACAGCGATAACAAAAAAAATAGTAAATCGATATTAATCAAAGTACGCAAAGATGCTGCCTACCAAGCCTAAAACTACAGAGTCAACAGTGGATTTGTTCAAGTAGTGTGACTCTCACAACTGTTTGCTCAAGAAAGCTTGAAACTTTCAGGAATGTATCTACACACTGTTAAAACACACGAGGACTGCGGCTCTCGTGTTAACACTAGGGCTGCCAGAGGACCAGTCACTAACACAGGCCTCGATCCTCCTTCGTGTGCTTAAAGGGTTAATCCATAATTACCTCCTAACGAGACTACCGGAACAAGAGACGTGACACGTGACAGCTACAACATATAAGGGTCTATTCACTAAAAGGTGAAACTCAGGAGAATTGTCAGGACAAGACAAAAATCTAGACCAAAAAAGGTGATTTGGAAAGTGAGATAAATAGGAGAATTTTTGTGGTTTGGCTATTTTGACCTAGAATTTTCACTTCTCCTGACTTCACTCTTTAGTGAATAGACCCTAACAGGGTTATTCAGAGAAAGGTGAAACTCTGGAGAAGTGAAAATTCTAGGTCAAAATAGCCGATTTGGAAAGTGAGATAAATAGGAAAAATTTTCTGGTTTGGCTATTTTGACCTAGAATTTTCACTTCTCCAAAAGTTCTCCAGAGTTTCACCTTTCTCTGAATAACCCTGTATATTATTTCACTTAAACAAAATACTGTGCCAATGGAGAAGAAATGTGGCAATTAAACATACAGGGTTATTCAGAAAGAGGTGAAACTCAGGAGAATGACTAGAGAATGGAAAATTCTAGGTCAAAATAGCCAAACCAGAAAAATTCTCCCATTCATCTCACTTTCCAAATCGGCTATTTTGACCTAGAATTTTCCATTCTCCAGTCATTCTCCTGGTTTTCACCTCTCTCCTGAATAACCCTGATAATAAACAGATCGCAGCAACAAGTAGACCAATAACAGAAAAAAATCCAAGTAATAATAACTCTACATAAGGACAAAAGATAAGACGGAGAAATTGAAAATGAAGATATATATATATATATATATATACCCACACACACACTTTACTTACTTCCTCCAACTCCTGGAAACAACTTTCCAGCTGGCTCATTGTGCAGAGCTTCACCCCTAGGGACCAAGGCTCCTAGGACATGTTGTCTGCTCGGCAGGTTGGATCTGCTAAGTCACAGAGCTGCAGGTTGAGACATTATACATATTGTGAACAGTCACCTCTCATGATGTCCCCAGTCGGAGGCGGGTCACACCTTTCATGAAATGTTTCCCCCCTCCTACACCAACAAATGCATCTCCTCCCCAGCCCTGGCAGCGAAGTCCTCTGGAGTTATTTTGTCTGTGTAGTGCACTTGTTGAGCAGGGAGCTCTGCCAAGTTCCCCAGGGAAGCTGCATAGAGAGATACTAATCTCTGGTTGCTTGATATGACAAAGCTCAACCGTCACCGCAGGTTCAACGTGTTTCTTCCATGTTTCAGGGGAAAAAAGGAACTTAGTATCTGCAATCTAGATTGAAATATATGTGCCAAGAGGAGGTGCAATAAAATATATACTTTATTTCCCAAACATTAAGATGCAAGTAAAACATAACAGACCCCCAAGTGATTAACTGTCACAGAGCTGTCAGGCAACATAAATGACTGTTATTTTAATAAATGCAGGGATGGATTTTATGGTTTTATGGCACGCAGCTGGCACCAAAATGCAAACTATGTGAGGGGTAAGGCTAATGTCAGACGAACGCAGTGATCACGTCCGTGTTGCCGCACAGTTTAACGTCCGTCGTAGCATAGAATCATGATCAATAGAGACCCACACACGAAGTACATGTGCAGTGCAGTGACGGTGAGGTCAGTGGCTGGTGAGGCACTGGCTAGTATCAGAGCCAGATATACACAGGGTTACACAGTCACAATTTACGCATTTGATTATCGTTATATAGGAGAATAGAGTTTCACTATTTATACTCATGTTTACCAATTAAAATACCAATAGAGGGCGTTATTACACTCTTACTTTAAAGTAAAGTTGCACTTACAATACTGACAAATAGAGGGCGCTATTTGCGCCTCCTATTGGTCACTATTGTAAATACATATGCTGTGTAGGCAGGGCTTTTCAGCAATTATGCAGAGACGGCGAGCCAGCCAGCTAGCTAGCTTGCTTTTTTTAGTGTAAAAAAGGGTCAAAGATTATATCTGGTGGCCAGTGGCGTAGCGTGGGTTGTCAGCGCCCGGGGCCAGCCAAGAATTGTGCGCCCCCCCCAACCTGTGGACACGTTATCGATATTGCCCCAGCTCTCACATGGATATTGCCCCAGCTCTCACATGGATATTGCCCCAGCTCTCACATGGATATTGCCCCAGCTCTCACTTGGATATTGCCCAGCTCTCACATGGATTTGCCCCAGCTCATGGGATTTGCCCCAGCTCACACATGGATTTGCCCCAGCTCACACATGGATTTGCCCCAGCTCATGGATTTGCCCCAGCTCTCACATGGATTTGCCCCAGCTCTCACATGGATTTGCCCCAGCTCATGGATTTGCCCCAGCTTACACATGGATTTGCCCCCAGCTCATGGATTTGCCCCAGTTTACACATGGATTTGCCCCAGTTTACACATGGATTTGCCCCCAGCTCATGGATTTGCCCCAGTTTACACATGGATTTGCCCCAGTTTACACATGGATTTGCCCCCAGATCATGGATTTGCCCCAGTTTACACATGGATTTGCCCCCAGCTCATGGATTTGCCCCCAGCTCATGGATTTGCCCCAGCTCACACATGGATTTGCCCCAGCTCACACATGGATTTGCCCCAGCTCACACATGGATTTGCCCCAGTTTACACATGGATCTGCCCCAGCTCACACATGGATTTGCCCCAGTTTACACATGGATTTGCCCCAGCTCCCACATGGATTTGCCCCAGCTCTCAGTCACATCCATGGATACTTGCCCCAGCTCCGGCAGGGGTTGAGGGGACCCAGATGCCGGGCAGTGGGAGTGCCTGCCCGGTCCTGAACAGTCCATCCTGTTGAAGTGGAGGCGGCTGCGTGCGTGCGCAGGTCACGCGGTCCGGCCAGTCAGGTGGTACAGAGACTCAGTACCACCTGATTAGACGGACCACGTGACCGGCAGCGCCTGCACGCAGCCGCATCCCCTTTAACAGGACGGACTGTTCAGGACCGGGCAGGCACTCCTGCTGCCCGGCATCTGGGTCCCCTCAACCCCCAGGCCAGTTTTAGGGGCGCAAATGCTAACAAAACTGCGCCCGGGGGCCACGGCCCCCCCAGCCCCCCCCCACGCTACGCCACTGCTGGTGGCAGGTCAATAGAATAGTCAGCTCACTAAGTTTTCACTGTAGTTCATTCCCAATGTCTGTGGAACTTGACTCACTGTTCTTTGGGGGAAAAAATAATGAACTGTGGGGGTTAATGACTGATATATAGGGCATAGTGATTAAATTATTATTATTGGGGAGATCATTTCTGAAATGCGGGCTGTGCATAATACTGAGGTCCCCACCTCCAACCCACAACCCACCTTGTGCGCTATACACAGTCGTGGGAGGCTGTTGTGTGTTATATGAGGAAGTAATTCCTTCCTATCTGCAGCTGATCAGAGGTTTCACTGGCATTCCGGATGCTGTATCCAGCTGATCCGCCTCACTTTTGGTGACGTAGGTGCACCAGAAGTGACGCGGTTCGCCATTATGGCAAGTTCGCTCGATTGGCAGAACACCGGCAAACTGTGAAAGTGCAGGAGAAAAAAAAGCGGACAGAGAGAAGAAGCAAGCACAGCGAGGGAGCGAGGAGCAGGTGAGTATGATAACTATTTTCAATAAATAAGCATTTATTTACAGTTTAAATATACACACACACATCACATGTCATTACAACACAATGAGCACATTAATTTACTGGAATGGCAGGGGAGGCTCTGCCTCCCCTGCCACCCCTGACTGCACGTCCCTGGTGCGCACCAAACTGCGCACGCACAACGCACATGGCAAACGGACGCAAGTTAGGCAAGTACGTAAAACCGCTACCATGGACGCGCAGAGTGCGCCACATCCGCGTAGCATTCTGTGTGAGTGATGAGGAGATGTCGGACACAGCCCATTTGCGACATCCAGCACCTTCACGCACACAATGGCTTTTCATATCCTTTTCAACGTTTTATCATTTTTCATATTTCCCATAGTTCCCTTTTTTTTTCTATGTCCGTCAAAAAAAAGGACCGTGTGGTGTCTACAGTGTCTTCCGTTAGTACGTCTGTCTGTTATGCATGCACGCTGAGTGCGCTCAGACTGCGTTCGTCTGACATTAGCCGTACTTGGGCGCTCTTTCGTTTAGTGCACTGCGGTGCGATTTGGCGATTACAGTTCGCCAACCCTGCGGCAAATTCACTATTCTCCGCAGGGTTCCCAAAGAGCTGCTGACCAGCAAACAGATCGCTGCCGACCTCCGAACAGCCCGCCAAACAGCCATTCAGTCCACCGGGGACCGCCGAACTGAAGAAAAAAAAAAAAGCAGAACTCTGCTATTTTTAAAAAGGTGTTTAAAACAAAAATGCATGAAAATGTGTAGAAATAAAAAAAAGTACTATAAAAATAATAAAAAAGGTCTGTTACAGAATAAAACAAAAACACCGTTCAAAAAAAGTGAATCAAACCCCTTTTTTGCTGAATCAAAAATTTTGCATAAAAATCCAGAAAAATACCAAAAAAATCTAAAAATAAAGAACTAAAAAAGCCTTTTGCTGAAACCGAAAAGAATAATGGTTGACTAAAAAATAAAAACAGTAATATTTTTTTACATTGACTCCTACGGGATTCGTCTGTTTTAAACCTGCCGAGATTAACCACCAAAAATCATGGCATTTCACTGACACTTCGATGCAGTTCGGCTTCTCTGAATAGACCAACATTACTTCTCTATGGGACAATTTCACTGATGCCGAAGATTGCTGAATTATGACGATCTGCACCAGGGCCGGCCCAAGCCACTGTGCTGTCTGGAGCGAAGGATGAATTGCTGCCCCCCCACCCCCAAAAAACATGGTGTGTATGAGCATATCACAGAGCGCTACATATCACGGCCCACTGTCCCGCACATCCACATACCGTCACACACACATACACACACTTCCACATACAGACTTCCACGTACACACTTACCGTGTTTCCCCGAAAATAAGACACTGTCATATATTTTTTTGGACCCCAAAAATCACACTAGGTCTTATTTTCGGGGGTAGGTCTTATATTTTATTTTTTTTAATGTACATCATACATTTATTCAATTACAGTTATAGCTCTTTCTTTTTGCACTCGTCTTCTCTGGGGGTCAAAATACCGGTATGTTTCACTACCTAGCGATTCCTCACAGGCGGTGTGCATCTTGTATCACTCTGCCTGTGACAGGAGCCGGCGCTAGAGGAAGCAGCTCTGCTTCCTCCACTGCCGCCGGTATTGCTCCCCTGCACAGCCATGCAATCCATCCCGCTGCACATAACCCGCAATACGAGCGCTGCCATGAAGGGAATCTCAATCCTGCGCAACATACATACGGTAATGCAGCCTCTGGCGCCGGCAAATCTCCCCCGTGGCTCCGCAACTTGGTCTCAAGTTCTCAACTAGGTCTTATTTTCGGGGGTAGGTCTTATATTTTTAGTAGATATGAAAAACCCACTAGGTCCTATTTTCGGGGAAACACGGTACATACTTCCACAGTCACACACATGCCGTCTTACACATATAACACAGCCAGTAACGGTGAGACGCAGACGATTAATGACTCCGGAGGGCACAGAGTTACTGTCGATTATATTTCACAGGGTGCTTCTTTAAATAGGAAGCACCATTAGGAAAATGCTCTTTTTTTCACCATGATTTAATAATTCAGGGAATACTGGGGGGGTAAAAGCCATAAAGCGGCATTAAAACATGCCGCGTCCCAGTCATTTCTGTAATTCCCCCATCAAACCCTGGCAGCTCCATACTAACCCCCCCCCCCCAGTTTAGAAAGGTAAAAATTAGATTTATTTATTTTAGCAAAGTCACCCAGGCCTTGCCAGGCCTGTGAAAAGCAGCTCTCCCAGCTATTAAAAACTAACTACAGCTCCCATCATGTGGTGGGGGTTGTAAGAGAGCTGCAGATTGTCTTCAATCTGGGCCCGTGCAACCCTCAATTGGCAGCTCCCTCAGGACTCTGGGATAGGGTGCCTGTCCAGGCCTTCCCTCAACCAGGACAGAGGAGCTGGCAGTGCTTTATGGGGGCAGCAACATGTCCCTGTGAGGAGGGATGGGCGGGAGGGGAACCTCCATAACACACACGGGAGGGCACAGAGTCTGCTGTATGAAATCAAGCCGGGCCTACCTCCTCAGCAGCCTCATGGTTCCCCGGGATTCATTTAAAGGCACGCACTTGCCTATGCCATCAAAGCCCTGCCGCGCATGTCACGTGACAGCAGGGGTCAAGTCCTGGGAAAAAAAGTGAGGGAACTCACCCAAGATTTCCACGATCCCCACTACCTGAAAAAAATGCAGGCATGCATATATATATATATATATTTAACATAGGATTAAAGGTAATATCGGTTTTCAAAAAAAATTTAAAGACCATTTATTCTTTTCATTTTCATCAAATACTCTTTTTTGAACATCTTTTTGTATTTATAAGATGAAAGTTTTGTTTCCCAATTTTTTTAAACTGCTTTTTTTTTAATTCTCTAATTGGTCCTTTTATTATTTTTAAAGGACCTTGTTTATTATTTAATGCATTTTTATTATTTTAAACACCTATTAAAAGAATAGAGTTCCGGTGTTTTTGTTGTTTTTTTGCAGTTTGGCGGTTTTTGCCGACGCCGATAACTGCTTCAGCAACTCCAATTTCTGCAAAATATAATGACAATTCTCTAAATAGTGAATTCACTATATTTTTGGTGAAGTGGAATCTGCAAAGTAAGGCAAAAATCAAAGCACTGAAATTACGGTGCTTTATGAATAGACCCTATTGTCAGTTTATTTTTTTACCATGAAAAAAATTAGGGAAATAATCCCAGTCAGTTTATAATGAATATAACTATTACATAAATCATAAAATTTTACATGACATACTTACCTTTTCTGTTCTCTGCAGTGGGGTCCACAGGGCCTGTGCAGGGTCGCACTGTGTGACTTCATGCAGCCAGTGCCTGCACGTGATGTGTCTGCTTGCCAGGCACTTCAGTCTGTCCTCCAGCCACGACCGGACTGGGAAGCAAAATAGGCCGGGGCTTTTTAAACTGAACAGACCACTTTTGTCTATCTATCTATACAGAGATACAAATATATATTTATACATACATACTTACTGTATATGGGAGCCTACACATACATGTACCTAGTATGTGTGCCCACACACCTTTCATATAAGTGTGCCCACACAACCCACTACATACATATATGTGCACCTACACTCCCCTATTGCATACCATTATGTGCGCCTACACCCTCATATTTATATGTGCACCGACACACTAACCGCCCAATATATATAACCGAAACACACACCTAACCAGACTCATGCATCTAAACACACACACACCTAACCAGCCTCGTACATCTAAACACACACACACCTAACCAGCCTCGTACATCTAAACACACACACACCTAACCAGCCTCGTACATCTAAACACACACACACCTAACCAGCCTCGTACATCTAAACACACACACACACCTAACCAGACTCTGCATCTAAACACACACACACCACACACCTAACCAGCCTCGTACATCTAAACACACACACACACACACCTAACCAGACTCCTGCATCTAACACACACACACACACACACACACACCTAACCAGACTCCTGCATCTAAACACACACACACACACACCTAACCAGACTCCTGCATCTAAACACACACACACACACACACACCTAACCAGACTCCTGCATCTAAACACACACACACACACACACCTAACCAGACTCCTGCATCTAAACACACACACACACACACCTAACCAGACTCCTGCATCTAAACACACACACACACACACCTAACCAGACTCCTGCATCTAAACACACACACACACACACACACCTAACCAGACTCCTGCATCTAAACACACACACACACACACCTAACCAGACTCCTGCATCTAAACACACACACACACACACCTAACCAGACTCCTGCATCTAAACACACACACACACACACCTAACCAGACTCCTGCATCTAAACACACACACACACACCTAACCAGACTCCTGCATCTAAACACACACACACCTAACCAGCCTCGTACATCTAAACACACACACACCTAACCAGCCTCGTACATCTAAAACACACACACACCTAACCAGCCTCGTACATCTAAACACACACACACCTAACCAGCCTCGTACATCTAAAACACACACACACCTAACCAGCCTCGTACATCTAAACACACACACACCTAACCAGCCTCGTACATCTAACACACACACACACACACACACACACCTAACCAGACTCCTGCATCTAAACACACACACACACACACCTAACCAGACTCCTGCATCTAAACACACACACACACACACCTAACCAGACTCCTGCATCTAAACACACACACACACACACACCTAACCAGACTCCTGCATCTAAACACACACACACACACACCTAACCAGACTCCTGCATCTAAACACACACACACACACACCTAACCAGACTCCTGCATCTAAACACACACACACACACACCTAACCAGACTCCTGCATCTAAACACACACACACACCTAACCAGCCTTGTACATGTAAACACACACACACCTAACCAGCCCTGTACAATTAAAAAAAAACACATTTTAAAATCTATATTAATTCAGAAATTAGTAAATTCTTGCCCCCTCTCCTGTTTACCTTCTGTGCAGGGATTGGGCCACCAAATCACTTCATGCTGGTGGTCCTAGTTCTTTCAAAGGGCAGAGGTGTGCAGAGATGGGGGGGCACGTGCTTCCCTCTTTGGTGGTCTGAGTCGGGTCCCTCCCCTCCCTGAGATTTGATGGCCTGAGTGGGAGGAAGCCTCATCTGATGCCTGGGTGGGAGGAACCCTGATCTGATGGATTGGGTGGGAGGGACCCTGGCTGTCTCCTCTCACACTGGCCACATGACAGTGAGTCCGGCGCCTACAGGCACTCTATACAGAGTGCACCGTGTGCTGGACCCACTGTCTGAACAGCGGAACGCCTTGCAAATACGATCTGTATGCACAGACTGCAGTGCTCCACCAGTGAGGGAGTGCAGAAATCAAAAGCCCTAATCAGTAACTAGGGATTTTGATTTTTGCGCCCCCTGCCACCACCGGAGCAGATGTGTCTTGAGTACGCCAGCAAATCTTTGAATGACGCGAGGCCGAAAGTGTGGGCCAGGAGAGCTCTGGAGCAGCTGTGTTCGAGCGGGCGCTTCTCTCTCTGCCTACTTGAAAAGTTTAACGTGGGAGCAGCGTTCCTGCTGCGTTCCCACTGCAGAAAAAGTGCGGGAACGCCGTTCCCACGCGTTCCTGCAGGACTCGAGCCCTGCGTGACAGGCTCTAAGCACCGCGTTGTGTCTCACAGGCGCACTGCGCTGCAGGAGAGACTACAGCCAGGCTGCATCACTGGTAAAACTTAAGCTGAAGGCCTCCATGCCTGCTGAAAGGGGCGAGGGCTGCAGTCACATGCTGGAGGGGCAGGCACGGCTTGGTTTTCAACGGAACACTGTCCTGCAGCCGTGTCCTGGCTGGCGGCCTTTGAAAGAGCAGCAAAATGCTGCCCCTGACAAAGTGCTGCCTGGAGCGGCTGCTCCACCCCGCTCCATGGACGGGCCAGCCCTGATCTGCACTGTATTTCACTGTCAATATGCCTTTTTTGGGCAAATTGACAACTTTCTGGATAGCCAAACTGCCACAAAAATTCACCATTCAGTGCAATTCAGGGGCAAGTTCGGCACTTATTGAATAACCCTTGAAGTGTTTGTATTATGGTTTCAGGGGAAGAAATGATAGGTGAATTCATAGCGGATGATATTGTAATACAAACTTGCTTTGGAAGTGTAGGTTTCAACCCCCAGAATAGGTGGTTTTCGTTAGGCACAGAGTGAATCGGTGAAGGTGTCAGCCGTATGTCAGCAGCTGTATATGACTTGTACATTCATTGGCGAAATAGGAATCGCATTTACCATAAAAATGCGCAACCTCTATATTGTAAATTGAGTTCTCACAAATCCGTACATGAACATTTATATAGTTACAACGTGCTAGTCAGTGAATTTTTTACTGTTACAGTGATAATGTAAAAGTTCGTACAGTAACATGTTAAAGTTACGTTTTCAACCTGCAAGTCCGTACTTTAATATTTCCACTTTTATATTTACAACCTGCAAGTCCCTCATTTAATAATTCACTGTTATTGTCAGGGGTGTTCTTCGAGGGGACAAAACCCAGGTGCAGAGGCAGGGGGTGAGAGCCAAAGTCTCAGTACAGAAAGGCAATCCAAACATGGTAGTCAATAAGAATCCGAGATCAGGGGCAGGCAGCAAAAAAGGAATAACCAGAATATTAGCCAGGAACTGATACACAGGAAAAACATACGCTTCACTAGAGTTTCCCTGCTAAGGATGAGAACAACACTGAAGCAGTGTGGAACTGCTCAGCTGGACCTTATATAGATGATGATGTGGTCAAGCTCTTCCACGGGAGCGTACCCCTGGCCAACCAGCTCACTTCCCAGGGCCAGCCAATCAGGAGGCCCCAGAGGCAGCTGTCTCAGTCCCCCATTAGGTCCGCTGGGTTTGCGGGCTTTCCCCTAGGCCCAACTGCCATCCAATCCAGGCGCCCGCAACTGCTCCGATGACGTCACACACCGAGGCCCGGCCTGCCCCACCCAGTGTGTCTTGCATTTACGAGACCTACAGTAAAAACACATGTGTCCAGAGTTTACAGTAAAACATCCATTTACAGGGTTTATAGTAAGACTCGTATTTGCGGGATTTCAGATTTCAACAACATTTCCCGGGTTTTATATTGAAATGCGCAAGTCTGGGATTTACAGAAATACATTGAAACACGGAAAGCACATCCATGCACACGTATTAACACTCTCTTTTCTTGCTTTTTTTTTTACCAGCCTGATAGTTTAATTAAACAGGGACATTTGTCAGAAATCGCCTCGGGCTGAATCAACTGATATTTTAAAAATATATAATGTCTGCAAGCAGCTGATATATATATATTTTTAAATTGGCCAATAGAATTAAATTGACCCCTTAGTATCCACAGTAACTGTTGGTGCCCGGACGGTATAGAGGAATATGTACAGCCGTATGGATTTTAATTAATAGAAATTATGACCCTTTGTCGGCCTCTAAGGCTGGGGTCAGACGAGCGCAGTGTTAACGTCCGTGTTGCCGCACATAAGTACCTCCATGATAGCATACAATTGTGTTAAATGGAGCCCCACACACGAAGTACGTCCGCACAGAAGTGCGGAGGCTGACGGACGCTGCAAACGGACGCAGGTTAGGCAAGAACGTAATACTGCTAGAACGGACGTGCGGAGTGCGCCAGGTCCACAACGTCCGCATAGCTTTGTGTGTGAGTGATGAAACGAGGTCAGACGGACTGCATTTATACGTCCAGCATTTTTGACGGACAGAATGTTTTTCATTGTAATTTATTTTCCCTGCTACATCAGTCAAAAAATACGTCAGTGAAAAAAACGGACTGTGTGGCCACTACCTTGTTGTCAGTCAGTAAGTACGTCCGTACTGCACGGACGCACAGTCCGTACAAAATGCGCTCATCTGACCCTAGCCTACGAGATGTGCCTGAGACCCAAAAATGCACAACAAGTAACACAGAATTTTTTCTCCCCTAGGAGCAAAGGTATTGGTAATATATTTAACAGACAACTATCTTCTAGTATAAATCTTATATGGTAATAAGTATATTCATGTCACATATATACAAGGCTAGATGTATGCATGTGTACATGAACGTGAGTAATAAATGCAGTACAAAGACGGTATCTCAATGTCCGATGTATATCCAAAAAGGAATCAGAGTTCAATATGCACAATATAAATCAGTCCTATAATATATATATATATATATATAATCAAATGAACTCTGGAAAGAAACGTAGGCCCCTCCGTAGATGAAAACACGTTTGCTGGTGGATTCAGGGCAGTGTGCTGTAAAGTAGACAAAAGCAGAGAGAACACATTGTGCGGTACATGGCTGTACTGTCCCTTCTGCTCCCCCTATGGGGTACTTACAAGATACAGAGCCCCTTGTCCCGTTCTGAGGAATTTGGGCCTGGAGGTCCTTACAGGTGACCTTCAACCGCGTTCAATTCCATGGAGTCTTTATTACTCACGTTCATGTACACATGCGTACATCTAGCCTTCTATATACTGTATATGACATGAATATACTTATTGCCATATAAGGCCCGTCTCAGACGAGCGCAGTGTTCACGTCCGTGTTGCCGCACATTTGTACGTCCGTGATAGCATACAATTGTGTTAAATGGAGCCCCACACACGAAGTACATCTGTACAGAAGTGCGGACGCATGACGGATGTGGCAAACGGACGCAGGTTAGGCAAGAACATTAGACATGTGCACAGCACAATTTTTTTTTGAACTAATGGATTAGTCCTAAAATGCAATTTATTTAGTTGCTAAAGAAATTCGTTTTCAGTTCTTTAGTATGAAAACTAATTTCATTCATCCGAAAACCAGTGGATACAATTACTATTGTAGTGGTGGCTCCTCAGAGGGCTGAGATCACTGCTTGTTACAGTATCTCTCACTCTCAGCACAATGTGGGCAATATTACATAGTTGGTGCTAACTTAACCAGAGCTGTTGTAATCTTCCCAGAGCCATTATAGCCTATGGAGGTTTTCAGTTTACAACAGCTCTGGTTAAGTTAGCACCAACATTGTAATACTGCCCCGTGTCAGGCAAAGCTGTTACAGTAACTGACTGCTGCTCATCACAGCGCTCAGAGTTTCAGTATATATAAGAGGTTAGAACAATATTATTTCCTTGTTTTACTGAAACTCTGAGAGCTGTTACAGTTACTGTAACAGCTGAGCCTGATACATTGTACTGAGAGATAATGTAACAAGCAGCCGATCTCAGCGCTCACAGCCACTGGATTTAAAGGGCTAAAAAAAAAAAAGGCCCCTCTCTGTATAATATATAGAACATCCTCCTGAATTAATTAATGTCCCTCTCTGTATAGAACATGCTCCTCAATTTATACATTTCTCTGTATAATGTATATAACATCCTCTTGCATTAATACCCCTCTCTGTATAATGTATAGAACATCCTCCTGCATTAATTAATGCCCCTCTCTATATAGAACATCCTACTGCATTGGCATGTGGAGGGTGCAGAACTTCGGATGTTGCAATGTTGCGCTCTTCATTGCTGGTCTCCTTCACTCATCAATGTAATATCACAAAAAGGACTGAAACTAAAATGTAGTGCATTTTATTTTAGTTTCTTTCGTTTTTTGTACTGAGCAGTTTCGTTTCTCTTGAGTCATACGAAAACTAAATTATCCAAAAATTCGGACTAAATCGTTTTAGTACTAAAATGAATGCACATGTCTAAAGAACATAATACTGCTAGAACGGACGTGCGGATTGCGCACGTCCGCAACGTCCGCATAGCTTTGTGTGTGAGTGATGGAACGTGGTCAGACGGACTGCATTTATACGTCCAGCATTTTCGACGGACAAAATGTTTCATTTTAATTTATTTTCCCTCCTACATCCGTCAAAAAAACCGTCAGTCACAAAAATGGACTGTTTGGCCACTACTGCGTCTTCCGTCAAAAAGTGCGTGCGCACTGCACGGGCACACAGTCTGTAGAAAACGCTTTTTTTGAAATTTAGTAAAATGAAAACATATTTTAGGTTCTTTAATAGTGCAGGTACAGGTATACTGTATCTAACCAGGTAAATACTGTGAGTAAATTTCCATTTAGATTTCAATAATTTACAGAGCGTATAGTTATTTTATCATCCAAACCTTTGTGGTTATATATTCAATAAGGAATTTTTGTTAAAGAATTGAAATGGGAACCTGTTCCTGCATTTTTCAGAGAAAATATCCAATTTTAACCAAAAAATTAAAAAAAGGAAATATGTGTTTTGGAGGATGGTGTTTTATGAATAATATGACTGTGTATAAAACACTGGCCTTGCTCCCATCGTGGGAAATGAAAAGGTGAGTAATGGCAGTGGTATTGCTCATTTTATACGTGACAAATGGACAATGCCATCGCTTTGGAACTAAGAATGAATAGGTTTTTTTTTGTTTTCTTTTAGATATTCATTGTCACGTTTGGTATCAGTGCAAAGGCCAGACTCTGACCTGTCCAATGAAACCTCACTTGCCCTTGTGAGTTGTAAAGATTAGTGGTGCAGGGTTCTAAAATCGCCCCCCAAGATCTTCGCTGCAGTACAGCGATTTCGGTTTTTGAAGTACCCTTTTCATAACCACGGATTGTGCCATCACATCCATACTTGTTGGTGACATGAGAAATGAGATGGTTAGTTACTGCAGCATCATTTTTCACTTTATATTTGAGAAGTGAAAAATATAGCTGTGTTAGAAAGAAAAAGAATAAAGACATTTTTATTTTTAAGAACAATATGGTCGTGTTTGGTATCATTGGAAAGGCCATTCTCCAGCCTTTCCAGCGATACCTCACATGACTCTGTAGCTGCTATGGGGTTGGAGATACAGTGGTCCAAATGCCCATAAATGCAGACATATTTATCCTTTCTCTGCGCCTATTCTGGGGCATGGGCCTGGAGCTGCTGCTCCATCAGCCCCTATGTTAATCCGGCCCTGCATGGGGTCAATTTGGAGTTTAGACCTACAGGAGTAGATGTGCTTCTTTACACAGGGCCTAAAAACTCTCAACAGAAAAGGCAGACAAACCAAATAACAATTATTATTGTCATCATTTATATAGCGTCAACAGTTTCCGCAGCGCTTTACAATAACCAAAGGGAACAAGATACAGATAAATGGACATAGGATTAAAATATCGCCCCTAGTGTTTCCATCCTAACGCTAAAGTTAGTGCTCACCTGTGTGAGTGTTAATGTTAGCTGTGGTTGCCCTAGCGCAGGCGCACCATATTACAATTCGAATGCTAAAGGGTTAAAAAACCTGTTAGCGATTCAGATCTTACGCTTTTCAGCGTGAGCTTACTGTACTTTGCGCTCCCTGTGCTTAACATGGGGAACGCAAAGTGTTAATTAGCATTAGGATTACAAAGTCCTATCGCTAATTACTGTCCTGCTGCGGTTAACTCGAAAGTGAACCACAGCTATGACCTGGTGTTAACAGATTCCGCTTCTAAGTAATCCATCAGCACCAGTAGAAAATCCCCCAAAAATTGCATACTCACCTCCCATCCCGCAGCGAAAACAGTGGCTCCATCCGCTTCTTCTTGCCGCCGGGAGCAGAGAGAGACTGGGGGAAAAAAGTCCCCCAATCTCACTCTGTAGATCACTACGCCGACCTGCTGGATCTCACGAGGTGAGATCCTGCAGGTCATGTGACCAGCAGCGTTAGCCTCAATGGAGTCCTATGGACTCCATGTAGGGGATACTCGCTGTGTCGCTTAGCGCTGCTGGGAGCATACTGAGGCTTAGCACGGGTTATGGTGCAGGCTGCTGGATTAGCACCTGCCCTGTAATATCACCCTAAAATGGGGACACTTAGGAGAAACCTGCAGGCTCAGGTTTTTATCCTTAGCGTCCCCATTTTAGCGTGATGTTTGTAATATGGCCCTAGGCGTAGAGGGCCCTGCTCATTGGAGCTTACAGTCTAGAGGGATTGGGGTTGAGGAAGACAAGGGGAATTTAACTGGACAGCAGAATCATTGGTGTCAGTGATTTGGGAATGGAGGGGCCATTGAAGCAGCTTCAAGCAAGAGATGGGTTTTGAGGGATTTCTTGAAGGCCTGAAGATCAGGGGAGAGTTTGATAGGGTGAGGCAAGTTATTCCACAGGACCGGAGCTGCCCTTGAGAAGTCTTGGAGGCGAGAGTTGGCTGTGCGGGTGTAGACAGATGACATGTGAAGATCGCCCGCCAACTGGAGATGTCCAGACAGGACATGTTTGCATAATAATAATAATAAATATTGATTGAGGATGAATGGTGACAATGATCCAAATAGAACATTTTTTGTGTAGAAAGCAGACAGTGTAGTTGAGGAACGCGCTTCTGCTAACAACCAATAAAGACTTTAAAACAGATTATTTGAATGGAAATCATAACACAGCATTGCTTGTTAGATTATGGTGAAATTAAAAAGATCTAGACATTTGGTACTTCCAATTTATGCATAAAAACATGTCTCTGGTGACATCAAAAAACTCAGAAGGATATTGTACATAATGTACAAATTAAGATTTATTTCCCCTTTACTGTAACTTGTAAAAAGCCCCAATGAAATAATCCCATGTCGTTTTTGTAGAAATCTGTAAAACACATGATATTTTGTTCACAAATCAAGTGTCGTTTAGATGCCGTCTGTTCTGTCTGCAGTCCCAGCGTCTAAGCCTCTAAATATCCTGGGGCCTCTGAGGCCCCAAGAGATGCAAAATTACATCTTTCAGCTCCACCGCTTCTAATTATGTTGTGTAACTCTATAGATGAATACAAAAACCTAAAGAGCCCACATATGCTTTGTTTGTTCACAAATTAGTCCTTTGAGTGCCAGAGGAGGGCATCTACACTCCCAGGACTTTACCCAACATCATTAGATACATCATTTCCTATTTCCCAAGCTCTGGATTATGTTGTCTTTGTTAATCAGTAGTATTCATATTAATAAATACAAATGGTAACAATTTTACATCAAAATATAGAAGAAACTCTTGCTGAAAATCTTAAGATGTTTATTTTTTCACAGTGCATTCGCATTTAAAGTATCTCTATTGCTTTCTGCCTCTTTGTTGCAGCAATTCTTCTTCCAATGACTCATTGCATCACGTCTCACTCGATCACTACCGAGTAAAACTTGTCTAGTTGGCAATATATTTAATATATTTGATTGATCAGGATGTAGGCTCTTTAAATAAATAATGTTCTAGCTGGTTGCATTGTCACAAAGCCCTTGATATGTTATTTTATAGCATCATCAATCAATTGCTGGCATGGCAGGAATACACTGTATGTCATAATGTATACATCTCTACTAATTATTGTTTTCGTGCGTTTCAGTCACTCAAACTGTTATGAGGTGCATAATTTACAGCACATAGACATGAAATCTCACTGGACTAACACTGGCAGTACATTGGGTTGTAGTAGGTTGAAGCTTTCAGATACTTTAAATGTGGTCCTGTCATTGGATGACATCTTTGTCACAGGTCAGTGAAAATTCTGCTTTGAAGATCTGCCCGGTCATCTAAATGTTATTATTGACAAGTAGAAGCAGCTAGAAGATACAGCCTGACAATGAAGTGGTAAACTATGTAAACTCACAGGGCCCTATTACAAACTTAACGCTAGCGTTAGCGCTCAGATATGTTAGCGCTAACGCTCGCATTAAGTGGCATTACCGCATTTCCCCCTATTCCATTCCAAACAATAACGGGTCAATCATTGATTGATACGGCTTCTGCGGAATCAGTTAGCACCAGCTGAAACCACCCCCCAAATATCAGATACTCATCTCTCATTGTGTGGTGAGAACGGTGGCCCTATCCGTCGCTTCTGGCCGCCGGGAGCAGAGTGAGACTGGGGACAAATAGCTAAAGGCCCGGCAGCACAACCCTCAATGGACTACTATGGACTTCATGAGGTGACACTCGTGGTAGAACGAAAGTGCAGCTGAGAGTATCCAGGGGTTTAGCGCTACCCTGAATCTAAAGGCTAAAGGCCCGGCAGCACAACCCTCAATGGACTACTATGGACTTCACGAGGTGACACTCGTGGTGGAGCGAAAGTGCAGCTGAGAGTATTAAGGGGGTTAGCACTACCCTAAATCAGAGCCTGCCTCGTAATACGGCACTAAAATGGAGATGCTAAGGGGAAACCTGAATGCGCAGTGTTTTTCCCTTCACGTCCCCGTTTAAGCACCGTATTCGTAACAGGGTCCACAGAGTCTGGGTTTTGACTCTGAAGGGTATAGAAAATAGGTGTTGCCTGTAATACATTGTACTCTCATGCTCACCATCAGCTCACCCTTTCAGCCCCCAGACAACTCTGAGGTTGTCCTCCAACTGCCTTGGAGCCGACTTAACTACTATACGTGATTATCTAATGGAGGACTTCTTTCAAGGTAATCCTAAATATGTTTTGCTGCTATGATGTTTGCTGCCAGAGATGCCTGAGGTGCACTGCACGCTGTGTAATTCAGGCCTCTCTTGTAGAATCGGTACTCTGCTTTGCCTAATGGTTTATTCACAAAGCAGTGAAATTTTGGTGCTTTTCACATTGGAGCAGTTCAGTGCACCTCGGCAATTCAATTTCACCGACATTTCAGTGAATTCACTATTTACCAATCCATACGGTAACCGTAGTGCACCGAAGATTGAGTCGCCGAAGCCTCATATATAATTTGACGAATGTTGCAAAGAGCACCGAAGACCTGGCCTTGGCGAAATCTACAGAATTGAATCTAAAAAATAAAAAACAGAAGTCTTCTCCTAATAACCAATTAAAATATATTAAAATGTATCTAAATAATAAAAAAGGTCCTTTAAAAAGAATAAAAGGTCTGTTACAGAATTAAAAAACCGACGTTCAAAAAAAAAATTGAGAAACCAAAATTTCATCTTAAAAATACCAAAAATATAAAAAGGTGTTAAGAAATTAACCTAAAAAAATAATTAGGGGTTTTGCTGAAAATGAAAAAATAAATGGTCTTTTAGAAAAATAAAAAGACATTACGAGTTTATATTGAATCCTATGGGATTTGCTCATTTAAACCTGTCGATCTAAACCACTGAAAATCAGGGCATTGCGCTGACACTACGGTGCAGTTCTGCGTATAGAAGACACAATAGTCTTCCATGGGGCAATTTCGTTGCTGCCGAATTGCGGCAAACTGCAGTGAACTGCACTGCATTTTGCTGTCAATTCGTCAGTATTTGGTTAAATGACATCAGAAGGTGAATTTCACCATTTGGTGCAATTTCGGTCCAATTTGGAGTTTAGTGTATAACCCCTTTAATCATTGAATTGTTGCTGTTTCTTGGGTTTTCTCAGCAAGCATGCTACGATGTGTGTGGCCAAGAGGAATGAATTGCACTGCAGAACAGCACTTCTTGTAGAGTTCGCATGCTGTTTGCTCTTTATTAACCCTTTGGATGCAGAAAACGTGTGGGGAACATCATGGGGTTCCCTGTTATATGCGGAGGACGTTCCCCACACGTCTTTATACCTCCTTATACTTACCACTCCCTCCGGGGTCCCGCGGTGGTTTGACTTCCTTGAATTCAGCCCCCATGTTATACTGCCTACCGGTGCCCTGACGTCATCACGACGGGCGCATTGACGTCAGTTTTAAATGCCCCCGGAAGAGCTCCTCAAAGGAAGGGGGTCCTTTGAACCCCTCTCCCTCCTGGTTTGGGAGGAGATACTAGTAAAAGAGAGGCAGTGCTTGAAAGGTCAGTATGACCTTTCCAGTGCTGCCTCTGTTTAACCACTGAGGTGCCGGTCCGCGATCCGGCGTCGGGTAGCGGAACCCTCTCGGAGGTGCCTGACATCTGGGATGTTAGCCAAGCCTCTGGGGCCTCCCCCACCCGCTGACATCATCACACATGGCGCGATGTCAGATGGAGAATTAACCCCTAGCTGCCAAGGGGTTTCGCTATGGAAACCTTATGGTGGAGATAGGGGGGTCATTTGGACCCAGGTATCTCCTGATTGGTGGCAGATAGTGGGTCATTTTTGGTATCATTGGAAAGGCCAGCGCATGATACCAAACATGACCATGTTACAAGTAACAAAATAAAAATAAAAATATTTTAAAAAAATATAACCGTCCTTTTTGTTGTTTTTAACCTCCCTGGCGGTATTCCCGAGTGTAACTCGGGGTTAAATTTCGCTACCACGAACGGTAACCCCGAGCCACACTCGGGCTGGATACATACTCACCTCCTCCTGGCTCCCTCGCTGTCCCTGCAGTGTGATTGCAGCGAGCTGCTTCCTGGATGGCTCCCTGCGAGTCACATGGTGCAGAGGGGCGGGGCCAGCATAAAAGAAATCTTTTTTACATTTGGATTATACAGTGTAATGTTTATGAACGGCCACTAGGTGGCAGTACAGGATAAGAAATAGACCATACATAATTTCACCCTTGCTTGCAGACAGATTTCAGTGTTTTTTGTTGTATTTTATTGAATATCATTTATTTGCATTATTTTGGATAATTATTTTTGGGAAAATAAATTATCATGTCGTGTTTCAAACTTTATCGGACTCTATTTTTACTATTACTATTTTTTTTTATTATTTACTATTTTTTTTTTATTAATTTTATTTATTTATAAAGGATTTTAGCAGTAAGGACTCTTGATTGCACGGATTTCAGTGCGTGATTCCTAATTATTACAGGCTAACTATGTACAAAAACACGTTTCCTTTAAAAAAAAATTGAGACGTTTTTAGACACAAACAGGGTTATCCAAAGAGATTCGAAAAGTCACCGCACGTTCGGTGACTTTTCGTTCTCTTCAATTCGGTTCCTTTTGCCGATTGCATTTCGGTGACCCTGCGGTGTATTCAGCAAGCACCACAGGGTCCCCGAATTGCAGGGAAAAGCTGCCGAAAACCTGACGAAACCTAACCGAATGCACGCTGAAAACAAGCAAAAACATCTGGATTAACCTTCGAAGAAGCCGTACAGGAGCCGAACAGGAGCCGAACAGGAGCCGAATCACACAGAGCCGAAGCAGCTGTGACGTAGAGGAGGCAGTGAATAAATTAGAAAAACCATTTGTATGAATCTGGGAAAAAGAAACGCTGTTTGCAAAGAAACTACTGAGCGAAAATGTCTGAAATTTTCACAGGAGGTCCAGGGAATGATAATAAAGAGGGCTGTTACAAAAAAAATAAGCAAACTGAAAAAAAAATAAAAAAAAAATCGGACTTTTAATTTTTTTTTAAAAAATTCATAAAAATGCTTAAAGTATCCTAAAAAATCTATAAATAAAGAGACTTTTTGCTGCAGAATTTTATAATGAACGGTTTATTAGATATTGAATTAAAACGGGAATATTTTTAACATTGAAGTCTATGGGATTCTCCTGAATAAATTTGCCGAATTAAACCACCGAATGGCAGAACATTAGGGGAACCTTTCACTGCTGGTTTGTGTTCTCTGAATAGCCGAAGCAGTGCTTTTTCATGGGGATTTCACTGCCCTCGAACAGGGACCGAACAGGCACCGTATGTGCAGGCAATTCGCCAGGATTTGGCGAATTGCCTGCTCTCTGGATAGCCGAATGGCCAGGAAAGGTAACCGAACGCTGATTTTCAGCGTTCGGTTACCTTTCTCAAGCAATTCGAATCTCTTTGGATAACCCTGAAAATTTTGAAAAAATTAGACCGCCAGGGAGGTTAATTAATGCAGCACTATCAGGGTTATCCAAGAGATTCGAAAAGTCACCGCACGTTCGGTGACTTTTCGTTCTCTTCAATTCGGTTCCTTTTGCCGATTGCATTTCGGTGAACCTGCGGTGTATTCAGCAAACACCACAGGGTCCCCGAATTGCAGGGAAAAGCTGCCGTAAACTCACCGAAAACTAACCGAATGCACGCTGAAAACAAGCAAAAACATCTGGATTAACCTTCGAAGAGGAGCCGAACAGGAGCCGAAAAGGAGCCGAATCACACAGAGCCGAAGCAGCTGTGACGTAGAGGAGGCAGTGAATAAATTAGAAAAACCATTTGTATGAATCTGGGAAAATGAAACGCTGTTTGCAAAGAAACTACTGAGCGAAAATGTCTGAAATTTTCACAGGAGGTCCAGGGAATGATAATAAAGAGGGCTGTTACAAAAAAAATAAGCAAACTGAAAAAAAAAAAAAAAAAAAATCGGACTTTTAATTTTTTTTTAAAAAATTCATAAAAATGCTTAAAGTATCCTAAAAAATCTATAAATAAAGAGACTTTTTGCTGCAGAATTTTATAATGAACGGTTTATTAGATATTGAATTAAAACGGGAATATTTTTAACATTGAAGCCTATGGGATTCTCCTGAATAAATTTGCCGAATTAAACCACCGAATGACAGGGCATTAGGGGAACCTTTCACTGCTGGTTTGTGTTCTCTGAATAGCCGAAGCAGTGCTTTTTGATGGGGATTTCTCTGCCCTCGAACAGGGACCGAACAGGCACCGTATGTGCCGGCAATTCGACAGGATTTGGAGAATTGCCTGCTCTCTGGATAGCCGAATGCCCAGGAAAGGTAACCGAACGCTGATTTTCAGCGTTCGGTTACCTTTCTCAAGCAATTCGAATCTCTTTGGATAACCCTGTATGGTTCACACTTCAATTATAATTATTATTTATTTATTTTTTTGAGAAAGTATTTTACCAGGAAGGATGCTTGAAAAAGAGAGAAATCTCAATGTATGTCCTGGGTGGCGAGTATATACCGTTAGGTGTCTTGCCCAAAGACACTTACTGGAGAGGTGCTCTTACCGGGATTGAACCTGTGTCTCCACAGTCTCTCTCCACGGTTATAGAGCAGTGATGTTACCTCTACTCCACCCAACCAGCACTATAATGTGAACATGATGCTGCAATAACGATTTTTTTTCAGTTTTAGCTAAAATCACGTAATCTGACAAGCAGCATGAGCAGGTATGGTTTGCTATACAGCAGCCTGTGGTTTCATTTTTGGATAGGACTCGCCCTCATTAGAGGTGCCTTGACGCTGGCGGGCGAGCCTAGTCTTATAATGGCCATTAATAAGAAACCAAACCTCTAATTGTGTTTAGTTTCACACGGTATAATGGGAATAAGCGCAGATGACATTTTTTTCTTTGTTAAGTTTCACGCTTGTAGGCACATGCCTACTCTGCCTAGTTATAAATCCAGCCCTGCCTATTCCAGGGAAGGTGCTATCTCAGCACCTCACCCCGGAACATAGCGTTAACCTTCCTGATACCTGTATTAGCGCTTTTGCGCCACCGCGAGTATCCACTCCTGGAGCCGATAGGACTCCATGGAAGCTTGCTCTTCTGGGCACAAACTCTGAGTAACCTCGCTCTCACGACATCGTGCAGCACCGCAGAGTGATCGCGGAGGGAGACTAGGAACTGTTTGTATCCAGTCTCATTCTTCTCCAGGGGAGAAGAAGAGGCTGAAGGGCCACCTTTTTAACCGAAGGATGAGTATGGGATTTTTTTAGGGGGAGTTTAGAGCGTATTAAATTATGTAGCATTTGCAGAATCATTTAACACGGTCTTTTAGGAGTTGTTAAAGGTTTTGCTTGCGTTTCCCGACGGTAAATTGCACCAGGACTTTTTAATACTTAAATTGCCTTGATGCTAAATATAGATTGCACTCCCCATGTTAGGTATACTGTATATAGGAAATGCTTAAGTTGGTAGGTTTGCGCAAGCTGCGAGGTGCAAACATTTTCACCTGACTGTAGCATCAAAATCGAACGATTACGTATCGAGACACAACCTGCATAAAGCATACACAGACAGATCCACATTTCTCCACTCTGCTCCCAGGAACCAGCATAAAGCATACACAGACAGATCCACATTTCTACACTCTGCTCCCAGGAACCAGCATAAAGCATACACAGACAGATCCACATTTCTCCACTCTGCTCCCAGGAACCTGCATAAAGCCTACTGTCACGGGGAGGCGATGGTACGAGCCCAGGATGCAGTGATATATACAAGGAGGCCAAGATATGGTGCATAAACAGGGGGTTTATTGTATAGGTATAGAAACAGCAGGAATAACGAGGGACAATGCAGGAAACAGAACTGGCTGATGCTGTGGGCTGAATACTTAATACAGAGGACAGGGGAAATACAGGACACTGAACCAAGAGGACAACACTTAGGCTAGGGTCAGACGAACGTGAGTTCTACATACTGTGCGTCCCTGCATTACGGACGTACGTTAGTACGGAAGACGCAGTAGTGGCCACACAGTCCGTGATCACATCCGTGATTCTTCACGGATCAATATAAAAAAGTGAAATATGAGTTACCAAATTAATTGCAGATTGAAGAAAACGAGGGAAAAAGGGTATAAAAAAGCCATGTTGTGGATGGTGGTTTTTCCCAAGATGGATGCAGTTTAATTATTTGTGTTAGCTGCTACGGGCTACCTGTACCTCAGGAACAAGCGACAACGGCGATCATGGGTTCATCCCATCAACGCTGCTAGATACATGCATGGCCACTTCGTGACACTGTACAGGCCACTGTGAGAGAGGGACCCGGCAAAGTTCTTCAACTACTTGCGGATGTCCATCCCCTCCTTCGACGAACTGTTGTCGAAAGTACGTGAGCCGTTGATGAAGAGGGACACAAACATGAGGGACGCCATACCACCAGAGGAGATGCTGGTCATCACGTTGCGGTAAGTACTATCAAACACCAGCATTCACGACTTCCCTGCCAGTCAGCAGACATGTGCTCGGTGTTCAGAGCCCACATTGTCCGTGTGTAGTGATATGCCCACTAGTCCATTCGCACATGCATACACACACACACACACACACATGCGCAACGCATATCATCACACGTACTAAATAATGCATGACACCGCCAACGATGACATAAAAATCAGTGCACAATAATGTTAATTCCAAACCAAAGAATGAATACACACCATACGTTCATGAACATAACATTTATAAAAGGAAAATGTCAGAGGCCACGAACATGTGGCGAATACAGGGACAACATAGGCTTACAACCCATAGCAGAAACAGGTAAATGACAAGGAAACAAAGCTACAAATCCTCATACTGAGTATCTCGGTCATAAGGACTGGGCATGTGACCTTGGTGGTACTCTGACCCAGGGGGTGGTTGCGACCTAGCACTGGGGGATATGGGTTGATGTCATGGCTGCGGCTGCTGGTAATAACCACTGGCATATTGTGTGTGGGCCACACCGCTGCGAGGTACTGGTGGCCGGCTCAAAATGTCATCGATGGTGTCCAATGTTCTCCGGCGGTACTCCATCTTCTGAGCCAGGCTCATCTGGTGCAACATGGGCAGACACGAATGGTGGAAGGTCATGTCATCGTCGTCCCAGAAGCGGCAATGTGGAGGTGGTGGTGGTGGTGCTGGTTGGTGAGCATCCATAAATGTCACCATGGCATGCTCAAAGTCTGTACCCGTTGGCCTTCTCCTCTTGAGCGCCAGTCTGGTGGTGTCCGATCTCGCAGTATCTGGTTCCTGTGCAGCGGTCTCCTCCTCCTCCACCAACTGTGATTTGGCTCCACCCTGTTCCACATCTTCAGAGCAGGTGGCTGAACCACGTGGCATGACGTGTCGCTGTGCCCCGGATGTTGACGGGACATCGATGCTGCTTGCCATAGGTCGTGGTTCGAGGGTCCGTCGCAGAAATGAGAGCTGCTGGGCATATACATAACTGCGGCCCCTCTTCGCCGCTGATCCAGAGCGTGCCGATTCTGCATCCTTCTTGAGGACCCGTGTGTAATTATCCCTGACCGTCCTCCATTTATCAACGAGCTGCAAACCAGAAGAATTAGATTAGGTGCGGTTCATGCAATGTGATCATAACACGCATTATTTTTTTCCATAGGTATCTTGCCAGTGGATGTGTTTGAAGGACCTGCATTATAATTTCCGCGTTGGTAGATCTACAGCGGGCGACATCGTTCGCAAGGTGTGCCAGACAATTTGGGACACGATGAGGGAGGTATGTTTGCCAACACCCACAGATGAGGCATGGGCACAAATTGCTGCGGGATTCCTGGACAGAGCGAACTTTCCAAACTGCCTGGGAGCAGTGGATGGGAAACATGTCCGCATAGTGAAGCCACTGCAGAGTGGCTCACTGTATCACAATTATAAACATTTTTTTTCAATTGGCCTACTGGCAGTCGCAGATGCCAACTATAATTTTGTCTGTGTCGATGTGGGGTCATACGGGAAGGAATCTGACTCCACACTGTTCATGAACTCCACACTGTGGAATGGAATAGAGAGTGGGACCCTGAACATCCCCAGACCCACACCTTTGCCTGGCACAGACGTGGCAGTCCCCTACGCCTTTGTGGGGGACGAGGCGTCCACACATCTCCTGCGGCCATACTCAGGGACACACCTGACTGTGAAGAAGCGGGTGTTTAATTACAGGCTGTCGCGGGTGATACAATATGTCGAGTGTAGCTTTGGCATACTGAGCAACAAGTGGAGGATATTTCATAGGCCGCTATATGTGCACATAGATTTTTGTGTAGATATAGTGAAATGCTGCTGTGTGTAGTTGCATAATTTTGTTTGTGGGAGGGATGGTTTTAACTTTGATGACTCGTTGTCTGTTATTGGTATGGAGGAATTAATTAATGATGATGTCATGCCTGTGAATCGACACAGCAACAGGTATCGCGATGCCCTGGCAAACTATTTCACTAGCGCAGCTGGTGAGGTGCCCTGGCAGATGGGGAGCATTTGACATGTGACGTTCATAAATCCATTTGTCAGTTACATTTATTTTCAATTCAATATGCATTTGATTATGAATTAAATAATCATATACTCACTCTGCACTTTCTGTTCGTGATCAGACCATTTGTCATATGCAGGGTACACCGCCCTCGCCACTGCTGCCCATGGATCCGTCTTACGGGTCTTGTCCTTATAATGTTCGCTGGCAGTGTCCCACAATTCAGGGTGCTCCCCCACTTCAGTGATAATCCACTCCACGTCCATGTCACCTGCCGCGCCCACAAAACACTCCCCAGTGTCCAGAATACTCCAGCCACACCGGAAGGTTCTGCAGTCTGGACGTTATGTGTAGGCAGCAAAACAGGTGCGTCTGACGTCTCCTCCTCACGCACACAGGCCGCTATGCGGACGCAGCGCACTCGGTGCAGCTGTTCTAGGGGTTGTACGTTCTTGCCTGCCTTGCGTCCGTGGGCCACGGCTGTTGTGCATCCGCTGTTCAGTGCGGACGTACTTCGTGTGTCGGGCTCCAATGGCCATTCTTGCATGCTATCACGGATGTACTTTTGGGCGCCATCACGGACGTTAACACTACATTCGTTTGACCTGAGCCTTACACAAGACACGAGACAGATGGGACAGGAAAGCAGATCTTGGCACCGCTGGGGATCTTGGTACCGCTGGGGATCTTGGCACTGCTGGGGATCTTGGCACCGCAGGAGGTTTGGTACCGCTGGCGATCTGGCACCGCTGGCGATCTGGCACCGCTGGGGTCTTGGCACCGCTGGGGATCTGGCACTGCTGGGGTCTTGGCACCGCAGGAGGTTTGGCACCGTGGTAAGGCAAAGGTATCCAAGGGAGGATCCAGGAGCGTGGTCTGTGGTAAGCCATGGGTCTGTGGGCTGGAGAGATCAGCAGGTCTATGGAAAACAGGGTCTGATACACAGGAGACAAAACTGGTAGGCTACAGGCAGGTAAATGGCAAATTAATACAATGAACCAGCACTGGAGGAAGGGGTGTGCCCTGCTTACAGTATATGGAGAATGTTCCTGGAGGCAACGAGGAGCACCTGGTCACTGCCAATAGCAGAGGCCTGAGCCACGAGGAATACTGCTGATTATGGCAGAGCAGTGCCAGTTCTGCCCCTCCTCTTGCGCCAGCGGCGTGAACCGTGACACATACACAGACAGATCCACATTTCTCCACTCTGCTTCCAGGAACCATCATAAAGGTATCGAGTATTCAGAATGCCGTCCAACGCTATTCTCCAGACTACTCCATTCTTGCAATTGTATTTTATTTGTGCATTTATTAATTTCTGGCTGATTTCTTGTCTTTTAAATCTCCCTCTCCTCTACTTATTATATTCCCTTCTGCTTCTCCCCCTCCTCCTCCTACGTCGTAAATTCTTAAGGGCATTCTCACCAAATCTCCATTCTCTCTTTCCTCTCAACATACACAGACATATCCACATTTCTACACTCTGCTGTTCCACCCAGGCCTGGTCCATATTTCAGGTCTCCTTTCCAGCTGTTTCCACTTCACTCTCTAATTACTCTTACTCAGTCCAAGCTTCCGGACCTTCCCATGCAATCCCCACTATATACTTTCTGGTAACCAGCTTCACCTTCCCTCTACTCCCATTTGTTTCACTTACCCCTGTTCCTTAGAATGTAAGCTCATGGGATGTCTGGCTGAGCATTTGGATAAAGTGCTGCATTTCCTAGTCAAGCTATCCTACGGGTAGGGTTGTCCTTTCCTTATTTATCATATACGTCTCATGTTTGTGCTCCCCCATTGTAAAACGCTAAGGAATATGCTAGCGCTGTATAAATGCCTGTACCTGTATCTGTAACTTTAGCACCAACTATGGAATAGAGCCCAAAATATGCAATGTATAAGTTATTTTATATAGTTTCCTAGGATTTAGGAGCCTATTGCCATACCACATGAAGCCCATGACTGCATCAAAGTACCCAAACTTGATGGGTCCCAACCTTAACTTGGATGTGGGAGAACCAGCTGTGTTTCATACATGCAACCCTACATTACCTGCCTCCAGCAGATTATCGCTCAATTTAGAATAGGGCCCCATGACTTTTCATTATCTTTGTGACTTGATAAAAAAAATAGTAATATAATTTTGAGTAAAACCTTTACTACAATAATAATAGTAATATAATTAATAATTGTCCCACCTAGGGGCAGTATTACATAGTTGGTGCTAACTTAACAAGAGCTGTTGTAAACTTAAAACCTCCATAGGCTATAATGGCTCTGGTAAGTTTACAACAGCTCTGGTTAAGTTAGCGCCAACTATGTAATATGGCCCCTAGAGTTTAATAATGTTTTATACATTCCCTTTTGGTAAATTAAATATTATGTTACTGTAAGAACAATTCTCTTTCCCAAGTGAATGCAACATTTGGCATAATATTAGAATTGGATAATTTTGGACACTATTTCTTAAAAGAGACATTTGTTTTGTTTAGGTTCTATCAGTTGTTATTGCTATGAATGTAAACTAAACTTGTGTGACCTAAATAAACTTTGAGCAGAAAACAGGTGGCACAGGCCATACTCTTGGCAGCCTACACTTCAACTAATAAACTGAAAAATGAACTCTTATTTAACTTTATCTGAAAAACTTTTTGCAATCTATACTTAGCTGAGGATAAATCTACCATACCCGTGTTAGAGGGTAATTGGTAAGATGAATACGTCCTAGTTTTTGAACAATGCTATGAAAAATGAAATTACTTTCATGAAAAAGCTGAAAGTATCATTACTAAATTATTTCCTTTACTAGAGATGAAGGACTCAAATTTTAAAATTGTTACTTCGTGAGCTTTGGTAAAAGTATAAATTGAATAAGATTATTTTCACCTTTCTGATCCAGAGTGACAAATCTCATTAAACGCTGAATCGTGTTTTGGACTACCATATTGGGGTCACCCAAGAAAGTCGTGAGGTCATGGTCAAACCTGAAAGGTATCTTTGGGTGGATGGTATAACTATCCTTTTCTTCAAGATAGTAGTTATACAAACTTCCCAAAGATCAGTAATGAAAGTGTTCACTATTCTGTTCAAGAGCTTCAGGACATATCTGAAAAGGTGATAAATCTGTACTCCTTTATGAATTTCACAAGTTAAAGTATCTAAAAAGTCTGTTAAATGTGTTTCTACATATCTTGGGCCTTATTACATACTTAACACTAATGTTAGTGTTCAGCTGTGTGAGTGTTAGCGGCAGGTTAAGTGGCCTTAGTGTTTTGAGCCCATTTTAAAATCCGAATGCTATCGGGTTAAAAAAAAAACGCGGCGAGAACGGCGGCTCGATTCGCTTCTTTTTGCCGCCGGGAGCAGAGGGAGACAGGGGGAAAAAAGTTCCCCAGTCTCCCTCTGCGATCACTCCGCTGACCTGCAGTGGAAGCCTCAATGGAGTCCTATGGACTCCATGGAGGGGATGCTCGAGGCGGTGCTTAGCACTGCCTCGAGCATCCCGAGGCTTAGCGCCGTGTTACGGGGCAGGCTGCTGGATTAGCACCTGTGCTGTAATATCACGCTAAAACGGGGACACCAAGGAGAAACCTGCAGGTGCAGGTTTTCCTCCTTAGCTTCCCCGTTTTAGCTTGATGATTGTAACAGGGCCCCTTGACTGCACAACATATCAAACGTGGACTTTACAACTCCGAAGGCTTGCAGTGCCTCATTAGAGAGGTGAGGGTGGTTGTGAGGTTTGCTAAACCTTGCATCACATGTACTATGAGGATCATATAACTATAAGCTATATTTAATTATTATAGGTAAAATAACTACATTTTAATATAATATGATTGTAGACATTAATAAGAATCAGGAACATGGCAACTATGAGAAATATGGCATGAAATGAATGATTAAGCTAATCCCTGTGTATGTCTCCATGATCTATGTGCCCAAGCATAATTTGGGGGTTTGTTCTGTTCCAATTAGAGAAGTGAACAAAAGATAAGAGGAAGAGACAAAAAAGGGTGAGAGAGAAGAATCGGAGAGGAGTAATTATGATATAGAAGATGTTGACATGTCCAAGAACCTACTCCAGACAAGCAACGCCAACTCTCTCCTACTCTTGTTGTGTTTCCAATCTTTGTCCCATGAGCCTCACCACTCTCAAAGAATACATGAATTGGTACCAAAAAAAACATGTCTACTTCTATGGGTCCTGTGTGGTATTAGCAAGAGCCCATTGACTTTTTAAGATTGTCACTCTATCCACCTCAAATATAGATTAAGGGTGGTACAGTTGGCTTTATCCAGGACCTAGGAAGAGTCATTTTGACTATAGCACTCGTTTACTCCTGATATAAGGCAGCCTCTCCCATCCTGCAGTGCTCTGTTAAAAGGGTCATTCTGTGCCTGTTGTTTTTCTATTTGTCCTGCTGCTTGTTTTTTTGCCTTTGTTATATTTTTCCCTTGGTGTTACTGTTTTGCTTAGTTTTGGTTCCTTGTTCCCTTGCCTGTTTGTTCCCTAATTTGCTAGTTTGCTTTGTCCTTACCATTTGTTAAATTTTGTTTTTTCCTTGTATTTTCCCTTCCTTGCTCCTGTGTGTTTTATTTTTTTGTGTTTTATCCTTGCTGTGCTGATTTCCGGTGTACTGACCGTGACTTGCTTATTTACTATTCTCTGGGACTTTCCTTTTTGTACTGTTTTCTTGGTGACCATGTACCGTTCCTGGCTTTTGTTCTCTGATGACGTCTCTGGATTTGCCCCCTTGTTCTAATCTGATTTATTTATCTGCTCCACCCAGCAGTACTAGTTCTCACCCTTCATATAGAAACAGCCTTCTAAGGACCGGTATTCAGATTTGTGTTCCCCTTTGTGTGCTGCTGGGTGTGTATGTCCGTATATTTGTCTTTTCCCTTAACCCTTGCTGTTCCTTTTGCTCTGTGCTGTGTTCTGGTTATTTCTGCTGCATTTCCTGTCCAGCAGTGTGGTGTCTACACCTGCTGTCTGCCTGCTATTCAACCAGTGGCACTCCTGTCTATTGGGCTTTTAACCTGGAATATGGGCCCAGCCTCGACTGGTGCTGGGTGCCCCGTGACACACTCTAAAAAAATGCCCCCATTTCCCCCTCAAACAATTGAGCAGATCCTGCTGATAGCATCTGCATGCTTATATTTATAATGTTTGTTTTATTTCAGTGTAAATACGTTTTGTTCAATTGGCACTGGGCTCCCCCTCATATTCTGTTCCATAGCTTTCAAATGTGGAAGTCCCTGGAGCCTTTGGTACCAACCAACTGGGAGCTCAATTCAGTTGTGGCTGATTTTGGCTGCTGCAAATCATCCATGGCTTAAATTGAGGTGCAGAGAGGACCAGACATCAGCAGGTACAGAAGTGGTGCTGACGCCATTGGTTCTGGCAGGCAGGATATTGAAAATGTTATCTTCTTAGTGACAGCTGTGTGGGAAACTCCTCCACTTCCCACAGCACGTTTTCTTTACACTGTTCGTCGGCTTGATGACTTTTTCCCGCTCTGTTCAGCGAATCGTCGGCTTTTTCAGATGCGTTCGGGGTTTTGCGATGGGTCATCGGATTGATCCGATGTCTTCTCGGCAGTTTAGCGGATTGCATTCAATGTTTTTTGACAGTTTTGCTGGGTTTTTTTCCGTTCGATTTGGCGGTTTTGCAGCAGCTTTTCAGATGCATTCAGCAGATTTTCCTTGCACTTAGGAGATCCTGCAGTGACTGCTGAATTCACTGCAGGGTCGGGGAATTTGGCACCCCAAAGTGCAGGGAACGAAAGAGCACTGAATTTTCACCAGAATTTTTGATAATCCTGTAAGTCACAACTGCATACATTACTTCATCTCAGGATTTGGAAGGTCAAAGCATTTTTACATCTTCCCGATTTACTAATAATGTTTACATATTTATTCATTTGAAATATCTTAAGGATCAGCTACAATCTTATTCACTATCACGATGAATCCAGCATCTGCTCTCCCCGAGCAGTGATCTTTCAGGAGGTCTCCCTTTAAACTTATGCCAAAACCCATAAAAAATACTTCTCTCACTGAATACAATGAATCTTGGGTTATTCGGTAAGTACTGGTGTTTGCCAGTGTTGCAACACTGGTGAAATCACTGGAGAAGTAACACTGACAAATGTCAGCACTTTTGTTTTACTTTTGTGTAACGCTAGCATTGCAACGTCGGCAATTTTTGAAGTTTTTTTCAACACAGGCAAAAACCGACACTTACTGAATAACCTTGTCACTGTATTCTACTCAAGCTTGCGAGAACTCACACATCATTTATACAGATAACAGAGAGCTTTAGTGAATCTTTCCCCTCCTATGGCCCTATTACAATCCTAACGCTAACATTGGGACCAACCAGGAAGATCTGCGCCTGCAGATTTTCCTGTAGCGTCCCCATATTAACATGATATTCCGGGGCAGGCGCTGTCTCAGCACCTCATCCCAAAACGCAGCACTAAGCGCTGGGAAACTTGCGGTAGCACTTTCGCGACTATCACCTCCTGGGGTCCACAGGACTCCGCGGAGGGTGGCGCGTCCGGGCCGCAAACCTTGCATGAGCTCCCTCTCGGACAGCGCCTTGGAGCAGCGGCGTAGCATGGGTTGTCAGCGCTCGGGACAAGGCAAGAATTGTGCACCTCTCCCCAACCTGTGGACACGATAACACACCCTGATTCCCTTCTACCAGTACAGTATTGACCCCCTTACCCCACACGCACATGTATTGTATATTAACAAAGTACTGAAATAATAAAAAAGTGAAACACACATGGCCCCCTACGTTACGCCACTGCAACCAGTCACCCAGTCCCAGTATACCTTAACATAGTTCCTCTCTCACAGTATACCCAGTCACTCTCCCTCCAAGTACCCCCAGTCACTCTCAATCTCCAAGTACCCCAGACACTCTCTCTTCCAGTACCCCCACTTTCTGCCAGTACCCCAGTCACTCTCTCGTAGCACTCCCAGTCACTCTCTCTCTTATTACCCCCACTTTCTCCCAGTACCCCCAGTCACTCTCTCTTTCCAAGTACCCATCACTCTTTCACTCCCAGTACCCCCAGTCACTCTTTCTCTCTCCAAGTATCCCCACTTGCTACCCATGCAAGGGCTTCTCGCGGACACCAGTGTCCGTGAGCAGACAGCTTACTGATCCCTGCTGGAAAATATTAGTGGTTCAAATTTCTTTTGAAATATTGCGCTCCTATGAAAACTGCCTTGGAGTGATCGTGGAGGGAGACTAGGAGCAATTTGTTCCCAGAAGAAGCAGCGGATCGGGCCACCCTTTTTTACCGCAGGATGAGAGGCGAGTATGGGATTTAATGGGGGGTTTACAGGAGGTGTTAAATGATTTTGCAAGTGCAGAATCATTTAACACCAGCTTTTAGGAGGTGCTAACTTTTGGCTCTCCACATCCCAACGGTAATTTGCACCAGCACTTTGTAATACCTCACTTATCGAAACGCTAATTAATGATTGCGCTCCCCATATTAGGAATAGGGATGAGCCGAACACCCCCGTGTTCGGTTCGCATTCGAACTCGAACAATTTCGAAAGTTTGAGTTCGGACGCGAACACGATCCGAATTCAATGCAAGTCAATGGGACTCAACGTTCGATTTTTAGAGTGCCCTGCAAGAGGGCATATATGCAAGATATTTTCCATAAAAGGTATATGGGGGTAGTGCCCTGGGGGACAGGAAACAAGGAAAAAAGAGTTTAAAAAAAAGTCATTTTTAAAGGAACAGTGATTTTTCCATGAAATAAAGGTTAAGAATAAAAACGAAAAATTCCTTCACATATCGTGCCTAGGAGGTCCCCATAACCTGCCCCTGAAGTGGTGGATTTGTCGGATGTATAGAAACATTTAAAAAGAAAAAAATGACATTTCAAATGACGGTAAATGGTTTTCCTTAATCTATTCATAAACAACTGCTTGGGGCGGCAGCCTGTATGAAAAGAGGAGACGTTTTAGGACACGCAGAACAAGTTTAGTGATTTTTTGGCTAAATTATGGTGAAACTTATGCAGGCTTTGGATGAACGTAACAACAGGTGCATTGAAATTGGACCTTTGGTGGCAGATAGTGCTTTCACACCGTAACCCCTCTGAGGTATTGTGGAAGAGTGCAGGGGTGGACTCTGCATTCAAATATTACAATGATATGAATCTGGTACATGCGTCGGTGTACCCAAATATTGGGCCTTTGGTGCCAGCTAGTGCCTTCACACCGTAACCCCTCTGAGATATTGTGGAAGAGTGCAGTGGTGGAGGTTTTGGGAATGCAGCAGAGCTCCCCGATCTATTCAGTTACATCAGCATCAGGGGAGTGATAGCTGCTGAACCAGGACTGATTCATTTTTATAAATGTCAGCCGGTCTACAGAGTCGGTGGACAGACGCACTCTTTTGTCTGTGACAAAACCTCCAGTGGCACTGAACGTCCTTTCAGAATGCACGCTGGATGAAGGACAACCTAGTAGCTCCATAGCATACTGGCTAAGTTCTGGGCCAGTGATCCAATCTCAACACCCAGTAAGCCAGTGGATCATCTGCTGTAAAGGTATCCAGGTCTGCCCTTGCCCCTAGATAGTCCTGCACCATATGGTGAAGACGCTGGCAATGGGTGCCTACATTTGACATCCCTGGGCATCGTGGACTATAAAAAAATTGGAAAAGGCATCAGTGAAGCGGCCCCCTTCACCACTCTTCCTCTGATAAACAGCAGCCTCAGAAGCACCTGTGTCATCAGTTGGTAACCTACCAGTGTCTGGAAAGGTGTTACACAAGTGTCGCTTTAGAGCGCCCTCAAGTTGTTTCATCATGTGTTCCCTCTGTGAGGGCAGGATGAGCTCTGCAACCTTACCCTTGTATCGTGGATCAAGTAGGGTTGCCAACCAGTAATGATCCCTCTCCTTGATAGCCCGAATCCTGGGGTCCTTTAGCAGGCTTTGCAGGATAAGGGAGCCCATGCAGCGTAGGTTGGTGGCGGCATTAGCTTCAGAGTGTTCCTGGTCACTGAGGATGACCGTTTCGTGCACTACCTCCTCCCAGCCACGTACTAGTCCTTGGGTTTCTGGGGACACAAAACCCTCCCTTGAGGAATCCCCACCTTCAATGCCCCCACAACTTAAATATTCCTCCTCCTCCTCATCCTCCTCCTGTCTGATCTGAGGACCCACAGGAATTCTGTCTGCGTAAAGGCTGGGGCCTTGAGAGCTAGGGAAGTCCTCCTCTTCCTCCTGCTGCTCTGCCTCTAGTGCCACATCTATAATTCTGCAGAGTGCGCTCCAGCAGGAATACTAAAGGAATTGTGTCACTGATGCATGCACTGTCCCAGCTCACCATCCTCATTGCCTCCTCAAAATGGTGACAGTACAGTGCATGCATCCTTGATCATCAGCCACTGCGGGGGGAACCAAGTTGACCTGAACCTGTCCTTGTGCCATACTCACACAGGTACTCATTGATGGCCTTCTGCTGCTTGTGCAGGCGCTGCAGCATTGCCAATGTCGAGTTCCACCTGGTGGGCATGTCACAGATCAGGCGGTTTGTGGGAAGGTGGAATTTTCTTTGAATTTCTGCCAAGCGAACACTTGTTGGGAATGACAGTCCGAAGTGGCTGCAGACTTTTCTGGTCTGGCTGAGAAGCTCTGCCAGCCCTGGGTACCTGGTTAGGAAACGCTGTACCACCAGATTTAGGACGTGTGCTAGGCATGGTACATGCGTCAACTTACCCAGGCGTAGGGCAGAGAGAAGGTTGCTGCCATTATCACAGACGACCACTCCCAGCTCAAGCTGGCATGGTGTTAACCATCTCTGTGCCTGCCCCTGCAGAGCTGACAGAATTTCTGGCCCGGTGTGGCTCCTGTCCCCTAAACAAACCAGCTCAAGCACAGTATGGCATCTTTTTGCTTGAGCCATTGCGTAGCCCCTGCCACGCGTCGGTTTAACTGCCACTTCGCCAGAGACAGTGAAGGAGGAGGAGGAAGAGGAAGAGGTGGTGGAGCAGACAGACCTCATATAAGCAGCTTTCTGGAGGCGTGGTGGATGAGCAAGCTCCAGCACAGAGCCCCATCCTGGATCCCTCCCAGCTGCAAGCAGAGTTACCCAGTGTGCCGTGAAGGAAATGTAACGGCCCTGTCCATGCTTGCTGGACCTCGTGTCTAAAGTAATGTGCACCTTGCTGCTGACTACCTTTCCCAATGACTCCATAACATTGTCTTCCACGTGCTGGTATAGTGCTGGAATGGCCTTCCGTGAAACGAAATGGCATTTTGGAACCTACCACTGTGGTACAGCACATTCGGCAAATTCACGGAAGGAAGCAGAGTCCACCAGCTGGAAAAGCAGCAGCTGTAATGCGAGTAATTTTGCCAAGCTGGCATTTAGACGTTGTGCATGTGGATGGTTGGGACAATATTTTTTCTTCCGCTGCAGCAGCTGGGGCAACGAAATCTGACTGCATAAATCTGCAGCTGATGGGATGCTGGCAGATTCAGAGGAAGGACGTGGTATACCCATTACTGTAGCATCATCCCTGTCAGTGGAGGTTGTAGGCAATGACATGGCAGGATATATAGTGGGGGTAGAGACAGATGAAGAGGAGGACCTATGCAAAGTGTTGTGCCAATGGGATGCGTGGCAGGTGGTCATATGTCGCCTCAAGCACGTGGTACCCAAGTGTCCGTTGTCTTTCCCACGCTTGATCCTCTTCCGACATAGCTTACAAATAGCAACGCTGCAGTCTGCTGAACATGTTGTGAAGAACTCCCAGACAGCAGAGATCCTGGACGTGTGCTGCGAGACAACAGCACTCTGCACCTGAGCAGCTCTGACATCTGATGCCTTGGACTGGCTGCGGTTGCTCATAGAGGACGTTCTGCCTAATTTTTTTGTGCCTCCTCCTCCTCCTCCTGCCTTGACGCCTCTGTTCGATCAGGCACCCAGGTGGAGTCAGTGACCTCATCATCATTGTCATAACCCCCTATCTCTTCATCACTGGAGCCAACCTCGCAATATGCTGCAGCTGCTGGGGGAACATGAGTGCCAGTACTTTGTGTGTCACTGGCACCCCCTCCCTCTAGGCTGATTATACTCCCTTCCTCAACCTCAGAGTTTGAATCAGAGCACTGGAGTTGCTGCGCATCCTCTAGCAGCATGTCACGGTCACTGTAGTCAAACAATTCAGCTGACTCCTCTGTGTATGATAGTGAGGCTACGGCAGGAGTAGCTGTGGACATGGAGGCTGAATTTGATGTTTTGGCAGCTGAGGTGGACTGCAAACCACTACAAGCCTGGCTTGCAGAGGATGAGGAGGATGAGGATGGCCTGGCTAGCCAATCCTGCAAATCCTCTGTATGTTGCTGCTGCTTAAGATGGCCAGCACCAGTTAGAAACAAGGACAAGCGTGCCCCTGCAGAGGATGCCCCACGTCCGCGACGACCAGGGGCACAGCCTTCCGACACAGAGGCTGCTTGCCCTCCTATCTGTGTCTGGGAGCGTCTGCCTGTCCTTTTTGGTCTTTCTGACATGGTGAGTGATATATAGATTAAAGATATACAGATTTTGCAGAACAATGCTATACGTCAGTGATACAGCCTGATGGCACTGCCAGCTGCTGCCAGGTTAACACACAGATTACAATTCCCAGATATCTGCTAGAAGTATGTGGGACCCCCTGATAGCTGGCAGTGAGAATACACAGATTACAATTCACAGATATCTTGTAGAAGAAAGTGAGACCCCAATAGCTGGCAGTGAGAAGACACAGATTACAATTCCCAGATAATTATCTGCTAGAAGAAAGTGAGACCCCAATAGCTGGCAGTGAGAAGACACAGATTACAATTCACAGAAATCTGCTAGACGTCTGTGAGACACACTGAAAGAACAATCTCCTCTCACTCCTGCAAAAAAAAAACATTTGCTGAGGCTGCAGGGAAGCCTTATATAGTGTGCTGCGGGACTAAGCTCTGTGTGCCCATGATTGGGCAAAATTTGCCCAATCAGGACTCTGAGCCCTGATTGGCATAGTCTTGCACCTGTCTTGCACCTGACCTGTGGTCAGGTGCAAGGCTGTAGCCAATTACGAGCTTCAGGCCAGTGGAAAAGTACATTGTGGTCCATTGTGGGCGAACACGAGGCGAACACGCGGCGAACACGCGGAGATGTTCGCCGAACGGGCAATGTTCGATTCAAACTCATGTTCGGATCGAACCGCCAGCTCATCCCTAATTAGGAATAGAATGTGCAAACTACAGTAAGTTCACACAAACCAGTGGTTTTATTAGTGTACTATAAGTTTATTCTGCTACCATTCCCGTTAACAGCACTGTGCGGCATGTCATGTATAGTTTGCAGACAGAATGAATAAACCTATCAAAAAGTTATCCAATTTTTTTGAACAGCTTTTCATATAATATATATTTCAAGCAAGAATAAAAATTAATCAGGAAAGGGAAACAGCATTAATATAGCTGTTGTAATCTTAATTAATATTTTACTAATAAAAGGACAGTTTAATTAAGACCACATTGGCAAGAAAAAGACATAATATATAGTAGATGAAATAGAAATCTAATAATGCATGCTGTGCCTCATCCTATGTAATAAACAGCAGTGCGTCATGATGATGTAGGAGGGCAGAAAGGTATGAACATATGATATGGATGTGGGCAGTAGGACAGGCCGGTGCTTATGATGGCAATGTAAAAGGAATAAAACAGTGCTTTTCTTAGCAACATAGAAAGAAGGCCAAGCTGGTCACAGTTTTTGATGACTATGTAGGAAGAAGTATAGGGCAGTGCTTTTACTCTGGATAGTATTGCAATTAGAAGATATGTAATAATAAAACTCTGAGGGAGGAATTAAAAATACATCAGTAGTGAGTCGGGCACTTTTTTAAAGGAAAACTGGAGAGGTTAATGATTAACACCTCCTCACCCCCACCATGATTCCAGCCTCCTGATTCTCATTTATAGCTTAGAGTGCCTTGAAATGTATAGCATTGCAGTCTTCCCTCTGCTCTAATGGCTTGATGAATATTTGGCAAATTGCCTGCTCCCTGAATAGCCGAATGGCCACGAAATTGCACCGTACGTGGAAATTCACTGTTTGGTGCAATTTTGTGGCCAGTTCTTTGAATAACCCCGATAGTGTTCTTTCACGATGGGTAGGGTGCCAGGGAGAAAGTTGTGTAGGGATGGGTAGGAAAGGGAAACGTGGAAGAAAGAAGAGAAAAAGAGCAGCAAAGAGAAGGGGAATAATCTCTCTCCCTTCTACTTAAATTAAATATTCCTGAACCTGCACTAATTATTTTCTATATAGTCACTCTCATTTCACTTCTATTATATTTCTATAGTTGATGGAGTCAATAAACATAAAAGGGGTTATTCAGAAAGAACCAAAATTTCAGCAAAATTTTGGTGCTCTCTAGGTCGGTGGACTGACCGCCAAATGGTGCCAAAAAAAAGCTGATCAGCCACCGAACTGGTAATAAAAAAGACCAAACTGAACACTGCTATTTTAAAAAAGGTGTTTAAACCAATGAAAATTCATGGAAATAATGAATAAAAAGGTCTTACAAACATAATAAAACAGTCTGTTACAGAATTTAAAGAACAGGGAATCAAAAATTTTGCTTGAAAAATACCGAAAAATTCTAAAATAAATAAATAAAAAGGCTTTTTGCTGAAATTGAAAAGAATAAACAGTTGAAGAAAAAAATTATAAAAATTGTAATTATTTTTAAATTTAATCCTATGGGATTCGCTTGTTTAAAATTGTCGTACTGAATCTCCGAAAAGCTGAACATGTCGCTAACATTTCACTGCATTTCTACATTCTCTGAATAGATTAACCATTACTTCTCTATGGTACAATTTCACTGCCGCTGAAGATCGCCGAATTGCGGCGTTCTGCACCATATTTCGCTGTCGGTTCGCCAGTATTTAGAGAATTGACAGCTTTCTGAACAGCCGAACTGCCACAAAATTGCACCGTATGGAGAAATTCACTGTTCGGTCCAATTTGGTGGCAAGTAGTGGCGTCACTAGGGTTGGTGTCACCCGGTGCGGTAATTTATGGTGTCACCCCCCCCCCTGAGTTTTACCAGGGTTTTTTTAAACTACTTTTACTCATAAATCAGTACTCCCATATAACACTGAATGCTCATACATGGCGCACATTACTGTGAGGTTTATTGCTGTGGATCTCTGTGATATGCTCATAAACAAATTTTGGCGAACTGCCAGCAAGGACAGTGCCTGTTCGAAGGCAGTGAAAGTCCCCATAGAGAAGTAATGGTTAATCTGTTCAGAGACACCGAACAGCAGAGAAATGTCCTGATGTCCGGTGTTTTCATTTGGCAGGTTTCTTCACGCGAACGAACACCATAGGTGTCAATGTTAAAAATATTCCTGTTTTTATCAAATACCTAATAAACCGTTTATTCCTTTAACCCCTTCGCTGCGGAGGACGCGCTGAGCGCGTCCACCCGCAGGTAGCGTTCCTTGCGGAGGACACGCTGAGCGCGTCCTCCCTTTGGGGCCAGCGATCGGCCGGGTTCCGGCCGATCGCTGTGCCCCCGGTGCGGGCTGACATCCTTGATGTCAGCACAGCACCCGGAACCGCCGCCGGCCTAATTAGATGTCATCGCGGCGGTGCGATGACATCTAATTCAGGCGCCCCCCCGCATGTGCAGAGGAGGCGCCCTCCCGATCACCGGCGTGCAGGGGGTAAATCCAGGCACCGTTTGGAAGGGCACAGCCTGCCCTTCCTAACGGTACCTGGAATTATCCCCATGGGTGCTGGATCACGAATCGGCGCCGAAAAGCGCCAGTTCGTGATCCTTTCCCGGAGCTTTTCGTGATCCTTTCCAAGATGTCGGCCATTCCAGGAATGCCCCCTGAGGACTGGCGTCATTGTGCTGTTAACCCCTAACTGCCACCAATGGTGGAGATAGGGGGTTCACTGGAACCCCCTATCTCCCGATCCGTGGCAGTTAGGGGTTAATGTTTGATATTGTTGGATCGGCCAGAGCATGGCCGTTCCAACAATACCAAACATGACTATGAAAAAAGTTTGTAAAAAAAAATAAAAATAAAAAAATATTTAAAAAAAATAAACAAGTTTTTTTTTCTTTTTTTTGGTTCGTTAATGCAGCAATATTGTTCCCATTTCAATTATAATGTGAACAATGATGCTGCACTAACGATTTTTGTATGCGGTGCGTTTGTTAAAAATCGCGTAATTTTCCCCAAAAAAAATGTAACGAGACCCCATCTCTAATTTTTTTAACAAGCGCACCCCATGCAAAATATAACCGCAATTGCTCGCATGTTAAAATGTGAAAAAAAAACACTTTACACGTTGTAAATTATTGAAAATTCCTATTTTATTGCATTTTTTGTTTTAATATACAGACAGGTCATGACGTATACATATAATAATGACATATTATGAATATGCCGAGTCTGACAGAAAGAACAATATATAATATGTCTGGGTCATATACTAAAATAAGCCTTCAAAACGCATTTAAACATGATGAGCAAAACCGGTAAAAATGACCTCAGCACAGGGGCGGGAAATGTCGCAGCAGCGAAAGGGTTAATCCGTAGAAAAGATCTCTTTATTTATTGATTTTATTTTTTTAGTATCTGTTAGGCATTTTTCAAAACAAATTCAATTTTTTTTTCTAATAGCAGTTTACGTGTTCTCCTTTCTCCTCTTTAGGCTGCGAGCACTCTCAGTGCGTCCGTGTGAACGCACTTCCCGGTGTCCGTTGCAGGTTTGTGGCGAATCGACGGGGAGGGCCACACGGGGTAGTGTGCGCACTAATTGCGCATGCTACCACCGAATGCTAAAAGCCCTCCCCATCAAAAAAGTTGCAACGGACGCAGCCAGGGCTACAAAGCATGATCCTCCATAGGTGGATCGGCTTTGTAACGCTGAGCGCACTAACGGGTGACTATACAGGTGTCAGAGTGGAAGGAACATCCACTCTCATGGACGTTCCTTCCGCTCTGAAAGTTGCTCGTGTGCCCGTAGCCTTAGGGAGCATTAGGAGACGTTGGCCTAGTGGCTTTCTGCATGTGATTAGTTACTGGATTAATAATCAGGATATTAACATCAATCACATTATTTGTGTTTCCCTTTACAGATAACTATGGACATGGCCCGGGGTGACAAAGGCTTTTGAGAAAGCCAAGAGCTCCCTGGATCTGCAGATGGCGTTGACTGTCCAGCTTAGGCTAGGGTCAGACTAACGCATTTTTTGCGTTGTCCGTGAAAAAGTGCGTTAGAACGAATGGACGTATTTTTTCACAGAATACGCAATAGCGGTCATACGATGCGCATTTTCGTCCGTGATTTTGTACGGATCATCAATGAAACCCTTTTTGCGTCTGGACGTTATGTTGGTCTGACGTCTCCTAATCACGCACACACGCCGCTATGCAGACGCAGCGCACTCTGTACGTCAGTACTAGCGGTTTGATGTTCTCGATAAAATGCGTTTGTTTGCCACTTGCGTTTGCCGGCCACACTTTTGTGCGGCCGTTCTTCGTATGCTGCCCGGCATTGGACGTCATTTGCTGCTAGCACGGCCGTGATTTAGTGCTGCTAAACGCACGTTAATACTGCGCTCGTCTGACCCTAGCCTTAGTCTTGAAGTCACTGTCAGTGGAAACACACCCAATGATGGTTTATCATCCTGATCAGGTTCAGTTATGACTTCATTAATTGACTCTTTATTGTTTACATTTTTTTCTTTATAAGATTTAATAGAATAGTGGATATTTTAGGTGATTGTTAATATTTTTTATTATAGTAAATTTAGTTTGAAAAACTGAGATCTGTTATATATATATATTAATAATAACAAATCTAATAGTTTGTCACACTCTTCTGCATTTAAGCCTTCAATTCCAAAAGTGGGAAAAACACAATTAACCCTTTACCACCGGGCAGATTGTGTCCGTGACTGGGTCTTAACGCCAGCGGCCCTGATGTCCGGCTGCTGCAGCGGGGCCCTCCTCTGGCCCGTCTACGTCGCTGATGCGCTGTGAGCATCATTGGCTGTAGGGGGACAGCTTGAGTTCAAGAAAATGTTTTGCATGTTTGGTAATTATTATTATTCTTTATTTATATAGCGCCAACGAATTCTGCAGTGCTGAACATCGGGTACAATAAAGACAGTGATACAATACATTGAGATGAAAAACATTTGGACAAACCAACACAGGAGGAAATGAGGGCCCTATTCTTGTGGGAACCTACAGTCTATAAGGGTAGGAGGGTGAGAAACAGGAGGAGAGGACTGCAAGGTGAGAGTGATGGACCTTTTGGGGCAGTGAGGTGTATTAGTGAGTCGGGTGGTAGGCTCGCCTGAATAGGAATATCTTAAGGGAGCGTTTGAAGGAAGGGAAATTAGGGAAAAGTATGACAGTAAGAGGGAGAGTGTTCCAGAGGATGGGGGCTGCACGTGAGAAATCTAGCATTACAAGAGGTGATGCGGGGAGTAGCTAGGCGCAGGTTACTGTTTGATCTTAGGGTGCGGGCTGGAGTGTATTTGGTGATTAGTGAGGTTTTGGTGGGGGTGGGGAGCTGAGTTACTGAGAGCTTTGTAGGCCAGGGTGAGAATTTTGAATATAATTCTGCAGTGGATGGGGAGCCAGCAAAGGGACTCGCAGGGAGGGGCGGTACAGACAGAGCGGCGGGTGAGGTGAATAAGCCTGGCAGAGGCATTTAGGATGGATTGTAGGGGGAGAGAGTGAGGCCAGCTAGAAGATTGCTACAGTAGTCAAGTTGGTAGATTGTAAGGGCGTGGATGAAATATTTGGTGGTGTTAGCAGCAGGCCCGTCTTTAATATTGATTGGACCCTGGGCAAACATTTTCTTGGGCCCCCCCCGAAAGCCCGCCCACCGCATAATTTTGCTCTCCACCCCCCACATCCAAAAAAAAAAAATCATGGATTTGTCTCAAAAAGCTTTAATAATGTAAACAAAGTACTGGCTCAAAACAAGTCCTTAGATTGATCTGTAACAGTACGTACAAGCTGCCAATTATAGCCTCTTCCAGGCTCTCCTATATTTCTATTAACAGTTATATGTTCTTGAGAGAAAAGGGATGTTAATATCTTAATAACTTTCAGTAATAAAGTGCAACTGAACAGTTCCACAGTAATAGTACCGGCTGGGTGGAGTAGAGGTAACATCACTGCTCTGTGTGGAGAGAGCCCGTGGAGACATGGGTTTGATCCCAGCAAGAGCACCTCTCCAGTAAGTGTCCTTGGGCAAGACACCTAACGGTACATACTCGCCACCCAGGACATACATGAAGACGAGAGAAATCTCAATGTATCCTTCCTGGAAAACCAGAGAAATCTCAATGTATCCTTCCTGGAAAACCAGAGAAATCTCAATGTATCCTTCCTGGAAAACCAGAGAAATCTCAATGTATCCTTCCTGGAAAACCAGAGAAATCTCAATGTATCCTTCCTGGAAAACCAGAGAAATCTCAATGTATCCTTCCTGAAAAAACAGAAATCTCAATGTATCCTTCTGAAAACCAGAGAAATCTCAATGTATCCTTCCTGGAAACCAGAGAAATCTCAATGTATCCTTCCTGGAAAACCAGAGAAATCTCAATGTATCCTTCCTGAAAAAACAGAAATCTCAATGTATCCTTCCTGAAAACCAGAGAAATCTCAATGTATCCTTCCTGGAAAACCAGAGAAATCTCAATGTATCCTTCCTGAAAAACCAGAGAAATCTCAATGTATCCTTCCTGAAAAACCAGAGAAATCTCAATGTATCCTTCCTGAAAAACCAGAGAAATCTCAATGTATCCTTCCTGGAAAACCAGAGAAATCTCAATGTATCCTTCCTGAAAACCAGAGAAATCTCAATGTATCCTTCCTGAAAACCAGAGAAATCTCAATGTATCCTTCCTGGGAAACCAGAGAATCTCAATGTATCCTTCCTGGGAAACCAGAGAATCTCAATGTATCCTTCCTGGTAAAATCCTTTCTCAAAAAAAAATGAAACTCACAGCAATGTGCGGTGTGTGTGCATCACAGAGCTCTGCGGCAATAAAACTCACAGTACCGTGCAATGTGTGGTATGTGCCACAGAGCTCGTCTAATTTAAAGGAACACTATTGAAAGGTGTCCCTTTTGCCCTTAAATAATTGGGCAGAGATTGTTGACAGCCTCTGCCCAATTGTTTTTTTCCTTTTGCCCAGTTTTACTCACCTTTATGTCCTACGCTGGGTGCAGCACCTGCTCTTCGGCTCAGGGACTCCTGCACGTTCCTGAAGCTGTTCCATGCAGTTTCCACTTCCTGCGCTACTTTTGTGGTGTAGGAAACACAAATTGCGCACCACTACAGGACTTGCGAACTTTATGTACTTAAGTCCTGTACCAACAGTGCAGAATGATGGATCAGAGCTGTGCGCATGTGCAGTTGTGATCCATCGAAGCCTGTCTGAGACTGGTCGCAGAGATAGTAACGTCAACATGTCCCCGTGTGCTGCTGACGTCACTAGTAACTGAGTATTAACGGGCAGCCAGGAAATTCTAATTCCCTGGCTGCTGGTGACGAAAACTCATCCACTTCACCCAGCTTTATAGAAAAAAAATGGGGGGGGGGCACTTCTCACATCCAGACCATTTTAAAAATATGAAAGTGTCAGGATGTGTAGAGCGTCCCTTTACCAAATTATAATATCTCAGCAGGCACATACACGACACCTAGCCACAAAACAAGCAGACTTTTTTTTTTTTTTTTTTTACATTTTTTCCCTTTTTTAGGCTAGGGTCAGACTAACGCATTTTTCACGTTGTCCGTGAAAATGTGCGTTCGAAGAATGGACGTATTTTTTCACGGAATACGCAATAGCGGTCATACTATGCGCAGTTTCATCCGTGATTTTGTACGGATCATCAATAAAACACTTCTTGCATCTGGACGTTATGTTGGCCGGACATTAGCAGCGTCTGATGTCTCCAATTCACGCACACACGCCGCTAGCGGACGCAGCGCACTCTGTACGTCAGTACTAGTGGTTTAACGTTCTCGAAAAAATGCGTTCATTTTCCACTTGCGTTGCGCAGCCGGACTTTTGTGCGACCGTACTTCGTATATTGGCCGTCATTGCCCGGCATCTGCTGCTAGTGCGGCCGTGATTAAGTGCACCAGAACGCGCGTTCGCACTGCCTCAGTCTGACCCTAGCCTTAGTAGGAGTCTCTTACTGTGCTGCTGCCATGAATCAGCTGGGCCTGCACTTGTCAGAGCTGTGATCCGCTTCCTTTATGTGTGCTCAGATTCATCCCACACGCTGTGGATATCGGGGTGCGCTGACCCGGAACCATGAGGAATGCAGGGAAAGGGCTCTGCTCTTAGCGTAGCTAGCTCTGTGTCCGGCAGGCAAGATCAACCCTCCTTATGCTTTCACAGCTGTGACCATGTCTTTTATCTCCCTTATCTCTGCCGGGTGTGGGGAGTTTGGTCAGGCTGAGATAGGGCTGTGACTGTGAGCTGTGCGCGGGGGCAGCATGTGATGCATGCAGTAACACCTGACTGACCACCAGGCAAGGTTACTATCACGTGACCAGCATACAGCCACTCATGGCTCAACGCGGTTGAAATCTCGTGAGATGCTGCGGTGGCAGCTGGAGGAAGGAGGAGAAACACGCTCCGTTTCCTCCACTCACTGACCACTCATTCGGGCTGCTGGCTTGTGAAAAAAAAAAAAAAAAAAAAAGCCCTGGATATCATTATGATCGGCGGCAGTCGTCCAGTTTATGTGGGCCCAAGGAGCAGCTGCTTTGGGCCCCCCAACAATGACTGGGCCCGGGGCAGCTGCCCCTTTTGCCCTGCGTTAAAGACGGCCCTGGTTAGCGGTAAGAAATGGCAGAATTTTGGAAATATTATGTGATTGGTTGCGGCAGCAGGAAGAGAGAGACTGGATGTGGGGGATGAAGGACATAGCAACAGTAATAATACAGTTACTGTATCAAGTAAATGACTGTTTTTGGAAAACTGGGAAAAAAAGGGACAAAGATGAAACACAAGCATAGGCAACGCTAAAGGGCGGCAAGGTAGGTTACAAGCTGACTTTCCCCCTTGATTCCCGACCTTCCCAACTGGAGACATGGGCCAGCCCTATCATTCACCACTTATTGGACAGTGTGTCGCTTAGAAATGGGGGCCCAGTAGCAGGATGTTTGATATCATTGGAAAGGGCAGACTCTGTTCTTTCTAATGTCTCCTCACTTGACCTTGTAGGGTGTATGGAACAGAAAATACAGGGGTTCAAATGCTCAAAGGTCCACTGTATCTCCTACAATGGGATTACAGTTCATGGGGGGGTTCCCCCTGGATCCGCTAGTGATCCCATATTACTGAGTGCACTGTTGTTTATATGTATACATACATTGCTTTATATACAAGTATTTAAAACTATACACTAGTTAAGAATTTATAACAAATAAAATATGTCTGCCTATGTAGTGCTGCGTGTCATATGAACAGGTGTATTTTGAGTTCAAACTTGTATGACAACTGGAAAAGCCCCTTCCGCCTCATTTATTATAAATAGTCCTGGTGTCTATGCAGAGATTCAATGGGTGGATGGAGCTTCTCATCGCTTGGTTATTCCAGGAGCTAAAATCAAATAAATTTGACCTCATACATGATCTATGCAATGCTGGGCAAGTAGCTGCATCTCTCCCTCTCTCTGACTCAAGCACAGAATGAGATCATAATGTTATTATAAACAGAAATCCTGGCTTCTCCGCTATTCCTCGCTGCTAACATAATATATTATTAATTGCTGCGTGTTTATACTATTCAGAGTTATTTTTTTTCTTTATTGATTAAGATACATTTCTAGAAATGGTAAATGCTCAACAGATGATGCACTGCTACATATAGCACACATCATTTTCAAAATGATAATATTATTAAATATGTTTTCAAAACACAGGTTGTAACATGAATCCATTATGGGGTGTGTATTAGAAGAAATAGATTGTGGTTTCATAACAGGGACGTCTGTTATTATTAGTACAAATATTCTATGTTTGCCAAGCAGATAAAACAACATGAAAAACAAGGAAGATAAGTGAATACCTGGAATGCAAAAATTCCCTATATTTACTGTTATTCTGGAATTTCCCATGTGTCTTTCAATTGCAGTCTGACCCCAAACTACCTTTGGATTAGTGACTTTTTTAGAGATCATTTGAGCAGCAAATTCAATTCAAAGTGGATGATTTAAAGCAGGGGCGTCAAACCTTGCCCCCCCCCAAATGTTTATTGCCTGCACTTTATTTTTCTTTTTTAAGAAAGTATTTTACCAGGAAGGATACATTGAGATTTCTCTCGTTTCCAAGTATGTCCTGGGTGGCAAGTATGTACCGTTACGTGTCTTGCCCAAGGACACTTACTGGAGAAGTGCTCTTGCTGGGATTCGAACCTGTGTCTCCACATTCTCCCAGAATCCTTTGAATACAAGGTTGTGTAGTAGGAGGTGTAGTCCAGAAACATCGAGGGACGGGGCAGCGTTTGAGATTCCAGATGTAAAGGGACACTCTTGGTTTAAAATGATGACAAACAGACGGGTTTGGCTCATGTTTGAGGCAGTGGCCATTGTGACTAGGGATGAGCTTTTCGGTTCGATCAGTTTGGAGTTCGAACCGAACTTTGGTTGTTCTAAAGTTTGCGAACGTTGAACTTTTTGGGTGTGTACGGTTCGAGTTCACAAAAAAAAAGAAATTTTGAAAAAAGTATAGAAAATGCTTAAAAAAAATACAAAAAAATCTAGAAATAAAGAGACTTTTTACTGCAGAATATTATAAGCAACGGTTTATTAGATATTGAATTAAAAACTAATGTGTACGTGCAAAGATTCTCAACTCTAAATGACCTGTGTTTTTCAAACGGCATAACACGTGTTTTTAGACTGGTCTAATCAATTTGATACATTGTAGACTATACTGAGGGGGTGGGGTGGTGTCTGCTTCTGATTGAGATTTGAGAAGTGTTAATTTCACCCCTAAAACTTCTAATATGCTGTATTTCACCGCTGTGTGCTCAGCTCATTTTTACCGCTATCGCTCATCATGTTTAAACGCGATTTTGAAGCCACATTTTGTTAAATGACCGACATGTTAGATATCGTTCTCTCCGGCAGACTCCGCAGATTCATAATATATCATTTTTATATGTATACGTCCTGTCCTGGCTGTATATTATGAAAAAAATGCAATAAAAATTTTATTTTTAATCATCTGCAGTGTGTAAAGTGTTGTTTTTTTACACATTTTAGCACATGAGCGTTTGCGGTTATGTTTTCTATGGGGTGCGCTTGTACAAAAATTAGAAATGGGGACTTGTTACATTTTGTGGGGGGAATTACGTGATTTATAGCAACGCACCCCATAGAAAAAAATCATTAGTGTATCATCGTTCACATTATAATTGCAATGTGAACAATATTGCTGCATTAATAAAAATAACACACAAAAAAAAAACATGTTTTTATTTTTTTTACTTTATACCTGGTCATGTTGGGTATCATTCGAAAGGCCATGCTCAGGCCTTTCGATTGACACCCTCCATAACCCACTAGATGCCTGGAGATATCGGGGTTCAAATGAACCCCCTATCTCCACCAGGGGATTGGCCTGGGCAATATATATACGCATGATGTGAGCTGGCCTGGGCAATATATATATATATACGCATGATGAAAATTTGCAAAGTATAAGGCACGCAAAGTGAAATTTTGATGTGTCTGAAATTGAAACTTATGTGACAACTCTTATTTTTTTATAATGAGATAACTTGGGGATGGGAAGGGATCCAAATCTAAACATGAAATTCATCTAAGTGCTATAATCTCTTTATACACATACAGGGTTATTCAGAGAGAGGTGAAAAGCAGGAGAATGGCTGGAGACTGTAAAATTCTAGGTCAAAATAGCGAAACCAGAAAAATTCTCTCATTTATCTCACTTTCCAAATCAGCTATTTTGACCTAGAATTTTCCATTCTCCAGTCATTCTCCTGCTTTTCACCTCTCTCTGAATAACCCTGATTGTCTGAAGGCAGTTTTATACAATATTCTTGAGCATCTAGTCACTGACATTCATTGCTTTTCACTTCAGCCCAATTCGGCGGCGATTCCATTCCGCCAAAATGTCGGTGAATTCATCATTTAGCAAATGATCACCATAGTGCGCTGAGGATGGAGTTGTCCAAGCCCCAAGAAAAAGTAGAAGAGCTCCGAACTGGCCTTGGCGAATTCAACCGTAATGCCACCCTCCAGAGAAAATGGAATGTTCCTATTCTCCTAATAGGTGTTTAAACCAATAAAAAAGTATTAAAATGTGTCTACATAATAAAAAAGGTCCTTTAACCCCTTAAGGGCCGCTGACGTACCCTGTACGTCCTGTCCTCGGGTCTCCCTTAGACCTGCGGACGTACAGGGTACGTCAGCGGCGCCTAATCCCCCTCCCGCCCGATACTCACCTCCCTCGCTGGATCCCACGGCGATCTGGCAGGGAGGAAGCCTGCCCATGTGATTTACATGGGCAGGCGAGGCTGATGACGTCGCCACGCTGCGTGGTGACGTCATCAGCAGGCGTCCCCATGCATTTCAATGGAGGGGAGGGGGGGCTCCTTCGGAACCCTCTATCTCCCCAACCATTGAAGCTAGGGAGATGCCGTTTGCACTGCTGGAGAGGGGAGAGCCTCCCCTTTCTAGCGGTGTATGGCATTAACAGTTTTGCCGCTGGATCACGTTGCGGCGCCAATTGGCGCCAAAACGCGATTCAAACCTGGAGGGAGGCTGACATCTTGGATGTCAGACAAGTCTCCAGGTCCCCCCCACCCACTGACACCCTCACCATATGTGTGAGGATGTCAGTGGGCCAGTTAACCATCTAGCTGCCATGTAGAGATAAGGGGATCCTAAGCCTGATTATGGCCTTTCAAATGATACCAAACATGACCAGGTTTGGTTTTAAAAAATTTTTTTTTTAAAAAAATTAAATAAAAAATAAAAAAAATATTAAAAAAATTAAATAAAATAAAAAAATGGGGTTTTTTTAAAAAGTTTTTTTGTCTGGGGGGGTTTAATTAAATAGGACCTAGGCTGTCATCTAAAAATAATTAGCACAAAATGGTCAGAATGAGCGCAGCACACATAGATGAACTGTCTCAGCAGTGAAGGGGTTAAAAAGCAAACGCATGTAAAAATTGGGTATTTCTAGTCTCGGGACAAAATTTTGAACCTATTTAGCCGGGGTCTTTTTGGGTGGTTGTAGATTTTGGGGATTAAATTACGAAAAAGTGTGTTTTTACCATTTTTTTCCTCATATTTCATATTTTTTTTTATAGTAAATTATTCGATATGATGGAAATAATGGTATTTCTAGAAAGTCCATTTAATGGCGGGAAAAAGGGTGTATAATATGTTTGGGTCGAATAAACGAGTAAGAGGAAAATTTGACCTAAACACTAACAGCGCAGAGACGTAAAAACAGCAGCGGTCACTAAAAGACGGATTTGTGTAAAACCGCCCGGTCACTAAGGGGTTAAAAAAAAAAAAAAAAGTCGGTTACAGAATTTTTTTGTTAAAAAAAATTTTGGAAACAAACATTTAATCTAAAAAATACAAATGATGTGCTAAAAAAATAAAAAGGGTTTTTGCTGAAAACGAAAAAAGGTCTTTTAAAAAAAATTAAAAATTAGATTACTTTTTACATTGAATCTTATGGGATTCGCCTTTAAAAAAGGATTCGAGAGTGCCCTGAGCAAGAAGGGAAGCTGTAAGCTTGATGTCCTGATTTAAGAGCGAAAGGTTTCTTAAAGAGTTACTGATTGTCTGCTGTCCACTGTATTACTGGATCTGCAATCCAAGGAGTCCGGTGAAGGAGTTTTAGGTGGGGTACTCATATAAAGAACCCACAGGCGATACCACCAGAGCCAGGAGAGGCTCCAACTAATGTAAGTTGGCAATCTGCTAATGGTTCTATGTAATATACCACGTACATACAGTAATGGGCTATGGGCTTTTCCCGATATTTTCTTGCCTTTTAAAGGAGGCAGAAAAACCGAGTACAGATGATACAAAAGTGTTTGGGTGCTTGAGAAAAATACTGAAGAAAATACCCAGAGGCCTGGCATACCTAGAGACGGTTTTGGGCTCTAGATAATGTGAGTGGTATGTATAAGCAAAATTCCTCTATATTTTGTAGTGATATACTGCACCATGATATGCTTAGCTTCATTTTTTATGCGTGTATACATCATACCACTCATTTGAAGTGTATGTGTAACTCCTGAGGAAGTCGAGAGGACGAAACGCGTTGAGTGGCAGATCCTGGAACCGTGGAACTTAGGGCTTGGACCCAAGATGTATCCCTGGAACTGGGTGACTTTTATATGTGATTATTTAACTCGCTAAAAAGTACGCGCAATAAATAAGGATTGTTTCAAATTATCGTTGTGGTCCTTCACTATTGCATACTTTCTTTCCCTTTCCAATATGACAATTTGGTTATGAAAAAAAATGAGAAAATGATCTAAGGGAAGAAATCGGATCCTTGTGTAACGGTGGGCCCCTGCTTGGGCCATCGTGGTGGTTAGAAACAAGGAGTTGGCAGATGAGCTACTGACTGGACAGATAAATAAAACAGACTAGTTTCTCCAAAACCAAGGAGCACCAAAGAACAGAACTGAATTGCCACTAAGCTTTGAAGGTTTAAAGACCGACAAAAGACTTAGGACACGCTCAGAAACAACCAATGTACGACAGTATATGAATTGTTCAGGCTGCAGGGCAGTCAACAAACTGATAGACTAGGCAGTACAGGAACTAAACTCCACGTCAGGGCTACTCAGGAACCAGACAGACACAAGGGACAGGAGGACCAGAAGATCTAAAGGAATGTTAAGCTGGGGTAGGTCCTTTAGTTGGCCTCTAACTAGGGAGAATACCTCACAAAGTAATAACAGAGCAGTGGAACTAGAAGAGCGAGGGTAAACACAATATCTACAGACAGACTAACTAAAGAGGTCCTTATATGCGGCCTCTGAGTATACTAAACTAAGACAGACAAGGTACATGAAACATAAACCATACAAGAATGGTCATACAGGCAGAGGTTGGCAACAGATCAGCATATACAGTACCAGGAGTGGGCAGAAGGCATAGTCAGAAATACAGCCGAGGTCAAAACCAGAATACCATGAGACAGGAATGCTTTGCAGCAACACAGGGAACATGAAGCAAACAGAACCACCATGAAACTCCACAAACCGTCAATGAGGCTCTGTGCTGTTGGGAATATATAGGGAGTGGGACCGTGTGATTGGTCCATGTGACCCCAGACCAGGAGATCATAACAGAACCCCAGATCAGCCCTAGACCGCACAGCCAGACACACCACAGGGAAAAAAACAGGCATGAACCCTTCACCACCAGGGGGCAAGGCCGAGACGTGACACCTTGTTGAATACTTACACGCGTGATTGAATCACCGTTTGTGAGTGTAAAATTAGCGGAGCTACAGTTGTGTTCAAAATTATTCAACCCCCAATGCTGTAAAGGCCTGTTTGGGCCCATGGATCAACGCTATGTTTGGAGGAGGAAGAACAAGGCCTATGAAGAAAAGAACACCTTGCCTACTGTGAAGCATGGCGGGGGGTCAATCATGCTTTGGGGCTGTTTTGCTTCTGCAGGTACAGGGAAGCTTCAGCGTGTGCAAGGTACCATGAATTCTCTTCAGTACCAGGAGATATTGGATGACAATGTGATGCAGTCCGTCACAAACCTTAGGCTTGGGAGACGTTGGACCTTTCAACAGGACAATGATCCCAAGCATACCTCCAAGTCCACTAGAGCATGGTTGCAGATTAAAGGCTGGAACATTTTGGAGTGGCCATCGCAGTCACCTGACTTAAATCCGATTAAGAACCTCTGGTGGGACTTAAAGAAAGCAGTTTGTGGTTATTTCATTATAAATGTTATGTTATATTTGTCTGACCTACACGTGCCTCTTTGATTTAATTGTAAGCAAGATGACTGAATGATCAAAATCAATATCAAACTGGACAAAACACTCAATTTCAGTGGGGGTTGAATAATTTTGAACACAACTGTATAACACTCGGGTGTAAAGGGGTTTTACCCTATGTGTGTTTATCTACTTGTATTGCAGATATTGCCCTTTTTTTTCGACCTTATGTGTAATTTATGTCTACTCTCTCCTCGATCACTTGGTGATTGGCGCTGTTACATTACATTACTTTAAATCTGTAATATTTGCATTTTGTCGGTTCCTGGAGGAGACCACTTGGTATCGAGCGAGTGAGGGAATTGCATCGAGGTTGTGGGCCATTACCTGGGGAGCGCTTCACTGTATTTCTTTTCCTTTTCCTTTGTAATACCTTCGTTCCTTATCCAACGCTAATTACTGTTTGCACTCCACATGTTAAGTATAGGGAGCGCGAAGTATAGTAAGCTCGTGCAAGCTAGCGCAATCAATGATACGCAAACAGATTTTTCGGGGATTTAGCATCAGGAATGTAATATGGGGGATATGCGTTAAAGTCACTAAACCCGACATTAACATTTACGCATCCAAACGCTACAGTTAGGGCCCATTCAGACTGAGTAACATGAAAATCGCGCCTTTTTCTGCGCGATTTTCATATACGTGACATTGAGCGATAGTATTGCGCAACCCTGTTAGTCCTTCTTCTCCGCTTCTGGTTGAGCCTGTAATAATGAGCAGCTTACACAAAAAGGCGGTGTGAATTATCCCAGTGGTGTAACTAGAAACCTGAGGGCCCCGGTGCAAGAATCCATGAAGGGCCCCCCCAACCCCCCCAAAAAAGATCTATATTTTTACTTTTTTTTTCCTGCAATATAAAAAAGATAGTATTGCCCCCAGCTGACACGGATATATACTGTATATTGCCTCCAGCTCACATGGATATATATATTGCCCCAGCTCACATGGATATATATATTGCCCCCAGCTCACATGGACATATATTACCCCCAGGCCACACATGGATATTTTTGCCCCCAGCTCCTGTATAAATTTGCCCCCAGCTCCTGTATACATTTGCCCCCAGCTCATGGATATATTTGCCCCAGCTCATGGATATATTTGCCCCAGCTCCTGTATATATTTGCCCCCAGCTCATGGATATATTTGCCCCAGCTCATGGATATATTTGCCCCCAGCTCATGGATATATTGCCCCAGCACATGGATACTGCCCCAGCTCATGGATACTGCCCCAGCTCATGGATATACTGCCCCCAGCTCATGGATATACTGCCCCAGCTCATGGATACTGCCCCAGCTCATGGATATACTGCCCCCAGCTCATGGATATACTGTCCCAGCTCATGGATACTGCCCCAGCTCATGGATACTGCCCCAGCTCATGGATATACTGCCCCAGCTCATGGATATACTGCCCCAGCTCATGGATATACTGCCCCAGCTCATGGATATATTGCCCCAGCTCATGGATATACTGCCCCAGCTCATGGATATATTGCCCCAGCTCATGGATATACTGCCCCAGCTCATGGATATACTGCCCCAGCACATGGATATACTGCCCCAGCTCATGGATATACTGCCCCAGCTAATGGATAGATTTCCCCCCGCTCTTATGGGCATATAGGGCCCCCCAGCTCACCTCAGGCTCCTCTGCTGCCGCCGATCCTCTCCGAGGTGAGCGGCCGCTGAAAGCATGCAGCCTGGCCGTTCACCGGAAACCACCTGACCAGCGCAGCCGAGTTCTCGCGAGATCTCGTGCGCTGGTCAGCTAGTTCCCATCCCACTCGAGCGGCCAAGCTGCAAGCCAGCGGGCCGCTCGCAGGGAGGGGAACAGCCGGCGGCGCTGCTCCCAGATTCCGGCGCTTTTTGCTGGAATCTGGCGGCGGCGCTGGGCCCCCTCCAGTGGCGGAATGCCAGGGCCCGGTCGCAACTGCGACCGCTGCGACCCTGGTACTTCCGCCACTGAGTTATCCTCTTCGTGTGGGATGACAGGTCAGTTTTGGATTTTTGGTTAACAGGGTTTTGCAGCTCACATGCATTGTTACTGTAAGTGTCCACTTATCCAGGCGTTTTGGGAAATCAGAAAGGATTTTAGTGCTGTATTCTTTGTCAATGGGTTTGCTCTCTTCGCTTCCCTGGGCCCTCTGACATCATTCCAAAATGTAGGTCTCCCTTCCACCCAGAAAGCTATCAATCAGCTCCCACTCCAACCTTTTGTGGGATTACAGTCAGCTTCGCAAAGCCGATCATGCAATGCTTATAATTGCAGAATCATTGAAATGCATGCAATCAGAAACCTGGACAGGTTTTACATATTTTATCAATGGAACATGACATGTGGTAGAACATTTGGTCATTTGTTGCATGTGTCTGAACGGATTCCTACAGATTACATAATAAATCCATGGGTGTGACTATAAAGAACAGGAAGTCAAGGAATTCCTGACACATAACTATCATTACATATCTTTAACATTAGTACTGAAGTCCACAATGGGTTAAAACTTAAAAATCTTAAGAATTATGACTATGTAATCCAACCCATTCGAGGCAGTCAGGGTTGTTTGGGTGGGTGGCAGAAAGATGGCAGCTGCACCTCTGTGCTTTCTATTGCTAGCTATACGGAGGGGTGAAACCTGCGTCATTTTTCTTTATGGAGAAAGTATTTTACCAGGAAGGATACATTGAGATTTCTCTCGTTGTCAAGTATGTCCTGGGTGGCGAGTATGTACCGTTAGGTGTCATGTCCAAGGACACTTACTGGAGAGGTGCTCTTGCTGGGATTGAACCAATGTCTCCACCTCCTCTTTAAGAAACGCAAAAGGGGACATTTTTGGAACATTTTACCAACAGTAATACAAGAAAAAATAGAAGATGATAAAAATAACAGGATTGAGGATTATAGTCTGCCTGGACATAGAGCACAAACCTCCTGATGAATTGGCCATTTTCTCTCCCATTTAGGTCCCTATATATGTGTTTTGGATGTTGCTTATTGAATTAATAAAGAAATGAATGAAAACTGACTATAATCTGGAAAGTTCTGAGGCATACATTTTTAACCCCTTCACTATCAAGTGATATGTGTTGGAAAAAAAATTATCATAGGATTTATTTAAAACATGGGATGCAAGGTTAACAATTAAATATGGGGTAAAATAGAAAATTTGCAAAGTGATGGTTCTGAGATAAGCTAATTTAAATTATTTTAATTTAATCTATTTTTAATGTTTCATTTATTTGTTTATCCAATATTGTTTCTGAACTCAAGATGGTTCTTGTGTCCTGCCCAATTACAAACAGGGTCTGCAGTATCAGCATACAGGCAGAGATAGCCTTTGTGTCAAATACATTAATTGTGATTCAAATGAATAATAAAAATGGTCTGATGCTGCTTATGGGTATTTGCAGAGCTCTTAATGATATCATTAGCAATGCAGCTTCAAAAATGCAATACTTGTATATGGAAATTACAGTAACATCTTGTATCTGTACTGGAGTGGACAGGAATTTTCAGTCATAATAACCCCACGAATCCTATCCCTGTACAGCAGTGAGTGACCCCAGAGCATTTCCTGTATTTCTGACCTCTCCCTGGCTGTCGTAATGCAGCAGTAATGTGTTTGAACATTTTGTTCCAGTGAGGTTTGGAGCTTGTTTTATGTCTCTGCAGGGTGTCTGGGCAAAGATAATACAGCTATTTTTTATTTCTCCACATGGGGCACCATAATCCTGCTTTAAAAAGCTGTGAAAATGGGGTTGGATATGTTAGTGATTGCTTTTAAATGTATTACAGTGCAAAATCGAGTAAACTATTTTAGTAGCGAAAGGGTTAATTAGTAAATGTTCCATGTGTGCACACTCTAATGAACTAAGCTGTGATTGTACCAGTGGCAGGGCTAGTAAAGTCTACGGGTGGGATTCACTAAAGGTTGATATGGCTGTGATGGGGGTTGAGCCCCTTGCGAGTATACACAGCCAAACTACTATACATTTTGTTTTGCAATCACATAAGAAAATCACTAATGGACAGAACAGCCAGAAAAAATGCTGTCCACGTGTTGAAGGAACATTCCACTGCTGACAGCCTCAGCCCAACAATTTTTAGAATTTTTTTAATTTTGCCCCAATTCACTCATCTTTTCTCCATCACCATGCTCTTCGGTTCAGGAACTCCCGTTTCGGCTCAGGAACTCCTGATCCTGGATGTCCTTGAGGCTTTTCTGTGAAATTTGCACTCCGCTACTTGCGCACCGTAATGGGACTTGCATACTATCGCTAATGTGGTTGGTATCAGAGATAGTGAAGTCAGTATGCTCCCTGCGTGCCGATGTCACTAGTAACCGATTGGTAACCTGCAGCCGGGAAATTCAAATTCCCTGGCTGCTTGTGACACTTCACCCAGCTTTTTAGCAAAAGCAGGGGGGGGAGAGAGTACACCTCACATCCTTAGTACAGGAGGGGTGGGGTCGCGCCTATTCCCCGATGGGGCGGCTGCAACCACCAAATGCATCCAGCCCAACAACATGTGTAAAACATAACAAGGAAAAAATTTAATCTGCGCTTATTCCCATTATACCGTGTGAAACAAAATGCAATTAGGAGGCTTTGGTTTCTATTAATGGCCATTAAGAGTGTAAGCTCACCCGCCGCGTCAAGGCACCTCTAATGAAGGTGAGTCCTATCCAAAAAATGAAGCCACAGGCTGCTGTGTAGCCAACCATAACTTGCTCATGCTGCTTGTCAGTCATGAGGTAGACTGGTGGGCTTTTATTTAAGATCCCCCAGAAACAAAATCCGCCTTCACACGGTATAATGGGAATAAGCGCAGATTACATTTTTTCCTTGTTATGTTTTACACATGTTGCTGGGCTGGATGCATTAAGTGGTTGCAGCCGTCCCATCGGGGAATAGGCGCGACCCCACCCCTCCTGTACTATGTATGTTTTACTGTACCTCCAGCCAGGTCATCATTGCAGCTGTTCCATTCCGTGTCTTTGTTTTTTGATCCCAAGGCGGATTTTGTTTCTGGGGGAGCTTAAATAAAAGCCCACCAGTCTACCTCATGACTGACAAGCAGCATGAGCAAGTTATGGTTGGCTACACAGCAGCATGTAGCTTCATTTTTTGGATAGGACTCACCTTCATTAGAGGTGCCTTGACGTGGCGGTGAGCTTACACTCTTAATGGCCATTAATAGAAACCAAAGCCTCTAATTACATTTTGTTTCACACAATGTAATGGGAATAAGCGCAGATTACATTTTTTTCTTGTTATGTTTTACACCTCACATCCTGATTCCTGACCACTTTATAAATGTAAAAGTGGTCAGGATGAGTAGAGTGTTCCTTTAAACCCTTCACTACCGATATTGAGATATCTTGGGCTTCAAACGCACCAACTGGTGCCCCGATATCGAGATATCTCGATTTGCTGATCTGCAGCCCAAAAGCAAATTAAATTAGTTTGCTGCAAACTAATTTTGTTTGCTTTTGGGCTGCAGAAGGTGCCCCCAAGGTTTTAGTCCTGTGGGCATAATGCCCAAAGAGCTAAACTGTAAAATCAGCTGCTCAAAGCTCTGAAATATCGGGCTTTCAGCGGCTGATGCAGGGAGAACTAGAAGAAAATAGACCAGCTGCTCAAACCTCTAACTCGATTTGTTAGTAGATGGCGCCATCTACTGGCCAAAAATAGGTTATTTAGAGTAAGCCATACAGGGAGTATAAACTCAAATATTTCTTACTTTATAATTAATTAAAAAGTGATTTTACAAAAAAACACTGTTTATGACAATGTTTTTGGAAAATCACTAGGTAGTGAAGAGGTTAAGCGAAAACTCGTAGTGAGATCTGCCATGACTGTGAAATCACAACAGAAATTCAAGAAAACTTAATGTACACAGTATTAAAATTTGTGATCCACGGGCAGAATTTGATTCTACAGTATATGGTACATATTCACTTTTATTCTCATGCTTGTTATATATATTGATATATTGTTATGTATATTGTACCATCCTTAAGTCTAACATTTATCTTAATTGATTCTTTTATTCTTCAATAAATTACCACATTCTGGTACTCAGGTAAATTCGTGCAAACCTAGAATTGAAGATTGCTAAGGCTAATGTCAGACAAACGCATTCTGAGCACACTGTGCGTCCATGCACAACTGACGTACTTTCTGACTGATGATACTGTAGACACCACACGGTCTGTTTTTTTTGACTGACTCTTTTTTGACTGATGTAGATGGGAAATAAAATTAATATGTAAAATGAAAAAAATTGATACATTATATGAAAAACCATATAGTCCGTCAAAAATGCTGGATGTCAAAAATGCAGTCCGTCTGACTACGTTCCATCACTCACACACAAAGTTACGCGGATGTGGACTCTGTGCGTCCGTCCTAGCGGTTTGACATTCTTGCCTAAATTGCGTGCGGTGCCACGTGCGTTGTGCATCCGAACTTCTGTGGGGACGTACTTCGTGTGCGGGTCTCTATTGATCATAATTTTATGCTATGATGGACGTTAAAATGTGCAGCAACACGGACGTGATCACTGCGCTCGTCTGACACGGGCCTCAAATGACACGTTCATCTAAGAAAGTAGTCAGCGCTTTTTTTTTTGGAAACTTAGAAATGTATTTATCATTGCCCAAGTCCATTGTTCCCTATTCAGTGGTACCCAAGGTGAATCCTCCAAATAATACCTATCAGTCCTTTGCCAGGAATGGATGAAAAGGGCTATAACGGTGACCGCAGCAAAAGAAATACACTGTATCGTGTAGAAACACGTCCAGTCACTTTGCTTATATGCAAAGATGCATTAATCAGCTGTTAATAATTCCATCTGTGGGACTCACATCGCAATGCCAGGAATCACAAACTCCAGACATATTCAGCTAGAAATGTGTAAAACGGAATAACTTAAATAATTCGAGGTGTAGTATGCTGAGAGAATGCTATGGGCTGAACAGTTTAATAGCAGGCTCTGGGTATAAGGTCAAAGCACTGAAATCATTTAAGGTTAAAATAATGACTTGTTGCCCATGGGCAGATTCATTGAAGATTGATGCTGAAGCACCACATTTGCAATATTCACCAAGATTCCAGGTGGGTCAGGGAGTGAAAGCTGCGATGCTCCTGTCACTAAATCAGAGCTAAAACAAGTGAGACATTGATAAGTTATTAACCGCATTTGCTCTTACAAAACTCAAGTTACAAATGCAAAACAACATGTTAACACACGAGCAAATATAACGGAGAAAAAAGCGTTGAGCTGCGTAAATTGAGTAGCCTAGGCTGGCTCAGTGCTGCCCCTGCTGTTTGTGTAGTGAATCACACACAGACACACAGCAGCCGGCAAACTGAAGTGAAAGCGCAGGAGAAAAAAAAGCGGACAGAGAGAAGAAGCAAGCACAGCGAGGGAGCTAGGAGCAGGTGAGTATGAGAACTTTTTTCAATAAATAAGCATTTATTTACAGTTTAAATACACACACACACACACATGTCATTACAGCACAATGAGCACATTAATTTACTGGAATGGCAGGCTCTGCCTCCCCTGCCACCCCTGACTGCACGTCCCTGCCTAACCTTAATACACCTGAGGAAGGCTGTATAGAGATGCAGAAATGGAATTGCCCCCAGAAACACTATCATAGAAGCGGTTATATACTAAAGCGTTTATTCACAAAGCACCGCAATTGTGTGGAATTTTGGTGCCTTGCGTTTCAGCCCATTTCGGCGCACTTCGATTCCATTTCAATAAAAATTACAGTGAATTCACTAGTGAATGGTCACTGTATTTTGCTGATATTGGAGTCGCCAAAGTATTTATTGCACGTTTGTGAACTTACCGAATTGTGCCAATACCCTCAGTCTGAATTGCAGAGAATTGGCATCGGCAAATGTCACCGAACTGAAGAAAAAAAAGGGGAAGTCTCCTATTCTCGTAATAGAAGTTTTAAATGAATAAAAATGTAGTAAAAATTTGCTCAAATAATAAAAAGTCCTTTAAAAAATATTAAAAAGTTGTGTTACAGAATAAGAAAACGACCTTGAAAAAAAGAAAAAAAAATTTCATCTAAAAAATACAAAAAGGTCTTTTAAAAAATACAAAAATAACAAGATTTTTTTGCAAAAGATTAAAAAGAATAAATAATCTTTACATTTTTACATTGAAAGCTATGGGATTATCCTGTATAAACCTGTTGAATCGAAACACTGAAAATCAGGGCATTTCACTGGAATTTCAGTGTACTTCGATGTTCTGTGAATAGAAGTCACAATAGTCTTCTATGGGTCAATTTTGGTGCCAGAGAATTGCACCGTATTTTGCTGTCAATTTGCCTGTATTTGCCGTATTGACAGCTTAATAAATAGACAAATTGACCCGAAATTGCGCCGAACGGTGAAATTCGGGGCCAATTTGGAGGTTAGTGAATAACCCCTTCACTACTGATATCGAGATATCTCGGGCTTCAACGGCACCATCTGGTGCCCCGATATCACGATATGCTCATTTGCATCCCAAAAGCAAATTAAATTAGTTTGCTGCAAACAAATTTCGTTAGCTTTTGGGCTGCAGAAGGTGTCCCAAGGAGCTAAAACTGTAAAATCAGTTGCTCAAAGCTCTGAACTATCAGGTCTTCAGCAGCCGATGCAGGGGAAAAAAAGAAGAAAATAGACCAGCCGCTCAATCCTCTGTAACTCAATTTGGCAGCAGATGGCGCCATCTACTGGCCAAAATAGGTTATTTCTGTAAGAGATACAATGGGTATAAGCTCAAATATTTCTTACTTTATAATTAATTAAAAATGATTTTACAAAAAAACACTGGTTTCTGACAATTTCTTTTTTGAAAATCACTTAGTAGTGAAGGGGTTAAGTGCCAAGTTTGCCAGTGTTGAGAAAAACAGCTCAAATTGCAAGTATTTCAGTGCTGAGAAAAGCCAATGCCGGCTGGTGGAGTAGAGGTAACATCACTGCTAACTGTGGAGAGAGACTGTGGAGACACAGGTTCAATCCTGGCAAGAGCACCTCTCCAGTAAGTGTCCTTGGGCAAGACACCCAACGGTACATACTCACCACCCAGGACATACTTGAAAACGAAAGAAATCTCAATGTATCCTTCCTGGTAAAATCCTTTAAAAAACTAAAGGGGTAATTCAGAAAGCAACAAAATTTCAGTGAAATTTCAATGCTTTGCAGTTCGGTGCACTTCGGCAAATAACTAAATAAAAAAGGTCCTTTAAAAAAATAATAAAAAGGTCTGTTATGGAATAAAAAACAAGCCTTTTTAAAAAATTGGGAATCAAAACTTTAATCTAAAAAAATACGAAAAGGTGTTCTAAAAAATAAATAGGCTTTTTGCTGAAATTGAAAAGGATAAACGGTTGAATAAGCAAAAATAAAAAAGATAATATTGTTTTACATTGAATCCTATGGGATTTTGCCGGTTTAAACCTGTCGAAGTGATTCAAGAAAACCTGGGCATTTCACTGACACTTCTGTGCAGTTTGGCGTTCTCTGAATAGATAAACCATTACTTTTCTATGGGACAATTTCACTGCCGCCGAAGATGGCCGATCTGCAGCGAACTGCACCATATTTCTCTGTCAATTTGCCAGTATTTGGTGAATTGATAGTTTAGTGAATAGACCAACTGCCCGAAATTCACTGTCCGGTGTCCTTCGGTGGCAAGTTCGGTCCTTTTGGAATAACCCAGTATCCTTTTGGTGGATACATGGAACAGTCTTCCAGTAGAAGTGGTAGAGGCCAAAACAGTGATTGAATTTAAGCAGGCATGGGATAGGCATAAGGCTATCCTAAACAAAAGATAAATCCAGGTAAAGTATCCATGTAATTGGGCAGACTAGATGGGCCGAAAGGTTCTTATCTGCCGACATTTTCTATGTTTCTATGTTAACCCCTTAGGCGGGGTCAGACAAGTGCACTATGTGTGCCCATACTGACTTGCCTCCTGACGTCCGTCGCAGCTTTGTGCCGCTTCGACGGGGCTGGCCACATGTTGTAGCGCACGTACAAATTGTGCACGCTACAGCGGGCGTGCTGCGGACGTTCTGAAAGCCTCCCCGTCGAATCGCTACGACTTGTGTTCGACGGGGCTGCAAAGCGCGATCCTCCATAGGAGGATCGAGCCTTGCAGCGCTGAGCGCACTATTGCGATCAGCAAGGTGGCCAGATGCCGGGCTTCAGAGTGGAAGGAACGTCCACTCTCACGGACGTTCCTTCCGCTCTGCTAAACGCTCGTCTGACCCCGCCCTTAAACCGCAAAAGGAGAAGCTGCACTGTACAGCTTCCCCTCTTGCTGTTTAGTTTTTAGAAGTCCCAGTGTTACACAGCACTTCAGTAATGGTGATTTTAGTCGTTTTTTGCGAAGCAGGCAAACACCAGCGCATGGTAGTTAATCCTATCTGTGTTAATGCAACAATAGGTGCTCAGAGCTGTCTATACGCCAGGGGTGGATCCAGACACAGGTTTAGGGGGGGGGGCGCATTCTACCAGTTTTGGCCATGAGCTGGTGTTGGGTACGCAGTGACAGGCAGATATATTTTGCCCCCAGCTCACATGGATATATTTGCCCCAGCTCACATGGATATATTTGCCCCAGCGCTCACATGGATATATTTGCCCCAGCTCACATGGATATATTTGCCCCCAGCTCACATGGGTATATTTGCCCCCAGGTCACATGGATATATTTGCCCCCAGCTCACATGGGTAGATTTGCCCCCAGCTCACATGGGTAGATTTGCCCCAGCTCACATGGGTATATTTGCCCCAGCTTACATGGATATAATTGCCCCAGCTCACATGGATATATTTGCCCCAGCTCACATGGGTAGATTTGCCCCAGCTTACATGGGTAGATTTGCCCCCAGCTCACATGGGTAGATTTGCCCCAGGCTCTCACCTCTTCTGCCAGGCCCCAGGCTCCGCCGGCGTCTTCTCCCTACAGGCGAGCGGCCGCTGACATGCAGCTTGGCCGCTCGCCACCTGACCAGCGCGCAGCCGCATGCGCGCTGGTCAGGTGGTTCTCATCCCAGGCGAGTGGCCAAGCTGCCTGTCAGCAGCCGCTCGCCTGTAAGAAGAATGTCGGTGGCGGCGATTTTCTCAGGGGGGGGCATTTGCCTGTTGGCCCCCCCTGGATCCGCCCCTGCTATACGCACAGCACTGTCTGCATGAGAGGCTTCTAGTGGTCTAAGGTTTGTATTTATTGGTGTAAATGCATGTGCTATAATTACAATATTAATAACCAATAGATATTCTTACTAGAAGTTATATTATAGCATAGGACATAGGTGTTCTGTTTTAACAGCATTGATATACGTTTTATTTTATATAAAATACTTAAAAGCGAGTGTCCTTGGGCAAGACACCTAACGATATGGATGCGCCTACCTTACTAAATACTTGTACTTCTCCATAGATCGTAAGTTCCCTTGGGAACAGGGTCCCCCTGAATCAGGTCATCATCCACATGTGATATTCTAATGCAGGGGTGGGTATTTGTTTTGGCTCGGGGGCCACTTTGTGGGAGCGGAGGTTAGTGGAGAGCCGCACCTTTTAAAATGATGAAATAGTGGTCGTTTTATTCAATTTATTTATTGTGCTAATTTCATATCATCTATAGCTGCAAGCACATTTAATTTTAAACCAGTTTAATGAGACAAACGTATCCTATCACGCTTTTCTACAATTTTTTTGAAATCAGGAGTGAGATTGCTTGTTAAGATTCTCATCACAGCCTGCAAGTTATATATTGGTATATATGGGTATATATTGCCCCCAGCTCACATATATATATTGCCCCCAGCTCACATGGATATATATTGCCCCCAGCTCATATAGGTATATATTGCCCCAGCTCATATGGAAATACATTGCCCCCAGCTCATATGGGTATATTGCCCCCAGCTCATATGGGTATATATTGCCCCCAGCTCACATGGATATTATTGCCCCAGGCAGCTCACATGGGTATATTTGCCCCCAGCTCTCACCTCCTTTGCTGTGACGCCAGGCTCCGCGTCCGCCAGCGTTCTCCTACTCCCGAGGCAAGCGGCCGCTGGCATGCAGCTGTGCCGCTCGTCGAGGATGGGAACCACCTGACCAGACGTTTTCTCGCGAGATCACGCGTTGGTTAGGTGGTTCCCATCCCAGGCGAACGGCCAAGCTGCATGCCAGCGGCCACTCGCCTCAGGAGTAGAAGAACGCCCCTGTCTCCAGCCAGATGATGGGGCTAGCTACGGACGTCTGTGCATCCACCGTCCTAGTGGAAAATACGAGACGAATCTTCGGTCACGCACGGGAAGGAAATCTAGGTTCAAGGCATATTTTTCTGACTGTCTTGGCGGGCCACAAAAAACTCTGTGGCGGGCCGCAGTTTTCCCACCCCTGTTCTAATGTATCAACCCCTTTTACACAGATCTTGTAAAACGCAGCAGAATTTGTATTGCTTTATAAATAAAGGATAATAAAAAAGGGGTTTAATGGTTTGGTTAGAATGTTCGTCAATGAGCATTATGCTCCTACTGGCACAAGCTGACACATACAGCCAGCCATGCCCTACAAAAAGAGTGTCCTTTCAACAAAATAAGCCCCAAAGGAAATGATTATTATTAAATTTATTTACTGCACAATATAATCCGTGTATACTGTAGGTCAACACTTTTCACGTGTCGCCCGTGCAGCACACAGGAGAGGCAAGTGCCATGAGAGCCACATTTGAGTCTGGCAGGAGATGTGCTCCTGCTAGAGAGTTATTTCTATTCAGCCTGGCAAAGCTTTATTGACAACGCGCGATCCGAACAGCAGGGGGCACCCGTCTCAAAAAATGATTGCTGCGAGAAAACCGGAAGGAATCGGCCTCCTTCCTGGACGTGGGGGGCGGCTGCGTGTATTGAAGGTTAGTTAGTGTGTTGCCTGTCTGTCTGGCGGGTAATGGCTTTTCTCGCTGTAATGAGCGGCAGTTCACATGGTGGGTGCTGTAGTCTGACGATGGACAGCGCGCTGCAGCATTATGGCGGCCCCTGTAACACGAAGTGACTGACGTGTTGGCTCCCAGGTCAGCTGCAGGGGGTGATCTGAAACTGCAGCCGTGACCTCTGAATGTTAAAGCCTGAGCGTCTTCCACAGCGACATCATACAGGTCCATTATAAAGCAGAGGCTGCCATGGTATGTGCGGGATCCTAAACTACATCCTGACCTGGCTGCCAAATCTCTGTATACTGACTCTTTGCAGAAATGCCCTTTTATGCACATTGCAGGGTGACACCTTACACACATGTCCCTTTACACACGTTGCACGGTGACACCTTACACACCTGTCCTTTTACGCACATGTTGCACGGTGACACCTTACACAAATGTCTAGGACCTGAAACAACTACTAATCAATAATGAAAATAGTTGTCAAGTCCCAAGCTACTATCCAGGCCATAAGAGTTACTCGCCACCAGTTGCTCCACCTAACCCCTACCCAGCCCTTAACTCTGCCCCTAAACACACCTCCTTTAAATTATCTTCTGAAATTACACTGTTAAAAGGTTTTATTTAGAATAAAGTTACAAAAATAACATTAATGCCAGATATCAGACCCCAGATACATGTATGCCCAGTCATCGGAGCCCAGATACACGTATACCCAGTGTGAGCAGAGCGAGGAGGCAGGGAAGCTCCTCTCCACCCCCTGCCAGTGACCGAGACAAGCTGTGTCAGGTTAGGCAGTTGATCCCTGCCACTGTGCAGCCTGGGGAAGAGGGGGGGGGGGGCTGCATGGTGGCACCGCTGGAATACGCAGCACAAAATAATTTATTGTGCTGCCTTTTGTGTATTTCCACTCACCCTCACTTAATTTCCACTCGCCAAATGCTAGTAGGCGAGTGGAAATTTTGAGCCCTGAACTATATATAATTAGTTGATCAATTGGTCTGTGTGCCGCTCACACTGTTTAGTATCAGACTGAGTTAAATGTTAATAACCTCAGATGCTACATCGGAGCTGATTGAAGAGGATGTGCTGCTGCTTTACTAGGTATACATTTAGTTCTAGGCTTATGTTAGACATCACCAATTTGTTTTTAGTTTACAACCGTAGCAGAACTAGCACACAGACCTTGGGATGCTGCCACTTGGTGGAGGAGCTGTACTGCTGGTGTTTTATCCTTAGGGCTGCAGTCCTGTTCCACCACCCCACCCTCCCTGCAACTCTCTCCGGTCAGGAGCTGCCATCTCTCCCTTTTGGCCAGTTCCTTCTACCAAACTCCGTCACACACTTGGGTCCAGTCTATTGCATAAACCCACTCCCTCTCACACGTGGGCCAGTCCCTTGCACAAACTCCCTTCTTCCCACCAATGGCCCTCCCACCACTCAGTTTGTTCATGAAGTCATTTTAAAGGGACATTATTTGCACCCTGACCACTTCAGTATATTAAAGTGGTCGGGCTGTGTAGAGTGCCCTTCACTGTCTCATCCCGCTTTGAGTTTTGACTTTATCATGTCTATCCGAGCACTCACAGCTGCTCACGCAGCATCAATCCATCACTCTGACCAGGCATCGTGTACCTTGTGTGTGAAAGTACCCAAGTTACACGAGATACACAATTTGTGTATGTACATACAAAAGTTACACACACTACTCAATTGTGTAAGAAAAAAAAGGGGAGTGAAAGGAGGGAGGGGTTGTTTTTACATACAGGTCTATTCAAAGAAAAGTGAAACTCAGGAGAATGACTGGAGAAGTGAAAATTCTAGGTCAAAATAGCCAAACCAGAAAAATTCTCCCATTTATCTCCCTTTCCAAATCAGCTATTTGTTCTAGATTGTTCTCTTGTCCTGCCAGTTCTCCTGAGTTTGACCTTTTAGTGAATAGACCTGAATGTGACTTTTTAGGTTGGGGTCAGACGAGCGTCATTGGAGAGTGGAAGGAACGTCTGTGAGAATGGACGTTCCTTCCGCTCAACGTCCGTCTGGCCACCTCACTGAGCGCAGTTAGTGGGCTCAGCACTGCAAGGCTCCATCCTACAATGGAGGATCGCGCTTTGCAGATCCGTCAACGCACATCCTAGCTCTTTGACGGAGAGGGCTGCTGCACGGACGCAGCACGGCCACTGTTGCATGTGCAATTCGTGCGCGCGCCACAGCGTGAGGCTGGCAACGTCACAGCGTCCCAATGCTGCGATGGATGCCAGAAGGCATGCCAGTACGGGCGCACATAGTGCACTCGTCTGCCCCCAGCCTCAGGTAAAGAAAAAAAAAATCGATTCATCGGATGGAAAAATAATGAAATCGAAAAAATAATTAGCCAACTAATCGATTTAGGAAAATAATCATTTGTTGCGGCCCTTCAAATGTTTGTTTACAAAAAAGAACAGAAAAGAGGGGCGCTAGGTGTGTGCGGAACAGATGGTCAGGATGAACCCCGCTGTAAGGCCGCTATGCACCAGGGAGGTATAATCCCTCTAAACCTCCCAAATCTAACAGAAATGGTAAAGAAAAAAGATGGAATCGGTGCCAAGGTGTAGTAGGGTCAAAAGGTAAATCAGAATGTAAAGACATCTCTACTTAATAGTGAAGGCAACAAAAGTACGTGGGTGAAAGTGACACTTTCGAATTCATTGAAGTGTATAACGACTTCTATCCATCCCATATACATTTGTGTATTTAAATGGCTTAACATCCAGCACCTTGTGCACACACAAATAACTGTAGAGTGTTACCCTCCTAAAAATGTAGTGGGAGGCACTGGAGAAACATCCAAGGTCCTCAAATGTACATATGAAAAATACAAGCAGAAGAATTACACAATCGCCCAATACAGTATGTCATAATAAAAATATTAGGGCTGGTACCGATTTTATATATTTTTTTTAATTTTCGTGTTCGATTAATCATTTTTTTAATCGATTTAATTATAACGCACATACAGATCCAACTACTTTTAGCTGATCTGCTTGCATTGCAACTCTGCATTAGTCTGGGCCTTGGGTCTGGGTCTGGGTCTTTGGTCTGGGCTCTGGGTTTTGAGGTCTGGTGTGTGCCTGGGGTCTGGGCCCTGCTGGGGTTTGGCTGGGTCCGAGGCTGGCAGCACCATACTCACCGCTCACTGCTGTAGGGCCGCCCATGGCCCCAGGAAGCCAGTACAGCTCCTGATTCGGACTCCTAGAGTCCGATACCGGAGCTGATGGCCCCCCCAATCAAAATAAATTTGAGTAAAGAAAATAACGATTAATCGATTAATTAATCATTCATTTCCGCAGCCCTAAAAAATATGTGCCGGTAATAACCCCATGAATGACAGTTCACATGGTACAGAGCCTGTAAATGTAAGGCTCAATTCTTGCGCATTGGGTTCATTCAGGGAGGATCCCTATCCTATTCCTCCAAACCCAGCCATATGTGGAAAAAGGAATATACAAGGAAATAGTACAGCTCCATATAACATGGAACAAAATCAGTACAGCGTATATATCCAACTCACGTGATGATGAGCCTGTGAGGTATTCACTGACTCTGTATACAGGCTTGTGGTACCTTTTTTGAGGTATTTAGGAGTACCAGTCCCAATGGTAGATTAAAACCAGGATGCAAATGGTTAAAAATAAAAACACTGCTTTTTATATAGAACATAGAAACAATTATTATTCATTATAAAGCACCAGCATATACTGCAGCGCTGTACAATGGAAACAATATAGACAGGGTTACAATACATTGAACAACATTTTGACAAATCAGTACAGGAGGAAACAAGGGCCGTATTCCAGTGGAAATTTACAATCTAGAAGGGTTAGGGTGGAAACGAGTGATGGACTGCAAGGCGAGAGTGATGGACTGCAAGGCGAGAGTGATGGACTGCAAGGCGAGAGTGATGGACTGCAAGGCGAGAGTGATGGACTGATTGCGTCAGTGAGTAGGGTGGTCGGCTTCCCAAAATAGGAAAGTCTTAAGGGAGCGTTTGAAGGAAGGGAAACTAGGGGAAAGTCTGACCATATGAGGGAGAGCATTCCAGAGGATGGAGGCTGTGCGCGTGAAATCCTGCAGTCTATCATGGGAAGAAGTGATGCAGGGAGAAGCTGGATGCAGGTCACTGATCTCAGGGAGCGGACTGGGGTGTATTTGGTGATTAGTGAGGACAGGTAGTGGGGAGCTGAGTTAGTGAGAGCTTTGTAGGTCAGGGTAAGGATTTTAAATTTAATTCTGCAATGGATGGGGAGCCAGTGAAGGGACTCAGAGACAGAGCGGCGGGTGAGGTGGTTGAGTCTGGCAGAGGCATTCAGAATGGATTGTAGGGGGGAGAGAGGGAGGCCAGCTAGAAGATTATTACAATAGTCAAGTCAGGAGATTACAAGGGCCTGGATGAGTTGTTTTGCACTTAAGCTTCCTCAGTTGGTCAATTACTCCTTTTTTTTATCTCACTCTGAAGATGAATTTAGGGGTCTATCATGAAATCGTAATGTATTTCTCCTGTACAGATACATTATTTAACCCTGTATTACAATGTAACTAGGGCTGAAGCAACTAATCGATTAATCGGCAATGGATAATGAAAATAATCGGCTGTCGATTTAATCGATTTGTGTACAGCACACCCTGTATAGAGTCAAGAAAAGGTAGTATATAATGAGAGTGAGCATAAAGGTCTCTCTCAAACAAGGTGTAAATATATAGCCCTGCCAATTAACCGGGCCTAACCAACTCAGAAACAAAATAAAAAGCACAACACCTAGGAAGAGTAAGGAGACCCACACTCCTGTAACTGGCAGGGACATTGTACCAAAAATAATCACAGAATTAGGTCAAACCCACAGACCACCAATATAAATTAGGGCAATCCCATATAGCAGGGCTCAAAATGTCAAGTCCCAAGCTACTAACCAGGCCATAAGAGTTACTCGCCACCAGTTGCTCCACCTAACTCCTACTCAGCCCTTAACTCTGCCCCTAAACACACCCCCTTAAATTATCTTATGAAATTATTCTAAATAAAACCTTTAATAGTGTAAAGTTCCAAAAATAACATTAATACTCAGACATCAGACCCCAGATACATGTATACCCAGTAATCAGACCCCAGTGTGAGCTGAGGGAGGAGGCAGGAAAGCTTCTCTCCACCCCCCCCTGCCAGTGACGGAGACTAGCTTGGCCAGGTTAGGCAGCTGATTTCCTGCCACTGTGCAGCCTGGGAAAGGGGGGGCTGCACGGTGGCACCGCCAGAATACGCAGCACAAAATAATTTTTTGTGCTGCCTATGTGTGCATTTCCACTCGCCCTCACTTAATTTCCACTCGCCAAATGTGAGTAGGCGAGTGGAAATTTTGAGCCCTACAATATAGCTAAATGCGGCCTAGAAATTGGTAAAAGGCAAAAACTAAACATATCTCATTACAGGCAGCCATGCAGATTTCATTAATCAGTAGGAACATATTCCAGTCAGATCAACCAGTCCATATTACTGGTCGTTATCGTAGTAGAAATAAACTGTTAAAATAAAGAGAGCACTCAACACGTTTCAACCTCAACGGTCTTTGAGATAAGGGTAAGTATTACAGTTACACAAAAAAAAAAAACACCCTAACGGTTAATTAAGGGAATAGGGATAGATTAGGATAGAAAAACAGGGGGGGGGGTGATTTTTGAGTGGAGTGTTTCTTTAACCTCCCTGGCGGTCTAATTTTTTTAAAATTTCGTGTTTAACGTTTAAGAAACGTTTATGGAAACAAAATGTGTTTTTGTACATAGCCTGTAATAATTAGGAATAACGCACTGAAATCCGTGCAATCAAGAGTCCTTACTGGTAAAATCCTTTAAATAAATAAATTAAAAAAAATAGTAAATACACTGAGTCCGATAAAGTTTGAAACACGAAATAATAATTTATTATCCCAAAAATAATTATCCAAAATAATTCAAATAACTGATATTCAATAAAATACAACAAAAAACACTGAAATCTGTCTGAAAACAAGGGTGAGACGATGTGTGGTCTGTTTATCCTGTAGTGCCACCTAGTCGCCGTTCACAAACCTTGCACTTTGGATTATACAGTGTATTATAATCTTTTCCTAAGTTTGCTGCTGGTCCCGCCCCCTGCATCGCGTGACTCGCAGGGAGCCTTCCAGGAAGCAGCTCGCCGCGATCACACTGCGGGGGACAGCGAGGGAGCCAGGAGGAGGTGAGTAAACATCCAGCCCGAGTGTGCCTCGCGGTTACCGTTCGCGGTAGTGAAATTTAACCCTGAGTCACACTCGGGAATACCACCAGGGAGGTTAAGCTGCGTACACAACATCAATCCATCACTGTGTTTTTCCAAGATCCTTGTGGAGGTGTGCGAAGGTGGAGCGGTTTTCACATACGGCTTCTTACTGGTATTAACCTCCTACAGTAACAATGCTTACCCTGGCACCGTCCCTCTTCTGGTGGGAAATTAGCAGTCACTAAGCACTTACAATTATGAGCGCGTCACGTGCTAAGAAGAGATTCCGGGTAATTCAAAGAGAATCGAAAAGTCACTGCACGTTCGGTGACTTTTCGTTCTCTTCAATTCGGTTCGATTTGGCGATCCCATTTCGCCCACCCTGCGGTGTATTCAGCAAGCACGACAGGGTCCCCGAATTGCAGGGAAAAGCCGCCGCAAACCCGACGAAAACTAACCGCAAAACCCGACAAATGCACGTTGAAAACCCGCAAAAACCTCTGGATTAACCTGCCAAAAAACACAGAAAAACCCGAGCAGGAGCCGATCACACGCAGCGCAGCCGCCGGAAAAAGCCGAGACCGCAGACGAATGGAGTGAATAAATTAGAAAAACAGTTCGCTTGAATGTTTGAAAAGTGAAACGCTGTTTGCAAAGAAACTACAGAACGAAAATGTCTGAAATTTACATATGAGGTCCAGGGAATGATAATAAAAAGGGCTGTTACAGGAAAAATAAGTAAACTTAAATAATAAAAAAAATCTGAATTTTTAAAAATAAATCAAAATCCAGAAAAAAAGCTTACTATCCTAAAAAATCTATAAAGAGACTCTTTACTGCAGAATTTTATAATGAATGGTTTATAAGATAGTGAATTAAAACGGGAATATTTTTAACATTGAAGCCTATGGGATTCGCCTGAATAAACCTGCCGAATTAAACCACCGAATGGCAGGGCATTTCGGGAACCTTTCACTGCTGGTTTGTGTTCTCTGAATAGCCGAAGCAGTGCATTTTTATGGGGATTTCATTGCCCTCAAACAGGCACCGTATGTTCAGGCAATTCGCTAGGATTTGGCGAATTGCCTGCTCTCTGGATAGCCGAATGGCCAAGAAAGGTAACCGAACGCTGATTTTCAGCGTCCGGTTACCTTTCTCAAGCAATTCGGATCTCTTTGGATAACCCTGATCGTGTTTATTTGGTTTTACCAGGTTTATTCTAGCTTGATTTGGACTGTGATGATTTAATCGCATTAAAATATTTTGCTTTTGCAGAATCTGTTGAAGAGAAAATAACCAGGACACACAAAGTGCTGCGCTTCACGGCTGACGGAGATATTAACTCGCATTTTATTTTTCTAACTCGTAAAATGCACCAAAGGTAAGTCATGTAAGTGCAGACAAACTGCTGCTTTGATTTCCATAAAAAAACAATCAATCCATTAATTAATTTTACTAGAATTCTCTGACTTGATTCCGTTCCTCTGATAATCTTACAAGAACACGCAACACACCTTGACAACTTCAGCTTTTTAAGTGCTCAGGCTTGATAAATTCAGGGGCCTGGTAGCCACTGGCTCCCAAATTTCCAGTTTATTTTACACCAATCTAAAAGCAGTCTTTGCCTGGCATCTAAACATCTAGTTGGGTTCAATGTTTTTTTTCCTGTGTCCTACATTTAATGTAAATATATCCAGCACTGGTGTATATATTTATATGTGAGGACTGTTGTGTGTCTGTGTGTACAGTGGGTAAAAGGGTGTATGGCCATACTTTCTAATACTATCATAAATTGGACAGGCTTTCAGCAAAAACGTATTTATTGGAAAGCGTCACATGACATTAAATAAAGTTATCGGTGAGTACTTGGCAAAAAGAGGACTGGTTCTCATACTCACACAATACCATTTATTTATTTTTTATCTTTTAGTTGTTGAAAGTAAAGCTTTGTTAGTCTGATCCCTCCGGTGCTGTTTGCTAGTTACCGCTGTGTGAAGCAGAGGTGTTTCCACTGCCCACACATGTCACCGGGCAGTCAGGATTTAGAATTTCCCGGCTGCCGGTCACCAACAGTGTCAGCACGTTTATGTCCTAACAACATCCTCTCTGAGCGGTAGCAGCTGGTGAGTTGGTTCAGTGTGTGTAGCTCCAGTCCATCATTCTGTGCAGATTTTCGGTGATTCTGTTCAACAGGATTAAACAGGCGAATCCCATAGGATTCAATGTAAAAAAAACAAAAAAAAACCACAATAATATATGTATTCTATTTTTATTATTCATCTGTTTATTCTTATCATTTTCAGCAAACCGTCTTTTTGTTTATTTACTCTTTGGAACATTTTGATGTATCTATTTTGGCAAAATTTGTGATTCACGTTTTTTTATTATTATTCTATAACAGATCGTTTTTCTATTAATAAAAAAAAATAAAAAAAAAAAAAACTTTTTAGTTTTATTGGTTTAAACACCTTTTTAGAAGAATACAGAGTCCAGTTTTTTTTTTTTTTTTTCTTCTGCAGTTCGGCGGTCTATGGCAGTCTTCAGTGGCTCAATGTTCGGTGCACATCCTGGACGCTGCGTTGAATAGTGAATTCTCCACAGGGTCGGCCAACTGGAAGCCTACCAAAGTACACCAAACAAGAAAGCCTTGAAATTTCAGGGCTTTCTGAATAACCCCTATAGTCTTAAAAAAGCTGGGACGGCAGTTACAGGATCCTTGAACCAGAACTTCTTTAGTACGGTGTAGTTATTTATGGTGCCTATAAAATGTCTTGACCAAACCAGGGGCCAAGATACCACTGGCTGCTAGAAATCAGTCTGTATGCACTCTGGCTTCATTCCTGGATTATTCTACACACACATAGATATAACATTTCATTCGGCTGCTGAGTTTTGTTAGTCTTCTTGGCTTGGTAGACGTTTTCTCATGCGCACTGTAACCATCACAGATTAGAGTAGCGATAAGGTTACGGACTCTCAGTTCACTTTAATTGCACATGTCTGCTATACTCTAAATTAATTTAAATGGTAAGTGGGTTTAAAGTTTTATTTCCTGAATGTGTGTCTATGGAGGCCTGAGAAGGTGGAGCAGTCATGCCATGCTGCTTCTTACTGGTATTAACCTCCTACACTAACAATGCTTGCACTCGGCATCTTTCCTCTTTTTCTGGGAAAGTATCTTGTGTTCAGCACTGACATCTGTACATCCTGTCATCTCTGTATCAGACTAACGGATGCCTAGAATTGGCTTGCTGTAGGGATCATGACAGAAGCTTATTATTTATATCAGAGGTCGGCAGCCTTGGCCCTCCAGATGTTTTGAAACTACATCTCCCTTGATAGCCACCTATTAGCTTGGGAAATGTAGTTCCAAAACATCTGGTGGGTGAAGGTTAAGGACCCGTCACCCTTGATATATGTAATGTGACGTATATCAAAAAGTTCAGTCAGAAAGGGATGTCTGCAGTATCCTGATATCTGCTTAATCAATTGGATTGGGAGAACACTCTAAACATTTTATAAATATCGATCAGAAACAAAATTACACCAGGATTTCTATTAATTACAAGTATCCCAGGACAGCAAAATGACATATTGTAATATTAAATATTCCTATAAATCAGGGGTCAGCAACCCTGACCCTCCAAATGTTTTGGAACTATATTTCCCTTTGAGACTCTGCAAACCTAATGAGCATCACGGGAAATGTATCACGGAATGTGGCAAGGACAACGCTACCTCCTGGAGGAAGTGCTGTCCTTGCCGCATTCCGTGGTACTTTATTGTCCCTGGTGGATTGGGATATACCACCACGTGAAAAGGAGCAGCTTAAGTTTAACGTCCGTCGTAGCATTGATTTGTGATCAATAGAGACACACACACACACACACACGAAGTGCGCACGCACCACGCAGGTGGCAATGGTTGCCATTTAGGCCTCGATGGACGCCCAGAGTGCGCCGCATAGCGGTCTGTGTGCGTGATGACAAGACGCAGCGTATTTGCGACGTCCATCACGTTGACGCTCAGAAGTTTTTTTTGGTCTGGCTGACTACTGTACCTGTCTTTTAATTTTAATTAATTTTGTTAATCCACAGCGCTCTTATATCAAAGCGAATTTTCCCATAAGATATAATGGAATCTCTTAACGATTGGTTCCACAACCATTTATTCATGAGAATGATTACAGTAATACAAAATACTGTACAATATGAAGTAAAAATAAAACCAATTAACCTGCACATTGTCAGTGCTCTGGTACTGGGGTGGCACCAGAGTACAAGGGGGGGTTTGAGCCCAGCATGCAGTATGCTGCACAGATGCAGATATGGGTGGAGGTGGGTGAATAATAGACTGACCAGGTTGCCAATACGGATGAGGATGGTGAGAGTGGTTGCTGGATGTGAAGTTATGATAGTCAGGAACAGGTAGTGGGGATCTTGCAGAGCAAAAGCATATAGGTCTTTACCCATGCAGGTAAACAGCTACAATGATGAAGCGAGGATAGGAAGGGGTGTGGTGTGGTGTGACGTACTTGGTGTTAACTGTTGGATGAGTTGTTTGCAGGTTATACACAATACAGGTTGCAGGAACAGGGGCAGCATAGAAAGTATTGCTGCCAGGAGTTTCAGAGGACGAATGCAGATGGGGGGCATGACACACATTGCCTTTTGAGGAGAATAGTGGCTGGTGGGAGGGAGAGGATGAGGTTTAATGTGCAGGACGTTTATCACTATCTGTTGGGAGGGTTTCAGCACGTCCGGTGTAATGTGCGATACTATTACGCACATTACACAGTGTGGCCCTCCCCGCCGAGCCATCAGAATGCTGCGACGGAGTGGAGGAAAGGTCACTCGTATGCACTCAGTGTGCTCGTGTGACCTCGGCCTCAGTTGTGACGTGACGCTTGGCAGACAAAGCATACGTACTGCTTGTATTACAAGACCTCGCTCATTAATCAAGTTAAAATGTATAAAATATCGTTGCTCCTCTTGTAAACCCACTCGTAGACCAAGTTACTCTCAATCCAAGGTTTTACTGTATTATATTTATAAAGTGCCAACACATTTCGCAGCGCTGAATCTATAACAAGGCTGTCAAACTCACGGCCTCTCAGATGTTGGTGTCTACAATTTCCAGAATTCTTTCAATACAATAGATGGCCAGGGAATCATGGGATGTAGTTCAGGAACAACTGGGGGGCGGGGGGGGGGGGCGGAGATTGACAGCCCTGATCTATGTGCTTAATTTAGTAGGGCAGTGGTTCCCAACCATAGTCCTCAAATCCCCTAATAGTCCATAGTTCAAGGATTACCTTGGAGAAAAGCAGGCTGAATTCTGCCATCACTGCGCAGCAAATAAGATCACCTGTGCTTCAGAAATCTGGCAAACCTGACCTGTTAGGGGTACTTGAGAACCATGGTTGGGAACCACTGTAGTAGGGGACTGTAAAATAAAAGGATGGTTTTTAAACAGTGCCATCATTCTAGGTATTAAAACCTGACCTGTTTAAACGGTCGTAACTGCATATCTAGACTCACGTCATGTCTTTCTTTCTTCAGGTTGCATATCAAATGACGTAACTCAGGATGGCAAGACACAGCAAGCTTCAGAAGCAAATTCTCAGCCTGTACAAGCAGTTTTTACGAGCTGGGAAGGAAAAACCCGGATTCTTGCCTCAAATCCAGCAAGAATTCAGAAAAAACGCTAAGATTGCAAAGACTGATGTAATGCACATAGAATATCTCTTGAGGCGTGGACAGAGACAGCTGGAGCAGCTAAAAGATGTTCATACAAAGCAGCTTGGCGCCTTTGTGAAAACCTCATCTCATGTGACCAAATAGGAGAAAATACTAAAATTACTATTGGTGTTCTTAAACAGTGTCTTGCCCTGAGCCATGTTTGTATACAGCATCCCTGACGAGCCGGGTGGCGAAACACGCATCGGATGCAGTGTTACCAAGGGCTCAAGTCGAGTCCAATTTGCCACATTGTAGCCAGCATTAATGTATTATTTGGAAATTGAATTCAAGGCACGCATGGGTGGTAATTTGCAGGCCAATGGTTGTTATGCATAATTGAGCAACAATTCTAACAAGATTGGCACATGGCAGCCAGCATAAATATATGACCTGAGATTGTTACCAAACGGTACGCCGCTTATAAAGATCTAATTAGAGTTTTGCTGGCTGATGATATTGATTGGATATATAACGTTTTAAAGATTTTTGTGGCAAATTGAGTATGCAGGAGTTTGAACACACACATATACAGTCATAGCCAAAATTGTTGGCACCCCAGACATTTTTCCAGAAAATCAAGTAACGCATATTTTGCTATACACATGTTTATTCCCTTTGTGTGTATTGGAACAAAACAAAATAAGGGAGGGGGAAAAAAAGCAAATTGGACATAATGTCACACAAAACTCCAAAAATGGGCTGGACAAAATTATTGGCACCCTTAACTTAATATTCGGTTACACACCCTTTGGAAAAAATAACTGAAATCAGCCGCTTCCTATATCCATCAATGAGCTTCTTACACCTCTCACCCGGAGTTTTGGACCACTCTTCCTTTGCAAACTGCTTCAGGTCTCTCTTATTGGAAGGGCACCTTTTCCCAACAGCAATTTTAAGATCTCTCCACAGGTTTTCAATGGGATTTAGATCTGAACTCATTGCTGGCCACTTCAGAACTCTCCAGCGCTTTGTTGCCATCCATTTCTGGGTGTTTTTTAGAAACATAGAAAAAATGTCGGCAGATAAGAACCTTTCGGCCCATCTAGTCTGCCCAATTACATGGATACTTTACCTGGATTTATCTTTTGTTTAGGATAGCCTTATGCCTATCCCATGCTTGCTTAAATTCAATCACTGTTTTGGCCTCTACCACTTCAACTGGAAGACTGTTCCATGTATCCACCACCCTCTCAGTAAAATAATGCTTCCTGATGTTACTTTTAAACCTTTGCCCCTCTAATCTAAGACTATGTCCTCTTGTTTTGCTATTTTGTTTCCTTTTAAATATACTCCCTTCCTCTACCTTGTGGATTCCCTTTACGTATTTAAATGTTTCTATCATATCTCCTCTGTCTCGTCTTTTTTCCAAGCTGTACATGTTAAGATCATTAAGCCTTTCCTAGTAACTTTTCTCCTTCAAGCCGTACACCATTTTAGTAGCCCTTCTCTGAACTCTCTCCAAGATGTCTATATCCTTCTGGAGATACGGTCTCCAGTACTGCACACAGTACTCCAAGTGAGGTCTCACCAGTGCTCTGTACAGTGGCATGAGCACTTCCCTTTTCCTACTGCTAATACCTCTCCCTACACAACCAAGCATTCTGCTAGCATTTCCTGCTGCTCTATTACATTGACTACTTACCCTTAGATCCTCTGAAATAATAACCCCTAAATCCCTTTCCTCAGATGTTGAGGTTAGGACTGTATCAAATATTCTATATTCAGCCCTTGGGTTTTTACGTCCCAGGTGCATTATCTTGCACTTATCCACATTAAAACTCAATTGCCACAACTCCGACCATTTTTTTAGCTTACCTAAATCATTTGTCATTTGGCTGATCCCTCCAGGAACGTCAACCCTGTTGCAAATCTTTGTGTCATCAGCAAAAAGACATACTTTTCCATTAATACCTTCTGCAATATCACTAATAAAAATATTAAAGAGAATGGGTCCAAGTACTGACCCCTGAGGTACCCCACTGGTAACAAGACCTTGCGCCGAATAAACTCCATTTACCACAACCCTCTGTTGTCTGTCACTCAGCCACTGCCTAATCCATTCAACAATATTGGAATCCAAGCTCAAAGATTGCAATTTATTGATAAGCCTTCTATGCGGAACAGTATCAAAAGCCTTACTGAAATCTAAATAAGCAATGTCTACTGCACCACCTGTGTCTATTATTTTTGTTACCCAATCAAAAAAATCAATAAGATTAGTTTGGCATGATCTCCCTGAGGTAAACCCATGTTGTTTCTGATCCTGTAATCTATGTGTTTTTAGATGTTCAACCATCCTTTCCTTTAACATGGTTTCCATTAATTTCCCTACTACTGACGTAAGACTAACTGGCCTATAGTTCCCCGATTCCTCCCTACTACCCTTCTTGTAAATAGGCACAACATTTGCTAATTTCCAGTCTTCTGGGACGACTCCTGTTAACGGTTTTGCTATTACATCACTGAGCTCTTTTAATAATTTAGGGTGGATCCCATCAGGCCCCATTGACTTATTTGTCTTTACTTTAGACAGCTGCTTTAGAACCTCCTCCTCTGTAAACTCATATGTAAATGTCTCTTTAGTGTTCTCTCCTAACTGACGTATGTTTGGGGTCATTGTCCTGCTGGAAGACCCAAGATCTCAGACGCAAACCCAGCTTTCTGACACTGGGCTCTACAGTGCGACCCAAAATCCTTTGGTAATCCTCAGATTTCATGATGCCTTGCACACATTCAAGGCACCCAGTGCCAGAGGCAGCAAAACAACCCCAAAACATCATTGAACCTCCACCATATTTCACTGTAGGTACAGTCTTCTTTTCTTTGTAGGCCTCATTCCGTTTTCGGTAAATAGTAGAATGATGTGCTTTGCCAAAAAGCTCTATCTCGGTCTCATCTGTCCACAAGACGTTTTCCCAGAAGGATTCTGGCTTACTCAAGTACATTTTGGCAAACTGTAGTCTTGCTTTTTTAGGTCTCTGTGTCAGCAGTGGGGTCCTCCTGGGTCTCCTGCCACAGCGTTTCATTTAAATGTCGACGGATAGTTCGCGCTGACACTGATGCTCCCTGAGCCTGCAAGACAGCTTGAATTTCTTTGGAACTTGTTTGGGGCTGCTTATCCATCATCCGGACTATCCTGCGTTGCAACCTTTCATCAATTTTTCTCTTCCGTCCACGCCCAGAGAGATTAGCTACAATACCATGGGTTGCAAACTTCTTGATAATGTTGCGCACTGTGGACAAAGGCAAATCTAGATCTCTGGAGATGGACTTGTAACCTTGAGATTGTTGATATTTTTCCATAATTTTGGTTCTCAAGTCCTCAGACAGTTCTCTTCTCTTTCTGTTGTCCATGCTTAGTGTGGCACACACAATGCAAAGACTAACAGGGTTATTCAAAGAGCGTGAAAAGCAGGAGAATGACTGGAGAATGAAAAATTCTAGGTCAAAATAGCCAAACCAGAAAAATTCTCCCTTTCACCTCACTTTCCAAAGCAGCTATTTTGACCTAGAATTTTTCATTCTCCAGTCATTCTCTGGCTTCTCACGCTCTCTGAATAACCCTGTAAGTGAACTTCTCTCCTTTTTATCTGCTTTCAGGTGTGATTTTTATATTGCCCACACCTGTTACTTGCCCCCCCCCCCCGTGAGTTTACAGGAGCATCACATGCTTGAAACAATCTTATTTATCCACAATTTTGAAAGGGTGCCAAGAATTTTGTCCAGACCCTTTTTTGGAGTTTTGTGTGACATTATGTCCAATTTGCTTTTTTTCCCTCCCCTTTTTTGTTTTGTTCCAATACACAAAAGGGAATAAACGTGTATAGCAAAACATGTGTTACTGCAATACTTTTCCGTGAGAAATACTTGATTTTCTGGAAACATTTCTGGGGTGCCAACAATTTCGACCATGACTGTATATATTTATAATTCTGAGCACTTTTGAAAATCTAACTCCTCAAATGGGCATAATATTCTCTCTATAGCTGATATCATGTCTCTTTGCCCAAATTGGAATTTGTCCAATTTGTGGTTGTGCTGGAATATCTGATGATTTGTACACATTTGAGATGTGAATATACAGATGCACATACAAGGATTTGATGTATAAAAATACAGTGAAAAAGCCGAGACCTCATAGTGATTTTATTTTCAGTTTTTGTCTAGTATGTTTATTTTATGCTAATAAAATTATATTTTTTAACATAAAAAGGTCCAGTAATTAGGCTCTTGACATAGTTATGTTTGTATTTTGACTCATAAGTAGGGTTTAACCCCCCCTTTTTGTTTGGACGGTTGCGGCAGAGATCTCCCAATAGATGTCCTGTGAGACATTAACATCTTCACGGCAGACGGGCGTCAGGCGGGGGTTAACAACGGCGAGGTGTACAGGTACGTCTCGCCACCAGGGGCCTCTAATTTGGCCTGCCCATGCAGCCGAGGTGCGGCGCGTCATTGGCTGTAGGGGGATGGCCTGAATTCAGGCCGTCTCTTTGCAGCCAATGACGTGTGGCACACGCCGGCTGCAGGGAGGGGTGAGGCGGCCCATTGAGGACAACGGGCATACCTTTTACACCTTGTGTCTTCAAGGCCCACCCGCCGCATGGACGGCATAGAATGTCCTGCGGCGGGAAGGGGTTAAGGACGAGAAATGTTTGTATACATTGCTCAAACATTTTATAACACTTGACATTGGTCAAAAGTTTTAGAACACTCCCGTTTTTCCAGTTTTTTTTTTTTTTTTAACGTTAAGCAGTTTTAAGTCCAGTGAATAACCTGATATGGTACCAAGGTAAGCGGTAAACTGCAAGGGGGGGGGGATTAAGGTTACCAAAAAATGAAAAATACTGCATATTTCAGAGTTATTCGTTGAAAAGGCCTTTTTGTATAAGTAATATGTAAACCTCTTAGTTGTTCGTCAGCAATGTAAGCCTTGAAAGTTGATGGTAACAATTCCTACAGCTGTCCCAACTTTTGTTGATTACTTATAAACCCTATCTGTATAAAAGCAGTGTTGGAACAGTGTTCCTACACCCTCTTTAATCTCCCCGGCGGTAATCCCGAGTGTGGCTCGGTGTTAAATTTCAGTTCCGAAAAGATAACCCCTGAGCCACACTCAGGCTGGTAAATACCTTGTCCCTGCGTTCCCTCAATGCCCTCCCTCAGTCTCCTCCAGCCGTTCGTGCCATCCTTCTTCCAGCTTCCCTTCCCTCCATGTGCAGCGAGAGGGACAGGACCCGGCGGGAGATAAAAAAAAAAAAAAAATCCGTTCCAAAAAAATGGTACCTCTTTGACATTAAAAATGTCATAATCAGACCGCCAGGGAGGTTAAGCAATATTTGGACAGTATTGTCCTATAGGAAGTAGTATATTGCTCTCGAAATGGCAAGAAAAAGGCAAATAAGGGTTAAAATGTCCTGACTTCCTTAAGTGTAGGCCTTTCCTTTAGGCCCCGTTCACACCTGAGCGTTTTAAAGCGCGCTCCTGTGTGCTGTAAAACGCCTAAACAGGGAAATCCCATGATTTCCTATGGGGCCCGTGCACACCTGGGCATTTTACAGCACGTAGGAACGCGCTGTAAAACGTCCTACGCCCAAAGAAGTACAGGAGCTTCTTTGGGGAGTATTGCAGCACGCTCGCAGCTATAGACTGCAGCGTGAACGCGCTGCAATACGTGTTCACGTTTTTCACTTTTGCGCGTTACGCGCATCAAACACGCGTATTATGCGCATATGAAAACGCTTAGGTGTGAACCCAGCATAAGAGAAATTGCAGAGAGCGCCAAGGTGTCAGTGAGAAACCTGTCTTCTGATTCTGTTGTGACTGCGTCTGCCAGTTTCCTCCAGTCCCGATGTGCCTTTTGATGACGTCGGAAACTGTATTGAGAGTCAACAGCTTGTGTGATGGGCAGCTTACAGGACAACAGCTTAACCCTGGTTGAAGTAAGTCTCAGTTTCAAAGAAAAGACTTCGAGATGCAGATTTGACAGGACAAATGGCAGTAAGAAAGCCTTCGCTATGATGGCAAATCAGAGAGTCTTGAAGAAAATACAGAGGCTTCAGTACTTGATGAATACCCAAGTCTGTGTATCCGGGGGAACCAATCACTTGTTCAGGAATGAATAAAATAATCCAATTGATTTTAGGATCTTTTCTTCTAATAAAATATAAATAGTATAAAAGCCTGACGCGTTTCATCTATTAACATTTACATACTACATTTTGACTGCTTGTATAGCACATTGCCCTTGAGGAAGTCTAGTTAAGACGAAATGCGTCGGGCTTCTATACTTCTATTTACATTTTATATTGTTTTATTAGAAAAGATCCTAAAATCAATTGGATTATTTTATTCATTCCTGAACAAGTGATTTGTACCCCTGGATACACAGACTCGTGTATTCATCAAGTACTGAAGCCTTTGTATTTTCTTCAATATATGACTCCCAGGAGCAGTGGACCATCTCCTGGGAGTCGACTTCAGAAAACGGAGTATTATCCTTCCTCCTTTACACCATTGTTTGAAATAAGAGCATCTTGCCTTAGCCATGAAGCACCACTAGTGGGTTACTGAAGGTCTTGTGGAACGATAAATCAAAATTTGAAATTTTTTGTTCGTAATACAGTGTTTTTGTAGGTGGTTGAGTAGACAAAAGGATGGTGTGTGTGACACAAGATGGTAGGCTTCAAATTATGGAATTGCAAGCAGTGTCTCCAGCCTTACACCGCACTGAGCTTATTTGTGATGAACTGGACAGAAGGGTGAAATCAAAGCAACTTACAAGTGCAAAACATTTGTGGGAACTACTGCAAGTGTTGGGAAGAATTTTCCAAACAATATTTGATTTCAGTTGTAGAAAGAATGCCTTGAGTGTGTTTGGCTGTTATATCTGCAAAAGTTGGCTCCTTTGAGTAAAAAAAAACATAGGGCATTTCCCCCATTCATGTAGAACAGTGTTTCCCAAACCTGTCCGTGGGCCCCTTGGACATGCCAGGTTTGGCCCCATTCACACTGTGCGATTTATCGCGTGGATTTTGCCGCAACGTCGCACTATGTAGCTTCTCCAATGCATTTCAATGGAGCTGTTCACATCTTGCCACGCGACGTCGCGCATCGCAGAAGCATGTCGCTGGTACATGACCCTTTTTTTGCGATTTGCTATCTGCGATTTGTATTGGTGGTGGTTTGCAAAAATCGCACAAAACAGCACGCGACATTATCGCACCATGTCGCGAATATGAAAGTCGTGCGACTTTCAAATCGCACAGTGTGAACGGGGCCTTTGCCAGATACGTGAAGCACAGCACAGGTGATATGATTTGCTGCTCAGTGATTGCAGGATTCATCTGCATTTCCCCAAGGTGATCTGTAAAATCTGGCCTGGTTGAGGGTCCCAAGGACAGGTTTGGGAAACACTGCTGTAGAAGATAGAGGTCCAACAGTCCCTTACACTCTACACCAGAGATGTCAAGCCTTGGCATCCCAGATGTTTCAGATGTACATGTCCCATGATACTTGGCCAGCCTTGTGGTTAATTAAGCAGCACAGGACATGCAGTTTCAAAACATCTGGGATGACATGGTTCACCATCACTGTCCTACACAGTCAATGGCCTTTCCAGTGATAACAAATGTGATATGTCACATTTAACCATTCTGGTTAAAATTCTGTATTTACTTAGAAAAATGCAGTAACAGGTACGGAGTTTAAAAAAAGTTACCTTGTCAGATAGCACCCAAACATTTGTGGTTATAGAACATGTTGGAAAATAAATTTACACTGTGCAAATTATTGAAATCTGAACATAAATTTACAATTTTTGACATGGCATTCTTATCATAACCAGTACTATGTGTATGTCGCATATTTTAATCTAAAAAAAAAAAAAAAATCAAATTGTCTGGGTCCTACAATAAAGCCGGACTTCAAATATCATGTGCAAAAAACAAATGGTGAAATTTGGCTCAGAAGCAAAAGGTATTAACTTCTATCAGGTCTATTCACTAAAGGTGAAACCTTTTAGCTTGGTTTCTGAGCCTGGTGTGGCGTGTATTTCGGAATTATATGGTTATGTATGAGCTGGCATCTGGGCCAGTGACGTGTTAGGCCGGGTGTACACTAGCGCTTTCTTCTGCGCACTAGTGTGCGTTAAAAAGGACGCACTTTATAACAGAGATTGGTAGATGCCAGACGATGCGTTAATTTTGACGCACGTCATAAAAACTGAATTTCGTGTCACTGTCACAGCTGCAGAGACACACTGGCCTACCCAACGTGCCTGCCGTCGCTAGTGCGCTCATTTGACGTTCGCACGTGGCGTCAATCCTAGCGCAAAAGCTTTTGTGTTTCCATGATGGACGTCTTCAGCGCGCGTTATGCGTTGCGTGCGTACTACGTGTGTTCTTCTCTATCCGCGTAATTATATGCTACAACAAACGTCATAAAGAGCGTCAGAACGCGCGCTAGTGTGCACCCAGCCTTACAGGCGATGCCTGATTCTAAGTGACAGGCAGAACAGGTGTCAGAATGCAGACCAATGCTGTGCAGGGTCTGTTAAGTGTCACCTGTGCAGCAGTGTTCTGGAGAGGGCGAGTGTGGTAAGTGCAGCCTGGGATTTGCTGTGTGCGCTGCCTGTCACTGCAAACAAAACTGGTAGAGCGCCCATCCAGAAACGTGTGTCTGGATCTGCCCCGTTTGGAATCACTAGTTATTTGAGTGCTAGTACAACTTCTGCTCATTCTATACAAAGTATAGGACATGCAAACAAGCGGTATCAATGTAAGAAAGCTCCGTGTTAAGGCAAGTTACCACACGGAATAATAAGTGGCGTGTTATTGTGCGAGGACATGCAGCAGTTACCAAGCTTCATGCAAAAGGAATCGCGCATAACGTGTTTCAAATGTTATATGTCTATACCAAGTCTTTGGTAGTAAAAGTGTTTTAAGTGGTCAGGCTGTTTGGAGTATAGTCCCCCCCTCCCTCCTCCAGTAAGGTTAGTCACTAAAACATGCCACTGAATTGCACCGAACTGTGAATTTTACCATTCGGATATGTTAGTCTATTCACTAAGTTGTCAATTCGCCAAATACAGGCGAATTGACAGCGAAATACGGTGCAGCTCGGCGGCAGTGAAATTGTCCGATAGAGAACTAATGGTTCGTCTATTCACAGAACTGCACCGAAGTATCAATGAAATGCCCTGATTTCATCACAGGACTCGGAGGCTCATATTTGCCTTCTCTCAGCAGCAAGAGGTTTAACATGTAAAATAGAAGAAAAAAACTGTTCCCTCACAACAGGGAGTAACCACGCCCCCAATAGTCCCAATAGGTCAATCCATATAGTCCCTCTGGTGTAGCTCCTCCTCTTTCTTGCTGCTTACCTCAAGGAGATAAGTACACTTGTTTTCTCTCTTGCACTATTTATATATATTATTGTATTTCTGTATTTTTGCTCATTGTAAACTTTTCTTTCGGGACGCCGACTTTTCCCGGTGTTAGCCGCGGGGGTCGTGGGAAGACACCAAGATCCCTTTTCGGCACCTCGAACTTCCGTCCTGGACTTCCTGACTTCCATATTCGACGCCGGTCTACAATATAGAACCTTGAATGTGTACAGATCGGCCATCTCAGCAGGACATGTTGGCTTCGCAGGGGTTGCAATTGGCCAACATCCCCTGGTGTGTAGGCTATTGAGGGGCACCCGATTCGCTAGACCTCCCCTTCCGAGATATGTTTCTACCTGGGACGTCTCCCTTGTACTAAGATTCTTGGAACAACGGCCGGATAACCAAATTCTGACATTACGACAATTATCCGCTAAGCTTGTCATGTTATTCTGTTTACTCTCCTGCAAACGTGTTAGTGATGTACGGGCACTTGATTACCCTTCACGCTCTTTTCAACCGGACGGTGTCCGCTTCGATATCTCACGGAGAACCAAGACTTCAATCAATTCAGTATTCTTTCCACGATTCCCAGATCATCAGTCCTTATGTCCTGTTAGATGCCTACAGACCTACGAATCTCGAACACAAGATCTACGTACGGGGTTGATTTCCCCTCTATTTCTTTCATTCCGGGCGCCACATGCCCCTGTGTCACCTGCAACCTTGGCCAGATGGATACGTTGGCTACTGGATCTGTCTGGAGTGGATACCTCCTGTTTTGGCGCGCACTCGGTTCGAGGCGCCATGGCTTCTGCAGCAGTGGCAGCTGGCTGTCGATTGTCGGATATCATGCGATCTGCCGACTGGACCAGAGAATCTACGGCTCATCTCTTCTATGTTCGACCAGTTCCTCATTGGAAGACTTCAGTTGTTGCTCAGCTTTAAATAGGCAAATATGAGCCTCCGAGTCCTGTGATGAAATTTCTGAATTTTCCTATTATATAACGGAAAGTTCTAATTTCAATAAGGACTCGGAGGCGAGTATTTCCCTACCCATGAATATGCCCCCCCTTATATGATTGTTCTGCATAACTGTTTCAATAAAATGACTGTCTAAATTCAGACCTTGTTTTGGTTTTTGCTTTGGGTTTTGTCTATGTGGTGCGCTGGCGATGTTATCCTTTACGCGCTCCGACTTCACGATTCTGATTAAAATCGATGTTTTTTCATGACTCAGTTCCTTGTAATTTGTTTTCGCTACCATAGTGGATATACACTCAGTTATGGCTTAAATTCTAAACACTTCTCCGTGTTTTTGCTTCCATTTCAGAACAGTGAAATCCTCCTTCCGTTGTTCGGATAATGGTCGTCTTCCGCCTAGGAATATGGGCTGCATCCTCCTCTCCCCGTTGGAATATCCTTGCTTGTTGGGTTCTGTTTACCTTATGTTTTCGCAAGAAAGAGGAGGAGCTACACCAGAGGAGGGACTATATGGATTGACCTATTGGGACTATTGGGGGCGTGGTTACTCCCTGTTGTGAGGGAACAGTTTTTTTCTTCTATTTTACATGTTAAACCTCTTGCTGCTGAGAGAAAAGAAAGAAAGAAGGCAAATACTCGCCTCTGAGTCCTTATTGAAATTAGAACTTTCCGTTATATAATAGGAAAATTCAGAAATTTTTGGTGTTTCAGTGCGACAGGTTTAAACAGGTGAATCCCATAGGTGTCACTATAAAAAAATTAATTTTTTAAAGACAGTTTATTTTTCTCATTCAGCAAGAAGCCTTTGGACGAAATTTGTTTCTCAAATTTTGTGAAGTTTTTTTTTTTTTTTAAATTTAAAGTTTTTTATTTTGAAATAAGTCAGCATTACATCATACTTTTTTTTTTTTAAATTCGGTAACAGACCTTTTTATTTTCTTAAAAGGACCTTTTCTATTTAGACACATTTTCATGTATTTTTATTGCTTTACTCACCTATTAGAATAGAGTTGGGGGTTTTGTTTTGCACACTTTGGTGGATTTTTGCAAAGGCCACTTCGGTGCTATTCTCCAACTTTTTCATGAGGCTTCGGCAACTCCATCTTTGGTGCACTATGGTGACCATCTGGTCAATAGTGAATTCAGCGTACTGTCGGCGAAATGGATTCGCTGAAGTGAAAAGCACTGGAACTCTGCTATTCTTCTAAAAAGGTGTTTAAACCAATAAAAATGCATGAAAATGTGTGGAATTCATAAAGGTCCTTTAAAAAAATAAAAAGGTCGGTTACAGAATAAAAAAAGCGCCTTTTTAAAAAGGTGGCAAGTTCGTCGCTTAATGAGTAACGTCTTTATGTATGTTGTTCAGCCAGCCTTAAGGCTGGGGTCAGACTAGTCCATTTTTAACGTGCATTTAGGCGCACTTAAACACTGCCGCAGTAGCAGCAAATGACGGGCAATATACGAAGTCCGGCTGCACGAAAGTCCGGCCGCGCAACAAAAGTGGAAAATGAATGCATTTTTTCGAGAACGCAGAACCGCTAGTACTGATGTACAGAGTGCGCTGTGTCCGCTAGCGGCGAGTGTGCGTGATTAGGAGATGTCAGACGCTACTCATGTCCGGCCAACATAACGTCCAGACGCAAAAAAGTGTTTTATTGACGATCCGTAAAAAAAATCATGCACGAAAATGCAGGTCGTCTGACCGTTTTCACGCATTCCATGAAAAAAATACAGCAATGCGTTCGGACGCACTTCTTGACGGTCGCTGCGAATAATGCATTCGTTTGACCCTAGCCTTAGATTTGCTTAGCCTCAAGGGAAATGTAGTTCCTAAACATCTGGGGGTCCCAAGTTGCTTCCCGTTCTAAACAATTTTTGCGATCCAGTCACAACAGCCACGAAGTGCTTTGTCTACGAACCATCCAACATCAAGTCTCCTCCCTTGTCTGGCAGACAATTGCAGGGCAAAACCAGCATGGAGGAGTCGATTGAACACCATCTTTACAGCTCAAGAAAGATAGAATATCCTGGCCTGGTCAAATATAGGTCCATATGTACAAAGAAATAAACACGGAAATGGACAGGACTGATAAAATTCAATTTTAATGCATTACACTGTACTAGTTCAGTATATATATAAAAAAAAAAAAAAACACAAAAACAATATCTTGTGTACTTCTTCATAGAAGAAAATATGACGTGATGGTTAAAGATGACCCCTTTATCCTCGGGCAATTCACTTACCCATCAGATGGTATCGTTTTTTTTCTCAGAATGTTGCATTATATTTACTGGGGAGGGATATTAGGATGAAAGTCATCCGGAAAAACCTCATCACAAATCAGGATTTTCAAACGCAATGAAAGTGATGTTTTCTATTGAGGTTACGGAGTATATTCTTAAATCTGAGAGGGAAACAAGATTATGGCGATGCTTAATTTTTTGATTTTAGTTTTGTTAAACAATACCCTGTATGGTCTACATTCCCGATATGCGCCGCTTCCAATTTTGCCCCATTATACTGTAGAGTAGCAAAAAATAATTCCAGCATGCGGCAGTATTCAGCAATAGGGTTTTATTCAATCACCAAGAACATAACAACGTTTCGACATGCACCAAGTCTTTGTCATGGAATAAAATCCTATTGATGAATACTGCAGTATGCTGGAATTATCTTTTGATATTGATTCGGTCCTTGGAGTGAAGACCTTCCGGTGGCAGCTCAAAAAAGGTGGGTTCCAACATTCAAGATACTGCGTATTATTGTAGAAGCCTGAATATTAAGCTACAACTCCCACAAGCCCTTACTATGTCCGTAAGACGCGGCCCGAGCAAGACAGACGCTTCCTGGTTCCGTTGCAGCCTGCTACAGCTCCTGCATGATTTGTGTACGTGCAGGAACTTCAGGAAGGAGTTTAGATTATTCAGCTTTATATTATTATTTTTGCATAGTTCCGGATCGTACGTTTCTGGGAGCTGGGCCTTCAACACCAAGGCTGGAAATTTTGCTTTCATGGAAGAAAGGACTCGCCTTTTTTGTATCCGATTTGTGCGCCAAGCAAAATTTGTTCGTGTGGGTGTGTGATAACGCAGAGCTTTGGGACACTGGGTAGAACTAATGCCAGCCCCTGCTCTGCGAATATTCCTGCCTATTCTAAAATTTCAGCTGCCAGATTGTTAGTCATAATTCACAAATTTATTTTGTGGAGTGCTGCAGGAAGCACTTTTTTTTGTGTGATTTACACAAATCCATAAACCAAAACAATAAATTAAGAATTTTCTAATGAAAATATATTTTTTTTAAACATTTGAGTGTCCAGTAAACATTATTTTGCTATAAAAACACAAACAAAAAACGTCATCTAGTTTTCTCATTCTTAGCTGCACGTTTGATATTGCCATTGGATTTACTCCGCCATATTTGCGCATATGCTTGTGATGCAGGACTGATTACCTGTTTAATTACAGTATATACAGCATCGCATACATTCTTATTACCATTATACAGGCAAACAAATCTGAAAAGTTATTTTTATATGTGTATGTAACAAATCAGACCATATTTGGGGTCATTGTACAGAGCCCTTGACCCAAGACGTGTGTATCTTTGCGTCACTGGTTTGCTTGGTGTCCTGGAAGGTTTTGGCGAATCGCTCCCTGGCTTTCTCCCACGCGATTTTGTTTTGTGTTTTAACCTGGATTGCGTCGATCGAAGAAGGGTTGTGTGCACCCAGGCCTGCTTTCTTTTGCCGCAGCTGAAGTTGAATCTAATTAAGTAGGAAGGCAAAATGCAGTGAGTTTCACAAGCTTATACAGAAACACTGCAGGACTAAATCATCAAAACTACAGACAGATCTAGGTTTCGTCTGAGATGACGAGGACCATTTTTGTGAACTTACCGGAGCCCTCATACCATCACTGGTTTTGCCAAGCCCTTCTCCTTTCTTCCACCCCATCTTTTCAAGCATTTTTCTTCCTTTGTTGGTGTCATTAATTTCACTTTGGAGAGAAAGCAAAGTGTTAATTTCTGGGGAAATCACTCATCCGCAGCAGGAAATTAAAATAGGACTAAAAATATATGTCAACCTATCCATTTTAGTATAGATTCAGATTTACATTCCATCTGCTATTATCTGCCATATGTAACAACATTCTCATGTTCACTCACTTCTTCTGTGATCGTTTATATTTTTATAACCTTTTATCTGAGGTATATATATAGAAGCGCCTGTTTACACTGGTGGCCAAAATTGTGGATACACTTTACATTTTTACAAACTTTTGCAGTTTAAAGTACTTTTTAGATAAAAAAAAATCTCTGAAAAGGTCATAGCACAAGTAAAATTTAATATAGTAAATGAATGACTTAACAACAAATCTTTGAAGAAGTTCAATTTTGGCTGAAAATGTCCCATAATGCATCCCAATGTCCCAAAACTAAATCTGAGGGTGGAAGCAACATGCGGGGTAAAAAGTGACAAGCTCAGAGTCGTGTCTATAAATGCTCGCAGTTTAGTCAATAAAATCAATGAACTGGAGGCAATGATGGCAGCTGAAAAAGTAGATTTAGTGGTGGTTACGGAGACATGGTTCAGTGAGAAAAATAACTGGGACATAATACCGGGGTACTCTTTATATAGAAAAGACAGAGAAGGTAGGAAAGGAGGAGGAGTGGCCCTGTATGTGAAAAACAACATAAAAACGAACCAAATAAAAGTGAGCGAGGTGAACATAGAGTCAGTTTGGGTTACGCTAACATTTGGCAATCATACAGTAGCTCGTGTAGGTGTGATCTATAGACCCCCTGGACAAGTAGAAGAGCTAGATAATCTGCTGTTTGAGGAAATAGCCAAAATGGCAATGAAGGGGGAAGTTATTATGGGGGACTTTAATCTTCCTGATGTGAACTGGAAAACCAAAATAGCTGGGTGCACCAAGAGTACAAATATTCTAAACTCCCTACTGGGATTATCTCTAACACAAGAAGTTGAGGAGCCGACCCGTAAAGAGGCCATATTGGATTTAATACTCACAAATGGAGGTTTGGTATCAGACATTGTAGGTGAAAATTTGGGATCTAGTGATCACCAGTCAGTGTGGTTTAATATAAGAACAGGGATGGAGCCGCACCACACAAAAAACAAAAAAGTTTTAGACTTTAAAAAAAAAACTGATTTTTCTAAAATGAGATTTTGTGTGAAGGAGTCATTATCAGACTGGAGGACTTTAAAGGGAGTCCAGGAGAAATGGAATTATTTAAAGAAGGCATTATTGAAGGCCACAGGCAATTGCATTTGGCTTGTTAGAAAAAACAAAAAAGGGAAGAAACCACTGTGGTACTCTGCAGAAGTGGCCAAAATAGTGAACAAAAAGATAGCATTCAATAATTAAAAAAAAAAAACTCAGGCAAATCCATAAGATTAGGCAGAAAGAGGCAAAGCAATTTATAGAGCTTCCAAAGCACACGCAGAAGAGAAAATAGATCAGTCAGTAAAAAAGGGGGACAAAACATTTTTTAGATACATAAACGAGAAAAGAAAAGTAAAACAAGGATTAGTTAGATTAAAAACAAAGGAAGGAAGGTATGTAGAAGAGGATAAAAGTCTCGCTGACTGCCTCAATGAATATTTTTGTTCAATCTTTGCAGAAGAAAAGGAAGGAAAGGGACCTCAGTTAGGAGGAAACACTAAAGAGACATTTACATATGAGTTTACAGAGGAGGAGGTTCTACAGCAGCTGTCTAAAGTAAAGACAAATAAGTCAAAGGGAATCCACAAGGTAGAGAAAGGGAGTATATTTAAAAGGAAACAAAGTAGCAAAACAAGAGGACATAGTCTTAGAGGGGCAAAGGTTTAAAAGTAACATCAGGAAGCATTATTTTACTGAGAGGGTGGTGTATACATGGAACAGCCTTCCAGTTGAAGTGGTAGAGGCCAAAACAGTAATTGAATTTAAGCAGGCATGGGATAGGTATAAGGCTATCCTAAACAAAAGATAAATCTAGGTAAAGTATCCATGTAATTGGGCAGACTAGATGGGCCGAAAGGTTCTTATCTGCCGACATTTTTCTATGTTTCTATGTCAATGGGGCCTGATGGGATCCACCCTAAATTATTAAGAGAGCTCAGTGGTGTAATAGCAAAACTGTTAACAAGGATTGGTTAAATAAATCTGTTAACGGGAGTCGTCCCAGAAGACTGGAAATTAGCAAATGTTGTGCCCATTTACAAGAAGGGTAATAGGGAGGAATCGGGGAACTATAGGCCAGTTAGTCTTACGTCAGTAGTGGGGAAATTAATGGAAACCATGTTAAAGGAAAGGATTGTTGAACATCTAAAAACACATAGATTACAGGATCAGAAACAACATGTGTTTACCTCAGGGAGATCATGCCAAACTAATCTTATTGATTTTTTTGATTGGGTAACAAAAATAATAGACATAGGTGGTGCAGTAGACATTGCTTATTTAGATTTCAGTAAGGCTTTTGATACTGTTCCGCATAGAAGGCTTATCAATAAATTGCAATCTTTGAGCTTGGATTCCAATATTGTTGAATGGATTAGGCAGTGGCCGAGTGACAGGCAACAGAGGGTTGCGGTAAATGGAGTTTATTCGGCGCAAGGTCTTGTTACCAGTGGGGTACCTCAGGGATCAGTACTTGGACCCATTCTCTTTAATAATTTTATTAGTGATATTGCAGAAGGTATTAATGGTAAAGTATGTCTTTTTGAAGATGACACAAAGATTTGCAACAGGGTTGACGATCCTGGAGGGATCAGACAAATGATTTAGGTAAACTAAAAAAATGGTCGGAGCTGTGACAATTGAGTGTTAATGTGGATAAGTGCAAGATAATGCACTTGGGGTGTAAAAACCCAAGGGCTGAATATAGAATATTTGATACAGTCCTAACCTCAACATCTGAGGGTTGGGATTTAGTGGTTATTATTGCAGAAGATCTAAGGGTAAGTAGTCAATGTAATAGAGCAGCAGGAAATGCTGGCAGAATGCTTGGTTGTGTAGGGAGAGGTATTAGCAGTAGGAAAAGGGAAGTGCTCATGCCACTGTACGGAGCACTGGTGAGACCTCACTTTGAGTACTGTGTGCAGTACTGGAGACCATATCTCCAGAAGGATATAGACATCTTAGAGAGAGTTCAGAGAAGAGCTACTAAAATGGTGTACGGCTTGAAGGAGAAAAGTTACCAGGAAAGGCTTAATGATCTTAACATGTATAGCTTGGAAAAAAGACGAGACAGAGGAGATATGATAGAAACATTTAAATACGTAAAGGGAATCCACAAGGTAGAGGAAGGGAGTATATTTAAAAGGAAACAAAGTAGCAAAACAAGAGGACATAGTCTTCGATTAGAGGGGCAAAGGTTTAAAAGTAACATCAGGAAGCATTATTTTACTGAGAGGGTGGTAGATACATGGAACAGCCTTCCAGTTGAAGTGGTAGAGGCCAAAACAGTGATTGAGTTTAAAAGCAGGCATAGGATAGGCATAAGGCTATCCTAAACAAAAGATAAATCCAGGTAAAGTATCCATGTAATTGGGCAGACTAGATGGGCCGAAAGAAAATGTCGGCAGATAAGAACCTATGTTTCTACCTTGACTATTATATAGCATAAAAATGATAATTTCAAGTTTGCCACAATGTGTTTTTTCAATAACGTGTTGGATAGCCTTTGGCCTTAACTACTGCCTGACACCTTCTAGGCATTGACTCTACAAGTCTTTTGACATCCTCTTCCGTGATCAATGAATGCCAGGAATTGATTATAGTCTCAATGAGTCCTCGCTTGTTGCTTGGATTCTTGCTCAAGTTTCAATCTTGACCACCGATTTTCAATGGGATTCAAGTCAGGGTTATTTCCAGGCCAGGGAAGCAGAGGAATTTTCTTGTCAACCAAAACTGACGAAATTAGAAGGAGTATCCACAATTTTGGCTGCTAATGTGAGTTCCATTTGTTTTCCATTTATTTTTTTGCCTTTTACTTGGTTTTACGTAAAGAAATAAAAAAATCTCTAAAATGGACAATGCCACATCAATTTAACAATCTCTTGGGTGCCCTTTCTTTGCCTTAACCCCTTCACTACTGTGATTGTGTACTGTATACATGATCAGCAGTAGCAGACACAGCAGCACATCGTTTTAACACGATCTGGGGCTGTATCATTGCAAATTAGATTTGTTTGTTGCAAACCAATTTTGTTTGTATCTCGGCTCCAGAAGGATCCAACGTTTTAGCACTCTGGGCATAACACTTTAAAAAAAAAAAAAAAAAAATCAGCTGGGAATAAGTCTGACATCTCTCCAGGTGATCCTGCACAAAGCCCAGAATTACAAACAAAAAAGTGCCCAAGATAGTAGAGCCAGTGATCTTTCATATATAACCCAGACTATATAAAAATGCAGCCACTACTGGTGGGAGTTGGTAAACCTACAACCCTCTAAAAAGGTTTCCAGTGTAATATAGTGCAAAAAAATGTGTAAGCTCCCAATAAACGCAAAATAGATGTAACAGTGTGACGAAAGCACAAAATATCGAATATGCTATATCGATCAAATACCAACAGTAATACGTGCAGATGAAAAAACTACAGTGAAAACACATATAGTCTGTGACCATACATTTTGTCTATAATGCATATTTATACTAATGCAAGATAAACATTTATATAGTATATGGTTTGGATAGAGGACTAGATTTGATTGATCGAGCATATTCAAAGTTTTGTGCTTTCGTCACACAGTTACATCTATTTTGCCCCTATTGGGAGCTTACACATTTTTTGCCCAAAGCTCAGAATTGTAGTAACTCCATTTGGCCACCACATGGCGACATCTGACAAATAGAACTACATTGGGAATATTCCCAAATTTCTTACTGTCCAATTAAAAATTATTTTACAAAAACAGATTCGTGGCAGTTTTTTTTTTTTTTTTAAATCACTTCGTAATGAAGAGTTAAAACACTGCATCACCGTACATCTTTTGGAATCATCTGTTGCCACTAGGGTTGCACCGATACTGATACTAGTATAGGTATCGGGGCCGATACTGGGTACTGCAGGAGTACTTGGTACTCGTGCAGTACCCCCCGATATTTTTTCCGATACCGGAAGCCGGCATTGAGCCGGCTTGCCGGCATCCGAGGGGCTGCGGCGGCTGTCCAAATGCTCTATCGGCATTCAGACAGCCGCCCCTGCGATACTTACCTTCCTGGGCGCCGCCAGGAATGTCTCCGCGCGGGCGCTCGTTGGAAGGACCCCAGCCGCGACCATGTGATCACGGCTGGGGTCCTTCCAAGGAGCGCGCGCACGGAAGCTTTCCCGGCGGCACCCAGGAAGGTAAGTATAAACACACTGAGCAGCTGCAGGGCCTGTCTGAATGCTGATAGAGCATTCAGACTGGCCCTGCAGCTGCTCTCCGCGACGATACTTCCCTTCCTGGGTGACGCCGGGAAAGTTTCCCTGCGCGCGCTCCTTGGAAGGACCCCAGCCGTGATCACATGGTCCCACGTGGTCGCGGCTGGGGTCCTTCCAACGCGCGCGGAGACATTCCCGGCGGCGCCCAGGAAGGTAAGTATCGTCGGGGGGGGGTCCAAGCTGGGGGGCATATCCATGAGCTGGGGGGGGCATACCCATGAGCTGGGGGGGGGGCATACCCATGAGCTGGGGGGGCATAACCATGAGCTGGGGGCATATCAATGTGTGAGCTGGGGGGCATATCCATGAGCTGGGGGGCATATCCATTGAGCTGGGGGGGCATATCCATGAGCTGGGGGGGCATATCCATGAGCTGGGGGGGCATATCCATGAGCTGGGGGGGCATATCCATGAGCTGGGGGACATATCAATGTGTGAGCTGGGGGGACATATCAATGTGTGAGCTGGGGGGACATATCAATGTGTGAGCTGGGAGGACATATCAATGTGTGAGCTGGGGGGACATACCCATGAGCTGGGGGGGCATACCCATGAGCTGGGGGGCATATCAATGAGCTGGGGGGCATATCAATGAGCTGGGGGGCATATCAATGAGCTGGGGGGCATAACCATGAGCTGCGGCATATCAATGTGTGAGCTGGGGGCATATCCATGAGCTGGGGGGCATATTTATGAGCTGGGGGGCATATCCATGAGCTGGGGGGCATATCCATGAGCTGGGGGGCATATCCATGAGCTGGGGGGCATATCCATGAGCTGGGGGGCATATCCATGAGCTGGGGGGCATATCCATGAGCTGGGGGCATATCCATGAGCTGGGGGGCATATCCATGTGTGATCTGTGGGGGCATAACCATGAGCTGTGGGGGCATAACCATGAGCTGGGGGCATATCCATGAGCTGGGGGGCATATCCATGAGCTGGGGGGGCATACCCATGTGTGAGCTGGGGGGCAAATCCATAAACTGGGGAGCATATCCATGTGTGAGCTGGGACAATATCCAGGTGTGAGCTGGGGGCATTTTTATATGGTCTGTTCTTATTGGAAAGCGTCACATGACATTAAAGAAAAGTATCGGTACTCGGTATCGGTGAGTACTTTTAAAAAGTATCGGTACTCGTACTTAAAAAAGTGGTATCGGTGCATCCCTAGTTGCCACCGCCTTTCATTTGTCACCTTATTTTATAGAATTATAAATTTTTCAACAAGCATATCACTAAACTACTACAAGTAGGGTCTGTGCATGAAATGGCTGTCAGTAGCATTGAAATTAAAAAAAAAGTGCCACACATCACTGCTGGTATCTCTATTGGAATCCATGGTACTCCACAGAAATTTGTGCGGGAACGCGCTTGCTTTCTCCAAATCTTCAGAAAGCTCAAGCAGACTGGGAGAACAGCATTCCCCAAGGCTGAACTGCATACTGGGAAAGAGCAGGGTCTCATTCAGCAATGGGAGAAAAAAAAAAACAGGTCTGAAAGGTTTGTGAATAGTGGGTTATTAATGAGAATAGGTACAGACTTGGAGGAGGAGGGGGGGGGTTTGGCAGATTAAGGCTCATGTCAGACGAGCGCACTGGAGAGTGGAAGGAACGTCTGTTCCTTCCACTCTCCGCTGCGTGCCCTCAGCTGTGCAAATCGTGATCCTCCTATGGAGGATCGCGCTTTTCAGCTCCGTCGATGCAGTTCCTAGCGCATAGACGGAGCGATTCTCTAGCCGGCCGCTTGGTGCGGGCGCACCAAGCGTGTGACCGGCGCCCATCGCAGAATCACTTGGCTGCGCCGGTAAGTGCGGACAGATGGGCGCACTAGGTGCGCTTGTCTGACATGAGCCTAAGACATGCAATAAAATAAAAAAGGATAAGGAAAGTCTTCAAGGTTCAGAAAAAGCTTTATGGAATGCAGAAGATAGTGTTTCAGGTTTACGAGAACACGAATAGGGGCAGTGACATGTTTAGGAGAGCAGAGACTAGGAATGGGTTTATTTGGCCAAGTTTAGGAGAACTATGGCAACGACAGGTTTAGGATGCCAGTGGCTGGGATAACGAGTGTAATCTTGTGTGTTTATACAAAAATTGGGATGACTGCGAGGAAATGTTGATCCTGGGCAATAGTTTGGACTGGAATTCAAAATCATTTGAGTGTACCATTCAGAAAGTCAGATTGCATACCAACAATGTATTGACAAAAAACAAATAATCACTTGTTGAGAGTAGTTTAAGTACTTACACGTGTACAGATGCCGGTGCGTCTTCTCGTTGGAACGTGCCTTCACTTCCCACTACTTGCCTACGCTTTTCTGCTCGATCCTTGTATTTTTTGTTATTCAAAGCGGCATTTTCTTCATAGTCTGCATTCTGCAAAGAAATTGGCAAACAATAGCACAGCACTGTAAAATAAATGTAGTGAAGTATATGTGCATGTACAGAGACCTTCTGCATTGGAAGGAGTGCACCTACAAACACATCTAAAACGACAGTAACCAAGAAAAGTTAAGCTGAAAACATTTCAACTTCAAAAGAAAAAAATACTGAACTGCAGCTCTACCCTCTGCGCCCTGAACCAAGCATAAAAGGTATCCAGCGTGCCATCCAACACTATATTCCAGGCTGCTATATCTTGCAATTGTATTTTATGTCTGCATTTATTAATCTCTGGCTGACTAGTCAGCTTTTAAATCTCCCTCCATTTCTCTTAAAAAAAAAAACAAAAAAAACTCTGTTTCTCCCTCCCTCCCCCTACATCATAAATGGTTTCACCAAACCTCATTCTCTCTCCACAGCATACACATACTGAACTGCCACTCTACACTCTGCTGTCACAACCAGGATCGGTCCCTAATTTTAATGCAGGACACGGAGGCTCATATTTGCAATCTCTTTCTCGCTTTAACTAAACAGCAGCAAGAAGATAGACAGAAAAGTATAAAACTTGACAAAAAATATTATCAACATGGTATATCCTGCAACACCCCTCCCCCAGTGCAGCATGGAATGTCCAGAGTCTATATATCTTTCTCCCCAACGTCCATTAAACCTCTTTCTTGCTGCTCAGCGACAGTTAAGTATATCTTTTTTCCCCAGACTCCCTGCGCTGCTAAAGGGAGTCTGGGGCGAGTTTAATCACTGTATTATTATTGTATTTAATCTAATTCACTTGCAGGTGTGTTTGGCCGTCGGGTTTTGGAACTGATACCGCGGTGGTACAGTTCCGTTTTACCTCCCACGGCCTGCGCACTTAATCAGCCGATCGCCTCACGATTAGGCTCCGCCCACATTTATCACGCGGCTTGCGCGGCATTCTGGCCGCGCGGCCATTTCAAATCGCAAAGAGAAGCTGTTAAAACATGTCCTACTCAAAACCCACTCGTTCGGAGCGCAGAGACTCCGATTCCGGCGGCAGTTCGCTCCATCAGGGTGCCCTAGTAGAGCAGCACGGGGGTCTACCTCTTCAAAGGCACCATGAGAATCCGGAGCTGCGGATGGCAGCAATGGAGGCTTCCATCTCCAGGATCCAGTCTGCGGTCACCTGCATGTCTGATTCCTTCTCCAGAGCCTGGTCAGAACGTAATGTACCTGCCCATACTCCCTCCACATCCTTTGCTCCACAATTTTTCATGCCTCCTATTTCTGTTAATCCCTGCCCAACTATAGCTTCCAGCACCCATACCCCGCTACGCTCTGTGAGCTCCCATGGCCCTTCTTTAAATAGGAGTTCTCATACTCCTCACTTTGACATGGGCTCTCATGCCCTTAATAGACCCTCAGGTTTTCATATCCTGAATGAGACCGCGCCTGACCATCTGAGCGCAAGAGGGGCTGGCATCCCCGTTCAACTGCCTTTCACAAAAAACCCCCCCCTCCATAAAAGAGCCTCTGACCGTGAGGCGTGTACAACGGTCTGCTTACCTAAAAAATGTAAAAGCACCTCTCTCCTTCCAGCTTACCCTGATTCTGAGGAGGAGGAAGGGGATAAGGGTTATGAAGAAGAACCCTTTGAGGTTCATGCCCCTGAATATGACGCACAACTAGAAGGGGATATTGTCACAACTTTTCCCGGCACTGCTCCAAGGGAAATAATTTATGACCCTCAGGGTAACCCCCTCTTCCACCCCAAAAGCATCTCCCACCCACGTTCCACGGACTGGTACCCCCTTCCTCACGTTGCTAAATGGATTGACGCCAACTTTAGAGCCCCTTTAGATCGTCCCTCTAGAGCGACTTTAAAAGCAGAATGCCCTCGCCCAACCACGATAGGCAAGACTTGCCTCACTCCGATAGTGGACGAACACTTTGAAAAAATTTTGGGTTCCAGGGGATGGAATGTTAAAAAAGGAATTGATCACGCCCTCCGCATGATCCAAGATAAAGTTCTTGACATGTCAGGTCCCCTAGCCCGTTTATTTGAACTAATCGAAGAAGCAAAAATTGCAGGGACTCCCCTTGATTCCGAAGAGGTGGGAGGCTGGCTCCAACGCACTATGTGCCTTTTTGGGAATGCTAACGCCGCTATTGCGGCAGAACGCCGCAAGGCGATTTTAATCAAAGTAGACCCTCAATTCACTACCCTGGCCCCTAACGACCTGGGGGGTGAGGCACAAGGCCTCTTATTTGGAGACAAATTTGTCAAAGAGATGGGGACCTACGCAAACTCTTTTGCGAACATCGATAAGGCGGATATCGCCATCAAAAAAGTTTTTCACGCCCCACGTGTTTTTGGACGGGCCGGCAGAATCAGAGGCGCCCTGCCGGCCGCGCAAATACTCCCAATACTATTTCCCGCTCAGGAAATATGCCCTCCTTGTCCGTCCCAAAACCTAGAGGCTCTGGTTTCACGGGTCAATTCTTCCCCACAAGAGCTCGACCCTGGCAAGGACGCGGGTTCCGAGGAACCAGAGGCAGAGGTTATCTCCGCCGCCCAACAGGTAATTTTACAAGTGATACCTCACGCATCAGTTCCGGTCGCGGGGCGCCTGCGACACTTCCCACACAATTGGGCCTTACTAACATCGGACTCATGGGTTCTAAACACGGTTCAGGGATTCACTATAGACTTCACCGACACTCCACATCAGTCGTCACCACCACGCCCACTGACTCTGGCATCACACTTACACACACTGGTACACACCGAAGTTTTGAGCCTCCAAGACAAAGGAGCAATAGAACCGTCACACAATCCAGTTTTTGTCAGCAACCTCTTTGTAGTTGCCAAAAAAGGAGGCGGTTATCGCCCCGTAATAAATCTGAAAGAATTAAACGATTGGGTGACGTATCGCCACTTCAAGATGGAAGGAATCCACACAATGAAAGAATTACTGATACCTGGGGATTGGCTGGTCAAACTGGATCTCAAAGATGCCTATTTGACAGTTCCCATTCGAGAAGACTTCCGAGAATTCCTCGCATTCCCCTGGAACGGAAGAATGTGGAAGTTCACATGCCTCCCGTTCGGCCTGTCATCAGCTCCATGGTGCTTCACCAAGGTGATGAAACCGGTGATAGCTCACCTCAGATCAAGAGGCATTCGCTTAGTCATATATCTCGACGACATTCTAATAATGTCTCAGTCACACACCACTCTGCAAATACATCTACACTGGACCATTCAACTGCTCCAAAGACTCGGATTTCTGGTCAATATGGAGAAATCGATTCTACAACCATCACATCGTCTAGAGTTCCTGGGCTTCATTCTGGACTCGACGTCTCAAACTCTGAGCCTCCCGAACTCCAAGGTCCTTTCTATCAAGAAAGAAGTCCGTACCCTGTTACGTCATCGATCCACACCATTGCGACAGATAGCACGCATCATAGGTCTCATGTCAGCAACACGGCATGCAGTGTTTCCGGCTCCTCTACATTTCCGAGCCCTCCAGAGATTGAAGGCCCGTTTTCTCCGGTCAGACCCCTCCTACAATACGATTGTGGAGATCACAGAAGACGCGATCCAGGATCTACTCTGGTGGATTTCAGATCTACACCTTTGGAATGGAAGCCCCCTTCACTTCCCGGCTCCTACACTCGTGATCGAATCAGATGCCAGTCGCCTGGGTTGGGGGGCTCGATGCGAGGACCTGGAAACGGGAGGTCGATGGTCCCTAGACGAAACATCATTCCACATCAATGCCCTGGAATTACTAGCGGCCTCCTTCGCTCTCAAGTGTTTCACGAAAGAGACAACCCATCAATCTATTCTCCTGAGATTGGACAATTTCCCTGCCGTTCGTTATATCAACGGCCTAGGAGGCCCACGTTCAATCCAACTGACGTTGATGGCACGTTACCTCTGGGATTTCTGCTTCCAACATCATCTTCACGTGTCAGCACAGTTCATCCCGGGACTCTCGAATGTAATAGCAGACTGGAATTCGAGACATTTTCACGACGCAGGCGACTGGTCGCTACACTCTTCAGCCTTCTCAGCGCTCTCTCTACGGTGGGGTCCATTCCACACGGACTTATTTGCATCCCGGCTGAATGCAAAGCTACCCAAATTCTTCAGCTGGCGTCCAGACCCAGACGCAGTAGCGACGGATGCGTTCCTCCAGACATGGTCGCAGGGACGCCACTATGCTTTTCCACCATTCGCCCTGATTCAAAGAGTGTTAAATGTAATCAGAACTCATCGTGTCACCCTGGTACTAGTGACTCCATTCTGGCCGTCTCAAGCGTGGTTTCCATCGTTACTGGAACTAGTGATCGAGACACCTCGTCTACTCCCAAACATACAGAACATACTCTTAGACCCAGAAGGACGACCCCATCCACTGATGTCGTCCGACCATCTGCATCTCATGGGGTGGTTGCTGTCAGGATCAGTAGAACTTCAGGTGGCATATCGAGCTCTACTGCCGCATTACTTGAACAATCCTGGGCCCCAGGAACCAGAGGGGTATACAGTTCCTACTGGTCAAAATGGTCTAGCTGGTGTATCGAACGGGCTCAAGATCCCTTTTCTGCCCCTCTAAATTTTGTACTAGATTTTTTGTCTTCAGTTTTCGACTCCGGTATAGCTTATCGTTCTCTAAATGTGTTAAGATCAGCTATGTCATCAGGACATATAGGCTTTGAGGGTGTTTCGCTTGGTCGTCATCCCCTAGTGTGTAGACTCCTACGAGGTGCCCGCTTTGCTCGTCCCCCACAACCACGATATGTTACGACATGGGACGTTAATATCGTTTTGCGTTTTTACTCGCCTGGCCTGATAACCATGGTTTATCCCTGCGTAAGTTGTCAGCCAAGTTACTGATGCTCCTTTGTTTAGTGTCTTGTAAACGTATAGGAGATGTAAGGGCACTAGATTTTGGGGTTCGCTCCTTCCTCCCTGAGGGTGTCCGTTTTGATATTTCCAGACGCACTAAGACTTCCATTTCACAGGCTTTTTTTCCGAGTTTCCAACTACAACCCGGGTTATGCCCCGTCCGTTGTTTAATAGAGTATGAAGAACGTACTCTCCCTCTTCGACATAATTCACAGATAACACCCTTATTTATTTCATTTAAGCCACCCTTCCTTCCGGTCAGCTCACCAACCCTAGCGAGATGGATTCGATGGCTTTTAGAATTAACGGGAATTGATGTTTCCCGGTACGGTGCACATTCGGTACGGAGTGCAGTTGCTTCTAAGGCAGTATCATCAGGTTGCCGTTTAGAAGACGTATTACGCTCAGCTGATTGGTCAAGAGAATCTACTTTTAGAGAATTTTATTTTAAGCCTATCTTGCACTGGTCCTCAGGTGTGTTCGATGTTTGATATAGCTACGATTTAGGAGAGCTTTGAACTTGCAAATATGAGCCTCCGTGTCCTGCATTAAAATTACTAAATTTTCCTATTTCATAACGGAAAGTTTGAATTTTATTAAAGACACGGAGGCGAATATTTCCCTCCCTTTCCCTCCCTGTCAAGTTGTATGGTTATCAAATACTCCAATAAAATTCTGACTTTTGTTTTTTTTATGAACTCGTCGATGCTATATAAATATATCTATGTATTACACTGCTTGATACATTAAAAATTATTCGATTTTCGTGTACTGAAATTTTTTCTGCGCTAGTCCAGCGTGTTCTTCGTATTGCACGCAGTCAAAGACTCACATGCTAACGCACATTCCATGTTTGTGTTCTCTCTTTTCAGCCTCAGGTACATTTCAATAAGTACTGGCTTCACGGGATACTCTTCTACTGGATGATCCATTCTCGTACTTCATCTGTTTTAATTCCCGTTGGACTTCTTCAGTTCTAGACATCTTCGTTATTTTCAAGAAAGAGGTTTAATGGACGTTGGGGAGAAAGATATATAGACTCTGGACATTCCATGCTGCACTGGGGGAGGGGTGTTGCAGGATATACCATGTTGATAATATTTTTTGTCAAGTTTTATACTTTTCTGTCTAGCTTCTTGCTGCTGTTTAATTAAAGCGAGAAAGAGATTGCAAATATTCGCCTCCGTGTCTTTAATAAAATTCAAACTTTCCGTTATGAAATAGGAAAATTTAGTAATTTCAGGTCTCCTTTCCAGCTGTCTCCACTTCTCTCTCTAATTACTCTTCCCAAGTCCAGTTCTGGACCCCCCATGCAAGCCCTGCTATATTCTTCCTGGCCACCAGCTTCACATTCCCTCTTCTCCAATTTGTTTTACCTACCCTACTCCCTTAGATTGTAGACTCACGGGATGTCTGCCTGAGCACTTGGTTAAAGTGCTGTATTACCTGGACAGTTATCATACGGGCAGGGTCGTCTTTTCCTCATATCTCCTGTCTGTGCTCCCCTATTGTAAGTACCCATTTCCTGTTCTATAAATGACATTCTAGAATAACTATACTACATCGATAGGACCCCCCCCCCCATTTTAAATAAATGTGAGTCACGTACATGTGCAATACAATTCATTTTTCTGACTGTAATGGCGACGATACAAAGTTTGACTTTGATTTTAATTGGAGGAAAAAAGAATATAGAAAAAAAAAAGGACAGAATTCTAAAATCCAAGGAGATTCTTAGCACTGCAATTTTTGGAGCCTTCTGGATTTTAGGAATTCCGGATTAGGGATGCTCTGCCCCAGCATGTCCGGAGAGTATCCCCGGATTGCGCCCTCAGCATGCATACACACTTGTGGCTGCAGCATGTAGGGGAACACGGCTCTCCTTCTGCGATCTCCTTTCCCTCAGACAATAGATTCTCAGATTCTGAAATCTAGAAGAACCGAAAATCTGGAATGCTCATGGTCCCAAGCAATCCTGAACAGAGGTGCTCATCCTGTATTAAACTTCTCTAAAACCCAAGTGATGTCCGTATAAGCAAGCAAAAATCTAGTTTTCTAGCATATAAACAAAGCTGTGGCACACTCAAAAGGCATATCTACGAAGACTGAACAGAAGATCTTACCTGTAAGCCATATTTCAATCTTATTTTCTTAAGTCCTTGTCGCCTTAATAGTTCCTTTTGTTCTTTGCCGCTTAGTACGGGAACTGTTAAATTAATAGAACAAAACCATGAAAAGACTTAGTGTAATCAAAGCAAGAATATAAACTATGTCCCAATACGAACACGAGCAAGTATGGGGGGGGGGGGGGATCTGTCATAAAAGACACTGTTCTCCACCCATGATCAATGAATGACAGATTTAAAAACACATGTCTCTCTGCCAGTACAGTTAGAAGCAGGGTGTTTGAAATGTTTAGACTTTATAGCCGTGAACGTTGTGTCCACTGGCTCTTCCCATGTTTGGCATCTGCCAGAAGCTGCTTGGTGCCAAATTCATGACGCTAGGCACATGCACAACTAGCGCTAACAAAGCCAATTAGATGCCTCTTCATGCTTTTGCTTTAAGCAGTCTCATGGTTTTGGCTGATTAAACCAGTGACAACAAAAAAACTACACAATCTTGTGCTTTAATAATTTCTGGTACCCAAAGAACAAAACCCCAGAAGGCCGTCATGGAAGTGAAGCCACTCATCACATAATGCCCATTTAAACCAGCTCTTTTCAACAACTGTGCCATGGTGTGCTGTAAATAGACCTCCATTGTAGTTCGGTAATTTGTTGTGTAACGGCAGAATGAGGTGTGTGAATAACAGGACAGTAGCAAAATGAGGTGTAAAAGCAACGTGAGATAGGGGGAGATGTATTATTGAACAGACCTTTAAAGACAATCTGAACACTAATTTTTTTTCTTTTTTAAACATTAAAATATAGCTTTAAGAACAGATTGCGTGTCTCGGCAGGTTTTTGTTCCTGGAATACCGTGGGATGAAAAGATTTAACATCACTTAAAGTGTCGCTCTAGCCACCATGATCATTTAAAGAAAACGAGGGAGATTATAAACTCATTAAAGCAGGGACCATTCTTCCTATTTTTCCTCTGTGTGTCTAAGAAAAATGGGGTGTAAACAACAGGTCAGGGTAAAATAAAAATGTTAAACCAGCTAAATAACTGAATGCATGGAGGCTGTGTGGCAAGAAGAGCAGGACGGGCACAATGCTGCGAATTATGGAGAGCAGATAGCCCTCTCTAAAGTAATGCATACAGCACGTTTTAACAAAAATAGCTCTGCTAGGGTTTGCCTGCAGCCTAAACTTCCAAAACTAGTAGAAGGTCCTCTACTATGCAGTGCCATCAGTAGCCAATACACAAGTATTGTGCAGTGCTACTTCGTTCTTGAACCCCTGTGCATATGTAATAAAATAAAAATAAAATCTGGTTTGCTCTCCTCTATTTTAGGTTATTTTAAAACGGCACACTTTAAAGTATTGTCGACAAAAACCCCAAAAAACACGTCACCTTTTTCAACAGTGCTAGGAGTCTCCCAAGACGCTGTCACGGTGCTGAATGCTCAGCCAATCTAATGCCTCTGAAAGCAAATGCCGATCAAATGTAGCCAGGCTCCGTTCATCATGTGCAGAGCAGATTTTTACCTCATGAAGGTCGTCCTAGCATTATAGGATTGACAGACAGCCTCCAACTAGAGTCCTCTGATTTGGAGGACTGTCACAGCTTGCCAGGAAACCACAAGCACGACAAGAAGGGAGGGGGTGGGGGGGGGAGAAACAGAGTTTGGTCATGGTGGCTACTAGTGTCCCTTTGAATGATATATGTGCCTCACTGTATGAAAATTATGTATCGGGACAAATTGGCTGGGAGTCTTACCGGAGCTTTCTTCTTTTTGATTGAGCCGGAGATGCGCTCTAACTTGCCCAGGCTCACATCCATCACAGGTATCATTACCTGAGTGCACATGGAAGGAAAGGACAGTTTCACCAAACTTCACTTCGTCTCCATGCGACAGGACACAGGGCTCGCTGACTTGTTTAGGCTACGACACAGATTATTAAATTAGGACAATATCTTTCAACCCATTGAAACAGGTTTGTACAAAGTCGGAGGACATCATCGTGAGCGATCTTCAGATCAAAAGGGTGTTAAACGCCAATATAAATCCCTACAGCTAAATCTCTTCATTTAAAAAGTGGCTTAAAATGAACCAGTCATGACGAGGAGAAAACAAAAAAAACCACAATAAAGTTTCATGTAATGTCAAACTAACAGGGTTATTCAGAGAAAGGTGAAGCGCAGGAGAATGACTGGAGAAGTGAAAATTCTAGGTCAAAATAGCCAAACCAGAAAAATTCTCCTATTTATCTCACTTTCCAAATCGGCTATTTGGTCTAGATTGTTCTCTTCTCCTGCCAGTTCTCCTGGTTTTCACCCTTCTCTGAATAACACTGATAGTCCTGGAAAACATTCTTGATCATAAAGCTCAGTAATTATTCATTGGTACATTTAGATTTGGGATTGCACATATATGCGTTCTAAAAAAAAAAAAAAAAAAGGCTGAAATGCTGATTCCACAAACATTGGTAAGCCAGCAGGGGTACCAGGATAACTACCTGAGGATTATTCTGCCTTGTGTATTCAGTCAGCCCTCAGCATAGATGTGGCAATTTGCACAGAACCTTACATAGAAGATTTGACCATACAAAACAAGCAGCGGAGGGTGTAGGACTCGATGCAACAACGTAACGGAATCAAACTACTGCATCTCACCCAAAGTACCCTGCGTTTATTCATTACATGTGCAACAGGTTTCAAGTTGAAGCCCTTCATCAATTCAATGCCCACAGGCTCGTCTCGGTTTCTGTATAAGATTTGATTCGCAGGAAAGGCTTGCATTTACATACATTTTTAGAGAACCTATACATTTGCTACCCGTTTGACAGGTTGAGATTTTGCCTGTACAGGACAGCCTCGCTTATGTTAGTAGTTGGATTAACTACTCTTCTCATACAATAATGCAGCTAAAGAAAAGCAAGCTTTTACTTTACAAAGTGATATAAAGTAAAAACAATCCTAAAGTAACGTTCTAAAAGATTAAATGCAGCTCCTTAACGAGTTCGCACACAGACAGGACTTTAGAGAAGATCCCGGTTGCTTTAGTGCTTTGTGAATTTGTTATGTCTGTCACTCACCCGTAAAATCGGGTTGCCATTGATTACTGTCCCATTCTGGCTGCCCTGGTCAACAAGAACGTAGCTTTGCAATTCGCGGTCAAAGTAGACTTCAGCGTGAAACTAGAAAAACGGTGAAAGAGGGACAAACAAAAATTATTTCCCTGTTGAAGCTACAAATGGAAATTCATGCAGAGGCAGGTGAGGATTGTCCGGTCGCTGTTTGAAATTCCCTGTGGGAAACACAGGTTTACCAACGTTGCAACGACATTTAACAATGCTGGTTAGCAAATAGCCATGAAGGTGTTACTAACAGACTTTTGTGTTACTAACCTTGCTGACACCAATTTCGGGTATTCGGATTGTATGGCCCATGTCCTTCTCTCTAGGGGGGGAGAGAGAGAAAAAGTGTAAAAGAAAAGACCACTTGCGCATTGTAACTTTTTACAATAGCTAATGGTATTGAGATTAAAATGCCTATTCAAGAGATACTGGAGGGTTAAAACAGAAGAGGGAGACAGAGGGGTTAAACATTTGCCCATCCTGATCCTCCCTGCACCCCATCTCCTGTTTTAATCGTATAGTGAATTTAAAAATACTCGCCTTTGTCGCAGCACCAGGCTCCCACAGCACAGGTCTGGATGTGACAAGCTCCAGATTCTGCTGATGGCCCAGCTGTCACATGACTGGGCAATGCTAGATGCACAAATGAGCCTCCAACCAATCAAACGGTTCTCAATGCAAGTGACTTGAAAGCCATTGGATAGAGCCGGGAATGAACTATTGTTTATTTCAGACCTTTTTCCAGGAAGCCTGATCAGCAAGTGCCATTCAACCTTCTGGGCAGGGCAAATCTCCCAAACTAAGAAAGATGAATCAGGCTTACATGAACCTCTACAATGAGGACACTCCGGGCATGGTGACCATTTAATCTGCGTTGAATAGTTAGTGCCCCTTTAATTTACTGATTACGAAATTAATTCTGCATCCCTCATTCAGTGACCATTAAAAAAGTCAAAATAAAGTCAGGAATTTACATCAAAACTCTATCACATACTCTATAATGAGACTTACCAAGTTTGTCCTGCTAAAACAAGATGATAATATTAAAAGCAATCATAGGGCAATATTACAAAGTTGGTGCTAACTTAACCAGAGCTGTTGTAAACTTACCAGAGCCATTATAGTCTATGGACTTTTTAAGTTTACAACAGCTCTTGTTAACTTAGCACCAAGTTTTTTTGATATGACCCTTAATGTAAAGTAAAAATAAAAAAATAAAAATGCAGCAGTTATGCAATTTGATCAACCACCAAGAAAGCTAATAAAGCTGGCAACAAGATTTCAAAATTCAGGTGGAAATGGATGGGTTGGAGAAACAAAAATTTGATGAATACCATTGCAAATTGGTGAAGATAACAGTCTGCGAATGACAGAATAGACCATGGGAATGTGGAGGCTTGTAAAAAATAAAAAAGTACATACCTTCCAATGGTGGCATTTTTTACGCCAGTAATGATGAAAAGGGATCCTTTCTCTAAAACCGGAGACCGCACAACTATCACTCGGATACACGGAGGATAGATTTGTTCTGTGTGTATATATAACATGGGGGGGGGGGACGACACAGGACCAAACATATTAGCAAATTTTTTTGTGGATCCAACCGGGTTCACATATAAAAAGCCTGCATTGTTAGAAGAGTCGCTAATGAAAGAAAAGTTTGAGAGAGATTTGCATTGAGAGTTGAAAATAACTTCATTTTTATAGCACTGTTTATGAAATGTCATTCCGCCAAAGTGTGCTATGGCGTACAGTAGTGTACCAAGCACTCATGTACAAAATTTCTCCCAATGTCAAAACCTTGTAGTGGCATGGCATTTGGGGATATAATGTGCAGAATATGGATGCTGCATCATTACATTGGTTCATTTGGCATCAGTACTAGAAAATGCACACGTGCTTCCTTACTGGTGACATGGGCTTCAGGCCTGAAAGCTTTGCAAACACTAATACCTATTAGGGGTTATTCACTAACCAGCATTCTTTCATAGAAATAACAGTGGTTTTAGTCAGTGGAACTACGCTGGATCAATTACATTGAAAATATGGTTGATTATTTAGGGAACGTTCACATTAGTTTGTGATAATTTGTAACCTGAATATAACGGACTGAAACTACAGAGAACAGTAAGCCTGGCCGTCCACTGGAACTGTAGTTGGGCGACCGACTATGGACAACGCCATCGACCGATGAGAGTCGTCCACTGCAAGCATCTGGACGACCCAGATCGGCAGGCCGCTGAAGAAAAACCCCTCTGCGAAGAGAAAAAAAAAATAAAATATATATATATATATATATTAAAAAAGAAGAATCAGAACCCAAAATTTCACCTAAAAAAAATAAATAAAAAAAAATGATGTCAGCATTCTCTCTAATTCTCATAGCAGCAGCTTTTCTGGAGATGGCAGGTAATGATGATTGGTGACGCGCATGCACGCGAAGTACCAATAAATGATTGATCTGCGCGGGCAATGCGTAACATGTGTACGAAAATAAGAATGAATCAGCTTCATGGATACCTAAAAAGGGACACTCTAGCCACATGACCATTTAATGGAATGTTAATGGTCATTGTGAGTTTAGGTCCTCTCCTACCTCCTAGGCAGGCAACGATTCGGCTTGTGAGAGTCAAAGCAGAGCTTTCTTCTACCCGGAAGGCTGTCAGTTTGCACTGGCCAACCTTCCAGAGTTTGGGGCAGCAGGCTGGCATACAGTCCGCTGACAGCACTTAAATGGAGCAGTGCTGTCAAAGAGGAATAGCTTTGTTGTATTAAATGCTGGATTGACTTTTAAAACAGCATAAGCCAACACCCAAACATTATGAAAACACTTTAGTTTGTGGTGAAGGCAAAAAGAATAAAAATAACAATCTCAAGTGATCCTGTCCCACCTTCCCCCTTCTGATGTAGATTTCTAATTAGAGACTTTTTTGTGAAATGTGTGAAATCGATAGTTCTAGCTGTATTCTGCATAAATGTCTTTCTGCTACAAAATGTAAGAGCAGATTTTTTGGGATAACAGGTAAATCAAACAACTGCTGTGAAAAGTTCAAGAAAATCCAAACAGCCACAGAGGCTAAACTGTGAAGCTTGTCCTGCAGCGGTTTGGATTTTGCTTTTGAGAGATGCTGGTGCTGGTTGCTGTTGGAAGAACGACTATTTTAGCCAGTGTGTGCAATATTGGAAACCACTGGCACTTTTGGAATAACCTCCTTAGGCCGGGGTCAGAGGAGAGCACTATGTGCGCCTGTACTGAAAGGTCACCCGGTGTCCGCCGCAGCGTTGTGACTCTTCAATAGGGCCGGTCACGCGCTGTAGAGCGTGCACGATTTGTGCGCGCTACAGCGGGCGTGATGCGGACGTTCTAAAAGCCTCCCCGTCGAAGCGCTACGTCGAGCGTTCGACAGGGCTGCAAAGCGTGATCCTCCATAGGAGGATCGAGCCTTGCAGCGCTGAGCGCACTAACTGCGCTCGACGAGGTGGCCAGACGGGCGTCAGAGTGGAAGGAACGTCCACTCTCATGGACATTCCTTCTTCTCTGCAAAACGCTCTTCTAACCCCGGCCCAAGTCTACATGGGAGAACAGAGGTTTAACTTCAGGCATGAAGAAAATATAAAATTCAAACCACCCTAAAATGTTGTTGACATGTTAACCTTTGGTTCTGGTTTAATTGATTTGCAATCTGAATAATTGAGATCACCTTCAATGTCAGAGTCTGTAGCAACACTATCATCACAGGACAGGTCTTCATCACTGGGAATCTTCTCATTGTCAGAGTTTAGGATTTCACCTTCCTCTGGTTCGCTATCCACGGAGGACGAGGAGCTCTCTCTGTCATTAGAACTTGCATTATACCAGCTCAGCCTAGCCTTCTTGTTTTCACTAACATACTCTTGCGTCTCAGAGGAACATGTTCCGTCATGAGCAACAGATGCGCCTATCGCCATTGTCGCCTCCTTTGTATCCTTTTAGAAAAAGAAAAGGTTCAGAGTGGGAAAGGATGGACAGGTTTATACGGAAACATTTCTGATTGCACACCTTGAATATTTGTTCATCTAAATGTAAAGAAAGTTGAGCTTTCCCAGAACGTTGCATAACTAGTAAGGATTGTCCGATACTCCGACTGATAATCTGACTAGATTAACAATTTAATGAATAAATGGTATTCTAAAATGTTCCAATATTGCTTGCTGCATCTTTAAAGAAAACACTTCAATACAAACAGAAAACTTTAAAAAAAACGGCCAATCCCTAATAAGTACTTGTGATTTTTTAGGAAATTTAGGAACTGCAGTAATTTATGAATTTCCATTATGGAAAATAACCAGTGTTACATCATGAATAAACACTGGCATGTCACAATAGCAGAAACAAAGCTTCTCCAGTCACTCTTTGAAATTACTTTTGTGAAATGCCAGTGTTTATGGGAATTGCAATGCAGGATGTTTCTGTAGAACTCCCTAGATGTATGTGACAGTTCTACCACATCCTGATTAATGGCTTCCCAGATGTTGGTTACAACAACTACCTCAAGAATCTGCACTTATCTGATGTGAACAGATTCCCTTAAATAAAAATTTAAAGAGGGGGGGGGGCCCAGGTGAGTAAATGGAACAGGAGTTTCTCCCAGCATGCAAAGTACATGAGAAGATCATAAAAGGCCAATACTAGTAAAGTGGTAATGAGCCCCCAAAAACATTTAATGGTGTATCTAAGCGATTATCTGCTGTTTATTATGATAAAAAGCTAGAAATGACTATCACAACATTTTTAACAAACCAGTCAATCTTTTATCAACTTTAGATTCTGCAGGCCTCAACAACATGAAGAACTGATCTCTTGTCACTCCAACGCGTGTATGGTCTTAATTCCAACAGACTCTCTAACCTCCACGACTATTCAATGCAAGTTAAATAGTCACGTGACCCAAGTGTGTCGTCCACCCACCGCAGGTGTCCCACAGGGGCGATTTAGCCTTTTACGCTAAATAGATTCTCCCCATCTGTAAAGCTTCCAATCAACTTTCTCTGATAAACTTCCTGGCTTAAGGTCCAGAATGTACAGCTATTCAACCGATTAGCCAGTGGTTCTCCATATATTCATAAGGAGAGACATTTGATTGGCTGGATGCTTTAGCAAGTGTCCAGCCCCTTCCCTGCTTTGGTACATTAAAAGAAGCCTTCAACTCACTCCATAATCCCCCACTGTTCATTTCTTGCACCATCTTCCCACCTAGCCCACATGCATGCTGCCACTTTAAGTTCTCTATTTACCCTCCCCTAGTGTGTCTCCCCACTTAGATTGTAAGCTCTTGAGCAGGGTCCTCTCTCCTACTGTTTTGTGTGTCTAACTTGTATGTATATTGTTATTCTGTCTTCACCCATTGTACAGCGCTACAGAACTTGTTAGCGTTTATAAAACTTCTAGCTGTATGCTGCTATTAAAAAGAAACAGTGATTGATCTGGAGAAGCATTGAATTGTGACTAAAAGAAAAATCTCAGTAGAAAAGGAAAAGTGGGTTCAGGAGTGGTTAAATATTGCCCCACCCATTGTAACAATATAATCACTGTCTTCCACACCCCTCCCAACTGCTGTGACAGCTCTTCAAGACTTCCCTCCACTGTGAAGGTTATCAACCGGTAGCAGGTGTTGCCATATCTATGGCCACCGTGGGCCGCACATATTTGTACTCGGATGTAGTGTCGAGAGGAGTCTGGGTTGGGTGACTGTTTAACCTGCAGGTCATCATGCTTCTGGATGATAATCAATGCTTCAATTGAATGCATTTTATTTTGAACAAAAGCCAGGGAGGAAGAATAATTTTCAGTAGGGTTAATAATTAACAGCTGCATAAAAAAACATTGCTAAGAAGGGGCACTAAAAAAATCCTTCCCTTTTGCCTTAAATAATAGGGTAGGTGCTGTCAACAGCATCTGTGCAATTTTTTATTATTTAATTTTGTTATATAATACTCAACTTTTTCCTCCCTTGGCGCTGGGCTGCTGCTCCTCCTTCAGCTCAGGGCTTCCGAAACGCACAAGTCCCAGCAGCTATCTACCGCAATTGGCAGATCATGCCAACATCATCTGAGATTTGGTGACCAGTAGCTAGGAAATTCAAAAACCTGGCTGCCTGGTGACACTTGTGGGTGGAGGAAACTCCTCTGCTTCACACAAAGAAAATTACGAAACAGGGCAGAAGGGAGGGTGGGCACTTTAGAACCTGACCACTTTAAAAAGCTAACGGTTAGGGTTTGTAGATTGTCCCTTTAAAAGAATAAAAAAATAATAAAAAAAAAGAAACACAAGTTTCAGTTTGTCTGCAAGAAAGATTTTCTAGACACTATTCCATAGAGCAATGCTAACGTTAGCGTCCGGATGTGTAACTTTTATCGCTAGAATAAGTATGTTTAACGCATGCTCCCATATTACATTCCTGACACTCAAACCATAAGAAATCACTTAGCGCATCAGTGATTGCGCTAGTTTGCGTGAGCTTACTGGACTTTGCGCATTCTATACTTAACATGGGGAGCGCAATCATTGATTAGCGTTTCGATAAGTAAGGTATTACAAAGTGCTAGTGCTAATTACCGTTGGGACGTGCAAGGCAAAATTTTAGCGAGTCTAAAAGCTGGTGCTAAATGATTCTCAAAATGCAAAATCCTTTAGTACCCTCTAACCCGCCTCCCCCAATAAATCTGATACTCACTGCCCATCCCATGGCGAGAATGGTTGCCTTGATCTGCCTTTTGTCGTCGCCGGGAGTAGAGTGAGACTGGAGACAAATATTTCCCAGTCTCTCTCCGCGGCACTGCCTGATCCCACGAAAGAGATTGCGCAGAGCTTGCGGCCCAGAAGTGCAATCCTCCATGGACTCCTATGAACTCCAGGAGGGGGTACTTTCGGCGGTGCAGAAGTGCTACCGCGAGTATCCCAGTGGTTAGCGCTGCGTTCCATGGCGAGGTGCTGAGCTAGCGCCAGCCCTGAAGTACCACATTAACATGGGGACACAATAGGAAAATCTGTAGGTGCAGATGTCCCCATGTTACCGTTCGGATTGTAATGGGGCCCTAGGAAGGGAAAGATTCACTAAAGCTCTCTGTTATATGTATAAATGATATGTGAGGGAATAGGGCGCTACATGAGCTGGTAGAACTAGTGTTCATATGCAAAAGTATAGGAGAAGGTAAAACTGGAAAAACTACCAGGGAATAGGTCAACTCTACCTTTGATAGATGGCGTGTATCCAAAAGAGGAAATCTTCAAGCTAGCCATGGTGTCTGTCAAATGGTGTACCTAAAGACAGGATTAACAGTCAAACCCGTACTACACAAAGTGTCATGTAATCCGTGGCGTGTCTGCTGGAATTAAAGCTGGGAGCAGCAAAGGCAATTATACCCCATAATGCTTTCGGTTTTAATTCTGGCAACATAAGGTTCATCTTGGAATTGTTGCTACCTCAAGGCTAGGATCAGACTAACGCAGTATTAACGTGCGTTTAGCCGCACTAAATCACGGCCGTGCTAGCAGCAAATGACGTCCAATGCCGGGCAGCATACGAAGAACGGCCGCACAAAAGTCCGGCTGTGCAACGCAGGTGGCAAACGAATGCATTTTTTCGAGAACGTCAAACCGCTAGGTCGGACGTACAGAGTGCGCTGCGTCCGCTAGCGGCGTGTGTGCGTGATTAGGAGACGTCAGACGCTGCTAATGTCCGGCCAACATAACGTCCAGACGCAAAAAGTGTTTTATTGATGATCCGTAAAAAATCACGGACGAAAATTCGCATCGTATGACCGCTATCGCGTATTCTGGGAAAAAAATACGTCCATTCGTTCGAACGCACTTTTTCACGGACAACGCGAAAAATGCGTTAGTCTGACCCTAGCCTTAGACATTTTAGGTGCTCTTTCCACTTGGCCGGTTGTTACGGAAGCTTGTGTCTTCGTTTCATAATATTGAAAAAAACTCTAACACCTATTCTAATGACAACGAAAAAGAAGCGTATCAAGAAACTTTACTGGGACACCTGTGTGTTTGTGAGTATATGTTTTTTTAGGAACCTTAAATAGGAGTTCCTTACTAGTTATTGTTCATGGAGAAAACTCAACTTTCATTACATGATTTTAATGAGAACACCCACCATGGTATAAATGAGGACAACCTCCAGAACAGAGGGTCTGTTTTTGTTTTTTTAAACCGCAACCTCAAAAGTGACATCAGCAACTTTTTCTACTTCCAATAACTATTCCTTTACACATGTAGAAAATTCATATTTACTTGGTTTCCTAGTGGAACGTTAACGAATAAGCAACTTATCAGATGTCTGGAAAAGCAGGGCGGCAGGAGTAAAAGCTCGCCTTTCAGCGCAGGGATTTATGATAAAGAATTAACCGATAAGAGTTTTGGAGCAAGTACTACAAAACTAAGAACCGCAATACATCCGCAGCTTGCATTAGAAGAAAAGAAGATCAATGATCAAATTTCTTACACGGACAACATAAAAGGTCCATTTACCAAACATCAAGTTGCTGCAGGCAATCTCAACACGGCTGTATTACCGCTGTCAGCTCAAATCCTTTGCTTTGAGAAAGGTCACCTTTGATCCACCCGATTCAGCCAATGTTTAGTTGAGAATGTTAAAAAATGATAAACTTGATAATGACTAGAGCAGTTTCCCCAAACACAAAGTGCACTTGTCAGAGACACCTTGGCATTCAGTGTGTGGAGCCCATAGTGATAACACATGACTAGTTTACCTACCATGGTCTCGGACACATTACTTAATATCTCTTTTCTTTTTTTCTTGGACTTCTGGTCTTTGACTGGGTGAAAGTTTGGGTCAGGGAAGGTCTGAAGGTCCACTCGTGAATGAAACACATAGCGACCGTTTTCGGCATCACAGTAATAATATATTCCAGTTGCAGAGTCATAATATAACTGAGATTCCTGCACAACATATTGATTTTGTTATTTACATGCAAATAATAATAATAAAATATATATATATGACAATATCAAAAAGCCTGCCTTTTCACCCGTAGTTCTCATAACATTCCTTCCCGGTGGGGATTTAGGGGGGTATAGTGTGTAGATCAAGTGAAGAAAACTGCCATCCCAAAGTTTATCAGACAGGTGAAGCTGAGCTTTTTATTTTTACCAAAACCTACTGGTAACGCCAGTCAGGTGACTTTAATCTCAGGGGTACACAATAACAATCTTAAATCCCAAATCACAGGGAAGAAAGCAAATTAACCATAAAAATATACAAACAGATGGTCATTATCTATGGCCAATACAATCCCTCGTGTAATTGGATATTTACAATTTCCTTTCCAATTTCAGTCAATTTCTAAACAAAAAGGAGAAAAAAAAAAAAAGGAGAACTTGGTTGGTAGGTGATAATCTCTGGTAATGTGGAGCTCATAACAAAGTAACAGATCGCATATACAAGCAACAACAGAGAAAGAGACGTGAACAGTCGAAGGGTCCACACACAGAAGGACCAATGGGCAGCAGTTCCCCATAAAATACCAGATATAAAAAAGTTCAGGGCAGACCACGGGAATGACAGAAATGTGCCATATAAAATGCATATAATGGTTAAATGTTGGTACCAAGAACATTATATTTAACCAATGCAAACGGACCTTCCTTTCCTCCTGTTCTGCTTTGTCAAAATGCTGTTCTATGTATTGTAACCCTGTCTATATTGTGCCCATTGTTCAGCGCTGCGGAATATGCTGGCGCTATTATAAAAAATGATTTTGTATGGCACATTCTTGAAATACCCGTGGTCTACCCTGACCCTTTTTTTTTCTAATATATAGGGTATTTTATATACTTATGTTTATCCATCAATAAAAGATTTTTATTTTATTTATACAGAGTGAGGGAAGTGTTGCCCATTGGTCCTTCGGTGTGTGGACCCTTCAACTGTTCACGTCTCTTTTTTTCTATGTTGTTGCACGTACAGGTCATCAGCTACTTTATTATGAGCTCCACACTACCCAAGAGATTTGCTGGGGGTGCATTCTCTTTTTGTTCCTTCTTTTGTCCTATACAGGTTACGGGTTAACCCCATTGATTAGTATTATGAGGAGGTAGGCGGACCTCCACGGCATTGCACCAGGACGTCCCCGTGGCCGGGCGTGGGCTCTCCCCGTATCAAGCTGCGCACTCTAGTATACTTGTCTCGATTAGTGAGATTAGAAACAATTACTTTGGGGTCAATATTGTGGTTATGTGAAATTTCTAAACAACTTGATCCCTAGCTAGACGCACTTGGAAATTAGCACCAGTCTAATTAATAGGCACATTTTTTTATGAAAAGAACTAGCAGGTGCAGTTCTACACTTAATACAAGATCGTGTTTGAGTAATTAGCAACCAGTTACAGCCTATCTCCTGCTGATGAGGGCATAATAGGCCAGAGACAGCTGCACAGAATTGGCTGTGTCTGTTTGCATAACCTGACCTTTGCTTAAAAAAAATAAATCATAATCTAGTATGGCATTTATTAGAGGGTTGTGTTAAATAAACTCCGGGCGCAAAAAAATTAGAAATTGCAAACGTCATTTGCATGTTTTACCCAGAATTCTGTGCTGCATATGGGGAATGAAGCACATGAGCTCTGTGAAGCCGCTCCCTGAATTGCTGCGATGTGTAAACGTACTCTGAAATAATAAACTAATATATATATATATATACACACACACGGTATGTTATAGAATTTATTTATAATTTGAGGAGCATATGAATGGCATCTTGGCCCACTGTTCCACAGGGACAGGAAGAACTTTATATGTGAATATATATGGTGTAAGCTCTTAGCCAGGGATACGATTCTTGCATGCTCCTCTATTTACTCTAGTTTTACTATTACTTTTCTATTTTAATATTATTTTTCACAATTGGAGTCAGGCAAGGGAGAAGTAGTATTGGTTTTGGTTCTTGTTTTTTATTTTTTCCCAATAAAAGTTACGTTTTAAATATCCAATTACACAGGGAATTGCGGTTATTAGTCACATTTGGCTACGGGTAGTGACCATTTGCTTGCTTTTTATTAACAAAATGTACATGGTTTATTATGTTGTCCAGAGACCTGTTCCGTTCCTCAGCAGCTACTGAATTGCTCCATTGCAGCAGGTCAGTTTGCTGCTTCAGTATCACTGAACACTTTGGCTGTGAATATTGAAGCAAAAGGGCAGAGGATTGCTGAATGAAAGCTGCTGTTTCTGCAACATCCACTGTTGTGCTAATAAAATGGACTTTTGTGTTAATGTTTACCATGTTCCAATAAAGATTTGGTGTTTTGCACCAAAACCTCAAACTAAACATTTCCTTATTGGATTGTTTGCTCTTTTGTAGGCGGCCATCTTTCCTACGTCACACTCGGCTACTCTGTAGCAACTCTCGACTTAGCACTTGCAGCTAAATTAGCAGTGCTGAGCGCTGAACTGCAGCACAGTGTTCACTGCCAAGTTGCTAAAATAGCACTTGCAGCGGCTGAGGAACTGAACGCGCCTCAGGTGCCTAATATCCAATTAGTTTTGCATCATTCACAATGAATCAATAGACGATCGTTTCACCAACATCCCTTGACAGCTTTGTGTAACTAAAGAAAGCAAAGGTGTAATAAGGCTCATGTGCCATGCAAGAGAATTTATAAACCATAGAGACAAGTAACCGGCTACTTTAAACCAAGCAATCTGTATTCAATGCCCGTTAAGAAAGAAGCCTTTACATGCAAAAACCCAAAACCATGCTCCATATGATTTTAGCATTTTTTCAGTACGTACCGAGTCATAGTAAAATCCAGTAGTATGATCATAATACATGCCAGAGTGTTCATCATACGTATAGCCAGTTTGAGAAAGCGCAGCCTCTGCAGTTGCTCTCAGGGTGTCCGCAACTGACTTGCCCTCTTCATCCTGGACAAAACATACACACATATGTAACATTACAAATGGCCACGGTTTAATTACTGCACTTCTATGTATTTTCACAGGCTTATGTTTACGTGCCGCTCTCTATGCTCAGTAGGAACAATGTGCCATTCTCTGCTGCAGCCTTCTAATGAGCTAATGTTTATGTTGGTGGAAAGGCAAGACAGGACGTTTGCTCGCAGCTGAATCAATTAATTTAGGTGTCATACATGGAGTCGTGAATTTGGTTGAGAATTGTAAGCAAATTGTAATTTTGAGACACAAGTAGCAAAGATTTAAACTGCTGTTCAGATGGAATAGAGGTGAAAAAAAAGAGCAGTGTCTGCAGAGAAAATGTGACTGCAGTTGGAAAAATCTAATTATTCAAAGTTTTTCTTTAAAAAATTCATTAAAATAATCTTGAGTTAGTAATTTGGTTAAAACCGGGTGTAGGCAAACTTTTACGGTCTTTCAAAAGAGCTAAAGTGGTTTCCTGCTGGGTCAAAGCTTTGCCAATTAAAAGAATTAAAAAGGGCTACTCTACCACACACACTGCTGCTCCACCTCTTTGACTCGGACTCCCAAACCCAGAAGTCCATGAAGCTTTCTAAAGCAATTTGGCTCCTATGCAACTGGCGTAGCATAGGAGCTGCAAAATGCACAACGCAATGGGATCTGCACACTTTGATTACACAGGTTCCGGTGCGCTTGCGCAAAATGATGGATCACAGCTGTGTGCATGTGCAGATCCATCCTGTCTGAGAACTCTTGCTACGGCAACTGGTCAAGAGATTGCGATGTCAACACGCTCTGTGTGCCGTCGCCACCGAAGACCGATCTAGTGAACGGCAGCCGGAAAATAAAATTTTAAAAAAAAAAGGCTGCAGGTGACGCTGGGAGGAGTAGAGGAAGCTCCTCCACTTCACCAGATTGGGTGGAGGGCAGGCTTCACATCCTGATCACTTTAAAAAGATAAAGTAGTCAGGATGAGTAGAGTGTCCTTTTAAAAAGAGTTTACAACAGACTCTCAGCTCTCTTGGTCTCTGTGACACTGCGCTCTCTTGGATTGACCCTTATCTAACAGGTCCTTCTCTGTGTCATTAGCTGGTAGCTCCTCTTCAATGCCTTTGTCAGTTGGTGCACCTCAAGGCTCTGTCCTAAATACTCTAGCTCTTCTTTATCTACACCTCCTCCCTGGGCAATCATTAACAGCTTTGGTTTTAATTACCACCTCTATGCTGATATGCAGATCTACCTCTCCACCACTGTTCGCTCTCCTCCTCCTGTCTTTTCCAAAGTAAGCGACTGTTTATCTGGCATTTCTTCCTTGTTGATCTCCCACCACCTAAAGATTAACATGTCAAAGACTGAGCTCCATTCCTCCCTCTAATGCCTCCCCATCTCCTGACATCTCTATCATGGTCGATTGTGATACCATCGACCCATCAAGCCAGGTTTGCCGTCTTGAAATTATACTTTACTCTGCGCTTTTCTTCACCCCCCCCCATCTAGTCTCTTCCTCCTGCCGCTAACAATTACGTAATATTTCCAGAATTCCACCATTTCTTACCGCTGAAACAACAAAGCAACTCATCCACGTCTGTCCGCTCATGCCCCCCCCCCCCAATTCAGTCTGAATGCCTTCCGACAGGCTCATGCACCTCACCCGCCGCTCTGAGTCCCTTCACTGGCTCCCCATCCACTGCAGAATTAAATTCACAATCCTTACCCTGACCTACAAAGCTCTCACTAAGTCAGCTCCCCACTACCTATCCTCACTAAATCACCAAATACACCCCAGCCCACTCCCTAAGATCAAACAGTGACGTGCGCCTAGCTTCTCCCCGCATCACCTCTTCCCATGATAGACTGCAGGATTTCTCACACGCAGCCCCCATCCTCTGGAACGCTCTCCCTTGTACTTTCAGACCTTCCCCGCCTTCAAACGCTCCCTTGAGATATTCCTATTCAGGCAAGCCTACCAGCGACAATACACCTCACTGCCTCAACCAGTCCATCACTTTCACCTTGCAGTCCTCTCCTCCCGTTTTCACCCCCAACCCTTCTAGATTGTAAATTACCAAGGAAATATGGCCCTCGTTTCCTCCTGTACTGGTTTGAAAAAAAGTTGTTCAGTCTCAATGTATTGTAACCCTGTCTATACTGTGCCCATTGTTCAGTGCTGCGGAATATGCTGGCGCTATTCTAAAGAATAACGATCGTTGGCTCAACATAAAGTGTATACATTGTTGTTAAAAAAAAAAATAAATATATCTTTTTTAAAATAAAAATAATAAAAAAAAAAAAAAAAATCATACCTGAATGCTTTCCATAAAAGATGCTGCTATATCTTCTCCCAGGGAAAGACTACTGGCCTCATCTAAATGTACTGTTGGGTTTGGTACAGAATCAGATTCCTCTAATGTGTCTGCAGGTCTACTGCCACCATTCTCATCCTCCTGCTCAGCCGCATCATAACAATGTGTTGTGGTTTGATAATTATTTGCATGAGAACAATAGGAATCTAGAAAACAAACAGTGTGGAATTACAAAATACATTTTCATAAAACCGTACATTTCAAGAGGACATAAGGAAGGAAAGTAAGAAGATGCTACAGAAGGTTTACTAGGACTAAGCCGCCCCTTTTGGATGTGGATTAAAAACGTCGTATTTGACATGAAAAACAATGTCCGTGTGTTTTTTTTGTGCAACTGATGTGAGTATGGAGCAAAACCCACACTTAGAGTTACAGGGTTATTCAAAGAGCTCCGAATTGTGGCCAAAAGGGAAACGAACAGTGAAATTCAGCGTACGTTTACATTTACTGGCCATTCGGCTATCCAGAGAGCAGGCAGTTCGCCAAATGTTAGCAAATTTCCTGCACATACAGTGCATGTTCGAGGGCAGTGAAATCCCCCATAGAGAAGCAATGCTTCTTCTATTCAGAGAACACAAAACGGCTGAGAAAGGTTGCTGAAATGCCCTGCCATTCTGTGGTTTCAGTCGAAAGGATTATTCAGGCGAATCCCATAGGCTTCAATGTTAAACATATTCCCGTTTTAATCCAGTATCTAATAAACTGTTGAATAGAATATTCTGCAGTAAAAAGTCTCTTTATTTTTAGATTTTTTTAGGCATTTTTTCTCATTCTTTTTTCTGTAACAGACCTTTTTATTATCATTCATTGGATCTTATATGTAAATTTCAGACATTTTCGTTCAGTAGTTTCTTTGCAAGCAGCGTTTCACTTTTCAAACGTACTGTTTTTTTTCCCCCACTCCATTCGTCTGAAGTGTCGGCTTTTTCCGGCGGCTGCTCTGATCGGCTCCTTCTCGAGTTTCTCAAGTGTGTTCGGCAGGGTTAATCCAGATGTTTTTGCGGGTTTCGGAGTGCATTCGCCGGGTTTTGCAGTGAGTGTTCGGCGGATTTGCAGTGGCTTTTCCTGGCAATACGACGGCCCAGTGGTGCTTGAATACGCCGCAGGGCCGCCGAAATGGGATCGCCAAATCGCACCGAATTGAAGAGAACCTAAAGTCACCGAACGTGCGGTGACTTTTCGATTCTCTTTGAATAACCCTGTTAGTATTTTAATGCTATGGTTACGTTCATGTTTGCGCTTGTTTTAAGGTTACTTTTAGGGTTAACACTAACAGATTCTGCTCTATTTTTAGGCAACAGATTCTCCCACTTCTGACATGCGCTAGGAGTAATTTTTTCACCTCAAGTATGACTTTCTTGGGAGGATCTATATAAGAAAGTCTATCTTCTCTCTGCTACTTTATTATTGTGTCATTTTTATTGCGTCCAGAAGAGGGGAGACTTTTCCATAGGATAGTATACTGTAAAAACCTACATTATGCACATACCAAACCCATAACGGAGAGGCAAAACCGCAAAGCAAGAACAGATCAACCAAACACAGCTGAACTAAAAGGTTAAGCACCCTTCATCCTGAATGCTTAGAAACCTGAGTATTTCACATTCTTCTGGATTTTGGAATCTGGGTTTGATTCAGACTCTAGGAGGAGAGGGGGAATGAGTCAGGGGAAGCATGAGACAAATACTGCTGTAGCACCAGTGATATATACACTAGGAGTCGCTGTGCAGCTCTTAGCAACATAGAAAATGTCGGCAGATAAGAACCTTTCGGCCCATCTAGTCTGCCCAATTACATGGATACTTTACCTGGATTTATCTTTTGTTTAGGATAGCCTTATGCCTATCCCATGCCTGCGTAAATTAAATTACTGTTTTGGCCTCTACCACTTCTACTGGAAGACTGTTCCATGTATCCACCACCCTCTCAGTAAAATAATGCTTTCTGATGTTACTTTTAAACCTTTGCCCCTCTAATCTAAGACTAAGTCCTCTTGTTTGGCTACCTTGTTTCCTTTTAAATATACTCCCTTCCTCTACCTTGTGGATTCCCTTTACGTATTTAAATGTTTCTATCATATCTCCTCTGTCTCGTCTTTTTTCCAAGCTGTACATGTTAAGATTATTAAGCCTTTCCTGGTAACTTTTCTCCTTCAAGCCGTACACCATTTTAGAAGCCCTTCTCTGAACTCTAAGATGTCTATATCCTTCTGGAGATACGGTCTCCAGTACTGCACACAGTACTCCAAGTGAGGTCTCACCAGTGCTCTGTACAGTGGCATGAGCACTTCCCTTTTCCTACTGCTAATACCTCTCCCTACACAACCAAGCATTCTGCCAGCATTTCCTGCTTCTCTATTACATTGACTACTTACCCTTAGATCCTCTGAAATAATAACCCCTAAATCCCTTTCCTCAGATGTTCAGGTTAGGACATGTCCCATGCTGGAGCTGTACGGAGTCCCCCAGCATGCTCCTCACATGGTTGTAACCCACGGCGGAGCGACTGACTGCAGGGGGACCCGTCCAGAGCACACCAGAAAGACACCTAAAAATTCTGGTATTTGGAGTCTTCTGGACTTTGGAATTCCATTTAAGAGGTGCCCAACCTGTATATGTGTGTTTTACAGCTAGACGAAGCCCGGCATTTAAAAGGAAGCACATGGGGATGGAAAAAAATGAAGTTATTGAATAAGCAATTATTTCAGTTATAATTAAGGAAGAATTATATATACAGTCAACATCTAGAAGGTGTACACAGGGAGATATTCATTAAAAGGGACAATACCGCCAAAAAAGGAGATGTTCCTTTTTATGTTGCTGAGATCTTACATGTGTTTTGTTTTTCTCTTGTTTGTTTAGTTAAGAAAATATCATACTCTGTGTCACTGGGTGCATCCATTGTGTGATATTTTGTGTTGCAAACCCCCCCCCCCCAGTACCTTTACATCACTCGCTCCTCACTGTGTGGCTTAGGTCATAGAATGGAGTCTATGGGTCAGGGAGCCGATTCGCACTCTTTTATTGTGGGAGATTTATTCAAAGGACATCACCATGGGGTAGAAGTCTTTTAACCCCTTAAGGACCGCTGACGTACCCTGTACGTCCTGTCCACGGGTCTCCCTTAGACCCGCGGACGTACAGGGTACGTCAGCGGCACCTAATCCCCCTCCCACCCGATACTCACCTCCCTCGGCGATCTGGCAGGGAGGAAGCCTGCTCATGTGATTTACATGGGCAGGCGAGGCTGATGACGTTGCCGCGCTGCGTGGTGACATCATCAGCAGGCGTCCCCATGCAACGCAATGGAGGGGAGGGGGGGCTCCTTCGGAGCCCTCTATCTCTCCAACCATTGCAGCTAGGGAGATGCTTTTTACACCGCTGAAAAGGGGAGAGCGGTGTATAGCATTAACTGTTTCGCCGCCGGATCACGTTTCGGCGCCAAAACACAATTCGAACCTGGAGGGGGGCTGACATCTTGGATGTCAGCCAAGCCTCCAGGTCCCCCCCCCCACCCACTGACAACCTCACCATATGTGTGAGGATGTCAGTGGGCCAGATAACCATCTAGCTGCCATGTAGAGATAAGGGGATACTAAGGATCCCCATATCTCCCGATCCATGGCAGCTAGATGGTCATATTTGACATCATTTGAAAGGTCTGATTATGGCCTTTCCAATGATACCAAACATGACCAGGTTTGGTTTAACCCTTTCGCTGCTGAGGTTTTTCCCGCCCCTGTGCTGAGGTCATTTTTACCGGTTTTGCTCATCATGTTTAAACGTGTTTTGAAGGCTTATTTTAGTATATGACCCAGACATATTATATATCGTTCTTTCCGTCAGACTCGGTAGATTCATAATATGTCATTATTATATGTATACGTTATGTCATGTCTGTATATTATAACAAAAAATGCAATAAAATATGTATTTTCAATAATTTACAATGTGTAAAGTGTTTTTTTTCACATTTTAACATGCGAGCAATTGCGGTTATATTTTGTATGGGGTGCGCTTGTTAAAAAAATTAGAGATGGGGTCTCGTTACATTTTTTTGGGGGGAAAATTACACTATTTTTAACAAACGCACCGCATACAAAAATCGTTAGTGCAGCATCATTGTTCACATTATAATTGAAATGGGAACAATATTGCTGCATTAACAAACCAAAAAAAAGACAAAAAAAGTGTTTATTTTTTTTTATCATTTTTTTTTTTTTTTACAAAATTTTTCACAGTAGTGTTTGGTATCGTTGGAACGGCCATGCTCTGGCCGATCCAACCATACCAAACTTTAACCCCTAGCTGCCACGGATCGGGAGATAGGGAGTTCATTGGAACTCCCTATCTCCACCGTTGGTGGCAGTTAGGGGTTAAGTCCAGGACTGGCGTCATCGTGCTATGCACGATGACGCCAGTCCTCAGGGGGAGTTCCCGGAGGCTTGGCCGACATCCAAGATGTCGGCCAGCTCCGGGAAAGGATCGCGAACCGGCGCTTTTCAGTGCCGATTCGCGATCCAGCTCCCCAGGGGTTAATGCCAGGCACCATTTGGAAGGGCAGGCTGTGCCCTTCCAAATGATGCCTGGGTTAACCCCCGCAGAGCCGCCGATCGGAGGGAGAGAGGTCCGAAGGACCTCCCCCCTCCCTTTCAGGCGCCTCCTCCGCACATGCGGGGTGGGCGCCTGAATTAGGTGTCATTGCGCTGCCGCGATGACACCTAATACCAGCGGCTGCGGTTCCGGATGCGCAGCTGACATCGAGGATGTCAGCCCGCACCGGAGGGGCCAGCGATCGGCCGGAACCCGGCCGAACGCTGACCCCAATGGGAGGACGCGCTCAGCGCGTCCTCCGCATACCAGCGGTAATGCGGAGGACGCGCTGAGCGCGTCCTCCGCATTGAAGTGGTTAAAAAAATAAAAATAAAAATAATTTTTAAAAGTTTTTTTTGTCTGGGGGGGGGGGGGGTTAATTAAATAGGACCTAGGCTGTCATCTAAAAATAATTAGCACAAAATGGTCAGAATGAGCGCAGCGCACATAGGTGAACTGTCTCCGCAGTGAAGGGGTTAAAAAGCAAACGCATGTAAAAATTGGGTATTTCTAGTCTCGGGACAAAATTTTGAACCTATTTAGCCGGGGTCTTTTTGGGTGGTTGTAGATTTTGGGGATTAAATTACGAAAAAGTGTGTTTTTACCATTTTTTCCTCATATTTCATATTTGTTTTATAGTAAATTATTCGATATGATGGAAATAATGGTATTTCTAGAAAGTCCATTTAATGGCGGGAAAAAGGGTGTATAATATGTGTGGGTTGAATAAACGAGTAAGAGGAAAATTTGACCTAAACACTAACAGCGCAGAAATGTAAAAACAGCAGCGGTCACTAAAAGACGGATTTGTGTAAAACCGCCCGGTCACTAAGGGGGTTAAACTCCGTCATATCTCATTTCAGCTGCCATCTCTTATCAAGAGTAGCCTAGAGATTGCAATATACCCCTCCTCCCTGCTGCCTTAGGCTGGCGGCACACGAGCAGAGGAAGGAACGTCCGTAAAAGTGGACGTTCCTTCCACTCTCTGCGCTCAGCCTACAAAGCGCGATCCTCCTATGGAGAATCGCACTTTGTATCCTTTCAGCGTCCGTTTAGCTTTTTTGACGGGCAGGGCTTTTTCACATCCGGTGGATAGCCTTCCCCGTCAAAAACCCACGGACGCAGGGAAGTGCGGGCGCATTTGAGCCATAAATACGCTTGTGTGCCGGGGGCCTTATCTAAACATTCACTCCTCCACCTCACAGACTGTTAAATACTGTAAAGCAATGCAACAGCTGTAAAGTAAAACATTTGAACAGATTTTGGTAAACGTTGCAGAAAAATTACACAAAATGGAAACCGTATATAAATTATTATTATTTTTTTTTAAAAAGAACTTTGTTTTTTCTTTTTACATGTAATTACGCCAAAAGGAAAAAAAACAGCAGGGTGTGTTTTATAAGGTGGGTTTGTAATACACAAGTAATCTAGCTACAGCTTATGTAAGTGGTACTGTCCCATTAAATTTAAAGGGCCCTCTACAAAAAAAACAAAAAACACCCTTTTAATGGGACACTGCTGCTAACCGCATCTACCCTATTATTTTCTTTCTATTTAATTTGTGAAACTACTCGCCTTGTTTCCTTTCTCACGCGGTGCTCCTTCTCTTCAGGTCAGAGCTTCCAACATGGAAGTTCCGGCAATTTTTTTTATTTATTTTTTAAACACAATTTGAAGGGGTATTAAAAGGAAATAAACGATCAACTAATATACATCCCACCGCTCATGGGAAGTTTTATGGTTCAATTTATCACTAGATTCAAGGTATTACCATAATTCTACAGTATGGGTTGGTATGGGGAAACCCATCTGGCAGTCTTGTAAAAACTCCACTTTACCTGAATGCGGCCAGGTGGAACAGTCATCTGTCTGAACCTCCTGATCGGTTCTCGTCTCTCTGGTTTCATTTCTCTCATGGATTTCTCTATTCAGTTCATCTACCTGTTCAAACACACAATAACTGAAGTAAAGCAAATAAACATGACACAAACAATGTACTGTATATCATCTGGCTTCTCTAGGAAATCCCGAAAGAGATTATATTGGCAGCTTTTCCCCACAGGAGCAGCCTTAGTGGCTTTATACTGCGCAATGATGTGAGAAAAATGACTTCAAAATTACAATCAATTGACGCTCTCGCTGTACACAGTCAGGTCCAGAAATATTGGGACATCAACACAATTCTAACATCTTTGGCTCTATACACCACCACAATGGAGTTGGAATGAAACAAACACAATGTGCTTTAACTGCAGACTGTCAGCTTTAATTTGAGGGTAGGTACTAGGGTTGCACCGATACCGATACTAGTATCGATATCGGTGCCGATACCGGGTACTGCAGGAGTACTTGGTACTCGTGCAGTACCCCCGATATTTTTTTCCGATATCCGGAAGCCGGCATTGAGCCGGCTTGCCGGTATCCGAGGGGCTGCGGCGGCTGTCCGAATGCTCTATCGGCATTCGGACAGCCGCCCCTGGAGCTCTGCGATACTTACCTTCCTTCAGCGCCGCCGAGAATGTCTTCGCGCGCGCGCGCTGGTTGGAAGGACCCCAGCCGCGACCACGTGGGAGCATGTGATCGCGGCTGGGGCCTTCCAACCAGCGCACGCGCGGAAACGTTCCCGGCGTCGCTGAAGGAAGGTAAGTATAAACACAGTGAGCAGCTGCAGGGCCTGTCCGAATGCAGGTAGAGCATTCAGACAGGCCCTGCAGCTGCTCTCCGCTCATACTTACCTTCCTTCAGCGACGCCGGGAAAGTTTCCGCGCGTGCGCTGGTTGGAAGGACCCCAGCCGTGATCACATGGTCCCACGTGGTCGCGGCTGGGGTCCTTCCAACCAGCGCGCACGCGCGAAGACTTTCCCGGCGTCGCTGAAGGAAGGTAAGTATGAGCGGAGCGGAGGGGGGGCATATCCATGAGCAATGGGGCAATATCCATGAGCAATGGGGCTATCCATGAGCAATGGGGCAATATCCATGAGCAATGGGGCAATATCCATGAGCAATGGGGCAATATCCATGAGCAATGGGGCAATATCCATGAGCAATGGGGCAATATCCATGAGCAATGGGGCAATATCCATGAGCAATGGGGCAATATCCATGAGCAATGGGGCAATATCCATGAGCAAGGGGGCATATCCATGAGCAAGGGCGGCATATCCATGAGCAAGGGGCATATCCATGAGCAAGGGGGCATATCCATGAGCAGGGGGCATATCCATGAGCAATGGGGCATATCCATGAGCTGGGGGCATTCCATGAGCAGGGGGGCTATCCATGAGCGGGGGGCATATCCATGAGCAAGGGGGCAATATCCATGAGCATTTGGGGCATTCCATGAGCAAGGGGGCAATATTCCATGAGCAATGGGGCAATAACCATGAGCAGTGGGGCTATATCCATGAGCAGGGGGCATATATCCATGAGCAGGGGGCATATCCATGAGCAGGGGGCATATCCATGAGCAGGGGGGCATATCCATGAGCAAGGGGGCAATATCCATGAGCAATGGGGCATATCCATGAGCAGGGGGCATATCCATGAGCAAGGGGGCAATATCCATGAGCAAGGGGGCATATCCATGAGCAAGGGGGCATATCCATGAGCGGGGCAATATCCATGAGCAAGGGGGCATATCCATGAGCAAGGGGCATATCCATGAGCAAGGGGGCAATATCCATGAGCAATGGGGCATATCCATGAGCTGGGGGCATATCCATGAGCTGGGGGCGCAATTATCCATGAGCTGGGGGGGCATATCCATGAGCTGGGGGGGCAATTATCCATGAGCAGGGGGCATATCTATGAGACCTGGGGGCTTTATAGGAGGTCTGTTCTTATTGGAAAGCGTCACATGGCATAAAATAAAAGTATCGGTAATTGGTATCGGTGAGTACTTGAACAAAAGTATCGGTACTCGTACTCGGTCTTAAAAAAGTGGTATCGGTGCATCCCTAGTAGGTACATCCAACTCAGGTGAGCGGTGTAGGACTTACAGCAGTTTGCAGATGTGCCTCCCACTGGTTAAGGGACCAAAAGTAATGGGACAGAATAATAATCATAAATCAAACTTTCCCTTCTTAATACTTGGTTGCAAATCCTTTGCAGTCAATCACAGCCTGAAGTCTGGAACGCATAGACATCACCAGACGCTGGGTTTCATCCCTGGTGATGCTCTGCCAGGCCTCTACTGCAACTGTCTTCAGTTCCTGCTTGTTCTTGGGGCATTTTCCCTTCAGTTTTGTCTTCAGCAAGTGAAATGCATGCTCAATGGGATTCAGGTCAGGTGATTGACTTGGTCATTGCATAACATTCCACTTCTGTCCCTTCAAAAACTCTTTGGTTGCTTTTGCAGTATGCTTTGGGTCATTGTCCATCTGCACTGTGAAGCGCCGTCCAATGAGTTCTGCAGCATTTGGCTGAATGGGAGCAGAGAATATTGCCCGAAACACTTCAGAATTCATCCTGCTGCTTTTGTCAGCAGTCACATCATCAATAAATACAAGAGAACCAGTTCCATTGGCAGCCATACATGCCCACGCCATGACACTACCACCACCATGCTTCACTGATGAGGTGGTATGCTTAGGATCATGAGCAGTTCATTTCCTTCTCCATACTCTCTTCTCTTCCCATCACTCTGGTACAAGTTGATCTTGGTCTCATCTGTCCATAGGATCTTGTTCCAGAACTGTGACGGCTTTGTTAGGTGTTGTTTGGCAAACTCTAATCTGGCCTTCCCGTTTTTGAGGCTCACCAATGGTTTACATCTTGTGGTGAACCCTCTGTATTCACTCTGGTGAAGTCTTCTCTTGATTGTTGACTTTGACACACATACACCTACCTCCTGGAGAGTGTTCTTGATCTGGTCAACTGTTGTGAAGGGTGTTTTCTTCACCAGGTAAAGAAATCTTCGGTCATCCACCACAATTGTTTTCCGTGGTCTCCCGGGTCTTTTGGTGTTGCTGAGCTCACCAGTGCGTTCCTTCTTTTTGAGAATGTTCCAAACAGTTGTTTTGGCCACGTCTAATTTTCTTGCTATCTCTCTGATGGGTTTGTTTTGTTTCTTCAGCCTAATGATGGCTTGCTTCACTGATAGTGAAGGCTCTTTGGATCTCATCTTGAGAGTTGACAGCAACAGATTCCAAATGCAAATAGCACACTTGAAATTAACTCTGGGCCTTTTATCTGCACATTGTAATTGGGGTAATGAGGGATTATCACACACCTGGCCATGGAACAGCTGAGAAGCCAATTGTCCCATTACCTTTGGTCCCTTAACAAGTGGGAGGCACATCTGCAAACTGCTGTAAATCCTGAGTTCACCTGAGTTGGATGTACATACCCTCAAATTAAAGCCGACAGTCTGCAGTTAAAGCACATTGTGTTTGTTTCATTCCAACTCCATTGTGGTGGTGTATAGAGCCAAAGATGTTAGAATTGAGTCGATGTCCCAATATTTCTGGACCTGACTGTATATGGTTTATGGAGCACATACAGTGGATAGTAAAAATCTATACAGCCCTGTTAAAATATCAGGTTTCTTATGTAAAAAGTTAAAACAAAATGAGACAAATCATTTCAGAACTTCTTCCACCTTTTAATGTGAGCTATAAACTGTACAACTCAATGAAAAACAAACTGAAATCTTTTAGGTGGAGGGAGGAAAAATAAAAAACAGAAATAATATGGTTGCATAAGTGTGCGCACCCTTAAAATAATACCTTGTTGAAGCACCTTTTGATTTTATGTCAGACTCAAACCCAAAAAAGACTGCGTGCTATCAGCATGGCACATCTTGACATGGCAATATTTGGCCAATCTTCGCAAAAACACGCAAAATCTGTCAGATTGTGAGGGCATCTCCTGTGCACAGCGCTCTTCACATCACTCCACAGATTTTCCGTCGGATTCAGGTCTGGGCTCTGGCTGGGCCATTTCAAAACTTTAATCTTCTTCTGATGAAGCCATTCCTTTGTGGATTTGGGTGTATGCTTTGGGCCGTTTTCATGCTGAAAAATGTTTCTTTTCATGGTCAGCTTTCTAGCAGAAGCCTGAAGGTTTTCTGCCAATATTGACTGATATTTGGAATTGTTCATTATTCCCTCTACCTTGAGTAAGGCCCCAGTTCCAGCTGAAGAAAACCAGCCCCTTGGCAGGACGCTGCCACCACCATGCGTCACTGTGGGTATGGTGTTCTTTTGGTGATATGCAGTGTTGTTTTTGTGCCAAACATATCTTTTGGAATTATGGAAAAGTTCAACCTTGGTTTCATCGGACCAGAACACCGTTTCCCACATGCGTTTTGGAGACTTCAGATGTGTTTTTGCTAAATTTAGCCGGGCTTGGAGGTTTTTCTTCATAAGAATAGTCTTGCCACTCTACCCCATAGCCCAGACATATGAAGAATACGGGAGGTTGTTGTCACATGTACCACACAGCCAATAGTTGTCTGATATTCCTGCCGCTCCTTTAATGTTGCAGTCGGCCTTTTGGCAGCCTCCCCGACCAGTTTTCTTCTCGTCTTTTCATCACATTTGGAGGGACGTCCAGTTCTTGGTAATGTCACTGTTGTGCCATATTTTCTCCACTTGATGATGACTGTCTTCACTGTGTTCCATGGTTTATCTAATGCCTTGGAAATTCTTTTGCACCTTTTCCTGACTGATATCTTTTATCAATGAGATCCCTCTGAGGTTTTGGAAGCTTCTCTGTGGACCACGGCTTTTGCTGTAGAATGTGACTAAGAAAATGTCAGGAAAGACCTACTAGAAGAGCTGAACTTTATTTGGGGTTAATCAGACGCACTTTAGATGATGACAGGTGTGTACTGACTCCTATTTAACATGATTTTCAATGTGATTGCTTAATTCTGAACACTGCTAAATCCCCAGTTATAAATGGGGGTTGTGCACACTTATGCAACCAGATTATTTTAGTTTTTGATTTTTCCTCCCTCCATCTAAAAGAATTCTGTTTTTCAATTGAGTGGTACAGTTTATAGGTCATATTAACCCCTTAAGGACGCAGGGGTGGCGCCCTTAAGGTTTTTAAATTTGCCGGCGAGGTGTACAGGTACGCCTCGCCGACAGGTGCCGTCGCGCAGCACTAATTTTGGGCCCTCCCCGCAGCCGGCGTGCAGTGCGCGTCATTGGCTGCACGGGACGGCTTGATTTCAGGCCGTCCCTGTGCAGCCAATGACGCGCACCGCGAGTCAGCGCACGCAGGCTGCGGGGAGGGGCCGAGGCGGCCCCATTGAAGACAGGGGGGCGTACCTGTACGCCCCGCGTCTTCAAAGCCCGCCCGCCGCCAGGACGTCATGGAACGTCCTGCGGCGTTAAAGGGTTAAAAGGTGGAAGAAGTTTTGAAACAATTTAGCTTGGACTCATTTTTTCACATCACAGAAACATGACATTTTATTTTTAACAGACTTTTACTATCCACTGTATTATGGGGGCCGGGGTGTCACCACTCTAGATAACTGTGCAGCTTCATTCATGTCCACTCTTTAATCCTTTCCTTCTTCAGGAATACAAAAATAAATGGGATTACTCCTGTTCCATCGGATTCAAAAACAAAAATAGAGGGTGCCTAAATTAAAGGGTAATCCATAGTCAGACCCCTTAATAAAAGCGGTAAAGGCTGCACCTCCCTAATAAATGCGCATCACTTGTATGGAGGAGATTCCCCATGTATTCAGGTTCTGGATCTCATTTTGGGTGGACTGGATAGAGTCTGCACATGGCATCAGTTCCCGCTGTAATGGCACACAAGAAACCTGATTGAGACATGAGGCAAGCAGTGTTTCTCTAGGTCAGTGTTTCCCAAACCTGTCCTCGGGACCCTCAACCAGGCCAGGTTTTGCAGATCACCTTGGGGAAAAGCAGACGTAATCACTGAGCAGCAAATCATATCACCTGTGCTGTGCTTCAGATATCCTGCAAACCTGGCGAGGCGGAGGGTCCTAAGGACAGGTTTGGGAAACACTGCTCTGAAGACTAGGAGGTTGGCTGTTCTCAGAAATTGTGTTTTAAACTTCTGACTATACAACATGTATCTCTTCCATGCCACATATCTTAACCTCCCTGACCTCCGTAATCGCATTCTCCTCCGGTGTTTTGCTTCCTGGCTCCCTTCTCGTGAGAAGGGAACCAGGAAGTGTGACGTCGCGATCATCCAGAGGCGACAACGGGGGTCAGTGAGGGAGTGCAGGTCCAGGTAATGTATGCAGCCCGAGTGTGGCTCAGGCCGGGTTAACACTTTCTGCAATGCATTTAACCCTGAGTCACACTCGATTACCACCAGGGTGCCAAATAAATCGTTACGATTCTGACATTTAAAATATGTCAGAATTGTAACGCCAGGGAGGTTAAAGCAGAGCTTTCCAAACGTTTCGTGCTGGTGACACACTTTTTAGACATGCTTCATTTGGGGACATGGTAATTCAGTTTTACCAGACAAACTCAATTTAAACTAAGTAGGTGATAATAGGGAGAGGGAAGAAACCTCCCAATCCCTTAAACCAGTGTTTCCCAACCCTGGTCCTCAAGTCCCCCTAACAGGCCAGATTTTAAATATTACCTTGGGTAAATACAGACTGAATCCTGCAATCACTGAGCAGCAAATCATATCACCTGTGCTGTGCTTCACATATCTGGAAAACCTGGCCTGTTAGGGTACTTGAGGACTGCAGTTGGGAACCACTGCCTTAGACAGTCAGGATGGAATAAAATTGGACATTGCCATGTAGCAAAAAAAAATATATATATTACACACACACACACAAGAAAAACAAAAAAACACAACAACCCCCCCCCCCAACACACATGAACCAATCATGAACTACGAGACGTAGACCCAGTGTATATAAAAGGTACTGTGTTGCCAATATCAGAGGTCCTTTAGGCTGTCGCTCTTTTATGTATACTCAAATTCCAGTAGACCAATTGTTCATCCAAGTGGATTTATTCCATCACCAGCAAAAAAAAAAAAAGTGATGTTTCGACCAATCTGTCTTTGGTCGAAACGTCATTTTTTGCTTGCGATGGAATAAATCCACTTGAATGAGCAAATGGTCTACCGGAATTTATTGTGTATGCTGTTATAAGGTGGTGGAGCAAGGACCCTCTTCCTACCATATATGGTGCCCAAAGATGGATTATTTTTCCATGGTCGCTCTTTAAGGCTGGGTTCACACCCGGGCGTAGCGCTGCGTCGCGCAATGCGCGCGTTTTTTTACGTGCGTTCGCGTTGCAGTGCGTTCACGACTATGATATGGCCGTGAACGCGCTGCTGTATGCCCGAAAAGAAGCTCCCGAACGTCTTTTTGCGTTGGCCGTTTTAACACGCGTTCCTGCGTTCTGAATGGGTCCCATAGCAAAGCATGGGATTTCCCCGTTCCTGCGTTTTAAAGCGCACACGAACGCGCGTTAAAACGGCTAGGTGTGAACCCAGCCTAAGTGGTGATTATTGTCATGTGCCCCAGCTGATGGAGGGAGACGGTGATACAGAACAGGAAATGGAATTATAAGAAAGAGGAGGGAATGGCTGAGCTAGAAATATTCTAGTTGTGATCAGTTTTAATATCTTTAAGTTGCAAATCCGCAGTTTACTCTGAGCATGGGATGAATTCAACAACATAACCTCTTTGAGACTTTAAAAGGGACACTCTACATATCCTGACCACTTCAGCTTTTTAAAGTGGCCAGGGTGTATAGAGTGCGACCCCTCCCAATGGCGTTGATTTGGTTAAACCACTGGGTGAAGTGGAGGAGTTTCCTCTGCCCATGCCAGCACAAGGGATTTTGAATTTCCCAGCTGTCAGTCACCAGATCGGCGAGTGACGTCAGCATGCAGAGAGTGTGCCGACGTGGCCCTTTCTCTGGGTGCCCGGCAGCCTGAGAGAGGCAGACGACGGATCAGCTCTGGACCAGGCGCTACGGCCGGAACTTGCGTACGTAAAGTGTGCACGTCCCGTGTGAAGCACAATTTGTGTCGCCTGTGCTAAGCTAGTAAAAATGCCGCAAGACCGTCTACGTTCAAAAGCCCTTGCACGGATGAGGTCAAGCAGCACGCGCCAAGGGGGAAAAGGAGCTTCTTCACATGAATACTACAAAATAATAATTGGGCAGAGGCTGTCAGCAACATCTCCCTTTTGCCTATAAATAAGAGGGAAGGGGGACCCGTTTAATAGTGTTCCTTTAAATCAGGTTACATGGCCTCCTTCAGTCACTCATGCAGTTCCTCTGTCAGCCCTGCAAAGTGCCCCCTGATTGAAGCCTGGTGTGAGGACACGCCCATGCGGGGCTCACACGGTGAATACAGCCTGACCTGGCGCTGCAGCTCCTGGTTGAGGCTCTCGGTGCTCCGGTGAAGCCGCTCGCTGTTGCTCAGCTGCTTCTGGATCCTGCACAGCTCAGCCCGGCACAGCCGCAGCTCTTCCTCCAGAGCCCGCACCCGGTCACACAGCTCCGCCGGAGAGCCGCCCTGTCCCGGGGATAACGGGCTTCCCGGTGGGGAGTGCTCACTGCTCTTCTCCGGTCCCTCTACATACGCAGATAAAGGAGCATCCGCCACTAGACATGCGTCCTCGCTCTCCGAATCTGCGGGGGATTCGGAGCAGCCTCCGTCCTCTGCATTTTGGGCCATAGAGGCCTTTCTCCGCGGGTAACGTCCCCGCTTCCGGGGAATTAAGCGACCATGACGGCAGCCGCCGTGGAACAAAACTATCAACACAAGTGGGGTAGAACGTGCGCGTCGCAGTTGACTGTCGTCATTCGCTTTCACAGAGTACTAATCGCTAGAGACACAACTGAAACTGGATGCACTGTGAACCAGCGAGTGTATATCACATTACTCTTGCGCTGGCCAATTCCTATGGTTTATCTTAAAAGAGAACGGCCAGATAAGACTACATGCAAATATACTCATAACACTCAAGCACTTAATTGAATTACTCTATCATGACAAGAGGAGAGGCTTATAATGACAATTACTAGAAAGAGAGACTTCTAATGACAAGAGTCAGGGAAGAGTTGCCTCTCATAGCAACATCTAGGCGGTGGCAGGCTGTCATGGCAATAATATGGGGAACGGGGGTAGCAGGCTGTCATAGCAATAACCTGGGGGGGGGGCATGCTGTCATGGCCATAATTAGGATAAGGGGAAGCAGGCTGTTATGGCAATAACCTGGGGGGGGGGCATGCTGTCATGGCCATAATTAGGATAAGGGGAAGCAGGCTGTTATGGCAATAACCTGGGGGGGGGGCTGTCATGACAATAACCAGGAGGGGGAGCTGGTTTCATGGCAGTAACTAGGAGAGAGGATAACAGGTTGTCATGGCAATAACCTGGGGTGAGGGGAAGCAGGCTGCCAGGGCAATAACCCAGGGAGGAGGGGAGCAGGGTGTCAGCAATAAGTAACCAGGGGAGGAGGGGGGAAGCAGGCTGTCAGGGCAATAACCTGGGGAGGAGGTGGCAGCAGGCTGTCAAGGTAATAACCTGGAGAGGAGGCTATCAGGACAATAACCTGAGAAGAAGGGACGCTGTCATGGCAATAACCTGGGAAGGGAGAAGCAGGCTGTCATGGCAATAAGAGGAGAAACCTCATATTGTAGGAGTGCCATTTTCACTGGTGTTTATAACTCTGGCAATCACAGCACTTTCTGATTAAACCCCATTATGTTATTCGGTGAGACTGACCATATTGCTTGTATTTGTGTCTTTTCCAGATGCTGTTTTATTGAAGGCTTCTGTCAGCCACATTGCAGAAGCTGGGTGAACTCCTCTCCGCAAGAACAGAAGAATTGGACATTTCATGTTCCTCAACCTTTACCAGACCGTGAGAGCTAACACACAGTGGCTTAACCTAGGACTGTGGTTCCCAACCCTGGTCCTCGAGTATCACTAGCAGGACAATGTCACATCCTTGGCACCTGCAGCCCTCCAGGGAGGGTCTAGGCACTCGGCGGCATCACTGGCTGGCCAGGTGCCAGAAGTTCCAGCCGTTCGTGCATCTAGAGGGGCGCGGCATGATCATGCGGAGCCGCCGGCCTTAAATGCAGGGCGCGCGAGTCGACTCATCGCTCTGACGTGGAGTTAGTTCCCATATCGCCTGGTGTATTCCCTTAGTGATTCACTGATTCTTTTGCTCTGTTGCTGAACTGAACTGGATTGTATGAGGACTCTTGATTGTTGCTGACTCGGACTGAATTCCTGACCATTCTCTTTCAGACCAAGCCTGTATGTGTGTTGTGCCAAAGGCAGACGCAGAGTGCTTGTTGCGTTTGAACCACGGTGACCCAGAGTGTATGGCTATCTTGCAAAACATTGAAACAGAGTGCATATCTGCCCTGCATAGCGCTGACTCCGTTAATCCATCGATCTGTCTTGTTGCCGAATCGGAGTGTATGAGGACCTTGTTTGTCGACAAATCTGCCTGTATGAAAACCCTCTCTGTTGCCAACTCGGAACATCTGTATGACCACGCTTCCGTTAACTCCTGGTGTATGAGCACACTGCCTAAACCTCTTCCTGACTGCTTTCCGCTTATGATTGAGGTTATCGCTTTGTAGCTTAGCGATAACTTGATCTCCAAACCTGCTGTGACTAAGCTGTATTCATTATTGTTGGTCTGCCTGTTCTCCCTGGCTGGGAGTGATAGGGTTAGTGGTCCCGACCATTCAAGGATCGGAGGGTCTAGAAGTCTGTCCAAAAGGATTTCCACCACGGTTGTGAGGGGTGAGTGGGACAGCGAACGTGACAGACAGCTTCTAGAGATTACCTTGGGGAAATGCAGACTGAATCCTGCAATCACTTATAAATTTATTCTTATAAGGTATTTTTAAAATCTTTTAACCCTTTCGCTGCTGAGGCATTTCACGCCTCTGTGCTGAGCTCATTTTTAGCTAAAAATCTAGCGATCACGCGGCTGACTGGTGGAACCCACGTGAGCGGCAGAGTTTCAAGCCGGCGGCCGCTTGTAGGAGGCACGTGGCGGCCGGCAATATTGTGCAGGAGGGGCCTGGCAGAAGCGGCTCGGGTGGCACTTGTCCCCCTGCCCCCTTGCCCAGTCCACCCCTGGTGGTGGCCCTCGCTCCTTAGAATGGGCGGTATACATATTGGCAGGTTGGTGAGCCTTCAGTATGAAACATAATGCCACAGTACAATCACACAGCATGAAATTCAAAGCCTCTGCTCCTTGGATGGGCAGAAAGTGTGGCTACTTCAAAGCACATAAAGGTACACATAAAGCCTCCACCAGTCATACATATATCTATTGAGCCCACCATAGGGCAGATCCTATGTCAGACTCCTCAGCAGCAGCATCAGACTCAGCAGCAACACTCGCTCAGACTCAGCAGCAGCTTCAGACTTCGCAGCAGCACTCTGTCAGACTCAGCATCAGACTCAGTAGCAGCAATCAAAATCAGCAGCAGCACTCAGTCAGGCTTAGCATCAGACTCAGCAGCAGCACTCAAATGCAGCAGCACTCAGACTCAGCAGCCCTCTGATGCTGCAGAGTGACTGAGTGCTGCTGCTGAGTTTGATGCTGCTGAGTCTCAGTGCTGCTGCTGAGTATGACAGACTCAGCAGCAACACTCTTTCAGACTCAGCAGCACTCAATCCTGACAAGAGTAGCTGTTTGCTAATTTTGAGTATATCTGTATATAATTGCTGACAGTATGCAGTGCAAGTCTTCCTCCACAAATTAATACTGAACTTTCATGTTTTTCCCATTATTGTACTTACTATCATCAAGACTAGCATTTTCTTTTTTAGTTTTCAGTCATTAGGTGCCCTCGTCTCTTGGAATATATCAGAAGTAGCCCTTGCCTTTCAAAAGTCTGCCCCCCCCCCTGATTTATACACTTGATTTTTGGTTGGGAAAATATGTGTATTTTGTGCTGAATTTTTAAAATCAAAGTTTTTGTAATACTTTTCTTTTCACGTGTGCAGACCCTAATGAAAAAGATTGCTTGTGCTAGTGTTTCATTCATTTAAACCTTACAGAGGGAAAATTGATGAAAGCTTCCTCTTAATGTTTGTTTATTTCATACTAATGGTAGAAAGACATCACTGCCATTGGGGACACTGATGTTAGAATCTAATGTTCTTTACGCACGGTTACAACAGCAGCCATCAGGGAAACCGTTGCAGAAGAGCGTTATAATAGATCTGGTGACGTCGCTTCTTCTTCAAACAGATCAACATTTCTATTTTTACATAGTGGAATCTAGAACTAAAATAATTCAGAAAATCGAAGGCTATCAGGAGAATTGAATGCGAGGGCCAGAAGATAATGGCCCATTAAAGAGAAACATTGTTTTTTCCTTGGAACTGATTGTTAAAAAGAACACAGTTAAGGGTAATGGAGAACCACATTGTAGCAATTCATTTCAACAAAGATTTTGTCCATTATGTTATATAGGTGCAATAGGTTTTGCCCATTGATGGAGCAGATTGTTTATAATGTATATATGTGTACAGTTTCAGTATTTAAGTAGTTCACCTGGTTTTATAACAGCTATAACTCCTTAAGTGGCCAAACTTTTTAAAGTCACTTATCTCTTTCACCTTTAGTTTTCTGGTTATATATACTGTATGCATTTAGACTGAAATATGTGAGTTAACAAAAAGAAGAACAAAAGAACAAAGAAGGACCAGGCAGTGGCACCAGTGGTGTATTTTGGCCTAGGCCGGCACTTTCCAGGGGGCGGCTGGCCCCACCCCTAAAAAAAAATATATATTTTTTTTTACTTTTGCAAAGTATTTTACCAGGAAGGATACATTGAGATTTCACAAATTTTCAAGCATGTCCTGGGTAGGCAAGGCCTAGGCTTTCACTTTCCAGGGGACAGCAAAAAACCTCACCACTAAATGGGTTACTCAAAGAGCACCGAAATGATACCAACATTTTGGTGTTCTGTAGTTCCCTGCACTTCAGGGAATAAAATTTCCCCACCCTGCAGTGAATTCACCATTCACCGCAGGGTCCCCAAAGTGCATGGAGTAGGCCGCTGAATGCTGCCACCGCAAACCCGTGGCCTGCTGTTTTCAAAAGAACTACTGAACGAAAATGTCTGGAATTTACATAAGATCCCATGATTGATAATGAAAAGTTCTGTTACAGAAAAAAAAAACTGCTATTAAAAAAAGGGGGGGAAATTTTGCCCAAAAAAATCTGAAAAATGACTAAAAGGTACTAAAAAAAAAAAATCAATAAAGACTTTTTACTGCAGATTAAAATAATAACTGGTTTATTAGTAGGCTTGTGCACCGATTTTTTTTTCGGTTCGATTTGTTCGGATGTTTAAAATTTTCGATTCGGCTCGTTTCGACTGATTTATGTTTCGGTTCGGTTCGGCTCGTTTTTTCGTATACATTTTTTTTCGGAATATCGACCATTTTTCGTGTTTTCGGGTCACTTTGCTCGTTTTTTGTATCGACTTTTCGTGATTTCGGAAATTTTCGTTTTTTCGGAACGTCTGTTCTCCTCGTTTCAAAGTGTCTAACTCTATTCGTTTTGACGTAAACTACTATGGTTTACTTTTTTTATACTTCATATATTTTTTTATAATAATTTTTTTGTTTGTTTTTCGGATCCGATAATTCATTCTGTCGATACGATAATTCTGGTGATTCTATCGTGTTTTTTTTTTATTAAATAAAGATCCTTTTTTTCTTATGAATATACATTTCACAACTTTATTTAATCACATTAAAAAAATGGTATGAAAGCCAAGGAACAAAAAAAAATGAACAAAACGATTTAAATAACGCTAAACTGACCCGAATGGTCTGACTTTAAAAATAAAAACCAGAACAAAAGGTTTTAAAACGGAAAAATAGTTGATCAAAATTATCTGAAACGAAAAAAAAAACAACAAATAAAATGATTTAAAACAGACAAAAAAAAATTAACCCTTTCGCTGCTGAGGCATTTCATGGCTTCCCTTCACGCCTGTGTGCGGTCTGCTGCTGAGCTAATTTTTAACAGTTTCGCTCCTCTTGTTTAAACGCGTTTTGAAGCCTTATTTTATAATATGACCCAGACATGTTATATATCGTTCTTTCCGGCAGACTCGGCAGATGATTCATAATATATCATTATCATATGTATGCGTCATGTCCTGTCTGTATATTATAACAAAAAATGCAATAAAATTAGAATTTTCAATGTTTGTTTTACAAAGTGTAAAGTGTTTTTTTCCACATTTTAACATGCGAGTATTTGCGGTTATATTTTATGAGTTGCGTTTGTTAAAAAAAAATTGAAATGGGGACTTAGTGTAATTTTCACCCAAAAAAATATAACATTTTTAACAAACGCACCCCATAGAAAAATCCTTAGTGCAACATCATTGTTCACATTATAATTGAAATGGGAACAATATTGCTGCATTAACAAAACAAAACAAAAAACCTGTTTATTTTTTTTTATATTTAAATTTTTTATCATTTTTAACATTGTCATGTTTGGTATTGTTGGAAAGGCCATGCTCTGGTCGATCCAAAGATACCAAACATTAACCGATAGCTGCCGCGGATCGGGAGATAGGGGGTTCCAATGAACCCCCTATCTCCACCATTGGTCGCAGTTAGGGGTTAACTCCAGAACTGACGTCATTGTGACGAGGTCTTGGGACTGTCGGCAGCTGCCGTTCCCCCACGCTGTGGTCTTCCTGCAAAGACGTGACCATGTTGGCGGGCAGCGTCTAGGCAGGAGCGGCGGGAGAGAGAGAGCTCATAGCTGGGAGGAGGTGTTGCGTGAAGCTGCAAATAGGGACAAATAAACTAGACCTGAGCCGCACTGAGGATCTTTGGGTTGTGTCGGAGAAGACTTCACACAGTGCTGCCATCAATATTTTTTTATAAATTCTTGGTTATACAATGAATGTGACTGTGGACAAAAATCCGTGTTGTTGAGACATCGCCTAAGCTTAACAAAACCATGCCACGGTAATCAAATCTCAAGGCAGTACAACAAGGTTGTGTTAGTGTGTGACATTTTTTGGCCAGGCAGGCAGTGTAGAATGTGCACAGTCACATTCATGGCCACAAATATGTTGACAAATTTATGACAAAGGGTCCATAGAAATGTCAATAAATTTATGTACATATAATGTTAACAGTGTGGAAAAGAAACCAAGCAATACATATTAACTTATTAAGTAAGGAAGAGCAACGCACACAAACAGGAAAATATAGAAAAAATATAAAATTTATTTACAACATGCCACATGGCATTGGCAAACTGCCCAACAGGGGCACAAACATACTCATAGGGGAGGAGGAGGCTGGTCTCTCTCTACTGCCGCTCCAGGATGTCAATGGCGTTATTAATATGCTGCCTGAACTCCTGCAGCAACTCCTGGATGGCATCGAAGTTGGCGCCAGCCAGGCGTAGCTCGCCGATCGCCATCCTGACGCTGGACCTGTCAGTGTCCGGTCTGGCTTCTCCTTCTATATATCCAATAAATGAAAGAAGGAAAATACAGTAAGTAAAGCAGGTTTCTATTTTTGACTGAAAGTCTTGAAAAAATATAACAGTAGTATATACCAGTGCTGGCGGCCTCCTGAGGCTCTGACTCCTCCGACTCCTCCTCCTCCACCACCACCGTCAGCATCTCTTCCGGTGCTATATCTAAGAAATTAAAGAAAAAATACAGTAAACAACAAAACTGATTTATTTTTGAACAAAAGTCGATGCAAAATACAACAGTAAAAAAAAAACCTGGACTCGCGGCCTCCTGCTGTGGCTCCGGCTCCCTCTCTTCATCGCCCTGCTCCTCCTCTTCCTCCTCCTGCTCCTCTTGTGCTATACATAAAAAAATTAAATGAAAATACAGTAAACAAAAAATGTTTCTGTTTTTGACCAAAAGTCGTTGCAAAATAAAACAGTATATACCAGGCTGGTGGTCGCCCGTGGCTCCCCCTTCTCCTCCACTGGGGCACTGGTGCCCGCCGGGGCAGATGCTGCCTTTGCCTTCCTGTCTTCTGCCAAATCCAAAAAATAACACGTAAATAATGCAGACTGGAAAAAATGGTATATCCATACAATATATTGCCGAAAGTATTGCGACACCCCTCCACTACCCACTAGCACTACCAGCTTGACCCACCACTACTCCCATCTCATAGTTCTAAAGTCACAAAATATTTATTTATTTATTTCCCCTGCACATAGACATATATTACCGTTCAATTATATATTTTTTTCAGAAGTAAACATTACGTTTATTCAATAAAAACTATTATTTGTGTTGTGTGCGTACAAAACGCTGAGGATGTATTGAACGCGGCTCTGTTTGGATGCACTTTCAGAAGAACTTCATGTCCCATCCTACCACTTAGCAGAGACACAGAGATTTTTGTTGATGCGCAGGTGGGAGCCAATATTGGGCAAGCTGCGAGTCATCTCGTATGCATCACTCAATCACAACAACCTCCCCCCCCAGCACACTACAGTACACAGTGCCAAAAGAAATCCAGCATTGTAACTTCATCTACATACATCAAATATCACAATTTGCACGAATACGTAAAATCCCAAAAAAGAAGAGCTATGGCAAAAATGCATGTAAGCATGCACTGACGCAACCATCAATCACTCTCACCTTACAGTCCTCTCCTCCTGTTTCCAACCCCAACCCTCCCAGATTGTGAGTTCCTACAGGAATAGGGCCCTCATCTCCTCCTGTACTGTTTGTCAAATGTTGTTCAATGTATTGTAACCCTGTCTATACTGTGTTTATTGTACAGCACTGCGGAATATGCTGGCGCTTTATAAATAAAGAATAATAATAATAATAATAATGTAAGACGAGTCGTGAAAACGCAAAGCTATACACAATCACATTGCATGAAAAAAGGACTAATAAATCAACGTATTTCTGTGCACATTAGCACATGCAAGCACATTATTATTATTATACAGGATTTATATAGCGCCGCCAACAGTCTGCGCAGCGCTTTACAATATAACATGACACTTACGTTTGGCTATGACGCGACAGATGTGCCTCAGCTGCTCCAGCTCGCGTGCCTTGAGGTCGGACCAGCATTTTCGGAGCTGGTCCTTCGTCCGGTCTTTCCCGAACAACTCCAGGATGGTAGTTCGGAGCTTGTCAAGGATACGGTCCTTGCGGGTGTTATTCTTCCTGCCGTAAGGGCCCTTACGGCAGTCGTAATCTCGTTTGTCAAAGATGCGGACCAGCTCCAACATCTACTCAAATGCCATGTTGCTGGCCCGCTTCTTCCTGGGTGGTGTCTCTGGGGTGGAAGCAGATGAGGAGGTGTCCGAATGGGACTCTCTGTCTCGTCTTTCAGCCATGTTAAATTATAAATAATTTCAATTTTTTTGGCCTGTCAAAAAAGTTGTCAAAACTGGCTCAATAAAGTTACGACATCCGCGCGCGCGCATGGCATGTGCGACCCGCGGACGAATCGGATCCGACCCGATTACAAAGGAATTATCGTATCGAAAGAATTATCGGATCATTGGAAACAAGAAACAAGTGATACGCATTTACAAATACAAAATTTACAGAATCAGCGATATAACCGATAATAGTTAAATATACGATGTCCAGAATTACCGAAATGGAACCGAAATCACGAATGGAACCGAAATCATGAATAGAGCGAAAATAAATTTCGATTTGACACATTTCAAGTCCATTCGAAAACTCAGAAAATTTTTCGTTTCGGCTCGGAAACCTTTTTGGATCTGACGGTTTTCGGGTCCAATCCGATTCGGAAAATCGGCCGAATCCGAAGACACGAATCGGGAAATTTCGTGAAAATGCCGAAATTCCGAAACCCGAAACGCACATCCCTATTTATTAGATATTGCATAAAAACGGGAATATTTTTAACATTGAAACCTATGGGGTTCGCCTGAATAAACCTGCTGATTGAAACCACCGAATATCAGGGCATTTCACTGCCATTTCTCTGCTGTTTGGTGCAGTGGTGTATTTAGGCTTTGTGCTGCCCTAGGCCTGACTAAACTCGTGCACCCCCAATTTAAATTTGAGGCACCCCTTCATGTCAAGGGCACACCTCTTCCTGGTTAATCCCCACCCTTCCTCTTTAAACTCCACCTTTTCCTCTTAGAGCTCCGCCTTTTCCTCTCTTTATATTAAAAGTGGATACCAAGTGCCTACTTGTATATTTTGTATACCATTTCAAATGTATCTATTGAGATAAATAAAATTATGAAATGTTTAAATTCAAGCATTTTTACAAAGAACAGCCACGCATTTCAAGTAAACTGGATCACAGCCGCTCTTATTGGTTAAACAATAAAATCCACAGAAACGTGCACTGCATATGAGCGTATCACAGAGCTGCACAGCAATAAAACCCACAGAAATGTGCACTGTGTATGTGCATATCACAGAACTGCACAGCAATAAAACTCACAGTAATGTGCGGTGTGTATGAGCGTATCCCAGAGCTCCAGGGCAATAAAACTCAAAGTAATATGCAGTGTGTATCAAGAATCCACAGCAATAAAACTCCCAGCAATGCAATGTGCGGTGTGTGTGTCAGCGTATCAGAATCCACAGCAATAAAAATTCCAGCAATGCAATGTGTGGTGTGTGTCAGCGTATCAGAAGCCACAGCAATAAAACTCCCAGCAATGCAATGTGCGGTGTGTGTGTCAGCGTATCAGAATCCACAGCAATAAAAATTCCAACAATGCAATGTGTGGTGTGTGTCAGCGTATCAGAATCCACTGCAATAAAACTCCCAGCAAACCGAGTGTATATGAGCACACAGCAATTATTTAGTCTATATTTACCGGCCTCCGTCGGCGGTAGGGCTGTGTGCGTTTCTGTGGATTTTATTGTTTAACCAATTAGAGCGGCTGTGATCCAGTTTACTTGAAATGCGTGGCTGTTCTTTGTAAAAATGCTTGAATTTAAACATAGAAACATAGAAAAATGTCGGCAGATAAGAACCTTTCGGCCCATCTAGTCTGCCCAATTATATGGATACTTTACCTGGATTTATCTTTTGTTTAGGATAGCCTTATGCCTATCCCATGCTTGCTTAAATTCAATTACTGTTTTGGCCTCTACCACTTCAACTGGAAGGCTGTTCCATGTATCCACCACCCTCTCAGTAAAATAATGCTTCCTGATGTTACTTTTAAACCTTTGCCCCTCTAATCTAAGACTATGTCCTCTTGTTTTGCTACTTTGTTTCCTTTTAAATATACTCCCTTCCTCTACCTTGTGGATTCCCTTTACGTATTTAAATGTTTCTATCATATCTCCTCTGTCTCGTCTTTTTTCCAAGCTGTACATGTTAAGATCATTAAGCCTTTCCTGGTAACTTTTTTCCTTCAAGCCGTACACCATTTTAGTAGCCCTTCTCTGCACTCTCTCTAAGATGTCTATATCCTTCTGGAGATACAGTCTCCAGTACTGCACACAGTACTCCAAGTGAGGTCTCACCAGTGCTCTGTACAGTGGCATGAGCACTTCTCTTTTCCTACTGCTAATACCTCTCCCTACACAACCAAGCATTCTGCTAGCATTTCCTGCTGCTCTATTATATTGACTACTTACCTTTAGATCCTCTGAAATAATAACCCCTAAATCCATTTCCTCAGATGTTGAGGTTAGGACTGTATCAAATATTCTATATTCAGCCCTTGGGTTTTTACGTCCCAGGTGCATTATCTTGCACTTATCCACATTAAAACTCAATTGCCACAGCTCCGACCATTTTTTTAGTTTACCTAAATCATTTGTCATTTGGCTGATCCCTCCAGGAACGTCAACCCTGTTGCAAATCTTTGTGTCATCAGCAAAAAGACATACCTTTCCATTAATACCTTCTGCAATATCACTAATAAAAATATTAAAGAGAATGGGTCCAAGTACTGACCCCTGAGGTACCCCACTGGTAACAAGATCTTGCGCCGAATAAACTCCATTTACCACAACCCTCTGTTGCCTGTCACTCAGCCACTGCCTAATCCATTCAACAATATTGGAATCCAAACTCAAAGATTGCAATTTATTGATAAACCTTCTATGCGGAACAGTATCAAAAGCCTTACTGAAATCTAAATAAGCAATGTCTACTGCACCACCTGTGTCTATTATTTTTGTTACCCAATCAAAAAAATCAATAAGATTAGTTTGGCATGACCTTTCATAATTTTATTTATCTCAATAGATACATTTGAAATGGTATACAAAATATACAAGTAGGCACTTGGTATCCACTTTTAATATAAAGAGAGGAAAAGGCGGAGCTCTAAGAGGAAAAGGTGGAGCTTAAAGTGGAAGGGTGGGGATTAACCAGGAAGAGGTGTGCCCTTGACAGGAAGGGGTGCCTCAAATTTAAATTGGGGGGGGTGTACGAGTTTAGTCAGGCCTAGGGCAGCACAAAACCTAAATACACCACTGAGTGGCACCCAGTATCCAAATACAGTAGGCTTATAGGAAATAATTGTCAACATTTTGACTCTACAGGAGCCTTGGGAAAGATTTATGTAGAGCTGAAATGTTGCAAAATTTATAATCCAATAATCTTGCAGTATTTGGATGCTGAGTACCCAGTCCTTGTTCTCTGTTTTTGGACTATGTTGTTGGAGTTGGCCTCTCCAGGCCTTGGTGCTTTGCTCCTCTTGTTTCTATAAAGGTGTATGCTCCTCTTACTTCATATTTATATAACAAAAAAAAACCTTGAGACCTGACTATGAACTAACTGTTGGATTATTAATGACATTTTTGGTTTGATTTAATTATAGCCAATCGCTGAAATCGTCAGCTTTTTTGGTCACAATTCGGCCACTTCGCAATTCAAGAGAGTTAACTAAGGATTTACCGGCATTTTTATTCCCAATAAATATTTGGTGCAAATATTGGCACTCATGGCTATACTTTTTAATGAAATTTTGGCTTCAGCGATTCAATTAGAAAATATCAGTAAGGCAATTTCCAAAAATGTGCTAAAAGGAGTTAATAAATGTATTTTAAGGCAAAGGAACAGCCAAAAATCAGACTATGCCAGCTGGTGGGCGGGCTGCAGGCCCGGAATGGCCATCAGGCTTACCGGGCATTTGTCCAGTAGGCCGCTGGCCTTCCGGGTCGGTCGGCCGCATGCCTCAATTGTACCCGCTAGGCCGCAGCCTTGGTCCGGCAGGGACTAGAGTTATGCAGCCGTCCGGTGGCCCAATCATAATCAGTGGGGGCTGGCCCTCCGGCCGGCATCCGCTGGTTATGTCACAGGGAGAGCTGTGTGACGTCTGGCGGCGTGATTATGACAGTGTGATTATGTCATAGGACTCGCCGGCTGGTTATCTGGCACATGAGGGAGCCTCTCATATCGAGTGACTTCCCGGAAGTGCGCCAGTCGCCGGACATGAGCGGTTCCCTCATGGCAGAAGAACACCGGCGGTGGCATCCCCAGGCAGAATGCAGGCCCGCAGGGAGAAGACAGGCAAAGATGGCGCTGACCAGGGGTCCTCCTCTTCGGTAAGGTGACTCCTGGGTTCAGCTGCTCCCCCGAATAAATAGCCCCCCTTATCTACCCCCTTGCATAAAGTGCCCCCCTTATCTACCCCCCTCCCATAAAGTGCCCCCTTCTCTATCCCCGCTAAAAAAGTGCTTCCCCTATTCACCTCATGAAATAAAAATAATTTGTCCCCCCAAAAAAAATTGCCCCACCTGAATGAAAAAACAAACAAATTTTGCTCCCAAACACAGCCGCAATCTGCGAGCAAACCGCCGACCAAAGCTGCAAACCGCCGAACGCAGCCGACGATCCACTGAATACACCCGCAAACCGCAGCTGATGATCCACCGAATGCAGCCGATGACCTGCTCAAACAGACCGCCGAATGCCACTGGAAAAAGCCGACCAGCCGCTGAACAGGTAAAAAAATCAACTTTTAAGCTGCTGTCAGACAAGCGTTTTTCAGAGCGGAAGGAACGTTCGTGAGAATGGACATTCCTTCCACTCTGACGCCCGTCTGGTCACCTCGCTGAGTGCAGTTAGTGCCTCCTATGGAGGATCGCGCCTTGTAGCCCCGTCTGCGTCCGTTGCAGCTTTATGAGGGGGGGGGGCTTTTTGACGTCCGGTGGTCGCACGCGCAATTCATGTGCGCGCTACCCCTTGTGGCCCTCCACGTTGATCCGTCACAAAGCTGCGACGGATGCCAGAAACTGCGGTCACACGGACGCACTCAGTGCGCTCATGTGACCGCAGCCTTAAAAGGCGTTTAAAAAAAATGCATGAAAATTACATGAGGTCCTTTGAATAATAATAAAAAGATCTGTTACAGAAAAAAAAACGCCATTTAACCTCCCTGGCGGTTTTCCCGAGTGTGTCTCGGGGTTAAATTTCATTGCTGAAAGCGGTAACCCCGAGCCACATTTGGGCTGGATACATACCTGTCCCTGCTTTCCCTCGATGTCCCCCGTAATTAACTCCGGCTGATCGTGGTGTTCTGCTTCCTGGTTCTCTTCTCGTAAGAAGGGGACCAGGAAGCAGGATGCCGCGATCGGATGGAGCAGAATACGATTTTGGGAGGTCAGCGAGGGAACGCAGGTAGAGGTATGTACCCAGCCCGGGTGTGGCTCGGGGTTACCGCCACTCAGGAAAACCGCCAGGGAGTTTAAAGAAAAATCTGAAAATAATATTTTGCCGAAACACCCCCAAAAGATAGACTTTTTGCTGCAAATGAAAAGAATAAATGGTTTAATAAAAATGAGAATATTTTTTAACATTGAAACCTATGGGATTCTCCTGGTTAAACCTGTCGAATGAAACCACTGAACATCAGGGCATTTCACTGACATTTCTCTGCTGTTCAATGTGAATAGATTAACCTTTGGTTCTCTATGGAGGATTTCACTGCCGTTGAACAGGCACCATATTTCACTGCCACCGAACAGGCACCGTATTTCACTGCCATCGAACAGGCACCATGTTTCACTGCCGTCGAACAGGCACCGTATTTCACTGCCGTCGAACAGGCACTGTGTTTCACTGCTGTTGAACAGGCACCGTATTTCACTGGAAAGTCACCAATATTTGTCTAACTGCCTGCTTTCTGAATAGCCGAATGGCCACGAAATTGCACCTTACGGGGAAACACTGCTTGGTGTAATTTCGTGGCCAATTCAGTTGTCTTTGAATATCCCCTAAAGAGCACTAAATGGTGAATTCCATTGTTTGGTGCATTTTCATGACCGTTTAGCTACTCAGAGAGCTGTAAATTCTCCAAATACTGGCGAATTGCCAGCGAAATACGGTGCAGTTCGCCTCAGATCGCTGCAATTCAGTGATTTTTGGCGGTAGTGAAATTGTCCCATAGAGAAGTAATGGTTAATCTATTCAGACAAGCTGAACTGCACCGAAATGTTTGCGAAATTCAAATTTTTTTCCCCACTGATTTTTCCGTGATTCCGTTCAACAGGGTTAAGGCTAATGTCAGATGAACGCAGTCTGAGCGCACTCTGCGTGCGTGTGTGCACAATGAAAGGAGGTACTGACGGAAGATACTGTAGACACCACACGGTCCGTTTTGTTGACGGACGTAGAAAAAAAAGGGAATTATGGGAAACAAAATTAATATGAGAAATGCTAAAAATTTGAAAAGGATATGAAAAGCCATTTTGTGCGTCAAGCTGCTCAACGTTGCAAATGCGCTGCGTCTGACATCTCCTCATCACACACACAGAATGCTACGAGGATGTGGCGCACTCTGCGCGTCCGTCTAGCGGTTTTACGTTCTTGCCTAACTTGCGCCGGTTTGCCACATGCGATGTGAGTGCACAGTTCGGTGCGCACGTACTTCGTGTGTGGGTCTCTATTGATCATGATTCTATGCTATGACGGACGTTAAACTGTGCGGCAACACGGACGTGATCACTGCTTTCGTCTGACGCCGACCTAAACCGGTGAATTCCAGAGGCTCAATGTAAAAAAAAAATATTATCGTTTGTACTATTTTTTATTCAACCGTTCCTGTCAGTTCTAGCTAATTTTTTATTCCCTTTTATTTTTTTAGGGCTTTTATTATTCTGTAACAGACCATTTTATATATATATATATACTGTATATATATATATATATTTCAATAGGACCTTTTATTATTTTCATGCATTTTTATTGTTTTAAACGCCTTTTAAACAATGGCAGGTTTTTTTTACTTATTTTTTTACCCCGTTCGGCAGCTGATTGGCTTTATTTGGTGGCGATCATCAGTGGTGGGCTGCTCAGTCCAAAATGCCCGGGCCTATTGTTTGTCCCAGTCTGAGCCTGGTGGGCTGGATGTGACCCATAGACGCCAGCGGGGTTTGCTATGCCGTCCTGCAGTGTTGAGTCCCACCTGCTGCGGGGACAGCATTGTACACCCAACAGTGTAAAGGGGTTAAGCTTTCTTCTGCGGCTGATCGGCGCTGTGCTTAAGGGGTACTACCCCTCCGGCGGCTGGTCGGCGTGGTGCTTAAGGGGTTAAGCTTAACGCTTGAGCCATACAACACAATGGCTTGAACACTTAGCTTAATTTTTACATGTCCTACTCCATCCAAGGCACAAGACATAGCAGCTCCTTACTGTACATTAACTTCACCTATATTTTATATGGGAGCATTTATTGTGCAGTTAGCGCTTGGCAGTAGTCAGCAATGAATGACCTTTTTTTTGTGTAAAAGAATTTTCATTGAGGGATCCACGTCACACAGAATGCAGAACATCTTCAACACTTATTTTACATTTTCCCAGAAAGCAAGCAATCTTTCATCGCTTCCTCACCCATCAGACCCAGGCAGCAACTCATTCTGGCTTCTCCTGGACTTGAAGAACACAGACCTCCATCGTTTCACTAAGTAAATTTTCCCAGCAAGGTGATTTCTCAGACTAATTTCTATCACCCGTACTTAGCCTCCTATGCTTTTGAATGTTTAATATGACTGCACTGTAATTTGTCAGCGTGTGTGTATATATATATATATATTTATATATATTAGTTTTTGGATATTTATAGGATATATGTATTAAGTGTGTGGGTTTCTCTCCATATGTATTCAGTCCTGTGGTGGTAGACCTAACTGCTACTCTGTATATATGTATGCATATTTTTCTCTATGTATTCGGTTTATGTGTAGCTAGGCACATTTGACACTGTTCAATTTCCCTTAGAACCATTTGTTCTCATCTATTCCCCCCCCCCGGTCTGAACCACTGAGTTTACGAATTTTATTGCATCCCAAACCCTCTGATTGTCAGGGTCACCCACGTCAACCCTGCAACATGCACAATGCACATTCCTGGACTCTGACATTCTACCCTGGAACCTCACCTGCCCTTCATCCTCCCTAATCAGTCCTGCATTTAAGGAAGTCACACCCTCTACCCTGGACTTCCTCATTGAAGTCCCAGACTGAATTGCAGTGCAGAGCTTATCCCAGAAACGCCTGAGCCAAAGCCTTTCCTGAGGACCCTCTATTTCCTGGACATTTACCCTTCAAGCCGGTAACACCTGGCTACCAGACCCCTTGATCTTGGACTTTGACCACCCTGATTGCCGCCTTGCCTAGACCCCCTGCTTTGCCCACGACCATTCTATTGCCTGCCCCCTGCCTGATACCATTGCTTCTATAATCCTGTGTTTATGTATTATTGTTTATTCATTGCTTGCCTCATGTGCTGTTAAGTTCCCTTTGTGTCTCCTTCTGCTCACTTCTCCAGTATCTTTAGTCTCCTCTTGCTATCCCTCATTTCTCCTGCTTTCTTACTGCTCTCATCTTTAGTTCTCCCTAAACCCACTACTCTCAGCCATCCCTTTTTGGCCTCAATCTCCTTTTCCTGCATCTCCTCTCCTCCTCCTATAGCTATTCCCCATTATGTCCTGTTCAGATCTCTTGTATCTTTATGTCCTGGTGTTTATTATTTAATAATAAACTGTTTATCTTGCAAACCTGCCTCACTGCATCTTGGGCTCACTACCACACCTGCATCAGTCAGTCTGGTCCCTGACACTGATCTTATGTGTACTTTTTCTCTCGGCAAGCAATCTTTCATCGCTTCCTCACCCATCAGACCCAGGCAGCAACTCATTCTGGCTTCTCCTGGACTTTGTTCCCACCTTACCCTCCCCTCCCCATGGTTTTCATTTAATTTATACCCTCCTATCTCACTCCTTATGCAGCTGCAATCAATTCGCTCATTAAACCCCCATGGGCGTCCGCAGAAATTTTTCCAGGGAGGGGCAAAATTTTAATGGCATCCATATTCTGCCCTTTTGACAATGTCATGAAGGGGACAGTCATAAAATAAAGTTTAGTAATACAGAGGCTGCGAAACATGATGCAAGTCTAATAGAAGAATAAAGGTGTAAGTGTCTGATCTGAGTGTTGCATTTTCTAGTCTGTTAACGCTATTCAATGCACCACACTAGTCACACACCCAGGATCAAGGCACTAAAGAAGTGGGGTCTTTTAAGACCATCTCTGTATACACAAACCATGACCCCCCACAGATCCTGGCACACACACCAGGCCCCCCACTCTTTAATATACATATATACAATACACACACACACACATATCTCCTCTCCTCAATCCTCTCCTCTTTGATTGTAAACTCTGGAGCAGGGTCCCCTCTCCTCTTAGATTGTAAACTCTGGAGCAGGGTCCCCTCTCCTCTTAGATTGTAAGCTCTGGAGCAGGGTCCCTCTCCTCTTAGATTGTAAACTCTGGAGCAGGGTCCCCTTCTCCTCTTAGATTGTAAGCTCTGGAGCAGGGTCCCCTCTCCTCTTAGATTGTAAACTCTGGAGCAGGGTCCCCTTCTCCTCTTAGATTGTAATCTCTGGAGCAGGGTCCCCTCTCCTCTTAGATTGTAAACTCTGGAGCAGGGTCCCCTTTCCTCTTAAATTTTAAGCTCTGAAGTAGGTTGCCTCTCCTCTTAGGACCCTGCTCCAGAGCTCACAATCTAAGAGGAGAGGGGACCCTGCTCCAGAGCTTACAGTCTAAGAGGAGAGGGGACCCTGCTCCAGAGTTTACAATCTAAGAGGAGAGGGGACCATGCTCCAGAGCTTACAATCTAAGAGGAGAGGGGACCCTGCTCCAGAGCTTACAATCTAGAGGAGAGGGGACCCTGCTCCAGAGCTTACAGTCTAAGAGGAGAGGGGACCCCACCCCAGAGTTCACAATCTTTCTCCTCTTAGATTGTAAGCTCTGGAGCAGGGTCCCTCTTCCTCTTAGATTGTAAGCTCTGTAAACTCTCATAAATAAAAACACTGGCATCAAGCTTAATAAAAAAGTATTTGACAATCATTAACTTTTTTTCTTGTGGCCCATAGGAGCAGCTGCACCTGCATCTCAGCCCTGCCTCTCCCAGCATGCAAAGTGAGTGGGAGCACGTGGCAGATTGGAGGTGGAGTGGGGATGTGACGCTAGTGCAGCCTAGTGGAGAGCCGAGGAACTGCAGCCGTGCAGTGAATAAATTATCATAACTTAAGCCTGTTGATCCAGGGGGGGCAAGTGCCCCCCTTGCCCCATGCTGCGGACACCCATGTAAACCCCTGCTTCCTCTACTCGCCCACCCATCTACTCTCAACCCCACCTTTTCTCTATAATGTATATTCCACTATTGCTTCTCTTTTCTCTCTCCTCCCTTATCTCCAAAGTTACCCTCTCCCTCTATACACCTTTCCAATTGCCCCAGGATGGAAATCAAGTCCCAATACACCCTAGCCTGCTTGGTTCTTGTAATCTGTCAGCTGTGGAGTGCTGGTGGAGAGTGCTAAAGTCCAGCCCTCCTACCCCCACACAGAGATGTAAACCTGTGCAATTACATTATTACCAAAAGAAAACTCTGTCCAAATTTCTATTCATTCTGCTACTTTCCCTGGCAAACGATGTGGAATCTAACTCTGGTCCTATAGCTGATACAACCTTTAGTCTCACCACTAAAAAAGGCCTCTACTTTGTGCACTGCAACATCCGCAGCTTACTCCCTAAAATGGATGAGCTTCAAGCTTGGTGTTGCTATTACAAACCCAAAGTCATTGTGCTCACAGAATCATGGTTAACCCCAAAAGTACCAGACTCTACCATATCAATACTGGGGTATTCATGTTATAGAAAGGACAGAGCAAAGAGAGGAGGAGGTATAGCTATTTATGTTGATGAGTCCATTAAGTTCACCCCCTTACAGAATTCTAGCTCCCCTGCCACCTTTGATTTCTTCTCCGGTATAATTGAGATCCCATTCAGTAAATCAATCATAGTTGCTGGATTTTATCACCCACCAAGCTCTCCAGTGCACTCCCTCTCTGACATTGCTGAAATCCTTCATAACTTACTTGAACAAAACCAAAAAAGTGAACTGCTGGTCCTCGGCGATTTCAATATTGATTGGCTGAATCCTAAAGCTAATAAACACTGCTCACTGTTTAAGGCCTTGCAGCTAACTCAATTAATCTCCTCCCCCACTCGCATTAATATGAACAGCCCTAACCATACCCTGCTGGACTGGATTCTCTCTTCATGTCCCAATAGAATACAAGAGGCAGGAGTTCTCGCTAATAGCTTCAGTGACCACTGTCTAGTGTACTGTGTGCGCAAAATAAAAGCCACAAAATCTCCCCCAAAGGTAATAATCACCAGGTCTTTCAAGAAATTTATTCTTGAATCCTTCCTAAGTGATCTCAAACAGCTCCCATGTTACAGACTTTTACTGTGCAATTGAATTCTTTCAGTCCGAGCTCCTGCAAGTCTGGAATGCCCATGCCGAGCTGCGTAAAGTGCGAGTAAAAGGGGCTCATCTCCCCTGGGTTACAGCTGATCTTACACAAATGTACCAGATTAGAGATTTACTGTGGTCACTATTTAGTCCAATAGGTGATCAGAGCAAGTGGCCCTAAAACTGCATCAATAAGTGGAATAATAATAATCTGGAGCCCCTGCATGCTATTATTTTAGGGCATGGTATTCACACCCATGTGGAACAAAGTGAGTGAATTAGGATACAAAGTTTCTAACACAATGATACAAGAGACAGGAGAGACATGGTAAGAAATTAAACTCTCATTCTGGAAAAGCAAATACTTGAGAAAGGACTGAGCATGGCAGGATCTGCTGGCGATACGAGTTGTTACAAACTATAGAGAGGTACAGTATATTCACTCTGCACATACCAGCAGAGCACTGTGTGTGTCCTCATCCTGCAGCACAATATCCAATACTGTCCCGGCACTGCACTTTGCCACCACAGACCCTGGAGCACTAAATGCCCTCATGCAGAAACCCTAAGCATTGCATTATGTGCCCTTATACACAGACCTTAAGCAGTGCATTAAGTGCCCTTATACAGACCCTAAGCAATGCATTATGTGCCCTTATACAGACCCTAAGCAATGCATTATGTGCCCTTATACACAGACCTTAAGCATTGCATTATGTCCTCCACTCCCCTCATACACAGACCCTAAGCAAAGCATTGTGCACACTCACACTCCATGCAGAGCAGGACCTGTCCCAGGCAGCACACTCACTCCATTCACATGATGCAGAGCACTCTGCCCCAGACCCCCTGGCAGAGCCCACTCCTCCTTACCTACTGCTGTGAATGGTGACTATGGGCAGGAGTAGCGAGGAGCCGCATCTTGCTGACTTTCAGGGATCCAAAGAAGGAGGATTGTCTCCCTGGGGAAGGTATATGCAGGAAAGATCCACCCCCTTTCCATAAGGACCGGCCATACAGGGGGGGTCTGTTCGTCCTCCTTCTGGGAATGAATTTACTGGCTTACATCCCATCCCGGTGCTGGCCCTGGCACACTCTGGGGCGGGGGTTTGTCATATGCTGCTGTGCTCTGCCTGTCCGAGAGAGGCAAGGGGTGAGGTCAGTGATGGGGTCCCTGCTAGCACCGCACTTCCTCCAGCTGCTTCCCGCGTGTCTGTGGCGCGCTGTGTCATTGCCAAGTTAGTGAGTAGGAGGAGCTGGTCAGAGCCAGTGCGCGCGGTGAGCTGAGCTTGTGTGTTTGTGACTGTCTGTGACCCCCCCAGAGTGTGCTGAGTGCATGTGCGCAAAGATAAACACACACACATAGTATGTGTGTGCTTATCGCACGCACATGCGCTCAGCACACTCTGGGGGGGTCACAGTCTCACCAGTCATGCTGCTGTGCTCTGCCTGCCCGCCCCCACGATTGACGAGGACAGTCACATGACTGTCCTGCGTCAATCAAACCATGGGGAGCACTGCCTCCCATGGTGGGCTTTTTTAAAAAAAAAATAGCTTGAGACAATGGAGCTTTCCCATTGGCTCAAGTTTCATTTGCTGTCATTGCCTGGAGGCAATGACGAGTGTGCCTGCCACCAGCTTGAGCTCCGCAATTAGCGTAGCGTTGAGCTGCGTAAATTGCGTAGCCTAGGCTGGCTCAGTGCTGCCCCTGCTGTCTGTGTAGTGTATTACACACACACACAGACAGCAGCCGGCAAACTGAAGTAAAAGCGCAGGAGAAAAAAAAGCGGACAGAGAGAAGAAGCAAGCACAGCAAGGGAGAGAGGAGAGGTGAGTATAAGAACTTTTTTCAATAAATAACCATTTATTTACAGTTTAAATATACACACACACACATCACATGTCATTACAACACAATGAGCACATTAAATTACTGGAATGGCAGGGGAGGCTCCGCCTCCCCTGCCACCCCTGACTGCACGTCCCTGCTGGGAAGCTGCCACCCTACCTGAATAGTCTGCTTCCCCTAGCAGTTCCCTCATCCTATAACCTCCGATCCAGGACCAGCACCTTACTTGCAATACCACAATACAAAAAGAAAGTGGCTCGATCCTCATTTTCCTACAGAGCACCGCATTTATGGAATTACCTTCCAGACACCATCAAATCTTCCCCCAGTCTTAAGTCACTCAAGAGCTCCTTACTAGCATACCTCGGTACAGAATGCGCCTGTAAACATGTAACTATATTACTTACATATTTATTTTCCGTGTGAATCTGTATATTTGTGTTTTGTTTTTAATATGTTGCATTTATTACTTTGTATTTCTGTAACAACTGTAAAATTTCAATGCTCTTGAATTCAGGACATACTTGAAAACAAGAGAAATCTCAATGTATCCTTCCTGGTAAAATCCTTTATAAATAAATAAATATCGCTGGTCATTCTACAGAAACCTCAACATTTATGTTCAACCCAGTGAAATATGTTCCCTCATTGAAGTATAGACAAATGGCAATGAATGACTTTTAAAGCCAGGTATTCAGTGACTTTGCTTCAGCAAAATCTCTTAACACTTTAATCAAAACACAGTGAAGAATCCCATACTCCCCTCAGATCCCGTGATGGAGAGAGAGGTGCAAACCGCCACTTCCACTCTGTACGCAGCTGAACACTGGGAACACATAGTTCCCAGAGTTGCTCCATGAATCTTTCCTCCATCCCAGCCTGACTTCAATCGGGTGAGCTGCTACAGAGCTTGAGGTGGGTTGTGTCTGACTCCATGGAGTCATAGGAACTCTTGGAACTGATAGGAGTGGCAGCATGCAGCACCGCCGCCAATATCCTCCTGCAGTTCTAATGTATTATGACTCAAACTGCCCACTATGTGACTCAACCAGAAAACGGGTGTTAATGGTGAACCGCAAATGAAAAATGGTTTGCACTCAAGTTTTCCATTTCCGACTCACACTAGGTTGGAAACTGGTGCAGAATGAAATTCTCAGCATAAGATTTCCAATAAAATGTCCACTTGGTGGCAGTGCACTACAAATTGAACAACCTATTGCTTCATATCACTGAGCCGTTCTGTCCCTTTTTTAAATCACAGTCAGGGTTTTTTTTTTTGAGAAAGGATTTTACCAGGAAGGATACATTGAGGTTTCTCTCGTTTTCAGGTATGTCCTGGGTGGCAAGTATGTACTGTTGGGAGTCTTGCCCAAGGACACCTACTGGAGAGGTTGCTTGCAGGGATCGAACCCATGACTCCCCAGGCTCTCTCCATGCAGAGCAGTGATGTTACCTCTACTCCACCCAGCCGGTACTTCAGAGAGGGTTATTCAGAGAGAGGTGAAAACCAGGAGAATGACTGAAGTGAAAATTCTAGGTCAAAATAGCCAAACCAGAAAAATTCTCCCATTTATCACACTTTCCAAATCGTCTATTTGGTCTAGATTGTTCATTCTCCTGCCAATTCTCCTGGTTTTCACGTCTCTCTTTGAATAACCCTGATTATATTTTACTTTTATTGTCGACAAATATATAAATATATCAGGTGACCACATCTAGATTATCGCTAAAATTATTATACTTGCACTATCTTTTAATATTGCTTTCTCACCGTTCACTTTTTCTTAAAATCTGTTATGGTATTTTAGCTTTAGTTTTACATTCACTTTATAATTTTTTTTTATTTCTCTGTAATGACTTGTCTTCTGTCTTCTTGTCTCTGGAATATTCACTAATCACATGTGACTGTCTGACATCATACTATGTTGACAGATCAGGCGCGAATCCAGACAGAAGTTTCCGGAGGGGCACGTTACCAATTTAGGCTAAGAGCTGGTGTTTGGTTCAAAGTGAGAGGCAGAGCGGGCGCCAGATCGCAGGCTGCTCTCATCACACTCACTCTTGCCGTAGATCTAAACTGACAATCATATATAGCCATATAACTCAGAGATATACACACACACCATTTAGGAAAGTCGATTCAGCCAGGTGCAGACCCTAGGCTATGCCCAGACTTTTTATTCGGCATCACAAACTATCGGTCCATTTCAATATAAATGTAATTTAGAACAATTTGCGCGTGCTACAACAGGTGTGCTGCGGACGTTCTGAAAGCCTCCCCGTCGAAGCGCTACGCAGTGGCATACCATGGTCATGAGGCGCCCGGGGGCAAGTCCCCCCCTAGCCCCCCATGTAGATGAAATAATGCATAGTAACTCATTATGCCATCACTTTCAAATTTGCTCAGTGTGGGAAATGAGAAGGTGAATTAGTACAGCGACATTGTTTGCGTTATAAGTGTATAATGCCACTGCTTTAGAACAGAGAGAAAGAAAAAAGTTTTGCAATTTGATTTTTTTTCACTTTTTTTATTTTTACACATTATGGGCTATATTACAATCCTAGCGTTAAAATGCAGGGGCAAGGGAGGAAAAACTGAGCCCGCAGTTTTCCCCCTTGTGCCCGCATTTTAACGGTGGATTAAAATGCAGATGCAAAAAATGCTGCTTGCATTGTTACCGCGCGTTAACCCCCAGGATGCTCGGTACAGCGCTGAGCTGCAGCCACGAGCATCCACGCTATGGAGTCCATAGGACTCCATTGAGTTTCCCCCTGCCGGTCACATCAATGTTATGTGTAGCGCTCACTCCCGGAGGAGCCGCTGAATAAACCTTGGGTTAGTCTCACCGCACTAGGAAATAACTATACACCAGCACTGTAGTGGATTTTTATGTATTATATTCTTTACTGATCCCAATAAAGCAGCATATATTACGTATATATGCTGCTTTATTGGGATCAGTAAAGAATATAATACATAAAAATCCACTACAGTGCTGGTGTATAGTTATTATTATTTAAATGACAAGAATTTGTAACGCGGGAAAAACACGCGGCGGCAAAAGAAACGGTTAACCCCCTCAGTTCTGGAGTGTAAGTCCCGTGAATAATAGCTCAAAATTGTGTATGTGTATTGTCTCGGGTACCCGGGTACTGTATTCTACTGGCCAGTGAATGAAACAAAACAATCTTCGACTAGTCACCGTTGCGGCCCTGTGGATTTAAACAATACTGCAGCGTGCGGTTCTTATTTGGGAACTGCGGCCTTCGAGGCCTCTCACCCATCCGATAGATGAAACTGTACAGCACCCGATCTGAGACCTTCTTCGCTGTGTACTGGGACTCTGTGCCACTGGATCCGCTCCCCGCTTGCCGAATCTCCGCAACCGGAACAACAATCCACCGCCTGCACTCCCAATCGATCAGTGCGGTCTCCTAACTCGGGGTCCAGCCGGAACCAGCTTGTCATCCAGACCTCTCAGCGCTGCATAGGTAGGTTTCAGCACGGTCACTGTCCCGATCTCCAGCACCAGTGAGGCAGCGTCTGTACTCCGGCCTCGTCGTGATCCTTGACAGCTCCACCTGCATCCTCCACCTTTCACCGCTCCGCTCACTCTGACTTTGCCTGCCACGAGGCCGCTGATCTGCTTCCTCTTCCTATCCCAACCCCTTCCTGTCCTCCCGCAAAGGATGATGGTAGGTGTAGTTCCGTTTTTGTCCAGCATAGTCCACTACGTCTCTGTCTCCCTCTGGTGGCCATAATAATTAAATGCAGCAGAACACAGTCTTTAAAGCAGCGCTACACTCCCCCCTCCTTGAACTCTTGGGTCTCTCCAAGGAAGTATAACAGGTACATAACATTTCAGTATTTACATTAAGCAATACATTCAGGCTCAGTAGCAAACATATAATGGGTCAGATATACATCCTCAAGCTGACTCATGTTCCTGACTACCTCAGCTAGCATAGCAGACACTTCAGCCAGTCTTCACACAGTGGTAACAGCTTCTTCAGTGCTATGTCCCGGTGAATCTTAGGTAAGTCTCTGAGGGGGCCGGATAGAACGTTTGGACTCCAGTTCAATCATCTCCTCTTCGGGTGGAAGTGCCACATTTACGGGCTCAAGTCTCTCATCTATAACTGGAGCAGACACCTCCTCTGAGTATGAGCCTTCCAGTGAAGGCATAGAACTATAATCTATGGACGCATCTTCTGGAACTGCAGAAACCTCCGAAGTCTCAGGTACTTCAAATCTAAATTCCGGAGCCTCAGGCCTCAGGCTACTTTCTCACCGTTCAGAAAATGGAATGACTTCTTCCGGCTCAGGCGAGCGCACCCAGTCCAGACAAAAATTTCCTTCCTCACTGTTCTCTTCACTTTCTTCAACAGCCCGTGCTGAGACCGAGTAACGGGAGCTGAGCGAGGAACAGGCAGGTTCGGCAAAGAAAATTCGTCTCCAACTGGTATCCTTACAGCTTCTCTCAAAGGCAACAGATGATTTCGGTGCCAGTTCTTTAGAGGCCCGGCCTTTCCATCCGGCCAGATTTGGTAAACTGGCAGACCAGGCAGTTGCTTGCAGACAATGTAAACTTGAGAACTCCATCTATCTGCCAGCTTATGCCTTGCAGAAACACCCAAGTTCTTCAACAAAACCCTATCACCGGGTTGTAGATCCTGTATACGAACTCTCAAGTCGTAGTTTCACTTATTCCTCTGTTCTCTGCCCCCTGAAGTCAAACGGGCCTGTTCAAACGCAGAAGCCAAATTTTCCCGAAGTCTATCCACATAATTTTTATGAGATAGTCTAAATGCCAAGTCAACTGGCAGCTGAGCTTCTCTTCCGAACATGAGACGGTAAGGTGAGTATCCAGTAGCTTCGCTCTCCGTACCGTTATACGCATGCACCAGCGTAGCCATGTGACGACTCCAATTTTGCTTCTCTCTGTTGGACAGTGTCCCCAACATATTTAATAGCGTGCGATTGAATCTTTCCGGTTGAGCATCACCTTGGGGGTGATATGGAGTAGTTCGGGTCTTTTGAATTCCTAACAGTTCCAGCAATTGCCCAACAAATCGGCTCTCAAAGTCTCTGCCCTGATCCGAGTGGATTCTCTTTGGTAGGCCATAGTGAACAAAAAACTTCTCCAGGGACAGTTTCAACCCCTCTTCATGGGGCCGCTTCAAGACCTTCTTCAACCGCTGCTCATGTTCTTCCAAAGTCTTTCCGAACACAATAATATCATCTAGATACACCAACACTTCTATCAAGTTCATATCTCCGACTGTCTTCTCCATTAACTGTTGGAACGTGGCGGGAGCCCCCGTAAGGCCTTGAGGCATTCTGTTGAACTCAAAGAACCCCAGTGGGCAGATGAACGCAGTCTTCTCTTTGTCCTCAGGATGCACTGGTATCTGATGATACCCACTTCACAGGTCTAGTACACTAAACCATTTTGCTCTAGACAAACACTGTAGGGCATCTTCTACCCGAGGAGTGGCATATTGATCAGGAATGGTCCTCTGATTTAGCGTGCGATAGTCTATACATAAACGGATAGAACCATTCTTCTTTCGAACCATCACTATTGGAGAAGCATAAGGACTCCTGGACTCTTGAATCACCTTAGTCCTCTGTAGTTCATTTAGCTGTTCTCGTAGATCATCCAAGTCTCCCAGCGGAACTCGTCTTGACCTTTCTCGAAACGGCTTATCCTCTTGTAGTCGAATGCGATGTTCAGTACTCTTAGCTAATCCCACGTCAAACTCATCCTTCGAGAACAAGTCCTTCCATTTTAGAATCTGGGACTGAAGTGGTTTCTTCCATTCAGGCGAGATGGGAGCATCGTTAGGATAGAACCGTTCAGCTGGAATCTCTTTATTCACTCCCCCCCTAAATCGGTAGTGGAGTGAGGTGTAACAGAAGCCACTTGTCTGATGGGCATTCGTGCTTTCAGGACCACTGCAGAATCAGACACATTACACACACTAACTGAAACTCTTCCCCATGTCCATTTCAAAACTCTTGTAGAGATTATCTCAGTTATTACTTCTACTCTGGTCTCATTCCCATGACTGAGATCAGTTTCCAGTATCACATAAATTGTGATCCGTTCAACTTGACGGAAGCCCGGGAACTCGCCACTTCTCCTGATTGCAGAACCTTCTCTGTTCCTTCCAATCTCCACAGACACCCCACTTCGGCAGGTGCCCTCTGTTCTTCGACCATTCGTTGATAGACCGGACGTAACATTGGATATACTCCTCTGGTAGAACCGTCTTCCATCACTATGGGAGTCAGAAGACGTCTCACCAGATCAGTATTCGTCCCCACTATCATAGAACTTCTGCTGGCCCCTGAAGGGTGAGGACACACAATGGCCAATGCATCACAACCTCCAGATTGTCCGATGACCTCAGATCCAAGTTCTAACTTCACCTGTAGATATCCATCATAGGGAAGCTTCTCAGTACCGATACCCCAGATCTCAAGGTCCTTTTAATTCCTTTAAAGGTATGTGCTTCAAGTGTTTCTCGTAGAAGTCTCGATAGATCAACGTCACTAGAGCACCTGAATCTAACAGAGCTTTAGTGTAGACTCCCTCTACTTGAATTGGAACAATGGGAGAAGGACCTATCAGCTGGTCAGGAAACTTGTTCGTAGCCGCAGGAGGTATAGACCCAGTTCGCTGTACCCTAGCCTTCTTCTTGACTCATGGAGGTTTTGGGTGTGCATTGCTTTCCCATGACATAGGACCGGATACTAAGGGAGTAACTCTTTCAGTCCTGGTAGGCTCAGCATTTGGCAATGATCCGGGCCCTCTCGGCCTTTCGATTCTGGCTTGAAACTTGGAGCGGTTTTCAACCATTGGGCACCTAGTTTGCTCCTTCACTTGGGTCCTCTGGCGTTTCCCGCCTGTGAGGTAGATAGCAGCCCTTCCAAGACCTTTAGGAACTCTTCAACTCTTTTCACTTCAGGCCTTTGGTTTTTACACTGTGCTCTGAAATTACCCATTTCCCCACAACTGAAACATCTCTTCTTTGAAGACGGTGGCGCACTTGCTCGTGGTGTTTCGGTTGAAGAACCCTGGCCAGACGCCAAAGCAACTCCCGTTATCCGCATATCCGTGAGGAACTTCTGCATATCGGTCTGTGTCTCTGCCACCTTCAAAAGTACTCGACACAGGTCTGTGTGCGCCTGTTCCAGTTCGGCTTGAGCTTCTTGCACCTTCTTAACAGTCTTTTGTATCTCCCTATATGCCGGAATTGTTGACTCTTTTGCAGCACTCTCTGTGGATATAGGAACCACCAGATGCTCTTGTCTGTCAACTTCGGATCCATAGGCATCCAACGAATCATCTTCAGCCTGCAAATATTCGTTATGCCTAACGGGTTGTGCGTAAGCTCTTTTTCCTCTCCTTAAGGATTTTTCTTCCAGCAGAGCCTCTTCCTCTCTAACAGCTCGAATCAGTTCCAGGTATTTAAATTCTCGGTTACCTTCTCTGGTTTTTAGCTGTAACATCACAGGATCTAGAGGTTGAGCGCTCCTCAAGATCTGCTGCATTCTGATTTTATCTACAGTTGCCGGTTCGGCCCCTTTCTTAAGAAGTATCTGGTGCAGGATCTTATCCAGGCGCCTCATATATTCAGTCATTTTCTCACCTTTCCGCTGGTAGGTGTGTTCGTACTGGTACATGAGTTCGGTAGCCTTTTCTGTTCGCCCAAAGACTTCCTGTAATATATTTAAGTAATCTAAAGCAGTACAGTCTTGCTTACTCAACTTCAGGTTTCTGACAGCCTCTGATGCAGGTCCCTTTAGGCTCTCAGTAATCCTTTGCTTCTTCTGCGCTTCAGGGACGTCCCACTCATCCAGAGCCTGCATCGCCTGTTCTACCCATTCTTCGAAGATTTCTTCTCCCGCCGGAGTTGGTACGTTTCCTGTGAAATTCCTCAACCTAGAACAGGGGTCAGAAAACTTGGCTCCCTCATGTTTTGGGAACTACATTTCCCATGTGGCTCAGTCAGCCTAATGTGTGACTGAGCATCTTGGGAGGTGTAGTTCCCAAAACATCAGGGAGCCAAGGTTGCTGACCCCTGGTCTAGAATAATTTAATCAAAAGGTCACTTTCGGTTTTAGCCTCAAACTAAAACTTAAAGGGGCTCTCTAATGAAAATGAGCCCCCTCCCTCAATTTTATGCACTTAAACTTCTGCCCAATTAGTTTTTTTTATATTTTTATTTTATTTTAACTGAAAATACTCCCCTTCTCCTTCAGAGAAGCTGCTTGTCCCTGTACGCAAGTTGCGTTATTATAAGTGTAGCGCTGCTTTAAAAACACTGTATTCTGGTGCGATGAACTATTGCTGCCACCAGAGGGAGACAGAGATATTGTGGACTTTGCTGGACAAAACTGAACTACACCGACCATCATCCTTTGCGGGAGGACAGGAAGGAGGTGGTACAGGAAGAGTAAAGAGATCAGCAGCCTCGTGCAAGGCAGAAGCAGAGTGAGTGGAGCAGTGAAAGGTGGAGGACGCACATGGGAGCTGTCAGGGATCGCAACCAGGCCGGAGTACAGACGCTGTCTTACTGGTACTGGAGATCGGGACAGTGACCGTGTTAAGACCTACCTGCGCAGCGCTGAGAGGTCTGGAGGAAGAGTTAGATCCGGCAGGACCCTGAGTAAGGAGACCGTGCTGATCGATTGGGAGTGCAGGCGGTGGATCGTTGTTCCAGTTGCGGAGATTTGGCAAACTGAGAGCAGATTCAGTAGCACGGAGTCCCAGTACACAGAGGAGAAGATCTTGTAGTCGAGGCATCAAGTGCAGGACAGTTTTGTTCATCGGATTGGTGAGAGGCCTCCAGGCCGCAGTCCCAAATAAGAAACGCATGCTGCAGTATTGTTTAAATTCACAGGGCCCCAACGGTGACTAGTCGAAGATTGTTTGTTTCATTCACTGGTCAGTTGAATACAGTACCCGGGTACCCGAGACAACACACATACACATTTTTGAGCTATTATTCACGGGACTTACACTCCAGAACTGAGGGGGTTAACCGTTTCTTTTGCCGCCGCGTGTTTTTCCTGCGTTACAAATTCTTGTCATTTAAATACCGTTTATGTGTAATATATGCTGCTTTATTGGGATCAGTAAAGACTATAATACATAAAAATCCACAACAGTGCTGGTTTATAGTTATTTCCTAGTGCGGTGAGACTGACCCGAGGTTTATTCAGAGGCTCCTCCGAGAGTGAGCGCTACAAAAGTGTTTATTAAGCGCCAATAAATTCCTTCGTGCTTTACAATGGGAGAGTCAGAATAACAAATATACATACATGTAAAACACACAGAACAGAAGGAGGGAGGACCCTGCTCCAGAGCTTACATAAACCTTTAAGTAAAAAACATTAGGGAATAAACCTGCTGCCCCCTCTATTCTGCTGCCCTAGCACAGGCCTGGGTGGCATATGTAAGTATACTACCTTGCACACAGTATAGGACTGGCCATGGAGATACACATAAAATATACAGGGTTCTTCAAAGAGCTCCGAATTGCTGGTGAAAGGTAACCGAATGCTGAAATTCAGCGTACGGTTACCTTTCCTGGCCATGCGGCTATCCAGAGAGCAGCCAATTCGCCAAATCCTGGCGAATTGCCTGCACATTCAGTGCCTGTTCGAGGGCAGTGAAATCCCCATAGAGAAGCTATTCAGAGAACACAAACCAGCAGTGAAAAGTTGCCGAATTGCCCTGCCATTCGGTGGTTTCATTTGGCAGGTTTCTTCAAGCGATTCCCATAGGCTTCAATGTTAAAAATATTCCGGTTTTAATTCAATATCTAATAAACCATTCATTATAATATTCTGCAGTAAAAAGTCTCTTTATTTTTAGATTTTTTTAGGATCTTTTAGGCATTTTTTGGGATTTTTGTGCAAACAATTTTTCCGTTTTTTATTGAATCGTTTTTTCTTTTTTCTGTAACAGCTCTTTTTATTATTATTCATTGGATCTTATATGTAAATTTCAGACTTTTTCAGTAGTTTGTTTGCAAACAGCGTTTCTCTTTTCAAACATTCAAGCGAACTGTTTGTTTTTTTTCTTCACCTCCTTCGTCTGCAGTGTCATAGAAACATAGAAAATGTCGGCAGATAAGAACCTTTTGGCCCATCTAGTCTGCCCAATTACATGGATACTTTACCTGGATTTATCTTTTGTTTAGGATAGCCTTATGCCTATCCCATGCCTGCTTAAATTCAATTATGGTTTTTGCCTCTACAACTTCAACTGGAAGGCTGTTTCATGTATCCACCACCCTTTCAGTAAAATAATGCTTCCTGATGGTACTTTTAAACCTTTGCCCCTCTAATCTAAGACTATGTCCTCTTGTTTTGCTACTTTGTTTCCTTTTAAATATACTCCCTTCCTCTACCTTGTGGATTCCCTTTACGTATTTAAATGTTTCTATCATATCTCCTCTGTCTCGTCTTTTTTCCAAGCTGTACATGTTAAGATCATTAAGCCTTTCCTGGTAACTATTCTCCTTCAAGCCGTACACCATTTTAGTAGCCCTTCTCTGAACTCTCTCTAAGATGTCTATATCCTTCTGGAGATACGGTCTCCAGTACTGCATACAGTACTCCAAGTGAGGTCTCACCAGTGCTCTGTACAGTGGCATGAGCACTTCCCTTTTCCTACTGCTAATACACTATATTGCCAAAAGTATTCGCTCACCCATCCATATGCGAGTCAAGGCAGGTGAGCGAATACTTTTGGCAATATAGTGTACCTCTCCCTACACAACCAAGCATTCTGCTTGCATTTCCTGCTGCTCTATTACATTGACTACTTACCCTTAGATCCTCTGAAATAATAACCCCTAAATCCCTTTCCTCAGATGTTGAGGTTAGGACTGTATCAAATATTCTATATTCAGTCCTTGGGTTTTTACGTCCCAGGTGCATTATCTTGCACTTATCCACATTAAACTCAATTGCCACAGCTCCGACCATTTTTTTAGTTTACCTAAATCATTTGTCATTTGGCTGATCCCTCCAGGAACGTCAACCCTGTTGCAAATCTTTGTGTCATCAGCAAAAAAGACATACTTTACCATTAATACCTTCTGCAATATCACTAATAAAAATATTAAAGAGAATGGGTCCAAGTACTGACCCCTGAGGTACCCCACTGGTAACAAGACCTTGCGTCGAATAAACTCCATTTACCACAACCCTCTGTTGCCTGTCACTCAGCCACTGCCTAATCCATTCAACAATATTGGAATCCAAGATCAAAGATTGCAATTTATTGATAAGCCTTCTATGCAGAACAGTATCAAAAGCCTTACTGAAATCTAAATAAGCAATGTCTACTGCACCACCTTTGTCTATTATTTTTGTTACCCAATCAAAAAGATCAATAAGATTAGTTTGGCATGATCTCCCTGAGGTAAACCCATGTTGTTTTTGATCCTGTAATCTATGTGTTTTTAGATGTTCAACAATCCTTTCCGTTAACATGGTTTTCATTAATTTCCCCTCTACTGACGTAAGACTAACTGGCCTATAGTTCCCCGATTCCTCCCTACTACCCTTCTTGTAAATGAGCACTACATTTGCTAATTTCCAGTCCTGGGACGACTCCCGTTAACAAGGATTGGTTAAATAAATCTGTTAACGGCTTTGCTATTACACCACTGAGCTCTTTTAATAACTTAGGGTGGATCCCATCAGGCCCCATTGACTTATTTGTCTTTACTTTAGACAGCTGCTGTAGAACCTCCTCCTCTGTAAACTCCTATGTAAATGTCTCTTTAGTGTTTCCTCCAAACTGAGGTCCCTTTCCTTCCTTTTCTTCTGCAAAGACTGAACAAAAATATTCATTGAGGCAGTCAGCGAGACTTTTATCCTCTTCTACATACCTTCCTTCCTTTGTTTTTAATCTAACTAATCCTTGTTTTACTTTTCTTTTCTCGTTTATGTATCTAAAAAATGTTTTGTCCCCCTTTTTTACTGACTGAGCTATTTTCTCTTCTGCGTGTGCTTTGGAAGCTCTTATAAATTGCTTTGCCTCTTTCTGCCTAATCTTATAGGTTTGCCTGAGTTTTTTTATTATTATTGAATGCTATCTTTTTGTTCTTCACTATTTTGGCCACTTCTGTAGAGTACCACAGTGGTTCTTCCCTTTTTTTTTTGCTAACAAACCGAATGCAATTGCCTGTGGCCTTCAATAGTGTCGGATTTTTCCGGCGGCTGCTCTGCGCTGTGATCGGCTCCTCCTCGGGTTTCTTTAGCGGGGTTAATCCAGATGTTTTTTCGGGTTTCGATATGCATTCGCCTGGGTTATGTGGTGAGTGTTCGGCAGGTTTTCGGTGGCTTTTCCCTGCACTACGACAGCCCAGTGGTTCTTGCTGAATACACTGCAGGGTCGCCGAAATGGGATCGCCAAATCACACCGAATTGAGGAGAACGAAAAAAGTCACCGAACGTACGGTGACTTTTCGATTCTCTTTGAATAACCCTGATAGTAAATAAATGTTACTATGTTCATGTTCTTATGTTTTTCTGTTTTCTCTTCTGTTTTTGGTTTATTTCGTTTGAGGAGTATTTGACAAACAGTCAAGTGATGACATACAGTTGTGTTCAAAATTATTCAACCCCCACTGAAATTGAGTGTTTTGGCCAGTTTGACATTGATTTTGATCATTCAGTCATCTTGCTTACAATTTAATCAAAGAGGCACGTGTAGGTCAGACAAATATAACATAACATTTATAATGAAATAACCACAAATGTCTTTTCTGTGCTCACATCATTATCAGTTTTATTCAACCCCCAAGTGACATTCAATCTTAGTACTTAGTACAACATCCTTTTACAGTTATAACAGCTTTTAAACGTGAAGCATAGCTTGACACAAGTGTCTTGCAGCGATCTACGGGTTTCTTCGCCCATTCGTCATGGGCAAAAGCCTCCAGTTCAGTCACATTCTTAGGCTTGCGCACTGCAACTGCTTTCTTTAAGTCCCACCAGAGGTTCTCAATCGGATTTAAGTCAGGTGACTGTGATGGCCACTCCAAAATGTTCCAGCCTTTAATCTGCAACCATGCTCTAGTGGACTTGGAGGTATGCTTGGGATCATTGTCCTGTTGAAAGGTCCATCGTCTCCCAAGCCTCAGGTTTGTGACGGACTGCATCACATTGTCATCCAATATCTCCTGGTACTGAAGAGAATGCATGGTACCTTGCACACGCTGAAGCTTCCCTGTACCTGCAGAAGCAAAACAGCCCCAAAGCATGATTGACCCCCCGCCATGCTTCACAGTAGGCAAGGTGTTCTTTTATTCATAGGCCTTGTTCTTCCTCCTCCAAACATAGCGTTGATCCATGGGCCCAAACAGTTCTAATTTTGTTTCATCAGTCCACAGAACACTATCCCAAAACTTCTGTGGTTTGTCCACATGACTTTTGGCATACTGCAGTCGACTCTTCTTATTCTTTGGAGACAGCAAGGGGGTGCGCCCGGGAGTTCTGGCATGGAGGCCTTCATTACGCAGTGTGCGCCGTATTGTCTGAGCTGAAACTTCAGTACCCAAATCAGACAAATCTTTTCTCAGTTCCTCAGCAGTCACACGGGGACTTTTCTCCACTCTATGCTTCAGGTAGCGCAAAGCAGTCGAAGTCAGCATCTTCTTTCTGCCACGACCAGGTAGCGTTTCAACAGTGCCCTTTGCCTTAAATTTGCGAATGATGCTTCCTATGGTCTCTCTTGGTATGTTTAACATCTTTGCAATCTTCTTATAGCCATTGCCCTTCCTGTGAAGAGTAATCACCTCTTCTCTTGTCTTCCTGGACCATTCTCTTGACTTCACCATGTTTGTAACCACACCAGTAAATGTCTAGAAGGAGCTGAGTATCACAGTCATTTTAAAGCTGCCTAATTGGTGCTTATTATGCTTTATTGCTGCTCCGTGACATCCACAGGTGTTTTCAATACCTGATTGAAAACACTTGAATGAACCTCTGTTCTTCAGAGTGGTAGTCTTTATGGGGTTGAATAATTGTGTCAATGAAGAATTCACAAAAGAAACATTTACTACTGTATTACAAAACCAATTGATGACATTTTAGTTGCATATGGTTCTTTAAAAAGTCCTTGTAGGATTTCATTCTGAATACAATTACAAATGTACACTAAATTCCCTAAAACCCTTTACAGCATTGGGGGTTGAATAATTTTGAACACAACTGTACATAAAATATTATGACTTAATGGCCACATTGCCTGTGTATTCCAGTCTGCAGTTGCCATTGGGTATATATATACTCCCTTGGGCCATGATGTCACTTGTAGTTAAATGACTTCCTAATGGTGCAATACCATAGGGGGACACTCTGTCTAAAAGATGTTTTGCCTTTGCTAAATATACTAGTCTACATCTTTAATGTTTAAACTGTTTGCAGCTTATTTTATATTTATTTAAGAAAAATATTAACAGGGTTATTCACAAAGAGCCGATCTGGCCCCGAAATGGCACCCAACAGGGAATTTCCCTGTACGGTGACATTTCGTGGCCATTCGGCTATTCACAGAACAGGCAGTTCGGCAAATTTTGGGAAATTACCAGCAAGTATGGTGCCTTTTCAGCAACATTGAAATCCCCCATAGAGAAGCAATGGTTAATCTATTCATAGGACACCGAATAGCAGAGAAATGTCAGTGAAGTGCCCTGCTGTTCGGTGTTTTAATTCGGCAGGTTTATTCAGGTAAACCCCATAGGCTTCAATGTTAAAAATATTCCCATTTTTATCCAATACCTAATAAACCGTTTATTCTTTTAATCTGCAGTAAAATGTCGCTTTATTTTTTTTTTAATCTTTTAGGCATTTTTCGGGAAAAAAAACTCCTTTTTTCTGTAATCAAAGTTTTTTTATTAACATAAATGAACACAGATATACATACTCCACAACAGTACATGTATCACATGAAAATACAATTCCTCCGACATATACGACAGGTTTCATGACATGATAAAGTTCAGGCATTTTGATGGTATTGTTCAAAAACCCCACCCGACCAATAATCGCGCGTTAGGAGAAGTAACTGCACATGACTGCTGTATCAGAGCTGACCAGCCTCTGTCAGGAATTACCAAGATCTTTAGTGTCGTCTTACGTACTGTTGGGGGTCTAGTATGCTAGCACAAATAGAACAGAAACTTCGACATACAATCACACAGAGAATACAAAATCTAAAACAGAAACACCGACATACAAACACACAGAGAGTACAAGATATAAAACAGAGACACCGACATACAAACATACAGAGACGACAAGAAACACACAAAAAAAAAAGGGGGCAAAGCGGGGAGGGGGGGAGAAGGGGCGGGGAACAGGAGCGGTCCCGGTAGCATGGCTACTTCAGACGTACCTGCAAGGGACCCCGCTGGTATCCGCCAGTGTAACTGTACTCGTGCACCTCCCACTCCGTGAGACAGTTTCCATCATTCCCATTCACGTGCTAGGTCGCGTCAAGCGTCTCTCAGGCGCCGTGCTCACATAGTTATCCCAATGGAACAAATTCCGCACAAATTGTTCAACTTGGCCTAGGTCCCTCGCTACCAGATTGTCCATCCTACGGAGTAATTCAACCCTATCGACCCATTCCCTCCAGGAGGGCAACGTTGATTTGCCCCAATGCAGTGGGATCAACAATTTGGCCACAGTCACTAGTCTCAAGACTACCGATCTCTTCATAGCTTTCATGGGAGCAGGGAACTGCAGCAGGATGTGTATTGAAGGTACAAGCTCAATGTCCAAATCCGAGATAGTTCGGACTGCAGTGTGTACCATTTTCCAGAACGTTTGGATCATGGGACAGTCCCACCAGATATGCAGGAAAGCACCGAGAGCCGCCTTACATCGTCAACATTGTGGGTCATGGAGGGGAAACATTCTCTGCAATTGGTCCGGGGTCTGATACCAAAATGTAAGGATTTTATATGCGTTTTCAGCACACTTCAAGGAATTGGTTCCCTTATGGAAGAGTGTAAAAGTGTCAGTCCACTCCGCATCTGTGATATTTCTCCCAAGCAATGTATTCCACCTGTCTCTAAAGGCCGGGGTCTCGTCCGAACGTCCAAGAAGCATACGATAAAGGGTGGAAACACTTCTGTCCAACGGAATGCCAAGTTGAAAATACTGCTCAAAGGGAGTGAGAGGACGAGTAAGGCTAAAACCCACCCTTAAACTTCTCAGGTACGATTGTATCTGATGGTAGTTAAACTGTTCCTAAAGATGGATCACGGGGGGTCCCATCAGAGTTCAGTAGCGGAGGAGGACATCCGTTCTTCAAAAATGTAGCCACCGTGATCCTGTCTGGTAGGTCAAACCACACTTTAAGCGCTGTGCACACTCCCGGAATAAAGTCAGGATTGTCCTGTAGTGGTAATAGCGTCGAAATTGAAGAAGTCAATCCAAATTGCATACACAATCTTCTCCAGATGCCCAGCGTTTCCGTCGTAAGGCACCAAGTCCTATGTTGTTCCCATGGGCCCTGACAGCGAATCCAAGGTAGGGTCCATAAGGGTGTTCCCATCAGCATTTCTTCCAGGTCTAGCCACAGTTTCTCTGACTTTTGAAGGGACCATTCTAAGAGACGAGTAAGATGTACCGAATAATAATAAAGTTTTGCATCAGGCAACGCCAAGCCTCCATCAGATTTAGGACGACAAAGCATCGCATAACCTACGCGCGGACCTCTGTTAGGCCAAATGAAACGTAGGGCCGCCGTTCGGTACCGTTTGAAGAAGTCGGTAGGCAAAGAAATCGGAACCGTTTGAAGAACATACAAGAGTCTGGGTACTACGTTAATTTTCAGAGTATTAATCCGTCCTGACCAGGAAATGAACTTTTTTGTCCAACCAGACAAGTCTGATACGAATACATCTAACAGGGGTTGGTAGTTAAGGGGTTGGTAGTTAAGCGCGAAAAGCTGCGCAGGAGACGGAGAGATCCATATTCCAAAATATTTTAAACGATCTGTGCACCACGTGAATGGAACCGATCTCTTCAATCTAGACACACATCTCTGTGAGAGGTTCACATTAAGTAATTCTGACTTGTCCATGTTCACTCGAAAGCCGGCAACCTCCCCAAAAGCCAACAGTACTTCCATCACCGCTGGTAAAGATGTTTCAGCATTTGTCAACATAAAGAGCAGGTCATCCGCATACGCAGAGACCACATGGTGGCTAGAGGCACCTCGGATCCCTGTAATGGAATCCGTAGAACGGACCGCTTCAAGGAGCGGCTCCAGATACAGTGCAAACAATAATGGCGATAAGGGGCAGCCTTGTCTAGTTCCATTATAGATCGGGATAGGAGCAGAGAGAGCCCCATTCACACGAATCCGAGCCGACGGTTTCGTATACAAAGCTTGCACCTGATCTAGGAAGATACCCGGGAGCCCCATCCGGTGTAATACCAGGAATAGAAAGGGCCAACTCACTCTATCAAAAGCCTTTTCGGCATCCATTGACAAAAGAATCACCCCCTCCCCTGTTTTCTTTGAATACGGTACTGCGCCTATTGCTCTTGCGGTGGCATCCCTGGCTTCCCTTCCAGGGATAAATCCCACCTGGTCAGGCCGTACCAATTTCGGCAAGAAAGGTTTCAACTGTTCGGCCAGAAGTTTAGCGAATATTTTTGCATCTGCATTCAGCAAGAATATGGGCCTATAATTCTTACATTCCGAACCATCCTTTCCCGGCTTCGGTATGTCAGCTATCGTGGCCGCTACCGTGTGAGGGTGAAAAGAAGTGTCCGCTCCTACCGAGTTAAAGACTGTTAACATTCGTGGGTACAGATCCTGTGAAAAATGTTTATAGTATTCAACCGGCAGACATCGGGGCTAGGGCTTTTTCCCACTTTCATAAGTTTCAGTACTGCCGCAAGTTCTCCAGACGTAAATGGAACAGAAAGCATCTCACTGTCCTCTAGTGTCAGCCATAGGCGACTCTACAGGGGGGCAAGGGGGGCAATTGCCCCCCATGGTTATTCCTTGCCCCCCCCATGTGCCCCCCCACCAAAAATCAGCATCCAGCTTACCACACTTATTCGGACCTCTGTATCTCCGTCCCTGTGCATCGTATATGGATGATATAGGTGTCATTGTAAAGGGCAGATTCTGGCCTTTCCAATGATACCCAACATTACCATATTCAATATGAAATAAAAGTCATAAAACATTAAATAATAACGGGCACTTAAACTTAAGCATTTTCACAGGGTTGAAATGACTCAGCAGTGAAGTGGTTAATGTTCAGACTATACATTACATTGTGCATTACGTTAGTTTTTGCCTTGGTTTAGTTGTATATTAAGGGTTAATGGGTAGGTTTCATCCCTCACGGTATACATTTTTACCCCCTTGATTAATGGCATTGTAGGGGTTAATCGGTAGCTACATGCCTCACAGTGTATTCATTTCATGTTTTACCTTGATTAATGGCATATTAGGGGTTAAGGGGTAGCTAAATGCCACATTGTTTATTATTTTTATTGTAGTTCTCTGAGTTTATGGCATTTTAGGGGTTATTATGGAAGTTAGAATCTAAAGCGTCTAATCATCTTTAGATCCTTTGCTTTTCGTCACATTTCGGGGAATTCATTTCGGAGAAAATATAGTGAATTCCTATTTAGCGAATGGTCACTGTAATTTGCTAAAAGTGGAGTCGCTGAAGCAGCAATCAGACATTCAGCGAAAACTGCCAAATAAAGTATCAGGTTAGTACAATAAAAAGGCATCATTGCATCACATTACTCATTGCATCACATTACTCTGGGGTTTTGGAATCTTATTTATATATACACTTATTTAGGGTACTATTACCTGGTGTGAGTTAACCCTTGCGTTCACATGGTTTTGCGTTAGCGCCAGGTTAATGGAGTCTAGCGCCTGACCAACAGATCGTTTGCCTCCTGCTACAAATGGGAAAAATCACTTAGTGCGTTGCTATTATCGATTTGTACCGCAAGCGTACTGTACTTTCCGCGTCCTTTACTTAACACGGGGAGTGCTAGAGATCTCTAGTGCTTTTGCAGCTAACAGATCACTTGGTGCCAGCGCTAATTTTTTGAGGGGCGCTAATTGCAAAATTTTACCTACTGCTCAACCCTGGTGCTAACTCCGAAAAAACAGAAAACCCAGATCTCGCCCAAAATTAACAGACAATTGAAAGGAATGCAGCACAGGTGTTCTCTTGACCCCATACAACATAGCAATGGATCTGGTCCGCATTGTCGTTGCTGTTGCAGTCGGCTCTATTATAAATGTATCCTTTATCCACATATATCCTAATTCTAATATTTTGCCTAATTTTAAACATTTTATGCTGGGGGTTATTCATAGTATGGAAGCGGTTGATTATTAGGTTGACCGTGTGGACCATGTTTAAAGGGACACGTGAATAAGTCTTGCCCTGAAATATGTATTATTTATATGCTGCAGCAGGGAAATTTGTGTCGCTCACCTGGCCTTCCTTTTTTGGATCTATTAAATGCAGTGTAATGATTCTACATGCTGCTGGGTGGCATTTATCATGCAATGTCCATCAGCCTTAATATATGTGTGCATCAAAACATGGATGATACAGCCACCGTGGAGGATTTTAATAATGCAGGGGTGTGAGGTTATTCACTGGATGTGTTCATATTCAAGCTTGTGAGGGCGGGGGATAGGTATGGCCTGGCACTCTGCACTGGAAAAAAAAACCGTTCTATCCTGTACACAACCGCATTAGCGCTGGGTCTCAGCTCGGGTCTTAGAGTTTTCCTAGCGTGCGCCAAACGACCTTGTTCATGGACTACTGCAGACAAGGTGATCTGTTAGTAGGTCGTCAGGCACTAAGTTTTAGCGACTCGCGGTAATTTTTCCTTTAGTGATGGTGTTTTAGTTCACACCAGGTGATAGGGCCCTTTTTTTCTTATTTATTTATTCTTATCTTATTATTTTATTCAGTGATATGATTTAGTGGTGAAAATTATTAGTGCCCCCCCCAGTTTTGACTGCGGTATCTTCTGTGCCCCCCCTAAATATTGTTCCTAGAGTCGCCACTGGTGTCAGCGTAGTATGAATCTTATCTCGTAAGTATCTGAAGACGTCCGGAGTGGCCACCGTCCCCCCCAATGAACAATCCGCATCGTACAACCTGTGGTAGTATGTCTCAAATTCCTTCACAATCACATCAGGACGAGGTGACATCTGTCCAGTCCCTGTTCTAATCTTGGAAATATAATTAATGTCCTGACGTTGGCGGAGCAATTGCGCCAGCAACTTCCCAGGCTTATTTTCTTGCAAAGCAAAATGACATTTAGCTCTTGCCGCATCCAGTTGCAATTTTTCATTGAGGATGTCGTTTAAGCGTTTCCGCAATATCGTAGCCTCCTTAAAATCTGTGTTGTTCGTTGAATAATGATGTGATTGTTCCAGTCGTCTGATGTTCTCCAATAGATCTGCCGTCTCTGACGATTTGGCCTTTATCTGTGCCGCAGCCTTGCTGATAAGCAAGCCCCTCACTACTGCCTTATGCGCCTCCCACACCGTAACCTCCGGGACCTCACCCACCCCCACGTTGTCCTCAAAATAGTGCTTCAAAGCAGGTGCACAGGACAGTTCCGCCGAAAAAACAGGATCGTCAAGCAGGTGCGTATTCATTCTCCAGATTTTTTCACGTGGACGAAAAAGCGGAGAGGACAGCGTCATCCATACTGGTGAGTGGTCTGACCATGTACTAACACTAATATCTGACTCTAGGAGCAAGTGCAATTGATGTTGTTGCATGAAGAGATAATCAATTCTCGAGAAAGAAGCATGTACCCACGAGTAGTACGTATAATCACGGGACCCCGAATTCAAAGCACGCCAAACATCTACCAAGCGCAATGAGTCCAATGTACGTTTAAGATGTCTAATCGAGCTCGGAGGAATTGTTGACTGACGACGGGAAGTATCCATCCGGGGATCCAAGGGAACGTTCAGGTCTCCCGCCATAATCAAAATGCCCGTTTGGAACGCATTCAATTTCTTTACGATTCGTGCAAGGCATCTATGTTGATTGACATTTGGCAGATAGACGGAAGCGAAAGTGTAGGTCACACCCGAAGTGTTACCCTTGACAAAAAGATATCTATCTTCGTCATCTACCGAAATCGCACCGAATTGAGGAGAACGAAAAAAGTTACCGAACGTACGGTGACTTTTCGATTCTCTTTGATTAACCCTGATAGTAAATAAATGTTACTATGTTCATGTTCTTATGTTTTTCTGTTTTCTCTTCTGTTTTTGGTTTATTTCGTTTGAGGAGTATTTGACAAACAGTCAAGTGATGACATACATAAAATATTATGACTTAATGCCACATTGCCTGTGTATTCCAGTCTGCAGTTGCCATTGGGTATATATATACTCCCTTGGGCCATGATGTCACTTGTAGTTAAATGACTTCCTAATGGTGCAATACCATAGGGGGACACTCTGTCTAAAAGATGTTTTGCCTTTGCTAAATATACTAGTCTACATCTTTAATGTTTAAACTGTTTGCAGCGTATTTTATATTTATTTAAGAAAAATATTAACAGGGTTATTCACAAAGAGCCGATCTGGCCCCGAAATGGCACCGAACAGGGAATTTCCCTGTACAATGACATTTCGTGGCCATTCGGCTATTCACAGAACCGGCAGTTCGGCAAATTTTGGGAAATTGCCAGCAAGTATGGTGCCTTTTCAGCAACATTGAAATCCCCCATAGAAAAGCAATGGTTAACCTATTCATAGAACACCGAATAGCAGCGAAATGTCAGTGAAGTGCCCTGCTGTTCAGTGTTTTCATTCGGCAGGTTTATTCAGGTGAACCCCATAGGCTTCAATGTTAAAAATATTCCCGTTTTTATCCAATACCTAATAAACCGTTTATTCTTTTAATCTGCAGTAAAACGTCACTTTTTTTTTTTTTAGAAACTTTTAGGCATTTTTCGGGAAAAAAATTTTCCTTTTTTTTTTAATAGCATTTTTTTTGTAACAGACCTTTGTATTATCATTCATTGGACCTTATATGTTAATTCCAGACATTTTCGTTCAGTGTTTTTTTGCAAATACCGTTCCAATTTTGACACTTTCAATCATATTATTTTTTTGGCTTTTTTACCCGTCCGGCGGCTTGTCAGCTTTCTTCTGCAGCTGGTCAGCGCTGTGCTCGGAGGCTGCGTTTGGCGGCTGTCTGGCGTGTTTGCGGTGGCTGTCTGGGGGGTTTGCGGCAGTGGCCGGTGGGTTGACAACGGCATTCGTAGACTCTGCGGTGGATGGAGAATTCTCCGCAGGGTGGGGAAATTTGATTCCCCAAAGTGTGGGGAAGACAGAGCACCGAAATGCCGGCGACATTTTGGTGCTCTGTGAATAACCCCTTAAATCACGCATGTACTGTGTTATCTCCACCTGAACTAACAGGTATATTCACTAAAGGTGAAACTCAGTATTGGCAGGAGAAGTGAAAATTCTAGGTCAAAATAGCCAACCAGAAAAATTCTCCCATTTATCTCACTTTCCAAATCGGCTATTTGGTCTAGATTGTTCTCTTCTCCTGCCATTCTCCTGATTTTCACCATTAGTGAATAGACCTGTTTAAGTGTCTGATCTCGATATTAAACCATGAATTTAAGTTCTATTTAGAATTAGTGTAATGATTTTGTTCTTTTGTTCATAAAGAAGGTAAAGTGTAAACATAACCATTTTCCGGTAGGTAAGGTAATTGGCGCGGTTAATTCTTTGTCTCTTATGCGTAGCAGATGTGGGAATAGTGAGGTTCCCATAGCAGAGGGTGTGATTTTCCAGTTTAATGAGGCTGTAAGGATGTGTTCAATAGGGAAACATAGCTCATCCCTTCCATTGATGGGGAAGGTACATTATGACAACTGTAGCCACCTGAAAACATTACTGTTTTGCAAAACAAAAAAACTCTAATGTCATCTCTCTGCCAGCTACTACGAGCAAAGACTTATAGAGGATCATGGAAGTAATTCAGCAATTAGTAGCACTAGTTGGCTATCATAATTTTAAATCATTTGGTTTTATTATGTTATATGGCAGTGGTTCCCAACCGTGGTCCTGAAGTACCCCTAACAGAGCAGGTTTTAAGGATTACCTTGGGGAAATCAAGACTGAATCCTGCAATCACTGAGCAACAAATTTTATTGCCTGGGCTGTGATTCAGATACCTGGCAAACCTGACCATTTAGGGGGGCTTGAGGACCACGGTTGGGAAGCACTTTCATATGGTATATTAATTTTATTATTTGGTAGTGTGGGTTTTGTACTAGTGAATAATTGAAGTACATCTTTAAGGTCTTAGCGGTAAGGGCATAGGCAGGGTCGGATTTACATCTCAAGAGATATGGAGTGCCCCTGCCTTCTCCTTGCCACAAATAAACGTGCCTGGCCCTGAACTACTTTTTTAATTTTTGCTTTGGTAGAAACTAAAAAAAATTTAAAAACTGAAATCGCAATTTCTCTCTGTGCTTATTTCAAAAGAAGGGACAGAATCTGTTGCTTTAAAATGAAGCAAAAATGACGCAGAATGTTTGGACTCTAGTTAACCCTAAACCAAGCACAAATAATAACCAAACCCTAGCCTTAATTTCTAAGCCTATCCCTAGTTTCTAACCCTAGCTATGGAAAATTATACTCCACTTCAGAGTAACCAAAATTCTGGACATCAAAATACTGCCATGGCTGAAGGTCTTTGTCAAGCTGTGACTTTTTTTACCACTTCATCTTTTGATGTTGCTATATTTTCTGCAATTTTTCAATAGGATATCAAAATTTGCTTTGCTTTGGATTAAAAAAATGTGTTTGTTTTTTCTTTTTTGTTTGTTTTTTTGTTTACATTCTATATGGTCATGTTTGGTATCATTAGAAAGGGCAGACTCTGACATATCGAATGACACCTAACTTGACTTTGTGAGTTGTAAGGAATGGAGATACATGTTTCCAAAAGAACCCCACTCTCCTCTTAGCAGAGCTTGTGTTTTAGATGAACCAATACGTAATAACACATTGCACCATCACCTCCACATTTGCTCCTGGTGTGATTTCTGTCCCGATCTCCAGCACCAGTAAGACAGCGTCTGCACTCTGACCTGGTTGCGATCCCTGACAGCTCCAACGGCGTCCTCCCCCTTTCACTGCTTCACTCACTCTCCGCGCGCCAAACACGAGGCTCTCCAGTATATCCTCCTCTTTGTACCACCCACTTCCTGTCCTCACGCAAAGGGTGATGGGAGATGGAGTCCGCTCTGTCCAGCATATTCCACAATGCCTCCCTCTGTTGGCAGCAATAATGTAATGCACCAGAATACAGTTTTTAAAGCAGCACTACACTCTCACCCCCCTAAACTCTTGGGTCCCTCCAAGGGAGTGTAACAGATACATAACATTGCAATATTTACATTAATCAATACATTCAGGCTCAGTAGAAGACATATAATGGGTCAGTGAAAGGAATGTGGGAATAAAGCTATATACCCTAATGCGTGGGCGCCTATAAAGTTATATATTGTTTTTACCAATAAATGCAGTTATGATGATAAGTTATAACCAGTAAGTGATATGATGCCGCCCTGGGATAAAAAACACAGAAAAAACAACCAAAATCTGTGCTAAACAAAGATGAGGGAGGTGTGGCAGGTATCCCTGACAGCGCATCAATAGTGAAAAAACACTGGAATGCAATTGGAACATTTGCATATGCATATATAAATAATGAAATAAAGTGCATCAATAGTAGGCACAATAGTGAAATAAAGTGCAACAAAACAGTAAAGTGCAGTGGTGCCTTAAAAGAATAAAACCAGCAGGGCTAAGTGCAATAGTGCATATAGGAGGATACGTAGATAACCTGTAGATAATAAGCAATAAAGTGCACAAATTAAATGTCCATTGCTAATCCGATGGACATGCACAAAAAGTGCAAAAAGTGTCCAATATTTCAATTGAGTGCAATAGTGCGTATAGCAGTCTGTGAAGATGAAAGATAAAATACTCAGGAGTCCCAATGTTTATGGTGCTCCTTCTTATTCCGGTGGAAAGTTTGTCACGTCCTCGATTTCATAAAAGAGAAGGGAGAAGCACACGGGGAAATCTTTGGTGCAGGAGATCTTATGACAAATTGGGCAAAGATTATTACTGGTAGAGGTATATACCACTCACACGATTTGGCAGCAGTGTCTGGATCCATATTAACCTTTTAATTGCGGTACCTAAGAGACTGAGATCCCGGATGAGCCCCCACGTGTAGCGCTCACCCCCGAAGGAGCCGCTGAATAAACCTCGGTATAGTCTCACCGCACTAGGAATTATTACACACTAGCACTGTTGTGGATTTTCTAGTTTTATATACTTTACTAAAAGATAAATGCACGTTCAATGAATTTACTGGATGCGTCACGTGGGAAAAACATGCAGCGGAAAAAGAACGGTTAACCCCCTCAGTTCTGGAGTGTAAGTCCTGCAAAATAGCTCAAAATATATATGTACAAAGTTTAGGGTACCCGGGTACTGTGTTCAACTGGCAAGTGAACGAAAAAAAGAGCAATCTTCGACTAGTCACCGTTGGGGTCCGGTGAATTTAAACAATATTGCAAGCGTGCGTTTCTGTTTTGGAACTGTGGCCTGGAGGCCTCTCACCCATCCGTAGAATGAAACTGTCCAGCACTCGATGCCTCGACCAAAGGATGTTTCTCCACTGTGTACTGGGACTCTGTGCCACCGAATCTGCTCCCTGCTTGCCAAATCTCTGCAACTGGAACAATCGATCCGTCGCCTGCACTCCCAATTGATCGGCGCGGCTTCCTAACGCGGGGTCCTGCCGGAACCAGCTTGTCCTCCAAATCTCTCAGCGCTGGGTAGGTAGGTCACAGCACGATTTCTGACCCGATCTCCAGCACCAGTAAGACAGCGCCTGCGCTCCGGCCTGGTTACGATCGCTGACAGCTCCAACGTGTGTCCTCCACCTTTCACTGCTCCGCTCACTCTCCGCGCGCCAAACACGAGGCTCTCCAGTATATCCTCCTCTTCGTACCACCCACTTCCTGTCCTCACGCAAAGGGTGATGGGAGATAGAGTCCGCTCTGTGCAGCATATTCCACAATGTCTCCCTCTGGTGGCAGCAATAATTCAATGCACCAGAATAAAGTTTTTAAAGCAGCACTACACTAGTTTACCTATTTTGACCTAGAATTTTCCCTTCTCCAGTCATTCTCCTAGTTTTCACCCCTCTCTGAATAACCCTGACAGATATATAATTTTTTATTATTGTCATCATTTATATAGCGCCAGCAGTTTCCGAAGCGCTTCACAATAACAAGATAAATGAACATATGATGAAAACAAGAGGTGGAGAGGGCCCTGCTCATAGGAGCTTACAATCTAGAGACTCCATACAAACTATTTTATCTGCACTATATATATATATATATATATATATATAAAGGGTCAAGAGGTCCCACACTCCACATACCGAAAATTTCTTGCTCCGGTGCAGTCAATCCGGCTGCAGGTAGATAAGAGACCAAAATCCAGACGCACACGGAGACTTCTTTTCAAAGTTTAAATAAAATAAAACTTTATTCTGGCATCAAATTTCAACGTTTCAGTCCCCAGAGGGACTTTACTCAGGAATGGCCAACATACAAAGGAAGACATATATATACATCAAACAATTAAGCTCATTCATTATTTCATTATTACTTTGGTTAATTGGCTTGCAGAGTATGTCCATGCCTGCTCTGTGATTGCAGGGTAGACACATCTGTGGGAGCTTAATTGTTTGGTGTATATATATGTCTTCCTTTGTATGTTGGCCATTCCTGAGGAAAGTCGCTCTGGGGACTGAAACGTTGAAATTTGATGCCAGAATAAAGTTTTATTTTATTTAAACTTTGAAAAGAAGTCTCCATGTGCGTCTGGATTTTGGTCTCTTATATATATATATATTATATATATATATATATATATATATTTCTTTGCTTTTGGAGGTATTTCCATATGCCATTACTGAAGGAAGCACTGATTCCACATTTTGTTTTGATGAGACACATTTTGTCGTGGATATTTTAAGGGATATACTGTACAGTTGTGTTCAAAATTATTCAACCCCCGCTGAAATTGAGTGTTTTGGCCAGTTTGACATTGATTTTGATCATTCAGTCATCTTGCTTACAATTAAATCAAAGAGGCACGTGTAGGTCAGACAAATATAACATAACATTTATAATGAAATAACCACAAATGTCTTTTCTGTGCTCACATCATTATCAGTTTTATTCAACCCCCAAGTGACATTCAATCTTAGTACTTAGTACAACATCCTTTTACAGTTATAACAGCTTTTAAACGTGATGCATAGCTTCACACAAGTGTCTTGCAGCGCTCTACGGGTATCTTCACCCATTCGTCATGGGCAAAAGCCTCCAGTTCAGTCACATTCTTAGGCTTGCGCACTGCAACTTCTTTCTTTAAGTCCCACCAAGAGGTTCTCAATCGGATTTAAGTCAGGTGACTGCGATGGCCACTCCAAAATGTTCCAGCCTTTAATCTGCAACCATGCTCTAGTGGACTTGGAGGTATGCTTGGGATCATTGTCCTGTTGAAAGGTCCAACGTCTCCAAAGCCTCAGGTTTGTGACGGACTGCATCACATTGTCATCCAATATCTCCTGGTACTGAAGAGAATTAATGGTACCTTGCACACGCTGAAGCTTCCCTGTACCTGCAGAAGCAAAACAGCCCCAAAGCATGATTGACCCCCCGCCATGCTTCACAGTAGGCAAGGTGTTCTTTTCTTCATAGGCCTTGTTCTTCCTCCTCCAAACATAGCGTTGATCCATGGGCCCAAACAGTTCTAATTTTGTTTCATCAGTCCACAGAACACTATCCCAAATCTTCTGTGGTTTGTCCACATGACTTTTGGCATACTGCAGTCTACTCTTCCTTATTCTTTGGAGACAGCAAGGGGGTGCGCCTGGGAGTTCTGGCATGGAGGCCTTCATTATGCAGTGTGCGCCGTATTGTCTGAGCTGAAACTTCAGTACCCACATCTGACAAATCTTTTCTCAGTTCCTCAGCAGTCACACGGGGACTTTTCTCCACTCTACGCTTCAGGTAGCGCACAGCAGTCGAAGTCAGCATCTTCTTTCTGCCACGACCAGGTAGCGTTTCAACAGTGCCCTTTGCCTTGAATTTGCGAATGATGCTTCCTATGGTCTCTCTTGGTATGTTTAACATCTTTGCAATCTTCTTATAGCCATTGCCCTTCCTGTGAAGAGTAATCACCTCTTCTCTTGTCTTCCTGGACCATTCTCTTGACTTCACCATGTTTGTAAAAAACACAGTAAATGTCTAGAAGGAGCTGAGTATCACAGTCATTTTAAAGCTGCCTAATTGGTGCTTATTATGCTTTATTGCTGCTCCGTGACATCCACAGGTGTTTTCAATACCTGATTGAAAACACTTGAATGAACCTCTGTTCTTCAGAGTGGTAGTCTTTAAGGGGTTGAATAATTGTGTCAATGAAGAATTCACAAAAGAAACATTTACTACTGTATTACAAAACCAATTGATGTCATTTTAGTTGCATATGGTTCTTTAAAAAGTCCTTGTAGGATTTCATTCTGAATACAATTACAAATGTACACTAAATTCCCTAAAACCCTTTACAGCATTGGGGGTTGAATAATTTTGAACACAACTGTACCACTAATTTTGTGTGAACAGCAGCTGGATTCAGAAACTGTGAGATACTTGCTCTATTTACAGGGTTATTCAAAGAGATTCGGAAAGTCACCGCACGTTCGGTGACTTTTCGTTCTCTTCAATTCGGGTTCCTTTTGCCGATCCCATTTCGGTGACCCTGCGGTGTATTCAGCAAACACCACAGGGTCCCCGAATTGCAGGGAAAAGCTACCTGAAACCCGACGAAAACTAACCGCAAAACCCAGCGAATGCACGCCGAAAACCCTCAAAAACATCTGGATTAACCTGCCGAAAACCACGGCAAAACCCGAGCAGGAGCCGATCACACGCAGCGAAGCCTCCGGAAAAAGCCGAGAAAGCCGAGACCGCAGACAGAGTGAAGTGAATAAATTAAGAAAACAGTTTGCATGAATGTTTGAAAAATGAAACGCTGTTTGCAAAGAAACTACTGAGCGTAAATGTCTGAAATTTACATATGAGGTCCAGGGAATGATAATAAAGAGGGCTGTTACAGAAAAAATAAGTAAACTTAAAAAAAAAATCTGAAAAATGCTTAATATATCCTAAAAATCTATAAATAAAGAGACTCTTTACGGCATAATTTTATAATGAACGGTTTATTAGATATTGAATTAAAACGGGGATATTTTTTAACATTGAAACCTATGGGATTCTCCTGAATAAACTTCCCGAATTAAACCACCGAATGGCAGGGCATTTCGGGAACCTTTCACTGCTCGTTTTCTTTCTCTGAATAGACGAAGCATTGCTTTTTCATGGGGATTCACTGCCCTCGAACAGGCACCGAACAGGCACTGTATGTTCAGGCAATTCGCCAGGATTTGGCAAATTGCCTGCTCTCTGTATAGCCGAATGGCCAGGAAAGGTAACTGAACACTGATTTTCAGCGTTCGGTTACCTATCTCAAGCAATTCAGATCTCTTTGAATAACCCTGATATAACCCTGATAGTGTTTATGTACAATTGCATTTATTAGGTGTTATAATTCTTCTGACCACTAAGTGGCGCTAGGGGTACAAGTTTGTATTTACTATATTTAAAGACCAGAGCCTGGACTTTCCAATGATATCAAATGATATAAAATATAACAAAAAAAATTAAAAAATAAATAAATAATTAAAAATAAAACTTTTTTCCCCTAAGGTTATGAAATAGTCAATTTTTCACATATAAAATGAAAAATGCTGCTGCCATTACTCACCTTCTCATTTCCCACAACTGTAGAAAGTTCACTGTTTTATACATAGTCATATTTGTCATAAATGCTTATCGCCAAAATAGATGCAAACATTTTTATTTTTTTCAGTTTTGGTGAAAATTGCATATTTCTGGGGAAAAAAAGTAATAGTTTCTCCATTTATGATTTTATTCATAAAGACTAACACATACAGGGTTATTGAAAGAGAGCCAAATTGGCTCAGAAATTGTAGCGAACAGTGAATTTCCTCGTACGGTGCAATTTTGTGGCAATTTGGTTATTCAAAAAGCTGGCAGTTCGCCAAATTTTGGCGAATTGCAGCAGAATATGGTGATCTTCGACGGCAGGTAAATTCCCCATAGAGAAGTAATGGTTAATCTATTCAGAGAATGCCAAACAGCACTGAAATGGCAGTGAAATTCCCTGATTTTCGGTGGTTTCATTCGACAGGTTTAATCAGGCGAATCCCATAGGTTTTAATGTAAAAAATATTCTCAGGTTTTTAAAATATTTATTCAACTGTTTATTCTTTTAATTTGCAGCAAAAAATCTATTTATGTATTAGGATTTTTATAGGCACCAATTGGGATTTTTTCAGCAAATTATTTTTTCCTGAAGGGGGTAAGAACTGTTCTAAGCTTTTAAAGGGTTAAATCTGGTAAAATCTCTAAATGTTTAAATGTATAAAGCTGCTATTGTTGTTCCTTTTGAATTTTTTTATGTGTCGTTTGGTGTGCTCCCCCCTGGTCTGTTTGTATTACATTGTCTTGAGATGCACCCACACTGAGTGCTTAGTAAAGGTTGAGTGCTTCCCTCCTTGCGTATTCTATATGTACCGAGTGTCTATGTTAAGTGTGAGATGATAAGTGATAATCGGGGGACAGAAATCTTGGTGTGTTCCAACACTTCGGCACTAGCATGTGCCCACAGCTAAAACGGGGACGCTAAGGAGAAAGATTTGCGGTCACAAATTTCCCCTTAGCGTCCCCGTTTTACAAGTAGCTTATGAAGCAGGTGCCGAATTCAGCAGCCTGCTCCATAATGGCCGCTAGCCTCCAGGATACTCGCGGCAATGCTAACGAGCCGCTATGAGTATCCCCTCCTGGCATCTGTAGGCATTTTTTTTTGGAATATCGACCATTTTTCGTGTTTTCGGGTCACTTTGTTCGTTTTTTGTATCGACTTTTCGTGATTTCGGAAATTTTCGTTTTTTCTGAACGTCTGTTCTCCTCGTTTCAAAGTGTCTAACTCTATTCGTTTTGACGTAAACTACTATGGTTTACTTTTTTTATACTTTATATCTTTTTTAATAATAAATTTTTGGTTTGTTTTTCGGATCCGAAAATTCATTCCGTTGATACGATAATTCTGGCGATTCTATCGTGTTTTTTTTTATTAAATAAAGATCCTTTTTTTCTTATGAATATACATTTCACAACTTTATTTAATCATATTAAAATGGTATGAAAGCCAAAGAACAAAAAAAATGAACAAAACGATTTAAAAAACGCTAAACTGACCCGAATGCCACAAGAAACAAGTGATACGCATTTACAAATACAAAATTTACAGAATCAGCGATATAACCGATAATAGTTAAATATACGATGTCCAGAATTACCGAAATGGAACCGAAATCACGAATGGAACCGAAATCATGAATAGAGCAAAAATAAATTTCGATTTGACACATTTCAAGTCCATTCGAAAAATCCGAAAAATTTTCGTTTCGGCTCGGAAAACTTTTCGGATCTGTCAGTTTTCGGGTCCGACCCGATTCGGAAATTCGGCCGAATCCGAAGACACGAATCGGGAAATTTCGTGAAAATTCCGAAATTCCGAAACCCGAAACGCACATCCCTAGTTTTTAGTCTGGTGTAATGAATTTGATACATTGTATGTATGTAGACTATACTGAGGGGGTGGGGTGGTGTCTGCTTCTGAGTGAGAAATGTTAATTTCCCTCCTAAAACTTCTTCTAATATGCTGCATTTCACCGCTGTGTGCTCATACTCAGCTCATTTTTACCGCTTTCGCTCATCATGTTTAAACGCGATTTTGAAGCCACATCTTATTAAATGACCGACATGTTAGATATCGTTCTTTCCGGCAGACTCCGCAGATTCATAATATATCATTTTTATATGTATACGTCCTGTCCTGGCTGTATATTATGAAAAAAATGCAATAAAAATTGAATTTTTAATCATCTGCAGTGTGTAAAGTGTTTTTTCCCCACATTTTAGCACATGAGCGTCTGCGGTTATGTTTTCTATAGGGTGCGCTTGTACAAAAATTAGAAATGGGGACTTGTTACATTTTGTGGGGGGAATTACGTGATTTATAGCAAACGCACCCCATAGAAAAAAATCATTAGTGCATCATCATTCACATTATAATTGAAATGTGAACAATATTGCTGCATTAATAAAAATAACACACAAAAAAAATACATGTTTTTATTTTTTTTTACTTTATACCTGGTCATGTTGGGTATCATTCGAAAGGCCATACTCAGGCCTTTCGATTGACACCCTCCATGACCCACTAGATGCCTGGAGATATCGGGGTTCAAATGAACCCCCTATCTCCACCAGGGGATTGGCCTGGGCAATATATATACGCATGATGTGAGCTGGCCTGGGCAATATATATATACGCATGATGTGAGCTGGCCTGGGCAATATATATATATATATGCATGATGAAAATTTGAAAAGGATAAGGCACGCAAAGTGAAATTTTGATGTGTCTGAAATTGAAACTTACGTGACAGCTCTTATTTTTTTTCGTTAATTTATATTTGTTCAATACAGTTAATTTTAATTTGTTTAATAGAATTAATTTAAAATGGTTTAATACAGTTTATTTACATTTATTTTACCTTTACTATTGGTGCTTTTCAAACTTCATTCTTAAATAAAAAGAAATTTAGCAGTTTCATGTTGTGTGTTTTTTTTTTTTGGGAGGGTGCAAGTAGCTGGTCTTGCCTAGGGCTCAAAATAGTCTAGCACCGGCCCTGACCGCATGGTCCACCCCTGCACTCTTCCACAATACCACAGAGGGGTTACTGTATGATGACACTTGCTGGCCTGGCACCAAAGGCACAATATTTGGCTGCACTGCCACTGACGCCTGTATCAGATTCATATCCTCAGAGGGGTTACTGTGTGACGGCACTGTTGCCGACGCTAAAGGCCCAATTTTAAAGCACCTATTGTTACTTTCATCCAAAGCCTGCATAAGTTTTACAATAATTTAGCCAAAAAATCACTAAACTTTTTCTGCGTGTCCGAAAATGTCTCCTCTTTTCATACAGACTGCCGCCCCAAGCAGTTGTTTATGGATAGATTAAAGGAAAAGCATTTACCGTCATTTGAAACGTAATTTTTTTGTTTTTAAGTGTTTCTATACATCCTAGAAATCCGCCACTTCACGGGCAGGTAATGGGGACCTCCTAGGCACGATATTTGAAGGAATTTTTCGTTTTTATTTTTAACCCTTATTTCATGGAAAACTCACTGTCCGTTTAAAAACGTTTTTTTTAAACTTTTTGTCCTTGTTTCCTGTCCCCCACGGCACTACCCGGACCCCCATACACCTTTTATGGCAAATATCTAGCATATATGCCCTCTTGGAGGGCACTCTAAAAATCGAATTTTCAGCCCCATTGACTTGATTGAGTTCGAGTTCGAATTCGAACATTTGGAAAGTTCGAGTTTGAATGCGAACCGAACTCGGGGGTGTTTGGCTCATCCCTATGTGTGAATACTTGTCAGTATCTGAGTATGTATGTTTGTTACTCTGGTGTCGAGAGGTTTTGCATTTGTGACTTCACTTAACACTTTAAAGCAAACTAGTAATAGTTTCCAGTGTCCTTCCACTGATGCAGTGTGATCCTGCCTACGTGATCTTGCGAGAGGCTTATGTTTGTCTCCATTAGGTCCTCCAGGCTGCAAGAGATTATATCAGCGGTGCTGCTGCCGCTGATTAGGTTGGCAGAGTCTCATAGGAAATGTAGTTCCAAAACATCTGGAGGGCCGAGGTTGCTGACTCCTAATTTAGAGGTTCTCTATTACCATCTGAGCCAGAATAGAGCCCACAGTATATAATGGTATCAATTTACATAAGACTTTCCGATGTAAAAATGCTAAACATTTGTCTGGGACAATGGTGATATGTATTCTGCAAGCATCACAGGAATGGCCACGGTCCAGTGATGATAGAGATAGCTGCTTTGTCACCAGACCCAGTGACCATACAGAAAACAACTCGAGTGAGAATAAAAGACCAGGACACAAATGCTGTCTTGGGTGTTTCTTATTACTCTGGTAAATTTCATACATTCAGTCAGTTTTGTCAAAAATAGGAGTGTCACAAATTCATGGATTACAAACCAATAAAGAATCAATACGTCAGTAATATAGGAAAAAAAAATTTCTACTTTGGGCAGTACCTAGACTTACACAAACATTTCCTGTCCTTGCCTAGTAGGCACGACTAAATTGACATCACAGCTATATCCTGTTCTTGAAATAAGAATGTTCCATAGGATATATGAACAATAACCATGTGTATCCCTCCCTTCCTCTCGGCCAGCCAGCCTCTCTTAGTTTCAAGAGGAAGTGGAGTTGAATAGAAAATTTGCACTCCTTAATAAAAAACAGGAAGCCAAGAGAAAGACCAGACTCAGCATTACCTCATGAACACATTAGGTATTTGCTGAGCAGTCAATCAGGCCCTATATATTTATATAGCTATCAAATATTACTAGAATATAGAAATATGTATACAGTGAATTAGCTACCATATTTCAAAATTCCTTTCAAATGGGCTAGTTCTCCTGCTAGTGGACCTCATAATTGTATTTTCCTCTCAGCCCAAATCTTGCCAGCCCTCCTCTGTCCATGGCCTTATCTGTGTCATCTCCTTTTGACATGTTCACATTCCTGACACAGGATCATACCAGGGGGTTTTACTCTATTTTGTACAACGTGCCATTCTGTTTCTAAAGCAGAGATAACTAGTATTGTCTGTGGCAAAGACTTCTGGTCATAAACATTTGTATCATGGGAAGTGAGGTTCTCGGGTACCAATCTGTGCCAGGCTTAGATATTACTACTCTAGAGCCTGAATGGAACCTGCTTATAATCACGATCTAACCAGAAGTGAATTGTATATAAAAGAAATACAATATTAACAATAAGTTGCATGATTATATACACATACAGTACATATACACACATGTAAATCTATTCATAGCTAAATGTAGCCAACTTTTAGGTTGCCTTTAGAGCATTTATTATGTAGCAATTAACACAAGTGGTTATTTTTTTATTTCCATCTTTGATAGCCCTCAAGGAATAATTGATTTTATTTATAGACAACGCTTGGGGCTGAGTAATGGGAAGGGAAAGGCAAGTCAGAACATGGTCCTTAAATTAACCCTCTCATGGAACGGAACGAAAAGGTGTTTGTAAAGCATCACAACATGAATATCCTGAAAATTCCCCTTGGATGTTCAGATGTGTTGGCAGTGGTGCCTATAATTCATTTATGCTGTATAATGGCTACATTTCTATATGACGCATTTAAACCATGTGATTTGATGATGTGATCTCGGCTTTTTGCTACAAATTGCAGAAACCTTGTTACATCCTATTAATTTTCCAGGGATGATGACAGGTATGATAAGCTTGTGCACAAATGCCCCATTAACAAATTACTTAAAAAGAAAGCTATTCACATGTACTTTTATTTAAAATGGTTTTACAAAAGACCAGAGACTTCTTCTGCACCCAGGGATGATCTGCTTGGGTACACATAGGGACACTGGTCCCCTACTATTTTTGGTGTAATGGTTCACTTAGATGCCATGTGAAACGTGTGTAGGACAGCACAGTCAGGTCGTATTAAACTCAGGTAATCCAGGCTTGGATTATGTCGACCAATTGTTATTGCCATATTCAATACAGGTCTACTTAGACACGTTATGCCACCCTTCACACAATCTCACACGTCTATCTTTGTCACATATACACAGAACCATCAAACATTATCTTCCAGCACACATATTATTATTATTTTCTATTTATGTAGCGCCAACGTATTCCACAGCACTGAATAACAGGTACAATATAGACAGTGTTACAATACATTGAGACCAAACCATATTTGTCAAATCAAAACAGGAGGAAGCGAGGGCCCTATTCTCGCAGGAATTTACAATCTAGAAGGGTTGGAGGGTGAGAAACAGGAGGAGAGGACTGCAAGGTGAGAGTGATGGACTGGTTGGGGCAGTGAAGTGTATTAGTGAGTCGAGTGGTAGGATTCCCTGAATAGGAACGTTTTAAGGGAGTGTTTGAGGGAAGGGAAATTAGGAGAAAGTCAGACTGTACAAGGAAGTGTGTTCCAGAGGATGGGGGCTGCTTTGAGAAATCCTACAGTCTAGCTTGGGAAGAGACGATGTGGTGAGACGCTAGGTGCAGGTCATTTTACTTTGGGGAGGGAGCTGGGGCATATTTGGTGATTTAGTGAGGACAGCTAGTGAGGAGTGGAGTAAGTGAGGGCTTTGTTGGTCAGGGTGAGAATTTTGAATTTAATTAGACAGTGGATGGGGAGCCAGTGAAGGGACTCGCAGACAGGAGCGGTAGAGACAGAGCGGCGGTTGAGGTGAATAAGTCTGGCAGAGGCATTTAGGATGGACTATAGGGGGGGAGAGGTGGGAGAGAGAGAGAGGCCAGCTAGAAGATTGTTACAGTACTCAAGTTGGGAGATTACAAGGGCGTGGATGAGTTGTTTGGTGGTGTTATTGGTAAGAAATAGCCAAATTTTGGAAATATTACGTAATTGGTTGTGGCGGGAGGAAGAGAGACTGGATGAGGGGGATAAAGGGCAGAGCAGAATCAAGTTTAACTCCAAGACAGCGAACCTATTATGATGGGGAGATACTAGTGATACCGTCGACTGTGATAGAGAAGTCCGGAGGTGGGGAGGCATTAGAGGGAGGAATTAATAGATCAGTCATCGTCATGTTAATCTTTAGATGGTGGTAGGCCATCCAGGAGGAAATGCCAAATAAGGCCAAGGTCAGTCGAGCGCACTATGTGCGTCTGTACTGACACGACTCCTGACTAGGGATGAGCCGAACACCCCCGAGTTCGGTTCGCATTCGACCAGAAGTTCGAATTCGAACTCAAACTCAATACAAGTCAATGGGACTCAAAATTCGATTTTTATATTGCCCTCCAAGTGGGCATATATGCTAGATATTTGCCATAAAAGGTGTATGGGGGTCCGGGTAGTGCCCTGGGGGACAGGAAACAAGGACAAAAAGTGAAAAAAAAGGTTTTAAAGGGACAGTGAGTTTTCCATGAAATAAGGGTTAAAAATAAAAATGAAAAATTGCTTCAAAAATCGTGCCTAGGAGGTCCCCATAACCTACCTGTGAAGTGGTGGATCTCTAGTATGTATAGAAACATTTAAAAACAATGTCCGGGTCCAGGTAGTGCCCTGGGGACAGGAAACAAGGACAAAAAGTTTTTTTTAAAAAAATAAGTTTTTAACCCCTTCACTGCTGACGACATGTGGGCTCAGTTACTCCCGCTGTATGCTGAGGAGGACGTGTCCCACACGTCATTAGCTTTGCGGGACCCCCGCGGAGATACTCACCTCTCTGTCCGGGGTCCCGCGGCGTTCTGACTTCAGCGTCCTCAGATGCTGAAGTCAAGCTCCTCCTGATGTAAATGACATCATCGCGCCATGCGCGATGATATCATTTCCAGGCGACTGCCGGGAGATCGCCTGGAAGGGAGGGGGGGATCCTTTCGGATCCCTCTCCCTCCCGATCGGGAAGTCCCACAAAAAAAAGGCAGGCACCGCTTAAAAGGAGAGAGTCTCCCCTTTTAAGCAGTGCCTGGCTTTAACCCCTTAGGCACCAGGTTGCACTTCAGCGCCTTGCGGCGCCGAAGTGCGGCCTAGCTCCGGTGGGGGCCACCATCTTGGATGGCGGCTCTACCCCCGGGTCCCCCCTCACTGCCTGACGTCCTCACGCATAGCGTGATGACGTCAGATAGCCAGGGAACCCCTAGCTGCCCGGAATCCCCTGGTGGAGATAGGGGTTCATTTGAACCCCGATATCCCCAGGCAGCTAGGGGGTCATGGAGGGTGTCAATCGAAAGGACTGAGCATGGCCTTTTGAATGATACCCAACATGATCAGGTATAAAGTAAAAAAATATATATTTTTTTTGTGTGTTATTTTTATTAATGCAGCAATATTGTTCACATTTCAATTATAATGTGAATAATGATGCATCACTAATGATTTTTTTCTATGGGGTGCGTTTGCTATAAATCACGTAATTCCCACCACAAAATGTAACAAGTCCCCATTTCTAATTTTGTACAAGAGCATCCCATAGAAAACATAACCGCAAACGCTCATGTGCTAAAATGTGAAAAAAAAACACTTTACACACTGCAGATGATTAAAAATTCAATTTTTATTGCATTTTTTGTCATAATATACAGCCAGGACTTGACTTATACATATAAAAATTATATATTATGAATCTGCGGAGTCTGTCGGAAAGAACGATATCCAATATGTCTGGGTTATTTAATAAAATGTGGCTTCAAATCGCGTTTAAACATGATGAGCGAAAGCGGTAAAAATGAGCTGAGCCCACCGCAGTGAAATGCAGCATATTAGAGGAAGATTAAGTAGAGAAATTAACACTTCTCAGAAGCAGACACCACACCCTCAGTATAGTCTACATACATACAATGTATCAAATTCATTAGACCAGACTAAAAACACCTGTTGTTTACCGTTTGAGAACACAGGTCATTTAGAGGTGAGAATCTTTGCACGTACACATTAGTTTTTAATTTAATATCTAATAAACCATTGCTTATAATATTCTGCAGTAAAGAGTCTCTTTATTTCTAGATTTTTTAGTATTTTTTAAGCATTTTTTATACTTTTTCAAAATTATTTTTTTTGCGAACTCGAACCGAACACGCCAAAAAGTTCGTAGTTCACGAACTTGCAAACGGCCAAAGTTCAAATCGAACTCCGAACTGATCGAACCGAACAGCTCATCCCTACTCCTGACGTCCGCCGCAGCACTGAGACTCTTCGACGGGGCCGGACACACGCTGTAGCGCATGCACTAACTGACCGCTGAGTGCTGCATCCTTGCTGAAAGCCTCCCCGTCGAAGTGCTATGACACACGTTCGACAGGGCTGCAAATCGTGTTCCTCCATAGAAGGATTGAGCCTTGCAGCGCTGAACGCAGTAACTATGCTCAGCGAGGTGGCCAGAAGGGCGTCAGAGTGGAAGGAACATCCACTCTCACGGGCGTTCCTTCCGCTCTTAAAAACGCTTTTCTGACCCCGGCCTAAACAGTTGACTGGTCTTGGGTTGCTCGAAACTCATACGTGCCTGCGCCATTTTCTTTGAGACGGTCACATGATGAGATCACCAATGGTGCGACTACTGATATCTTTAAATGAAACATAATACTACACATTGCTGCCATTATTATTATTATTATTATTATTTATTTATAAAGCGCCAGCATATTCCGCAGCGCTGTACAATAAGCACAGTATAGACAGGGTTACAATACATTGAACAACATTTGACAAACAGTACAGGAGGAGATGAGGGCCCTATTCCCGTAGGAACTCACAATCTGGGAGGGTTGGGGTTGGAAACAGGAGGAGAGGACTGTAAGGTGAGAGTGATTGATGGTTGCGACAGTGAGTTGGGTGGTAGGCTTCCCTAAATAGGAATGTTTTCAGGGAGCGTTTGAAGGAAGAGAAGTTAGGGGAAAGTCTGACAGTACGAGGGAGAGCGTTCCAGAGAGTGGGGGCTGCGCGTGAGAAATCCTGCAGTCTATCATGGGAAGAGGTGATGCGGGGAGAAGCTAGGCGCAGGTCACTGTTTGACCTTAGGGAGCGGGCTGGGGTGTATTTGGTGATTAGTGAGGACAGGTAGTGGGGAGCTGAGTTAGTGAGGCTTTTGTAGGTAAGGATAAGGATTTTGAACTTAACTGCCATAATTGAATACGGGTTTTAAACTTGTATAGATAACAACTGTTGAAGTGTGTATGCATTTTTGGGCCCCTCTAGATATATATACACTATATTGCCAAAAGTATTCACACACCTGCCTTGACTCGCATATGAACTTAAGGGACATCCCATTCCTAATCCATAGGGTTCAATATGACGTCGGTCCACCCTTTGCAGCTATAACAGCTTCAACTCTTCTGGGAAGGCTGTCCACAAGGTTTAGGAGTATGTTTATGGGAATTTTTGACCATTCTTCCAGAAGCGCATTTGTGAGGTCACACACTGATATTGGACGAGAAGGCCTGGCTCTCAGTCTCCGCTCTAATTCATCCCAAAGATGTTCTATCGGGTTGAGGTCAGGACTCTGTGCAGGCCAGTCAAGTTCATCCACACCAAACTCTGTCATCCATGTCTTTATGGACCTTGCTTTGTGCACTGGTCCACAGTCATGTTGGAAGAGGAAGGGGCCAGCTCCAAACTGTTCCCACAAAGTTGAGAGCAAGGAATTGTCCAAAATGTCTTGGTATGTTGAAGCATTCAGAGTTCCTTTCACTGGAACTAAGGGGCCAAGCCCAGCTCCTGAAAACCAACCCCATACCATAATTCCCCCTCCACCAAACTTTACACTTGGCACAATGCAGTCAGGCAAGTACCGTTCTCCTGGTAACCGCCAAACCCAGACTCGTCCATCAGATTGCCAGATGGAGAACTGTGATTCAACACTCCAGAGAACGCTTCTCCACTGCTCTAGAGTCCCGTGGCGGCGTGCTTTACACCACTGCATCTGACGCTTTGCATTGCACTTGGTGATGTATGGCTTGGATGCAGCTGCTCGGCCATGGGAACCCATTCCATGAAGCTCTCTGCACACTGTTCTTGAGCTAATCTGAAGGCCACATGAAGTTTGGAGGTCTGTAGAGATTGACTCTGCAGAAAGTTGGTGACCTCTTCGCACTATGCGCCTCAGCATCCGCTGACCCCGCTCCGTCAGTTTACGTGGCCTACCACTTCGTGGCTGAGTTGCTGTCGCTCCCAAACACTTCCACGTTCTTATAATACAGCTGACAGTTGACTGTGGAATATTTAGGAGCAGGGAAATTTCACGACTGGATTTGTTGCACAGGTGGCATCCTATCACAGTTCCACGCTGGAATTCACTGAGCTCCTGAGAGCGACCCATTCTTTCACAAATGTTTGTAAAAACAGTCTGCATGCCTAGGTGCTTGATTTTACATACCTGTGGCCATGGAAGTGATTGGAACACCTGATTCTGATTATTTGGATGGGTGAGCGAATACTTTTGGCAATATAGTGTATATCTATCTATCTTAGCTGCATTTTCTTCATGTTTTTGTAAAATTGATCCTGTCATAATATGTAATACAAGTTGAGTTTCCAATAAATATTAACATTGCACAATATGAGATATATTGGGGGTACTTGACACCCAATACCTTCGATAGAGATACTGAATTTGAAAGTGTGACAGTGATGGACCTCCAAACTCTTGTCCCAGTCTAGAATCAAGATGGTGACTGCATTGACGACTTGACCTTTGGAAAAGTCAAACAATGTGCCAAAAGATACTCATCTTCCTATGTTGAAGGTCCAGCTTGAATGCTGCTGAAATAGATTGTATTGTTAGAGTCTGTCTGCATTTTTTTTTTATTATTCTGAAATGTTGCCTCTTAATAGAGTATTTTCCCATTTCTAGCACAAATCTTTTACTAATGCCCCTGAGATTGTATCTTGCTTCTCTGCCCAAACTCCGCATTTGGAATATTAAGGTCCTGTACCTGGAGCTGTCACTCTGCTGTTGAACGAGATCTTGTATCTTCTATTCACATGGTTTAATATCGTTTTTTATCAAGCCATCGGCTTTAGCTTAATTTGTGCCTTCTGAGGTGAGCGACTGTGATAACTCTGTGATGCCACTGGTGAAGCAGATAAGAAATAAAAACATTAATACTCTGTAATGAAATAGAGAATTTCAAAATAGAACATGTTATCTCCACAATCATAATTTGGGAGAGTTCAGTATTTTTCAATTATTAAAGTAAAGTAAGTTGTGACAAGTGGACAAAGTTACACTATTTGTGACCTTCTCTTTGGTTTTCTTCTAAAGGTAACACGAAAACGCACACACAGTGCGCTAATTGTGCGATATGCAAAATATTCTTCTTTTACGCAAACGTAAGTACAGGATTCCACTGTCTAACCATAATTATAACCTGTGGATGTGTTGCAATGATTTGACTGCAGAGAAACCAAACTATCCTTCACTATTTTATGAGGCAAGCGAAAGTGAGAAACGGCATAATTATATTTTTTGTCTACCGGTTCTAAAATTTGGGTCAAAACAGCACAGTTACAGTAGCTTACATTTGTCAACGTGGACATTATGTATTATTCATTTTAATCACCAATCTTTTGTAAGTTGTGTGAGCTGATAATGCAATAAAAAATCTTACTCATATTCAAAACATCCAATACAATTTTAAGTCATTAATTGACACTATCAGGTCTATTCACTAAAAGGTGAAACTCAGGAGAATTGGCAGTAAAAGTGAAAATTCTAGGTCAAAACAGCCAAACCAGAAAAATTCTCCCATTTATCTCACTTTCCACATTGGCTATTTGGTCTAGATTGTTTTCTTCTGCCAATTCTCCTGAGTGTCACCATTTAGTGAATAGACCTGTATATGATTTGCCGTTGTTTGCTGAATTTGAAAACAATCAGGGTTATTCAAAGAGAATTGAAAAGCCACCGCACGTTTGGTGACTTTTAGTTCTCTTCAATTCGATTCGATTTGGCGATCCCATTTCGGCGACCCTGCAGTGTATTATGCAAGCACGACAGGGTCCCCGAATTGCAGGGAAAGGTTGCCGCAAACCCGCTGAAAACTCACCTCAAAACGAGGGCGAACGCACACCGAAACCCGCAAAAACATCTGTATTAATCCGCCGAAAACGCCAGAAAAACCCGAGCAGGAGCCGATCACACGCAGCGCAGCCGCTTGAAAAAGACGACACCGCAGACGAATGCAGTTTGCAAAGAAACTACTGAGCGAAAATGTCTGAAATTTGCATATGATCCAATGAATGATAATAAAAAGGGCTGTTACAGAAAAAATAAGTAAAGTTAAAGAAAAAAACGGATTTTTTTTAAAAAAAAAAACAAAAAAAGAAAAATGCTTAAAATATCCTAAAAAATCTATCAATAAAGAGACTCTTTACTGCAGAATATTATAATCAACAGTTTATTAGAAATTGAATTAAAACGGGAATATTTTTAACATTGAAACCTATGGGATTCGCCTGAATAAACCTGCCGAATTAAACCACCGAATGGCAGGGCATTTCGGGAACCTTTGACTGCTGGATTTTGTTCTCTGAATAGCCGGAGCATTGCTTCTCTATGGGGATTCACTGCCCTCGAACAGGCACCGAACAGGCACCGTATGTGCAGGCAATTCGCCAGGATATGGCGAATAACCTGCTCTCTGGATAGCCGAATGGCCAATAAAGGTAACCCAACGCTGATTTTCAGCGTTCGGTTCCCTTTCGGCAGCCATTCGGATCTCTTTGAATAACCCTGAATGTTTTTGTTGCAATGGCAACAAATATCAGTGTTTCACAAATGGGAAATCCGATCAGGACTGGAGAAGCTACAAAGTGAAGCTTCTCATGTCTCTGCTTGGATTTTTCCTTTGTAAAATACCAGTATTTGTTGCCGAGGCAACAATGCCAAATTTTGTCAGTGTTTGCAACTTTGGTTAGCAATGGCGGTCTTTGAATAACCCCCAATGTTTCATCATAGAGATATGCATAAGCATGCACACGTTATAGTGTGGTATGCAAACCTGGAACATTTATTACTTGCAAACGGTAAACAATCAGTCAATGTTGATTCTTTTCATAAGCCAAATATGAAGCAATTCATCCAGCTGGAACCCCTTCTGCACACAGCTATGGGGATAAAACTTAGACCATGTTAATTTTACATAAAAAAAAACTGTTGTCTCAGTTGATTGCATACATCATAAATAGGTAGTTTTCATTATTAAAATCTACAGGGTTATTCAGAGAGAGGTGAAAAGCCGGAGAATAGCTGGAGAATGGAAAATTCTAGGTCAAAATAGCCAAACCAGAAAAATTCTCCCACTTATCTCACTTTCCAAATTGGCTATTTTGACCTAGAATTTTCCATTCTCCAGTCACTCTCCTACTTTTCACCTCTCTCTGAATAACCCTGCTAGTGTTTATTAGATAAAAATAGCTGCACTCCAAAATGCCAAATACAGTTATAGGCAGAGGCGTCATTAGGGTTGGTGTCACCCGGTGCGGTAACTTATGGTCACCCCCCCCGAGTTTTACGGATGTTTTTTAACTACTCTTACTAATAAATCAGTACTGCCATATAACACTGAATGCTCATACACACAGCGCACATTACTGTGAGGTTTATTGCTGTGGAGCTCTCTCCTATGCTCACACACAAATTTTGTCGAACTGCCAGCAAGTACGGTGCCTGTTCGAAGGCAGTGAACGTGAAGGCACACATGGATATATATTGCCCCAGCTCATATATGGATATATTGCCCCAGCTCACATATGGATATATAGTGCCCCAGCTCACACATGGATATATTGCCCCAGACCAGCTCACACATGGATATATAGTCCCAAACCAGCTCACACATGGATATATGCCCCCAGCCCAGCTCACACATGGATATATTGCCCCAGACCAGCTCACACATGGATATATTGCCCCAGACCAGCTCACACATGGATATATTGCCCCAGACCAGCTCACACATGGTTATATGCCCCCAGACCAGCTCACACATGGATATATGCCCCCAGACCAGCTCACACATGGTTATATTTGCCCCCACCTTACACATGGTTAGATTTGCCCCCCAGCTCACACATGGTTAGATTTGGCCCCCAGCTCATTTGGGTAGATTTGACCCCCGGCTTATATGGGTAGATTTGACCCCAGCTCTCACCTCCTGTCTGCTCGTTGCTTCCCCCGATTAGATCCTGCTGGCGGCCGCGTGTTTTTCCCTCCTACGCGAGATCGTGGCTGGCTGGTGTATAGAACCCCAGGCGAGAGGCAGATATTCATGCTGGCGGCCACACATAGGAGGGAAAAGCACACGGCCGCCAGCAGGATCTAATCGGGGGAGAGCTTGGATGTTTTAACTCAATATCTAATAAACCATTTTTTATTTTATTCTGCAGTAAAAATTCTCTTTATTTATAGATTTTTTAGGATCTGTTAAGCATTTTTCTGGATTTTTTTTCAAAAATTTTTTTTCAGTTTTTTTTAAACGTTTTTTCTTTTTTCTGTAACAGCCCTTTTTATTATCATTCATTGGACCTCATATGTAAATTTCAGACATTTTCGCTCCGTAGTTTGTTTGCAAACAGTGTTTCACTTTTCAAACATTCAAGCGTACTTTTTTTTTTTCACTCCATTCGTCAGCGGTGTCGGGTTTTTCCGGTGGCTGCTCTGCGCTGTGATCGGCTCCTGCTCGGGTTTTTACGGCGTGTTCGGCGGGGTTAATCCAGATGTTTTTGCAGGTTTCTGTGAGCCTTCGCCCTCGTTTTGCGGTGAGTTTTTGGCTGGTTTGCGGCGGCTCTTCCCTGCATTACGGCGGCCCTGTGGTGCTTGCTGAATACACTGCAGGGTCGCTGAAATGGGATCGCCAAATCGCACCGAATTGAAGAAAACGAAAGTCGCCGAACGTGCAATGACTTTTCGATTCTCTAGGAATAACCCTGTATGTAATTACAAACTCCGGGTGTTCTTAATCTTCCCTGATGTAGGGGAACATACTATATTACATTGAACATTGTGAAATTTCAGGAAGGCAAATTAAATGCAAATTCCTCACGGTACTATTAATTACCTGGATTGCCGAGAAATTTACAAGTGGGTTTAAGTATAAGATAGACTGGGATTTGCATGAGGGTTAACTTTTGAATGAACCATGAAAGCCCTGAAATGTAAATTAGTCTTTAAACAGAAAAGGTAGCATCTTCAAAACAGTCTTTAAATAATTTTATTTATGAATATTTTGCCTTGTATTCTCTCGTATATATACAGTTGTATGAAAAAGTGTTGGCCCCCTTCCTGATTTTTTTTTTTTTTTTACACGGTCGTCACACTTTAATGTTTTAAATCAAACAAATTTAAATATTAGTCAAAGATAACACAAGTAAACACAACATGCAGTTTTTAAATGAAGGTTTTTATTATTAAAAAATCAGGAACGGGGCCAACACTTTTTTACACAACTGTATATGTAGCCTTCTACTGCTTGAGTTCTACGTAAACAGTATATGCTGATCAGCATTCAGCAACAGCATTAAAACCACCTGCCTCTCATTCGCATCGTAGAATCCTGCGGGGATATAAGGCTAGGGTCAGACTGAGGCAGTGCGAACGCGCGTTCTGGCGCACATAATCACGGCCGCACTAGCAGCAGATGACGGGCAATGACAGCCAATATACGAAGTACGGTCGCACAAAAGTCCGGCCGCGCAACGCAAGTGGAAAATGAACGCATTTTTTCGAGAACGTTAAACCGCTGGTACTGACGTACAGAGTGCGCTGCGGCCGCATAGCAGCGTGTGTGCGTGATTAGGAGATGTCAGACGCTGCTAGTGTGCGGCCAACATAACGTTCAAACAGCCGGATTTCCCTAGACTTCTTTTCACCCCATCGTCATGAAATACGTCCAGAATTGCGCATCGTCTGACCACTTAAGCGTATTCCGTGAAAAAATGCGTGCGCACGCATCGACGTACATTTTGACGGTGGCCGCAGAAAATGCGCTCATCTGTCCCTAGCCTAAGAGGTATTGATCAGAATCAAAAAGTTACTTTAAAAGTTGAGGCATTTGCTGTTGACTTCCTACTATTTTTATCCAAACCAGCTTCAGATTTTTCCCAACTACCGTAGATACTCGAGTATAACGCGACCCGAATATAACGAGATGGATAGGGATTTATTATGGAAATGAGAGAATATTCAAGACTCGAATATAACGTGAGGAACAAAATTATACTGTACTGGTAAACAATTAAAATCCTTCCACGTTCTCTTAACACAGTCATGCTCCCCCTCAGGCCAGGGTGCTCTGCTCTAGAATCATTGCAGTTGTTACTAAGTATGAAGCCGCCGGCCACCCGTCTTTACTAGCGGTTAGATGACCGGCAGAGGCGAGCAAGGAGAATGATTGGCTTAAACCAAGCGTGCCCTCTGGCCGTGATGGATCCCACCGCTCCCGAATCCGGGAGTTCCTGAAGTGTTTGCAAGCATCAGGGAGCCCGCATTCACTTCAGCGAGACTACCGGAACTTCCGGGAGACTTGGGATCCAGAGCAGGGCAATTTTCTTTTTACATGCGATGCAGATGTTTTCCTGCTTGCAACACATGAAATTCAAGGCCACTGCGGTGGCTGCCCACCTCCAGGCCACGGATGCTGACCAGAACTCATCACATGTTGCAGACCTGGAGTTATGAAGGCAGGTGGAGCAGCTGAGGGCTGCTGTGGTGAGACTAGAGGCAAGACAACATGGGAGGAATGTGAGGATCCGAGGCATCCATGAAATTGTGATGAAAGCTGACCTGTTGCCCTGTGTCTCCTGCTTGGCTGCTATTCTCTTAAATCACTGTCTGACACAGCCACATCACTTGTTTTCACAATGCAGATTATTAAGACTGTGACAGCTCCTCATAAGGCCCCTCAGGACGTCAAAGCAACTGGCCAAAACATCCCATCCCACACCAAGCTCATGTAGATGGCTGGCAACCTTCCTATGGTGCAGTATAATTCCATGGAGATTACTATCTACAGGGATTTACCATTCCTGGCCTTGGCAGCGAAATGACTTTTCAAGGAGATCACCAGATTTCTTGGGCTATACAGTATCAGTGGGTAACTGGGTATCAGGCTCCATGCTAATATTACAGGAAGGATCACCTTGTTCGACCTCCACTGTCAAGGAGGCCTGACTATGCCCTGGCATATGGGAATGGCCCAGGCAGCCTCTATACCTATAGGTGGAGGCACTTCTGGTGATTAGAGATGAGCCGAACACCCCCGTGTTTGGTTCGCATTCGAACTCGAACAATTTCGAAAGTTCGAGTTCGAACACTAACCAAACTCAATGCAAGTCAATGGGACTCAAAAGTTCGGTTTTTAGAGTACCCTCCAAGAGGGCATATATGCAAGATATTTGCCATAAAAGGTGTATGGGGGTCCGGGTAGTGCCCTGGGGGACAGGAAACAAGGACAAAAAGTAAAAAAAAAACATTTTTAAAGGGACAGTGAGTTTTCCATGAAATAAGGGTTAAAAATAAAAACAAAAAATACCTTCAAATATCGTGCCTAGGAGGTCCCCATAACCTGCCCATGAAGTGGCGGCTTTGTAGGACGTATAGAAACATTTAAAAACAAAAAAATGACGTTTCAAATGACGGTAAACGGTTTTCCTTTAATCTATTCATAAACAACTGCTTGGGGCGGCAGTCTGTATTAAAAGAGGAGACCTTTTAGGAAATGCAGAACAAGTTTAGTGATTTTTTGGCTAAATTATGGTGAAACTTATGCAGGCTTTGGATGAAAGTAACAAGAGGTGCTTTAAGATTGGGCCTTTAGTGTCGGCAACAGTGCCATCACACCGTAACCCCTCTGTAGTATTGTGGAAGAGTGCAGGGTTGGACCCTGCGGTTCAAAAAATTAAAATGATATAAATCTGGTAAAGGCGTCATTGCACCCAAATAATGTGCCTTTCATGGCAGCAAGTGCCTTCACACCGTAACCCTTTTGTGGTATTGTGGAAGAGTGCAGGGTTGGACCCTGCAGTTAGAATAATTAAAATGATATAGATCTGGTACAGGCATCAGTGCACCCAAATAATGTGCCTTTCATGGCAGCAAGTGCCTTCACACCGTAACCCTTTTGTGGTATTGTGGAAGAGTTCAGTGGAGGTTTTGTGAATGTAGAAGACATCCCCAATCTATTCCGTTACATCAGCATCAGGGGATTGATAGCTGCTGATCCAGGACTGATTCATTTTTATAAATGTCAGCCGGTCTACAGAGTTGGTGGACAGACGCACTCTTTTGTCTGTGACAAAACTTCCAGCGGCACTGAACGTCCTTTCAGAAAGCACGCTGGTTGAAGGGCAGCCTAATAGCTGCATAGCATATTGGCTAAGTTCTGGCCAGTGATCCAATCTCAGCATCCAGTAAGCCAGTGGATCATCTGCTGGAAAGGTATCCAGGTCTGCCCTTGCCCCTAGGTTGTCCTGCACCATACGGTGAAGACGCTGGCAATGGGTGCCTACATTTGACGTCCCTGGGCGTCGTGGACTAAAAATGTAAAAAGGCATCAGTCAAGCGGCCCCGGCCTTCACCTTTATTTCTCTGATCATCCGCAGCCTCAGAAGCACCTGTGTCATCACTTGGTAACCTACCAGTGCCTGGAAAGGTGTTACACAAGTGTCGCTTTAGAGAGTCCTCAAGTTTTTTTATCCTGTCCTCCCTCTGTGCGGGCAGGATGAGCTCTGTAACTTTACCCTTGTATCGTGGATCAAGAAGGCTTGTCAACCAGTAATGATCCCTCTCCTTGATAGCACGAATCCTGGGGTCCTTTAGCAGGCTTTGCAGGATAAGGGAGCCCATGCAGCGTTGGTTGGAGGTGGCATTAGCTTCCGAGTCTTCCTGGTCAATGAGGATGACCCCATCATGCACTTCCTCCTCCCAGCCACGTACTAGTCCTTGTGTTTCTGTGCACACAAAACCCTCCCTTGAGGAATCCCCACCTTCAATGCCCCCACTACTTAAATATTCCTCCTCCTGTCTGATCTGAGGAGGACCCGCTGGAATGCTGTCTGCGGAAAGACTGGGACCTGCAGAGCAAGAGTAGGCCTCCTCTTCCTCCCGCTGCTCTGCCTCTAGAGCCACATCTATAATTCCCCGCAGAGTGTGCTCCAGCAGGAACACTAAAGGAACTGTGTCACTGATGCATGCACTGTCCCTGCTCACCATCCTCGTTGCCTCCTCAAATGGTGACAGTACAGTGCATGCATCCTTGATCATCAGCCACTGCGGCGGGGGGGGGAAACAAGTTGACCTGAACCTGTCCTTGTGCCATACTCACACAGATACTCGTTGATGGCCCTCTGCTGCTTGTGCAGATGCTGCAGCATTGCTAATGTCGAGTTCCACCTGGTGGGCATGTCACAGATCAGACGGTTTGTGGGAAGGTGGAATTCTCTTTGAATTTCTGCCAGGCGAACACTTGCTGGGAATGACCATCTGAAGTGGCTGCAGACTTTTCTGGCCTGGCTGAGAAGCTCTGCCAGCCCTGGGTACCTGGTTAGGAAACGCTGTACCACCAGATTTAGGACGTGTGCTAGGCATGGTACATGCGTCAACTTACCCAGGCGTAGGGCGGAGAGAAGGTTGCTGCAATTATCACAGATGACCATTCCCAGCTGAAGCTGGCATGGTGTTAACCATCTCTGCACCTGCCCCTGCAGAGCTGACAGAATTTCTGGCCCGGTGTGGCTCCTGTACCCTAAACAAACCAGCTCAAGCACAGTATGGCATCTTTTTGCTTGAGCCATTGCGTAGCCCCTGCCACTTAAACTCGGTTTAACTGCCACTTTGCCAGAGACAGAGAAGGAGGAGGAGGAGGAAGAGGGAGAGGTAGTGGTGGAGCAGACAGACATCATACAAGCAGTTTTCTGGAGGCGTGGTGGTTGAACAAGCTCCAGCACAGAGCCCCGTCTTGGATCCCTCCCAGCTGCAATCAGAGTTACCCAGTGTGCCGTGAAGGAGATGTAATGGCCCTGTCCATGCTTGCTGGACCACGTGTCTAAAGTCACATGCACCTTGCTGCTGACTGCCTTTCCCATTGACTCGATAACATTGTCTTCCACGTGCTGGTATAGTGCTGGAATGGCCTTCCGTGAAAAGTAATGGCGTTTTGGAACATGCCACTGTGGTACAGCACATTCAGCAAATTCACGGAAGGAAGCAGAGTCCACCAGCTGGAAAGGCAGCAGCTGCAATGCGAGTATGTTTTGCTAAGCTGGCATTTAGACGCTGTGCTTGGGGATGGTTGGGACTATATTTTTTCTTACGCTGCTGCAGCAGCTGGGTCAACGTAATCAGACTGTGTAAATCTTCAGCTGATGGGATGCTGTCACATTGTGAGGAAGGACCTGGTACATCCATTACTGTAGCATCATCCCTGTCAGTGGAGGCTTGAGTCAATACATGGCAGGACATATAGTGGGGGTAGAGACAGGTGAGGACGGAGGACCTACGCAAAGTTTTATGCCAACGGGTTGCGTGGCAGGTGGTCATATGTCACCTCAAGCATGTGGTACCCAAGCGTCCGGTGTCTTTCTCATGCTTGAGCCTCATCTGACATAGATTACAAATAGCAACAGTGCGGTCTGCTGTACATTTCTTAAAGAACTCCCAGACAGCAGAACTCCTGGATGTGTGCTTTGAGACAACAGCGCTCTGCACCTGAGCAGCTCTGACATCTGATGCCTTGGACTGGCTAGTGCTACGGTTGGTCATAGAGGATGTTGTGCCTTGTGTTTGTTGTGCCTCCTCCTCACTTGACTCCTCTGTTCGATCAGGTACCCAGGTGGAGTCAGTGACCTCATCATTATTGTCATCACCCCCTATCTCCTCGTCACTGGAGCCAACTTGGCAGTATGCTGCAGGTGCTGGGGCAACATGAGTGCCAATTATTTGTGTGTCACTGGCACCCCCTTCCTCAAGTTTGATTATACTCCCTTCCTCAACCTCAGAGATTGAATCAGAGCACTGTAGTTGCTGCGCATCCTGAAGCAGCATGTCACTGTCATTGTAGTTAATCAATTCATCTGACTCCTCCGTGTGTGATAGTGAGGCTATGGCAGGAGTAGCTGTGGACATGGAGGTTCCATTAGATGCTTTGGCAGCTGAGGTGGACTGTAAACCACTACAAGCCTGGCAGGCAGAGGACTTGGAGGATGAGGATGGCCTGGTTAGCCAATCCACCAAATCCTCTGTATGTTGCTGCTGCTTAAGAAGATGGCCAGCACCAGTTAGAAAGGACAAGCGTACCCCTGCAGAGGATGCACCACGTCCACGACAACCAGAGGCACAGCCTCCCGACACAGAGGCTGCTTGCCCTCTTATCTGTGCCTGGGAGCGTCTGCCTGTCCTTTTTGGTCTTTCTGACATGGTGAGTGATATATAGATTAAAAATACACAGAACTCTGATTCAACTCTGTTATAAAAATTGGAGATATGCTGCAGAACTCTGATTCAACTCTGGTATAAAGATTAAAGATTTCCAGAACTCTGGTATAACTCAGTGAGACACACTGATAGCTGGCAGCCAGTGACAAGACACAGATTACAATTCCCAGAAACCTCCTATAAATCAGTGAGACCCCTGATGGGTGGCAGTGACAAAACACAAATTACAATTCCCAGAAACCACCTACAAGTCAGTGAGACCCCCTGATAGGACCCCCTGATAGCTGGCAACAGTGACAAGACACAGATTACAATTCGCAGAAATCTGATAGAAGTATGTGGGACCCCCTGATGGCTGGCAGTGAGAAGACACAGATTACAATTCCCAGAAACCTCCTATAAATCAGTGAGACCCCCTGATGGGTGGCAGTGAGAACACACATATTACCACAATTCCCAGATATTTTGTAGAACTGAGACCCCCACAATTGCTGCTGGCAGTGAGAACACAAAGATTACAACAATTCCCAGATATTTTGTAGAAATGAATGACCCCCAAAATACTTGGTGGCAGTGAGAACACACAGATTAGAACAATTCCCAAATATTTTGTAGAAATTACTGACCCCTCAAAATACTTGGTGGCAGTGAGAACACGCAGATTAGAACAATTCCCAAATATTTTGTAGAAATTACTGACCCCCAAAATACTTGGTGGCAGTGAGAACACACGGATTAGAACAATTCCCAAATATTTTGTAGAAATTACTGACCCCCAAAATACTTGGTGGCAGTGAGAACACACAGATTAGAACAATTCCCAGAAATATTGTAGAAATGAGACCCCCCTCCCCCAGTAGCTGGTGGCAGACTGGCAGTGAGAACACACACTAACACAACAACAATCTCCTCTCAAACACGTGCTGAAGCGCTGTGTGAAGTCTTATATAGTGTGCTGCGGGACCATAGCTGCTGGCAGTGAGAACACACACTAACAGAACAATCTCCTCTCAAAAAACACGTGCTGGGGCTGCGAGGGACGCCTTATATAGGCGTGCTGCGGGATTTAGCTCTGTGAGCCCATGATTGGGCAAAATTTGCCCAATCAGGACTCTGAGCCGTGATTGGCATAGTCTTGAACCTGTCTTGCACCAGACCTGTAGGCTGGTGGCAGACTGTAGCCAATTACAAGCTTCAGGCCAGTGGAAAAGTGCATTGTGGGCGAACATGCAGCGTACACGCGGAAATGTTCATAGTTCGCGAACATGTGAACAGGCGATGTTCGAATCGAACTCCGAACCGAACAGCTCATCCCTACACAGTCTCTCACTTGAAGAACCCTTGTTGAAGTGACTCCCTATTCCTTAACTCCCCCACGCTATTCTCTCACTTCCTTCACAATCTGTTGCATACCCCTTTTTGTTCTTGAAGTGGTTTGCAAGACATTATGCTTCATGTAGAGACCCTTTGCTTTTTTCTTACCTGATTACTGAACTTCTCTCCCCATCCCTGTTTTCATTTTACATTTTTCATTATTTTTTTAAGATCTGTTATCAAGGATAAGGGGCTGCATTAATTATATGACGTCTCCATGTTGGAGACTAGCATGGGGAGACTACCCCATGGGCTACATTGGCGACTGTGACAGGCTTAAGCAAATTATGATCATTATTATTATTATTATTCTTTATTTATAAAGCGCCAGCATATTCCGCAGCGCTGTACAATAAGCACAGTATAGACAGGGTTACAATACATTGAACAACATTTGACAAACAGTACAGGAGGAGATGAGGGCCCTATTCCCGTAGGAACTCACAATCTGGGAGGGTTGGGGTTGGAAACAGGAGGAGAGGACTGTAAGGTGAGAGTGATTGATGGTTGCGTCAGTGAGTTGGGTGGTAGGCTTCCCTAAATAGGAACGTTCTAAGGGAGCGTTTGAAGGAAGAGAAGTTAGGGGAAAGTCTGACAGTACGAGGGAGAGCGTTCCAGAGAGTGGGGGCTGCGCGTGAGAAATCCTGCAGTCTATCATGGGAAGAGGTGATGCGGGGAGAAGCTAGGCGCAGGTCGCTGTTTGACCTTAGGGAGCGGGCTGGGGTGTATTTGGTGATTAGTGAGGACAGGTAGTGGGGAGCTGAGTTAGTGAGGGTTTTGTAGGTAAGGATAAGGATTTTGAACTTAATTCTGCAGTGGATGGGGAGCCAGTGAAGGGACTCGCAGAGGGGAGCGGCAGAGACAGAGCGGCGGTTGAGGTGAATTAGCCTGGCGGAGGCATTCAGGATGGATTGTAGGGGGGAGAGGCGGGACAGAGGGAGGCCAGATAAGAGATTATTGCAATAGTCGAGTCGGGAGATTACCAGGGCGTGTATGAGTTGTTTTGTGGTGACAGCGGTAATAAATGGCCGAATTCTGGAAATATTACGCAGTTGGTATAGGCAGGAGGAGGAAAGAGACTTGATGTGGGGGATGAAGGAAAGAGCAGAGTCAAGTGTAACTCCAAGACAGCGAACTTGGTTTGATGGGGAGATGGTGATACCCTCCACCGTGATAGAGAAGTCAGGAGGTGGGGAGGCATTGGAGGGAGGAATAAGTAGGAGTTCAGTCTTTGACATGTTGATCTTTAGGTGGTGGGAGGCCATCCAGGAGGAGATGCCAGATAAACAGTCACTGACTTTTGAAAGGACAGGGGGAGAGAGATCAGGGGTAGAGAGGTAGATCTGAGTGTCATCAGCGTAGAGGTGGTAATTAAAGCCAAAGCTGTTGATGATTTTTCCCAGGGAGGAGGTATAGATTGAAAAGAACAGAGGACCAAGGACAGAGCCTTGAGGTACACCAACAGATAGAGGCAATGAGGAGGAGGAGTTACCAGCAAAGGACACACAGAAGGACCTGTTGGATAAATAGGAGTCAACCCAAGCAAGTGCAGTGTCACCGAGACCCAGAGAGTTGAGGGTCTGTAGAAGGAGGGGGTGGTCAACAGTGTCAAAAGCAGCCGAGAGGTCAAGCAGGATGAGAATAGAATAGTGGCCGTGTTTTTTAGCAGTTAGGAGGTCGTTCGTGACTTTGGTGAGGGCAGTTTCAGTTGAGTGTAGGGGACAGAAACCAGATTGCAGGGGGTCAAGTAGGGAATTGGAGGACAGGAAGAGGGAACTGAATTCCCATCATTTTACCTCAGTCAGGTTTTTTGAGCATTTTTAAAACTGTTTTTTTTTTTCACAGAAAATAATGGAAGAAGGTGGTCAATAAAATGGAGTGCTCTTTCTTGGTGTTCTGTATTTGATGTCTTAGATGCACCCGCTTAGTTTTGAGTTTGAGTGCAACCTTTTGCTGTTTTGTATATATATATATATATATTTGTTAGGCATTCAGTTGCCTAGGTGATGGGTGTGTCACATTTGGGAGCTGGTATGCTGACGTCATCCGACTGAGATGGCGTTGGCTCGGCTCAGGGAGGTCGAACACATCAATTTGGTGAGTAATTTTTTTGTTATATACAGGGTGAGCCAGTCAAACCTGCATTTTTGAAATGACTGTAAAAAATAAACGGATGGATATTTCAAAATTTTATTGTTACTATCTTAATGTACATTAAAAAGCATTTAAGAAACAACATTCACTGTTTAAAAATAACTCCAGTAAGATGGTGTCCTTCCCGATTGAGACATTCTTGTAGGCGATTTCTGAAACAGCCCATCGCATCACGGAGCATACGCTGAGGAATTCTCTTGATTTCCAACCAGATTCTCCTCTTGAGTTGCCCAAGCGTTGGAGGTCGTTGTTCAAAGACTTTACTCTTCAGGTACCCCCACAAGAAAAAATTGCACACTGTGAGGTCGGGCGATCTGGGAGGCCAAGAAATTGCTCCATTTCGGGATATCACCCGATTTGGAAAAACATTGTTGAGAACATTCATGCTGACACGGGCTGTATGACTTGTGGCACCGTCTTGCTGGAATAAGGTTTCATTGTTCATTCGATGTTGACGAAGCTGAGGAATGAAGAACGAATGCAACATTTCCGAATAGTGTTGTGCATTCACAGTAACTGCTTGCTCCCAGTCATTTTCAAAAAAATACGGGCCTATGATTCCCAATGAGGACATTGCGCACCAAACTGTTACCTTGCTTGAATGGAGTGGTGTTTGATGGAGTTGTTGAGGGTTTTCATCACTCCAATATCGGAAATTTTGTTTATTCACAAAACCGGAGAGATGGAAATGTGCCTCATCGCTCATCCACAGGTTGTGAATAAGGTCCTCATTTTCATCAAACATGTCCAACAACGTTTGACAAAAACGCCGTCGAGCTGCAAAATCGTTTTCATTCATAGCCTGAACAACCTGAATTTTGTATGGGTGCTGGTGTAAATCTAACCTCAAGATTCTTCGGACGCTCGTGTTTGCCATGCCAAGCGCAGCACTCTGTCGACGCGCCGATCTCCGAGGGCTTCTTTCCACAGCAACTCTCATGCGGTCAATATTCGCGGGAGTTCGCACTGATCTTGCACTGCCACCCCTTCTGCTTCTCGTTTCACCAATTGCTTCAAAGTTTGTCACCCACAATTTGATTGAATTAACAGACGGCACTGGCTTATTTCGATTAATTTGAACATTCTTCCGGAAACGACGCTGAGCGGCTGCATAACTACCACTTTGGTAAAACGCTTTCACAGCGAATGAACGTTGTTGTTTAGACCACTGCTCCATGACGACTGAAATGCTTAGTTGTGGGGGACACAATGGTAACCTTGCTAACTCGCTCCGCCCACTTTCACGGCTCTCCCGCCCTTTTCACAAATGCAGGTTTGACTGGCTCACCCTGTATGTGACATATATATATATATATGATTGTTTTATGTATCCTGATGAAAGTCCGCGGACAGCGGACTGAAACGTTGAATTTTCTACAATAAATTTTTCCTAATACGAAGACCGAGAGTGCCGCTATTTTTACTCGCTATATATATACAGTATATATATATATACATAATTTATTTAAACCATAAAATAGTATAAGGGCTTGATATTGATGCTACTAGAAACACTGGCCACAGCAACCATTGTTAAGAAAAACATTTAATTTTGTTTTTTGTAGGGCTGCCTGCCATTTTCCACTTATATTGTCATTTAGCGGCGCATCTCCCCATTAATGCACAGCTATTAGCCTGAAGTAATTAATTTCAGATAACAGAATGCATGAAAAGTTGGTGAACACAGTCAGCATCCCTAATTATAATTGCTACGTTGGTAGTTGAGTAATAAGATTTAATCAGTTTAGAATTTAATCTGAAAACGGCAGTATCAGTTCTGTTGTGTTCTATGAATGGATTTTATTATTAAGTATGAAAACATAGTGACTTTATTCAAATCTAATATGAGCTCTAAAGGTTGCGGTTTTGTTGCATAAACAAATACTGACGTCACGGCCTAATCTGCCCACATTTGCCTTAATTTGCTAGATGGTAATTTATGGTCAATCTTAAAAGCTGCCTGTTGGTTTTCATCCCACTTCTGAATCTGACGTAAAAGATAACCTTTTTGGAAGATCTGATACTGTCACATTCAAGAAAAGTATGTACAATATCAATCTGGATCTTTACTTTATCAGTGCAATCATTTTCACTATTTTTATACAGGTTGAGCACCCCTCGCCTAACCAAAAGACCATTTGAGCCTTTCAGTCATCACAAACAAACCCTCACAGCTTATTGCATATGCCAGTCTCGGTTGTGTTTGACGTTAATACAGAGAAAGCAAATAAAAGGAAACTGGCCAAAGGTCAATGATAGGAGAGAGCAACAAGGTCAGAAAAAGCTGGGTCGAAGAGTTGGAGAAGTCCAATGAACATACGTCAAGCTAACATGGGGATGATAACGGGGAAAATCTGCACCTGCAGATTTTTCCATAGCGTCCCCATGTTAAAGTGGTATTCCAGGGCAGGCACTAGCTGAGCACCTCACCCCAGAACACAGCGCTAATAGTAGTTGTACTCGCGGCGGTGCGGAGTATCACCTCCTGGATCCATAGGACCACAAGGAGGCTAGCGCATCCGGGCCTGTGCGATCTCACTCACTATTTGTTCCCTGTTTCACTCAGCCAGAAGAAGCGGAGGATCGGGCCGCCCTTTTTGCCATTGGATGAGAGGTGAGTATGGGAATTTTAGGGGCGGGGTTTAGGTGGTATTAAGTGATTTTGCATTTGCAGAGTCATTTAACACCAACTTTTAGAAAATGCAAAAATTTTGGCTTGCTCGTACCGACCGTAAATTTATAATACCTCACTTGTTAAGCATAATGAAAAAATATTGCGCTTCCCAGTTCCCATGTTAAGTATAGGAAATGCTAAGTACAGTAAGCTTGTTTTTTCACACGATACTATATACATATATATATATTTAAAAATATGATAAATTCACTGATTTCACAGACTACACATTAACCCCTTAGTCAGGGGTCAAGTCCTGGGAAAAAAAGTGAGGTAACTCGCCCACAACGAATTCCACAACCCCTATTACCTGAAGAAAATATCAGGGTTATTCAGAGAGCGTGAAAAGCAGGAGAATGACTGGAGAATGACTGGAGAATGACTGGAGAATGAAAAATTCTAGGTCAAAATAGCCAAACCAGAAATATTCTCCCTTTCATCTCACTTTCCAAATCGGCTATTTTGACCTAGAATTTTTCATTCTCCAGTCATTCTCCAGTCATTCTTCTGCTTTTCACGGTCTCTGAATAACCCTGTATATATATATACATCACGAGAATAGCAGTACGTGGTGATACCATTTTTATTGGGTTAACATTACATTTAAAAGACAAGCTTTCAAGAGTGTAACCTCTCCTCTTCAGGTCTGGAAATTATACTGATCAGTGAATGGTATCACTACGTACAGGTATACTCGTGATTTGGGCAACTGGACTAACATGTTATATATAATATATATATATCACATACATATATATATCCAGGCACAGACCCCCCAGAATTATATACACAGCACTGGACCCCCAGAATTATATACACAGCACTGAGCCCCCAGAATAATATGCACAGCACTGAGCCCCCAGAATAATATACACAGCGCTGAGCCCCCAGAATAATATACCCAGCACTGAGCCCCTAGAATTATATACACAGCACTGAGCCCCCAGAAAAATATGCACAGCACTGAGCCCCCAGAATAATATGCAGAGCACTGAGCCCCCAGAATTATATACACAGCACTGAGCCCCCAGAATAATATACACAGCACTGAGCCCCCAGAATAATATACCCAGCACTGGACCCCCAAAATGATATGCACAGCACTGAGCCCCCAGAATAATATACCCAGCACTGAGTCCCCAGAATAATATACCCAGCACTGAGCCCCCATAATAATATGCACAGCACTGAGACCCCATAATAATATGCACAGCACTGAGACCCCAGAATAATATACCCAGCACTGAGCCCCGAGAATAATATACACAGCACTGGACCCCCAGAATAATATACCCAGCACTGAGCCCCCAGAATAATATACCCAGCACTGGACCCCCAGAATAATATACCCAGCACTGAGCCCCCAGAATAATATGCACAGCACTGAGCCCTCAGAATAATATACCCAGCACTGGTTATATGGATATATTTTCCCCCAGCTCATATGTATACATTGCCCCAGCTCACACATGGATATATTGCCCCAGCTCACACATGGATATATTGCCCCAGCTCTCACATGGATATATTGCCCCCAGCTCTCACATGGATATATTGCCCCAGCTCTCACATGGATAGACTAAATGTTGATGGGCAGCAAATGAAAATCAGTCCCCTGTATACTGTGTCATTTATATATATATATACTGGTCTCAAGTTTGCAGCATTTGAAGGCCAGGCTGCAGGGCAGCTCTTACCATGTGCTGCCCATCAACATGTAGAACAAGTGATGTGTGGGCAGGAGGTAGCCATGCCTTCCAATGTAACTCAGTGGTCCCTGCAGGGCCTCCCTCAGCCCAGGTGCTGCCCTGCTGCCACAGCTTTGCTCATGATCCCACCTCCCCGAGCTGTGACAGCCAGGCCTGCTGCATCTTGTCTGAGCCAGCATCCCAGTCACTGCTAGATCCAGATCCGCCATATTTAGTGTGGGCAGCTTCATGCTCAGCCAGGGCAAGGAGCTAGCCTTTCACCCCCACAACCACCCCACTGCGGGTATTACCCAGCTCACCCCTTGGGCTAACAATGAGCACCCATTCAACACAACACTGAGTGGGGAAAAAGGCATGGGGCTCATGTGGAAATGGGGAATGCATGAGCAGCCTCACAGATACTCCCACACACAGTAAGTCACATATTGCCCCGGCCCCCAGCTCACCTCTGCCAGTCCTGAAACAAGCTGGCCACACATTGCCGGGGCCGCGGCCGCGTGTTTTCCTCCTACGACTAGCGGCCACTTGCAGGAAGGTTGCAATTTGCTATTGGCTGTTGGATCCCAGCCTTGTTGAAGGTTGCGATTGGCTGTCGGATCCCAGGCGAGCGGCCGCACTTCCTGCGAGCAGCCGCTAGTCGTAGGAGGAAAACACGCTTGGTGCCGGCAATGTGTGGCCAGCTTGTTCGCTGTGGGAGAAGTGCGGGAACGCCGTTCCTGCGCGTTCCCGCGCGTTCCCGCAGGACTCGAGCCCTGCCCTTAGTGACCGGGCGATTTTACACAAATCCGTCTTTTAGTGACCGCTGCTGTTTTTACGTTTCTGCACTGTTAGTGTTTAGGTCAAATTTTCCTCTTACTCGTTTATTCAACCCATACATATTATACACCGTTTTTCCCGCCATTAAATTAACATTCTAAAAATACCATTATTTCCATCATATCGAATAATTTACTATAAAAAAATATGAAATATGAGGAAAAAATTGTAAAAATACACTTTTTCGCAATTTAATCCCCTAAATAGTTTCAAAATTTTGTCCCGACAATAGAAATACCCAATTTTTACATGTTTTTGCTTTTTAACCCCTTCACTACTGATCCAGTTCACCTATGTGCGCTGCGCTCATTATGACCATTTTATGCTAATTATTTTTAGATGACAGCCTAGGTACTATTTAACTAAACCCCCCAGACAATTTTTTTTTAAAAAAACAGCAATTTTTTTTATTATTTTTTTATTTATTAATTTTTTAAATTTTATTTTTACAGCAAAGCTGTAATCATTGGAAAGGCCACGGATCGGGAGATAGGGGGATCCAAAGGATCCCCCTGTCTCCACATGGCAGCTAGGGGGTTAACTGGCCCAGTGTCATACTCACACATATGGTGAGGATGCCAGTGGGTGGGGGGTGACCTGGAGGCTTGGCTGGCATCCAAGATGTCAGCACCCTCCAGGTTTGAATCGCGATTTGGAGCAAGTTTGCGCCGAATCGCGATCCGGCAGTGAAACAGTTATTGCTGTACAACGCTGAAAAGGGGAGACTCTCCCCTTTCCAGCAGTGCAACTTTCATCGCTGTATCTTAAACAGTTGGGGAGATAAAGGGCTCCAAGCAAGCACCCCTCCACTTCCTGATTTCTGACCACCGGCGCTGGCCGATGACATCATCACACAGCGTGACGACATCATCGGATCGGCCGGCCCCCAGGAAACACCAAGGCAAGCTTCAAGCTTGCCATAGATGTCGTGGGAACCGGCGAGGAAGGTGAGTATCGGCGGGAGGGAGGTTAGGAGCCCGCTGACGTACTATGTACGTCCGCGGGTCTAAGGGAGACCCGTGGGCATAACTTAAATGGTATGTCAGCAGTCGGGAAGGGGTTAAGGGGATACTCTACTCATCCTGACCACTTTATTGTTTTAAAGTGACAAGGATGTGCAGTGTCTCCCCCCTTCTTCCCCCTCCCCCTGACCTGGCAGAAACGCTGGTTTCCACCACTTCACCAGCAGCCGGGATTTTTGGGTTTCCCAGCTGCTGGTCACCAGATTGTTCACTGGCATGCCAGCATCACCCTCTCTGTGACCACCCACTGTAGCAAGCGGACTCAGAGGCAGCCAAAGGATCGGATCTGTCCATGCGCTTGTGACTCCGATCCATCATTCTGTGCAGGCGCCACGGAAAAGCTTCATGTACTTCCGGGTTTGGGAGTCCCTGAGACGAAGAGGAGGAAGAGGAGAAAAGGTGAGTAAATTCACCTAAGAAAGAAAAAAAAATCAAAAATAACTGGTTAGAGGCTGTCAGCAGTCTCTGTCTGATTATTTAAGGGCAAAAAAGTAAACTACGTTTTTCCCTTTTTTTTAAGAGTATCCCTTTAGAACCATAGTTTGATCATATCTGATTCTTTATAACAAAGAAATATATTTTTTTGCCTCCAAGTCACAGGACATATTTATGAACGCATATGATGACGAAATACACCAGAGATGTAACAGACTTTTCAATCTGATGTTGAGAATTCCCTCTGTGGATTTTCTATTCTCGCCCAAAGACATTGGCTCAGTTCTCAATAAAATGAATTGTGCATTATTTTTTTCCTTCAATGCCTTTTTTTTATGACCTCACAAACATATGGCATATAAAGTATGTAAGTATACAGAATATAACTTCACACAAACCATTATTTAAATAAATTATACACGGATAATAACAAAGCAAAATAATGCCAATAAACTAGGGGAAAACCCTAGAATTTTCTTTCCATTTATTCCTTTAAATATAATAAAATTTTATTATAACAAACGTGTTTAACCCTAGGTTGTGTAACACACCGTTATATTGTAGTTCTTTCAGTAATTTCGTCTATTTTAAACTTTTGTATTTTAATTACTGGTGACTAGTGCAGGATTTACATCGTATATATTTTTATAACCTCTTATTTTTTCATACAATGTTTAATCTACTTAGACTACGTTTGGGGATGATGATGAAGGTTTATTTCATGCTTGGCTTATTTGAGCACGTATTGCATCAGCATCCACACATGTGGAACATATCCCTGCAGAGATCAAAGAAAGATTTCTTTACCTGTAACTGGAAATCCATAGAGATTATAAAATGGGAATGCTGATTGGGGTCAGGCTTTTAGACTCGAGATTTAATAGTCTCTGTTGGTTAATTTTGGTAGAATCTGTTGCATCAGATGTGTAGGAAATAGTTAAGAGCCCGGGATAATTGTAGGAAGCTGCATAAGACACAACCATTTAATTGTTTTATTATACTTATGGATATTTATAAAACACATACACACACGCTTTAGGCCCGTGTCAGATGAGCGCACTGATCACGTCCGTGTTGCCGCACATTTTAATGTCCGTGGTAGCATACAATTATGATCAATAGAGACCCACACACAAAGTATGTCTGCACAGAAGTGCGGAAACACAACAGACGCTTCAAACGGACGCAGGTTAGGCAAGAACGTAAATCCACTAGGATGGACACACAGAGTGCGCTGAGTCCGCAATGTCCGCATAGCTTTGTGTGTGAGTGATGGAACGAGGTCAGACGGACGGCATTTATACGTCCAGCATTTTTGACGGACAAAATGTTTTTTCATATTTAATTTATTTTCCCTCCTACATCCGTCAAAAATAACATCAGTCACAAAAACGGACTGTGTGGCCACTACTGCGTCTTCTGTCAAAAAGTGCGTTGGTACTGCACGGGCGCACTGTCCGTAGAAAACACGCTCGTCTGACCCTAGCCTAACATGTAACAATGTTTTGATCTTTCGTTTTGATTATAGTTGTATGTCCTAAAAAGCCAGCTCTGTTGCAGGGTTTACCATTGGGGCTTAGAACTTTTGTAGATAAAATAAATAAACGTTTGTAAAGGTTATTACCTTGTATCCTAAAAAAAAATATATTGTAAAGGCAACCCTTATTATTCATCACCTTCACACTTGCTCTCGGTGTGGAAATGAAAAGATGCCTTATTGTAGGGGCATTGTCCTTTTTCATCTGAGAGTATAAGGTCTCGAGTAGGGAGTCGGGACATATTTTCCTTTCATTCTACATATATCAAACATATTTGTTAAGTTTATGTTTGTTGTCATATCAATTGAACATCTACAAATGCAGATTTACGATGCACATAAATATTTTAGTGTATATCTGCACATTCACTTCCACAAAAGTATTCTAGTATTATAGGTTTTAAATCAATTATTTTCCATACCAATTGCACATATTACAGAATTAATTGTAAATAGGTAGGTCCATGTTATATATACATAGAGGAATCATAAGTGCACATCTATATACATATGATCTTTTTAGCACTTTAATATCTCATATTTAAGATTCACACTAGCACTTTATACATAAGAGCAATAATTCACAATATTCCGTCTAATCAGACACACTGAAGTTCAGGTCTATTTTTGACAGAATCAGAATCCAAACAAAGCAGGGTCCAATTGATCCCATTTCATCTAATATATTTACAAAATATTTCTGTAGGCGCCCATTTAAATTTAAGGTTTTTATCACATAACCCATTATAGGTTGGGGAGATTCACAGCGATATTAGCTGTGGTTTAAAGCAACCTACTGTAGGTGGAAACACATGTTCTGAAATACAGATGGCATGGGGGAGCGATTTTAAATGTTCCCATTTTTCTTTTTAATTATGAATTTTTGTTTTATTGTATGTCAAAACCACAAAAATGGGCTGGAGATCAAGATTTTCTGCCTAAACATCAAAGAGAGGTCCGAATCTGACAGCGCCACAGCATTGGAAGCAACGACCGCTTCAAAACACGAAATCAAGGACTGCGCATGCGCATGCGCAAAATGGCCACGCTTCAAAGAGACATCCTGAAACCAGCGTGGAACGCGGAAGAACGATGCGGCGCATGCGCAAGATGGCGGCGCCCAGCGACTGCGAATTTTAAAACTAATTGGAAACAGGGGTGGGCAATTTTATGATTAATAAAAGGGTATATCTACCCTCACATCATATGTATTTGTTTAACCAGCTGAGGAAGCTGCTTTTTCGCCATAATTTCTGGGGCCATAATTTATGTTTTTTTTTACTTTTGTTTTATTAAAACTTTTTAAACACCACATTTCCTGTTCCAGATTGTTTTTTAATTTGGATTTTTTCCCCCAAAAAATCCATGGGCGATTCGATTTGAGCTCTGGAAGCTCCATCTCACGTAAGTCTTGAATTGGCAGAAAAAGAGTTTTTTACCCTTTACCTAAGAGATTTACACTAGGAAAGCTTGTATTTCCAATTTTTCTCCTCGTGCTTCTACTACTCCACGGTGTCCAAAGAGAGTTTTCATACTTAAGGTGGGGGTCACCTGCCAACATGGAGGAAGAAAAATCCCCCAGAGGCAATTCCCCACTCGGAGCCGGTGCTAGGGCTCTTTACTTGTGAGTGGTAAAATCTTACTATATATCGTCTAACATATCATTTACAGTTTAGCACTATGATGTTTTGTATATGCTTCTTCCACATAACCACATGATGTGTTGCGGACTAGCATGAGACATCCGGACTCCAGAGCATTTATTTGCGCTCACCAGTTACGTCCTATTTCGTTCATATTTTATGGTGTGGGGGAAACCACTATTTGCTGGTGTAGCATTGGAGTTGGGGTGATTACGGCGTGTTGTGTGGTGCTCACCATCTGTTTCACGATGAATCCTGCAATCACTGAGCAGCAAATCATATCACCTGTGCTGTGCTACAAATATCTGACAAACCTGTCCTGTTAGTAGGTCCTGAGGACAGGTTTGGGAAACACTGCCTTACATAATACCTTTCCTTGACACTTCATGTGACCTGGTGAGATCTATAGAAGTGGAGGCAAATGGATCCAAACACCTCTGCCTTCATTAATAAATGTTTTTCAGCTATACTGGAGTTAAGGGTGCGTAACAGACATCTGGACTCTGTGACATCAAAACACGCCTGACACCGGTGGTTCCCTTGGATTGACCAGAGTCTGGTCACCAGACATGCCATTGGTCATATCGTGGTAGAATAATTCATTGATCATTGTAATGGTGAGTTTAATGGACAACGTGAGAAGGTAGTTATCTGCAGTGAGTGCAATTGTCCTGATGACATCTTCCACATGTCATATGCAGTGAAAGTGCTAATGATCCATTCAGGAAGAGATAGAAGGGGGCATAGAAAGTTGGCCAATAAATGGCGCCGAGAAGCTTATAATTTTGCTTGTTTTCTAAGATTTAAATTGCTGTGACGTTAGTAAAAATGGACTCTATATCAGCGACCCCTCCTTCTTGTAAATTTCGGCAAATCAAGCGGTCTTCTATTGTTTTATGAACTCTGTTAAAGAGCAAATGCAATCCCTCATTTGTCGTCAATGGTTTTCCAAGGCAGTTGACACGGATTTGAGTGGAACAGGAAAAAGGACCACATAAAGGAGCGGGGAGGGTAAAGTTGTGGACTGTAGCACAAGAAAAAAACCTACATCAGGGTTCTCAAACTCTGGCCCCCCCTGATGTTTCTGAACTACAACTCCCATGATTCCACGGCCATCTATTGCATTCAAAGCATTCTGGGACTTGTAGGCAAAAACATCTGGGGGGCCGTGAGTTTGAGATCCCTGACCTACATGCTTGATGTTTAGTGAATAAATCCCTAAAATTATAATTTATTAATTATTATGTGATTATATTGAAAATATTCATAAGCAGCAAAAAAACAGGTATATCTCATTCCTATTTAAGGCACAATATTTAGATGTATCGATAAAATGCCTGGTAATAATATAGCTAATTAAAGAGTATATCTGGCGGCACACATTAGATAGAACGGAATGACAATGCTTTTGTAAAGATAGTGATTAACTAATTCAATGTAACAGCTATTTTTTTTAATTAACGTTGGTCTGCAGAATACGTTTAGTAATGCCCCAGGGATTTACTTACAAATGACTTGGCTTATTTGTAATAGCTGAACGGTTACGCCGCATTTCCTACTGCTATCTTACCACCTAAAAGACTTTATCCCTTCACACTGTATATTTTTTCAGAAATCCCTATTCACTATTTAATAGCAGTAACTCCTCAGATGTCGTTTGATAGCTGAGCAAAAAAAAATCATAAAATACAATAGAATGTCTTTTTTGAAGCAAGGTACAGACGGCAACTTTATTGTAACCTGAAAACATGCATTTATAGAGAAATAAAATCCAGTTATCTTATCAGATAGAATGCCAGCTTTAGCAAACAGAGCTTTAGGGCTGCCACATTCATACGGTGTAATGTAAAGCGAGATAGCCTTATATAGACCACTGAGAATATCCAGTGTTTGACGTTATTGTCTGCATTGATCTGAGGCGAGTCTGTATAAATTACTATAGAATAATTGCTGTCATCAATAAAGTGTTAAACCTGATGGGTTTCTTTGGAAGAAAGCGCTAAACAACAACTATAGTTTTGTGTCTTGTATTGGGGGAACAACTGCAAACTTAAATGGGCTTTTAATATAAGCCTTTTTAAATCCCCTCTGGTAAAATAAGCATTTTAGTAACAAGAACTATTTTATTTTTCCATTTGTAAAATGTTGATCCACTTTTGTCAGCAACTTTCGGAAACTTGTCGACTCTTTGTTGTCCAGATTCACAACATGACAGAGGGGATTCTTTCCTCTTAGGTCAGTGTTGAGGTGGAGACTGGTGAGGGTGGTTGAGTTCATGTTAAAGAGAGAGAGACGTTATCAGAAAACAAAAAGAAACTTAAGGGCTCTATCACCTCCTTCAGTCTAACACTAGCGTCAGCGTTAGGAGGTCATAGCACTGCACCCACATCGTCTTCGAATCGCTAACGGGTTAAAAAAAAAGTTAGCGCTCATTAATTTGTGATTCGTAGCGCGAGTTTACTGTACTTAGCTCTCCCTTTACCTAACATGGGGAGTGCAAAGTGCAAGTACAACACTAGTTAATAAGCTTAATAAATTAAGCTGGCACTAACGGAAAAGTTAACACCAGCTCAGAGGTGTAGGTGACGGATTGCACTGCTGCAGAATCCGTTACCTGCAGCTCAAAACCCCCCAAAAATCAGATACTCTCATCCCGCGGCAAGAACAGCGGTCCGACCCGCTGCTTCTGGCTGCCAGCCTGCTCCTTAGATCGCCTCTTGTGAGATGCTGCTGGTTGGCGGAGTGATCGTGGAGGGAGACAGGGGACTTTCTGCCCCCTGTCTCCCTCCGCGATCACTCCGCCAACCAGCAGGATCTCACAAGAGACGAGATAATGCCGGTCACGTGATCCGGCAGCACGATCCTCCATGGAGTTCTATGGATACCATGGAGGGGATGCTGGGGTCGGTGCTGTAGCGCTGCCCCTAGCATCCGCGAGCTTAGAGATCGCTATGGAGCAGGCTGCCAGACTCGGCACCTGCCCCACGATCTCCTGGGGGAACCAGGACTCTAAGGTGAAGTTAGAGAACGCTTATTTTTCCCCTTAGCGTCCTGACTTTAGCGAGAGGCGCTCGATAGTACCCTTAGTGTATTCAACTAAAAAAGCTAAAAATGTCATCATTTGGCAAGAAAGACTTTTCAAAAACTTAAAGAGAATCATGACACGATGTGGTAGCAGATAGAATATATTTTTTGGCATATTTAATCATTACAATAATATCTCTTTATCTGTGATTTAACCATCAGGAAAAGAGTTTTTTTCTTAAGGAAGCATGCTGTATGTTAGCCGTGTTGGTATATACGTACAGTCTTTATTACTTTGTATTTACTTCATGTCAAAGAAGCCCAAAACCTTTCTCCTATTTATGAGTATAGACAACACAGAGCACAAAGCATATGGAAGTCACCAGGCATGTTGTGCAACTACGAAATATAAGGGGTTATTCAGAGAGCACTGAAATTTTAGCAAGGTTTCGGTGCTCTCTCCTTCAGCGACCGGTGAATTCAGCATTCACCACAAGGTCCCTGAAGTATGCCGTATCAACCCGCCGAACGCATCCAATAAACCACCGAATTGATCAGACAAACCGGTGAAAGCCCACCGAAGGCATCCAAAAAACCTTTGAATCGAACGGATAAACTGCCGGACGCAGCTGATGACCCGCCAAACAGACCGCTGAACGCTGCTGTATATGGTACAAATATAACATTATGGACTGTGCTAAGAGATACTTTGAGCTCCTTTCCTTCTACCTCAATGAGAAGAGTCTGTGGTTACTACCGATTGCAATTCTTCTGCTTTTCAAAGATACATTATGCCAGATGTTGCCCTTGAGATTGATTAGCTTAGTCAACAGGGGATGGTGCTGTCAGGAAATGGTAAGTAATGGAGAAAAGAAACCAGATATTCAATGTGGCTTTCTCTGTCAAAAACTATTGCTATTTCTCGTCCTTGCAAACTAAGACCTTTCCTGGAAAACATGTCCAATGAGTTGCAGTCTGTGACTAGAACCCAATTTTCAAAACTTTTTACATGTTAAATATCCCTTATCCGAAATGGTTATCGTCAGAATTGTTCTGGAGTTTGGATTTTTCAGATTTTGGAATGTTTGCATATTATACAGAGATATCTTGGGGAAGGGTACCCAACTCAAAACGCAAAATCCATTTATGTTTCATATACAGACAGTCTGTTACGTAATTCTATACAATATTTGTAATATTTTTATGCATGAAACAACGTTTGTGACAATGTAGAAATTTCCACTTTATTTATTTATTTATTCATTTATAAAGTATTTTACCAGGAAGGATACATTGAGATTTCTCTCGTTTTCAAGTATGTCCTGGGTTCAAGAACATTGAAGTGTTACAGTTACAGAAGTACAAAGTAATACAATGCAAGATATTCAAAAATAACACAAATATACAGATTAACAGAAAATAAATATGTAGGAAATATAGTCATTATGTTACATGTTTACAGGTGCATTCTGTATTGAGGTATGTTAGTAAGGAGCTCTTGAGTGACTTAAGACTGGGGGAAGATTTGATGGTGTCTGGGAGATTATTCCATAATTGTGGTGCTCTGTAGGAAAATGAGGACCGAGCCACTGTCTTTTATCTGAGAATGAATCCTAAAAGCTCTTACATCTAAAAATGTTTGTGCTCTTCTGTGCTCAAACATTTTTAGATGGAAGAGCTTTTAGGATTCATTCTCAGATAAGAGATTCTCACACTCAGTTTGTGTTTGACTGATGTCCAGAAATCTGATAAGGGCTCTATTGGAAGTCTTGGCATTAATGGACCATAGGTGTTATCAAGCCCCCCCCCCGCTTTAGGCTATTTGCACTCTGATGGATGTCAAACAAACCTGACCAAAGCAAGCTAGTCTGAGGCTCGCGTGTAGATTTTATCTGCTTCACACAGGCGCTTGCCTTAACACCTTAATAACAGAAAATGCACATCACATTTGCCTTAATGTACTAAAAAACAATAGTAAACATGATTGTTTTCTTTCATACAATGAAGTTTTGTATACTCAGAATAAAATGGGTAGGATTAGTGTTCAGTTTTATTTAGCAAATAATAAAATCACTTTTTTTTAGTTTTCAATTTTTGTACTGAATAGTGTTATATGTATACATCTCATGGCTAGGTTCTGGATTACACTTGTAATCATTGAATTCATGGCCATTTTATTTGAATCATTAACAGGAATATGTCCATAAGGTTTATTCCCTCTATATGGGATCATCCACTCATCCACATATTTTGGAGGTAGGAGTGCCATATAGACATATTCCTATTCATGGTTAAAACCATTCATGTGTTCAGTCTGGCGCCCCACCAACTTGAAATGTCACCAGCTGCCACTGTTCAGCATGTATTGCAAACTGCTGCAAAATACCTTGATTTCTGAGCAGGAGCTAATCTAGAATTGCTGGCTGTTTCTTTCAAATCCTATAAACGTTCCATACTAAAATTATGCAATTTAAGAAGAGTACTTTGCTTTATTTGAAACTAAAGGTTTTCCAAATGTCGACTGAAGCACTTTTAGTATTGAACAAGTGTGGTTCCTGTGAGATATGTTGGGAAACTCCATGATTATGGTAGCATTAAGAACTGCTGGAAGGCCGAAAATAAGGAACACCGTTTAGGAACATGTACTGCTTGTGTTGCAGTAACAGGACAGTGGCACAATGCCAAAAGTATAAGACCATCCAACCCTTTGTTGGCAGGTGTTTGATTCTAATTTATTCTCTCTGAGGATTTTGGCTAGCAAAGCAAAAAATTGAAGAGAAGTTTAATGGTTCATTGTGTTCATGCCCTCATTCATGTGTGTATGTTGCATTCAAGGGGCACATCAGAATTTACAAGAATGTATCTGAAAGAGCACCTAATTGAAAGCTCCAGCTTAATTAACAGTACTAAAAACATTAATATTTTACATGCATATATCTACAGGACATATCTGCTATGTTCCTGCACTTTTGTTGTAAAAGGGTTAATTTAACCATTCTCCTTTAGAATTTAAAGTAGGCTTGGCTAAGCTGGAAATGCACACCTCTATGTAAAGCTTGAAGACACCCAAGGATATGTGCCTTAACTCCCTATTGGCTAGTTAAATTTAATTTACTGGATTTTACCTAATTTCCGGGAACTCAATTATGTTATCCTTATTATGTATTCAGAACAGGGCCGGATTAAGATATCTATGGGCCTATCTATTCTTTTGGAATTTAGTGAAATGAAAAAATATTTAGGTTATTTAATAGTACAGATATACAGATATGGGTATATCTTATGGATATACAGTATCTTAACCAGGCAGATACTGTGTGATTAATATTTCATTCAGGTTTCATTCATTTAAAGAGTGTAAAATAATATTTTTTTCCACATTTTATCATCCAAACCTTTGTGGTTATATATTCTATAGGGAATTCTTGTTAAAAAAAAAAAAAGAAATGTTACTGCAGAAAATATACAATTTTAACAAAAAAATGAAATATTTTCCTTGTGTTTTGGAGGATGGTATTTTATGAATAATATGACTATGTATAAATCACTGACCTTTCTCCCAGCATGGGAAATAAGAAGGGGAATATTAGCAGTGGTATTGCTCATCTTATATGTGACAAATGGACAATACCATCGCTTTGAAACTAAAAATAAAGTTTTTTTAGATTTCTTTTCTTTTAGATTTTACATGGTCGTGTTTGGTATCAATGCAAAAGCCAGATTCTGACCTGCCCAATGATGCCTCACTTGACCTTGTGAGGTATAAAGATTAGTGATGCAGGGGTCCAAAGTCCCCCCCAGTGCTCTTTGTGCAGTGCGGCAGTTTATGTTTTTGATGTAACAATTCGGAACAACGGATTGTGCTATCACCTCCACACTTGGGGGGTTAGTGCAGCATTATTGTTCAGGTTATACTTGAAAAGTGAAAAATATTGCTGAGCTAGAAAGAAAAAAACTAAAGAAATTTTTTAAATTTTAAGTTTTACTGTTACATAAAACCTGGTCATGTTTGGTATCATTGGAAAAGGTCATGCTCTGGCCTTTCCAGTGATACCTCACATGACCATGTAGATGCTATGAATGTGGAGATACAGGGGTCCAAATGCCCATCAATGTAGGCATAATTATCCTTTCTCTGGGCCTGTTCTGGGGCATGGGCCTGGAGCTGCTGCTCCATCAGCCCCTATGTTAATCCGGCCCTGGCCATACCTGCCACATAAAACATTTGCCAAGAGCATTGACAAAGTCTCAGCACAGAATGACAAGGCATTCACTAACAACTGTTGTTAATGGAGCCAAAATGTGATGTGCATAAGAGACTAAAGAGGTTATTCAGAATGCATCAAAATTTCAGCGCACATCGGTCCACTTCAGCCATTCCATCTCGCCAACCCTGCAGTGAATGCATTATTGACCACAGGGCCAGCGAAGTGTGCGGAAGATGTAGTCACCGAAGACTGTCAAACAACCTGCCGAACACTGCCGAACCCTGTCGATCTGCACAAAAAACCTGGAAACTCTGCTATTCTTCTAATAGATGTTTAAACCAATATATATGCATGAAAATGTGTGTATATAATAAAAAAGGTCCTTTAAAAAATAATAAAAAGGTCTATAACAGAATAGTAAAAAAATGCCTTTTTAAAAAAATTGGGAATGAAAAATTTAGTCTAAAAAATACAAAAACGAGTTCTAAAAATAAATAAAAAGACCTTTTTCTGAAAATGAAAAGAATAAACGGTTTAATTAAAAGAAAATAGAAATGATAATATTGTGTTACATTGAATCCTATAGGATTCACCTGTTTAAACCTGTCAAGCTGAATCACCGAAAAAAATCAGGGCATTGCCGTGATACTCCAGTGAAGTCCAGCGTTCTGTGAATAGATTAACCCTTACTTCTCTATGGAACAATTTCGCTGCCGAAGATCGCCGATCTGCGGTGAACTGCATCATATTTCGCTGACAATTTGACAGTATTTGACAGCTTGGTAAATAGACGAACTGCCACGAAATTGCACCGTGAGGTTAAATTCACCGGTGAATTTGGTGGTAAGTTCACCATTTTGTGAATAACCCCTTCACGAAGTAAACTTTGCCTGTATATCCCATTGTACAGCACTTTGGAATTTGGTGGCGCTTTATAAATACTTGAAATTGTACATCTCTGTTGTGTGAGGTTGTGATTGTGTTGAGATTTTGAAATTTAACACTATCGGGCTTCATAGACTTAAAAGTCGCATAGGCATCAACAAGCACAGACTCGACTGCACTAACCATCTTGTGGCATTAGCTGCGATTTGAAACATACAAGGTTATTCAGAGAGAGGTGAAAAGCAGGAGAATGGCTGGAGAATGGAAAATTTTATGTCAAAATAGCCGATTTGGAAAGTGGGATGAAAGGGAGAATTTTTTTGGTTTGGCTATTTTGATTTAGAATTTTCCATTCTCCAGCCATTCTCCTGCTTTTCACCTCTCTGTGAATAACCCTGATAGAAACATGGGATAAAGCAGAGGAAACAAGAGTTAATCCCTATGAATTATCAGCAAAATATGGGTGATCTTCGACAGCAGTGAAATCCCCATAGAGAAATAATGGTTAATCTATTCAGAGAACACCGAACAGCAGCAAAATTGAATTGAAATGACTAATCAGACAAATCGCATAGGCTTCATTGTAAAAAATAATCCTGTTTTTATTGAATATCTATTAAACCATTTATTCTTTTAATTTGCAGCAAAAGGTCTTTTATTTATTTATTAATTTTTTTTAGGCATTTTTCGGGATTTTTTTCAGCAAAATGTTTTTCTGTTTTTTTTTAAATAGCGTTTTTTTCTGTAACAGGCATTTTTATTATTATTCATAGGACCTTATTTGTAATTTTAAGGCATTTTCGTACAGTAGTTTTTTTGCAAACAGTGTTTCAAATTTTAAAAGATTCAGTCGCTTTCTTTTTGTTATATTTTTTTACCCCATACGTCGGCTTGTACAGTTTTTGCGAGGGCTGGTCGGCGCTGTGGTCGGCGGGTTTTCTGCGGCGTTTCAAATCTATCAGATTTTTTACGGACCTTATCGGCAGGCTATCGGCAGATTTTCAGCAAATTTACGATGATTTTTCAGATCTGTTCGGCTTATTTTCCCTGCACTTCGGGGACCCTGCGGTGAACTGCAGGATCAGGGAGTTTGATTCCCTGATGTGCCGGTAACGAAAGAGCACTGAAATGTCGGTGGCATTTCGGTGCTCTCTGAATAACCCCTATAAAGCAATGAATTTGTTAATGGATATTTTGATGCTAAGTTTCCCTTAGCCTTGCTATGTAATTGATTTCTGTGACTTGGTTATCTCTCATTTTTTTTATGCGTAGCTTTGACGGACACCGAAAAAAGTGTTTTTTTTTCAGCTATTTTTAAAAAAAAAAAATATTTAGTTTTTCCAGTAAAACAAGTTGTGGTTAAAAAAAATATATTTTTTTAACTTCAGTTTGAACTGGTTGGACATGTATCACATACTAATAATATATAACTAATAATGATGTAGTAACCCCTTCAGTCGTTAACAATAGCTTCAATGGTTTGTCCAGTTTTTTCTGGATATATACAGTATATATATATCTTGGGTTTTGCACAGGATTGACTTTTAAAAAGGTGAATTAAAAAAAATAATAATCGAGTTAGCCAGAAAGATGTACAGTTTTGTTACCTCCGGAAGATTGCATAAATACATTAAATACATTATAGATACATCTTCTCTATTTTGTAAACTTTGTGATTAGTTTCAACCACTTTTTAATAGGGTTTTTGAAGACTTACAGGGTTATTCAAAGAGTTCCAAATTGCTGGCGAAAGGTAACCGAACGCTGAAATTCAGCATTCGGTTATCTGTCCTGGCCATTCGGCTATTCAAAGAGCAGGCTGTTTGCAAACTGTTGGCGAATTGCCTGCACATACGATGCCTGTTCGGGGGCAGTGAAATCCCCATAGCTTCATCTATGAAGAGAACAAAAACCAGCAGTGAAAAGTTGCCGAAATGCCCTGCCATTCGGTTGCTTCATTCGACAGGTTTATTCAGGCGAATCCCATAGGCTTCAATGTTAAAAATATTCCCGTTTTAATTCAGTATCTAATAAACCGTTTATTATAATATTCTGCAGTAAAAAGTCTCTTTATTTATAGCTTTTTTAGGATCTTTTAAGCATTTTTCGGGATTTTTTTGCAGAGAAAAGTTTTCAGATTTTTTTTATTTATTTTTAATCGTTTTTTCTTTTTTCTGTAACAGCCCTTTTTATTATCATTCATTGGATCTTATATGTAAATTTCAGACATTTTCGCTCAGTAGTTTGTTTGCAAACCGCGTTTCACTTTTCAAACATTCCAGCGTACTGGTTTTTTTTCACTCCATTCGTCTGCGGTGTCGGCCTTTTCCTGCGGCTGCTCTGCACTGTGAACGGCTCCTGCTCTGGTTTCTCTGGCGTGTTCGGCAGGGTTAATCCATATGTTTTTGCGGGTTTCAGTGTGCATTCGCCCTGGTTCTGCGGTGAGTTTTCGTCGGGTTTGCGGCGGCTTTTCCCTGCACTACGACGGCCCTGTGGTGCTTGCTGAATACACAGGGTCGCCGAAATGGGATCGCCAAATCGCACCGAATTGAAGAGAAAGAAAAGTCACCGAATGTGCGGTGGTGTTCCGATTCTCTTTGAATAACCCTGTTAATGGCTGCAGATTTCCAAACAACACTAGGACTAATCCATGTCTAGTCTCATGTGTACAGGAATGAGAGGAGATAAAACATTATGGTATTGACTATTGTCAGAATAAATGCATCTGAAATTCATTTTCTTCACTCTAAGGGTGGGGTCAGACCAGCGCACTTTTAACTTGCGTTCTGGCGCACTTAATCACGGCCGCACTAGCAGCAAATGACAGGCAATGACGGCCAATATACGAAGTACGGTCGCACGAAAGTCCGGCCGCGCAACGCAAGTGGAAAATGAACGCATTTTTTAGAGAACGCAGAACCGCTAGTACGGACGTACAGAGTGCGCTGCAGCGGCATAGCGGTGTGTGTGTGTGATTTGGAGACGTCAGACCCTGCTCGTGTCCGGCCAACATAACGTCCAGACGCAAAAAGAAATCACGCACAAAAATGCGCATCGTATGACCGTTTTCGCGTATTCCATGAAAAAATACGTCAATGCGTTCGGACGCACTTCTTTACGTTCGCGTGTAAAAATGCTTTCGTTTGACCCTAGCCTTAGAAATGGGGATCACAGATTTGCAAAATAGTATAGAGTTGTTGATTGATCCATACCCCTTTCGAAGGACAGTATCAACATTGATATCTAATGGTATGGCTTGTTTACAGTTTCCTTTATTGTAAATATATAATTATGAAAATGATATAAATGTTCCAAATATAATATTGTGCCTAGTCAAACTCCACAAATATTTATACACATGTATGCCTGCATTGGCCATTGGGCAAACCGAGAGCTCGAAGGATCTTTACAACTTCAAACAAACGATCAAAAGAGCTTATTTGTTAGCTTTGCACCCTCCTCATTGTGTGTTCTGGTAAATTTTTGTATGAAAAAGTGCCTAAGTTATTGGGGGGGGGGGGTGAATGGCAGCTTGATGCGACACCATGGCCACTTTGATACAACCGTCCACCTTTGGCACTGCTCAGATTGGACAACGGGGCCCTGTCTGAATTGAACCTGCACATTAAATCCCTAATGAATAACCATTTAATTTGTGGACAGATCTTCATATAGGCATACGTTAAGGTAGCTAAAATTCTTCAAGCACTGTCAATATTTTTATTTCATAATTGAATGAATAGTCAAATATATATATATATAGTTTGACCATACCTTTTGACTCTCATTCTACGACATTCTACGACAGGGTTAGACGACATCTAACCCTCCACCCGTGTGCCCCTTGATGTTTTAATGATCAATTCTAGGATACTGACTAATATAGCTTCCAGACCGGAAGAAGAGAGGAGACTCTCAAAAGCTTGTCCTTTAAATATAACATTGGTGCAATAAGAAAGATATCACCACGTACTGCTATACACGTGATTTTGGCATCTGGACTAACACGGCCTATCAAATATACAGTATATAGATATATAAAGTAAAACAGAAGGTAAGCACTTGTTTTCTCTGTAATTAAAGAAAAGCTGCACCGGGTATGCTAGTTTGCAGCATCACCAATTTGTATTGCTATAAATCAGGGTGAATTTATTTAGAACAAGACATTTATTATAAGAGACTAGTCTGTTGTGGCATGTATGAAGAAGTAGGACGTTGGTGGTTTCATAGTAGTATCTTTGCATTTGTTTATTTGATATTGATTACAGTTATATTTTTATACTTATTGATCCTCTTTCTGTGTACCACTTTTTTTTCTGTTGTGTAAATGAGGGTTATGCCTTTAGTTGAGTGTTATTCTGACCCGTTTTATATTCCCTGTTATGAGTTTTATTACCTTGTCAAATTACACCAAAGATGGATGCAAAATAATGAAGTGCCAAACCACTTTTATTCCAAATAATCATCAAGAATATATGTAAAAATCATGATGCGCTTTGACAAGTTGTACATTGTAAAGGGACACTCCAGCTAAATCTTCTAACAGGTATAGGTCAGGAAAGTGTTCAAAATAGGAGAAAGGCAAATATTTCACACTCTTCGCTCAACAATAGAAGCCTCCTCTCACATCCACAATCTATCCCTACCTAGGTCCCTCTTCCAAGGTTGGTGCTAACTTAACCAGAGCTGTTGTAAACTTAACAACTCCAAAGAATATAATGGCTCTTGTAGGTTTACAACAGCTCTGGTTAAGTTAACACCAACCTTGGAATAGGGCCCTAGTGTGAAAGTATTGCTGTATGTATAGAACTAACAATCATATCAATTGAGAAAATGTAATTGTTCTGTGCAGTTACATGTGAGTTGCACGATGCTGGTACTTGATTATGTTGTTGCCTGCATACCCACGACCATCCCTATTGAGGTAGATGGAGGAAGCAATGGATATCCAACAATGATATGCTGAGATATTTGCAGCCCACTTTGCATTCATCTGTATGGGAGAAAGGGGATTGTCACAAAACATCTATCAAGGATCTCAAACTCTGCCCCCCAGTTGTTTCTGAGCTACAATTCCCATGTTTCTCTGGCCACCCATTGCATTAAAAGACTTCTGGGATTTGTTGGCAATCAACATCTGCGGGGGGGCAGAGTTTGAGATCCCTAATCTAGACTGAGGGTTTAGCAACTTTGGCCTCCAAGATGTTTTGAAATTACATTTCCCATAGAACGTGTTGACTAGCTGACAAGGCATCACGGGATATGTAGTCCAAAAGGTCTGGGGAGGGGAGTAGACCTACATAAGATACTGAAAAGTACAATGTCCCTGCCTTTTTAAAAGATTCCAATTTTTTGATCATTTATTTTTATAGTACATACACTATATTGCCAAAAGTATTCGCTCGCCCATCCAAATAATCAGATTCAGGTGTTCCAATCACTTCCATGGCCACAGTTATATAAAATCAAGCACCTAGGCATGCAGACTGTTTTTACAAACATTTGTGAAAGAATGGGTCGCTCTTAGTAGCTCAGTGAATTCCAGCTTGGAACTGTGATAGGATCCCACCTGTGCAACAAATCTAGTCGTGAAATTTCCTCGCTCCTAAATATTCCATAGTCAATTGTCAGCTGTATTATAAGAATGTGGAAGTATTTGGGAACGACAGCAACTCAGCCAAGAAGTGGTAGGCCACGTAAACTGACGGAGAGGGGTCAGCGGATGCTGAGGCGCATAGTGCGAAGAGGTCGCCAACTTTCTGCCGAGTCAATCGCAACAGACCTCCAAACTTCATGTGGCCTTCAGATTAGCTCAAGAATAGTGTGCAGAGAGTTTTGCGGAATGGGTTTCCGTGGCCGAGCAGCTGCATCTAAGCCATACATCACCAAGTGCAATGCAAAGCGTTGGATGCAGTGGTGTAAAGCACGCCACCACTAGACTGTAGAGCAGTGGAGACGCGTTCTCTGAAGTGAAGAATCACGCTTCTCCATCTGGCAATCTGTGCACAAAGCAAGGTCCATAAAGACATGGATGACAGAGTCTGGTGTGGATGAACTTGACTGGCCTACACAGAGTCCGACCTCAACCCGATAGAACATCTTTGGGATGAATTAGAGCGGAGACTGAGAGCCAGGCCTTGTCGTCCAACATCAGTGTGTGACCTCACAAATGTGCTTCTGGAAGAATGGTCAAAAATTCCCATAAACACACTCCTAAACCTTGTGGACAGCCTTCCCAGAAGAGTTGAAGCTGCTATAGCTGCAAAGGGTGGACCGACGTCATATTGAACCCTATAGATTAGGAATGGGATGTCACTTAATTTCATATGCGAGTCAAGGCAGGTGAGCGAATACTTTTGGCAATATAGTGTATGTACATGAAAAAATATGTGGAGTGGAATACCTAACCTGGAGTATCCCTTTTACAAAGTTACCAGCTTGAAGGGGTATTTCACGTGTAGATACATCCAAGATAGTAATTATGTGCTTATATGAATTTAAAATCTGATACAAAAATAAACTGGATCTATTCTACTTCTATCCTTATTTAAATATGACAAACCTACTTAGTCAAGAAAACATCTTAAAGCATTCGACACATTTTAATTCCCCATGTTTTAAGGATTCATCACAATGTTACTTTCCAACAACATGTCTCTGTTTTAATAACGCATTACATTATTTATCAAACAATGAAACAATATTTGCAAAGTATATATTTTTTAATATTTTTATATATATGTACATATATTTGTATATTACTGGTATACTGAGTTGAATTAGCTAAGTGTCTACAAAGCAAATGCACAAATGATAAATCATTTCAAAACAGAAAAATATTTTATAAGGGAAAATTCTTTTCTCGTGATAAAGCTAGAACAGTGGGTGTTTGACCCTTCTGGCTCAGTTTTACCCATATAAATATAATATTTTATCTTAAATTATTATACATAATATCATTATTAAGCCTCTATATGTGGATGTATACTGTATATATATACATTTTCTGTAAGTAGAGGAACAGAAGGATCACATAAATAATTGCAACAACTGAACAGTTTAAGAGTATTTATTTATTTTCTAAACCTGATTGTGTTTTAATTGGAATAGTGTATTATTCTGTCTATGAATCAATTGGGTAGCAAACCTCCTCCACACTATTACCCTCTTGACCTTCTTTCTGTCTGTCCAGTTGATTGTATTCGAACGTCACTTGGTTTATAAATTTGCCACTTGAAACCATTCGTATGACACTGTTGTCACAGCCAATCTTCATTTGGGCTAAAAATAGAAAAACAAAGTATTTTGTGTATTATACCTATGCAATATTTCCAGGATGGGGAATAACATGTTTCTTCAGAACTTTGAGAAATTATGTCTACGAATAATTCAAGTCAGGTCGTGAAACAAATGATAAGCGCCACACAACACGTCGTAACCACCCCAACTCCAATGCTACACCAGCAATTAGTGGTTTCCCCACACCATAGAATAAAAACAAAATGAAACGTATCTGGTGGGCGCAATTCGATATGCTCTGGAGTCCGGATGTCTCATACAGGTCCGTAACACATCGTATAGTACAGTTGTGTTCAAAATTATTCAACCCCCAATGCTGTAAAGGGTTTTAGGGAATTTAGTGTACATTTGTAATTGTATACAGAATGAAATCCTATAAGGACTTTTTAACCCTTTCGCTGCTGAGGCTTTTCACACCTCTGTGCTGAGGTCATTTTTACCGGTTTTGCTCATCATGTTTAAACGTGTTTTTAAGGCTTATTTTAGTATATGACCCAGACATATTATATATCGTTCTTTCCGTCAGACTCGGTAGATTCATAATATGTCATTATTATATGTATACGTTATGTCATGTCTGTATATTATAACAAAAAATGCAATAAAATATGTATTTTCAATAATTTACAATGTGTAAAGTGTTTTTTTTCACATTTTAACATGCGAGCAATTGCGGTTATATTTTGTATGGGGTGCGCTTGTTAAAAAAATTAGAGATGGGGTCTCGTTACATTTTTTTTTGGGGAAAATTACACTATTTTTAACAAACGCACCGCATACAAAAATCGTTAGTGCAGCATCATTGTTCACATTATAATTGAAATGGGAACAATATTGCTGCATTAACAAACCAAAAAAAGAAAAAAAAAGTGTTTTTTTTTTTTTTATAATTTTTATTTTTTCTTATTTTTCATTTTTTTTTTGACAAACTTTTTCACTTTCATGTTTGGTATCGTTGGAACGGCCATGCTCTGGCCGATCCAACCATACCAAACATTAAACCCTAACTGCCACGGATCGGGAGATAGGGAGTTCCAATGAACGCCCTATCTCCACAGTTGGTGGCAGTTAGGGGTTAAGTCCAGGACTGGCGTCATCGTGCTACGCACGATGACGCCAGTCCTCAGGGGGAGTTCCCGGAGGCTTGGCCGACATCCAAGATGTCGGCCAGCTCCGGGAAAGGATCGCGAACCGGCGCTTTTCAGCGCCGATTCGCGATCCAGCTCCCCAGGGGTTAATGCCAGGCACCATTTGGAAGGGCAGGCTGTGCCCTTCCAAATGATGCCTGGGTTAACCCCCGCAGAGCCGCCGATCGGGAGGGAGAGAGGTCCGAAGGACCTCCCCCCCTCCCTTTCAGGCGCCTCCTCCGCACATGCGGGGGGGGCGCCTGAATTAGGTGTCATCGCGCTGCCGCGGTGACACCTAATTCCGGCGGCTGCGGTCCCGGATGCCGGGCTGACATCGAGGATGTCAGCCCACACCGGGGGGGGGCCAGCGATCGGCCGGAACCCGGCCGAACGCTGACCCCAATGGGAGGACGCGCTCAGCGCGTCCTCCGCATACCAGCGGTAATGCTGAGGACGCGCTGAGCGCGTCCTCAGCATTGAAGTGGTTAAAGAACCATATGCAACTAAAATGACATCAATTGGTTTTGTAATACAGTAGTAAATGTTTCTTTTGTGAATTCTTCATTGACACAATTATTCAACCCCTTAAAGACTACCACTCTGAAGAACAGAGGTTCATTCAAGTGTTTTCAATCAGGTATTGAAAACACCTGTGGATGTCACGGAGCAGCAATAAAGCATAATAAGCACCAATTAGGCAGCTTTAAAATGACTGATACTCAGCTCCTTCTAGACATTTACTGGTGTGGTTACAAACATGGTGAAGTCAAGAGAATGGTCCAGGAAGACAAGAGAAGAGGTGATTACTCTTCACAGGAAGGGCAATGGCTATAAGAAGATTGCAAAGATGTTAAACATACCAAGAGAGACCATAGGAAGCATCATTCGCAAATTCAAGGCAAAGGGCACTGTTGAAACGCTACCTGGTCGTGGCAGAAAGAAGATGCTGACTTCGAATGCGGTGCGCTACCTGAAGCGTAGAGTGGAGAAAAGTCCCCGTGTGACTGCTGAGGAACTGAGAAAAGATTTGTCAGATGTGGGTACTGAAGTTTCAGCTCAGACAATACGGTGCACACTGCGTAATGAAGACCTCCATGCCAGAACTCCCAGGCGCACCCCCTTGCTGTCTCCAAAGAATAAGAAGAGTCGACTGCAGTATGCCAAAAGTCATGTGGACAAACCACAGAAGTTTTGGGATAGTGTTATGTGGACTGATGAAACAAAATTAGAACTGTTTGGGCCCATGGGTCAACGCTATGTTTGGAGGAGGAAGAACAAGGCCTATGAAGAAAAGAACACCTTGCCTACTGTGAAGCATGGTGGGGGTCAATCATGCTTTGGGGCTGTTTTGCTTCTGCAGGTACAGGGAAGCTTCAGCGTGTGCAAGGTACCATGAATTCTCTTCAGTACCAGGAGATATTGGATGACAATGTGATGCAGTCTGTCACAAACCTGAGGCTTGGGAGACGTTGGACCTTTCAACAGGACAATGATCCTAAGCATACCTCCAAGTCCACTAGAGCATGGTTGCAGATTAAAGGCTGGAACATTTTGGAGTGGCAATCGCAGTCACCTGACTTAAATCCGATTGAGAACCTCTGGTGGGACTTAAAGAAAGCAGTTGCAGTGCGCAAGCCTAAGAATGTGACTGAACTGGAGGCTTTTGCCCATGACGAATGGGCGAAGATACCCGTAGATCGCTGCAAGACACTTGTGTCAAGCTATGCTTCACGTTTAAAAGCTGTTATAACTGTAAAAGGATGTTGTACTAAGTACTAAGTTTGAATGTCACTTGGGGGTTGTATAAAACTGATAATGATGTGAGCACAGAAAAGACATTTGTGGTTATTTCATTATAAATGTTATGTTATATTTGTCTGACCTACACGTGCCTCTTTGATTTAATTGTAAGCAAGATGACTGAATGATCAAAATCAATGTCAAACTGGCCAAAACACTCAATTTCAGTGGGGGTTGAATAATTTTGAACACAACTGTAGTTTATAAAAAGAAGCAAAAAATAAAAGATCATAGTACAACACTGCGATACATTGTAGGTGAGCGATATACTATATAATTATTCCACTCACAAATGTAGAGCCATAACACCGGCTCTGAGTGGAACTTCGCCTTTGGGTAATTTTCTTCCTCCTTGTTAACAGGTGACCCCCACCTTGAGTATGGGTATGGGATTTTCTTCAAAATACCGTTTTTAGGTGAAAAACATGGAGGGAAAGATAGAGAAATAGGTGCTTTCCTAGTGTGAATCTTTCGAGTAAATTGGTGCAAATCTTTTCTGCTGATTGGAAACTTACGTGAGTTGGAGCTTCCAAAGCTCAGGTAGAAGTGCCCATGGATTTTTTGTGGGAGAAAAATCCAAAAGAAAAGGAGACCAGCTGAGGAAGCTGCTTTATAGCAACGAAACGCGTTCTGGGGCCATACTATATGGTTTGTTTTAATTTTTTATTATATTAAATTGTTTTAAGACCACATTTCGGTTCCAGAGTGGTTTTTCTTTTGGATTTTTCTCCCACAAAAAAATCCATGGGCACTTCTACCTGAGCTTTGGAAGCTCCAACTCACGTAAGTTTCCAATCAGCAGAAAAGAATTGCACCAATTTACCCGAAAGATTCACACTAGGAAAGCACCTATTTCTCTATCTTTCCCTCCATGTTTTTCACCTAAAAATGATATTTTTAAGAAAATCCCATACCCATACTCAAGGTGGGGGTCACCTGTTAACAAGGAGGAAGAAAATTACCCAAAGGTGAAGTTCCACTCAGAGTCTGTGTTAGGGCTCTACATTTGTGAGTGGAATAATTATATAGTATATCGCTCACCTACAATGTATCGCAGTGTTGTACTATGATCTTTTATTTTTTGCTTCTTTTTATAAACTACCATATGATGTGTTACGGACCTGTATGAGACATCCGGACTCCAGAGCATATCGAATTGCGCTCACCAGATACGTTTCATTTTGTTTTAATTCAAGTCAGGTACTTACAGTTGTACTCTGCATGCAAAATCCACTATAACTGTCCTAATCCAAGAACACCAATGTACAATACACAGTATACTGCCTATGAACTGCCGCAGCTTACAGATAAGTTTACCGCTGGAAGATAATTGAAATATATGAGGACTTTAGTCAAGTATTTGTGGTATATATTAAAGTTATATACGTGTTACGGTAACATTGCTTTTGCTCCACTATGCATGAAATGCATTGCCAATGTGGGCGCAAGGTGCCCTGAAATTGATGTGATGATGGCATTGGTGATGAGTGCATTTTGTGACATAGGCACGCTTTTTGCATGCTGACGTCACTAGTGATCGATCTGGTGACTAGTAGGGATGAGCGGTTCGGGTTCGGACGGTTCGGGGTTCGACCCGAACTTAGCCTGTTCGAGCAGATCGCGAACACCGAACATTTCTGGGTGTTCGCTGCATGTTCAACCACAATGGACCACAATGCATTTTCCCACTGGCCTGAAGCTCGTAATTGGCTACAGCCTTGCACCTGACCACAGGTCTGGTGCAAGACTGGTTCAACACTATGCCAATCACCGCTCAGAGTCCTGATTGGGCAAATTTTCCCCAATCATGGGCTCACAGAGCTAAATCCCGCAGCACACTATATAACGTTTCCACGCAGTACTTCTGCACGCATTTCAGAGGAGATTTCAGAGGAGATAGTTGTGTTTTGTTACTGCCGGTCTGCCACGCTACTGGGGGGGGTCTGGGGGGGGTCTCATTTCTACCAAATATCAGGGAATTTAGGTTATGTGTGTCTTGTCACTGTGCCAGCAATTTCTTTTGGGGTTTACAACTTTGTTGAAAACATTTGTGAATTGAGGTGATCTTCTGTGTCTTGTCACACAGCCAGCAAGTCTTTTTGGGGCTCACTAATTTCTTTAAAACATTTGTGAATTGAGGTGATCTGTGTCTTGTCACACATCCAGTACCACGCAGTATTTTGGGGCTCACTAATTTATTTTAAACATTTGTGAATTGAGGTGATCTTCTGTGTCTTGTCACACAGCCAGCAAGTTTTTTTGGGGCTCACTAATTTCTTTAAAACATTTGTGAATTGAGGTGATCTGTGTCTCGTCACACATCCAGTACCACGCTGTATTTTGGGGCTCACTAATTTCTACAAAACATTTGTGAATTGAGGTGATCTGTGTCTCGTCACACATCCAGTACCATGCTGTACTTTGGGGCTCACTAATTTCTACAAAACATTTGTGAATTGAGGTGATCTGTGTCTCGTCACTGGCTGCCAGCTATCAGTGTGTTTCACTGAGTTATACCAGAGTTCTTTAAATCTTTATACCAGAGTTGAATCAGAGTTCTGTATATATTAATCTATATATCACTCACCATGTCTGAAAGAACAAAAAGGACAGGCAGACGCTCCCAGCCACAGATAAGAGGGCAAGCAGCCCCTGTGTCGGGAGGCTGTGCCTCTGGACATGGTGCATCCTTTGCAGGGGCATGCTTGTCCTTTCTAACTGGTGCAGCGTCTTAAGCAGCACCAACATACAGAGGACTTGGTGGATTGGCTAACCAGGCCATCCTCATCCTCCGAGTCCTCTGCCAGCCAGGCTTCTAGTGCTTTACAGTCCACCTCAGCTGCCAAAGCATCTAATGCAGCCTCCATGCCCACAGTTACTCCTGCCGTAGCCTCGCTATCACACACGGAGGAGTCAGCTGAATTGTTTGACTACAATGAGAGTGAAATGCTGCTTGAGGATGCGCAGCAAGTACAGTGCTCTGATTCAATCTCTGAGGTTGAGCAAGGGAGTATAATCAACCTAGAGGAAGGGGGTGCCAGTGATGACACACAAAAAACTGGCACTCATGTTGCCCCAGCAGCTGCAGCATACTGCCAAGTTGGCTCCAGTGACGAGGAGATAGGGGGTGAAGATAACAATGATGATGAGGTCACTGACTCCACCTGGGTGCCAGATCAAACAGAGGAATCAAGTGAGGAGGAGGGGGAGGAGGAGGCACAGCAAACACGAGGCACAACATCCTCTGTGACCAACCATAGCACTAGCCAGTCCAAGGCATCACATGTCAGAGCTGCTCCGGTGCAGAGCGCTGTTGTCTCAAAGAACACATGCAGGAAGTCTGTTGTCTGGGAGTTCTTTAAGAAATGTGCAGTAGAGTGCAGCGTTGCTATTTGTAATCTATGTCAGATGAGGCTTAAGCGTGGGAAAGATACCAGACACTTGGGTACCACGTGCTTGAGGCGACATATGAACAAGTGCCACACATCCCGTTGGCGCAAAACTTTGCGTAGGTCCTCCTCCTCCTCATCTGTCTCTACCCCCACTGTATGTCCTGCCATGTCATTGCCTACAACCTCCACCGACAGGGATGATGCTACAGTAATGGATGTACCAGGTCCTTCCTCACAATGTGACATCATCCCAGTAGCAGAAGATTTACGTAGTCAGATTACGTTGCCGCAGCTGCTGCAGCGAAAGAAAAAATATAGTCCCAACCATCCCCAAGCACAGCGTCTAAATGCCAGTTTAGCAAAATTACTCGCATTGCAGCTGCTGCCTTTCCAGCTGGTGGACTCTGCTCCCTTCCGTGAATTTGCTGAATGCGCTGTACCACAGTGGCAGGTTCCAAAACGCCATTACTTTTCACGCAAGGCCATTCCAGCACTATACCAGCACTTGGAAGACAATGTTATCCAGTCATTGGGAAAGGCAGTCAGCAGCAAGGTGCATGTGACTTTAGACACGTGGTCCTGCAAGCATGGACAGGGTCGTTACATTTCCTTCACGGCACACTGGGTAACTCTGATTGCAGCTGGGAGTGATCCAAGATGGGGCTCTGTGCTGGAGCTTGTTCATCCACCACGCCTCCAGAAAGCTGCTTGTATGAGGTCTGTCTGCTCCACCACCACCACCTCTTCCTCCTTCTCTGTCTCTGGCGAAATGGCAGTTAAACCAACGCCTGACAGGGTCTACGCAATGGCTCAAGCAAAAAGATGCCATACTGTGCTTGAGCTTGTTTGTTTAGGGGACAAGAGCCACACTGGGTCAGAAATTTTGTCAGCTCTGCAGGGGCAGGTGCAGAGATGGTTAACACCACGCCAGCTTGAGCTGGGAATGATCGTCTGCGATAATGGCAGCAACCTTCTCTCCGCCCTACGCAAGGGTAAATTGACGCATGTCCCATGCCTAGCACACGTCCTAAATCTGGTGGTACAGCGTTTCCTAACCAAGTACCCAGGGCTGCCAGAGCTTCTCATCCAGGCCAGAAAAGTCTGCAGCCACTTCAGACGGTCATTCCCAGCAAGCGTTCGCCTGGCAGAAATTCAAAGAGAATTCCACCTTCCCACAAACCGTCTGATTTGTGACATGCCCACCAGGTGGAACTCGACATTAGCAATGCTGCAGCATCTGCACAAGCAGCAGAGGGCCATCAACGAGTACCTGTGTGAGTATGGCACAAGGACAGGTTCAGGTCAACTTGGTTTCCCCCCCCCCCGCAGTGGCTGATGATCAAGGATGCATGGACTGTACTGTCACCATTTGAGGAGGCAATGAGGATGTTGAGCAGGGACAGTGCATGCATCAGTGACACAATTCCTTTAGTGTTCCTGCTGGAGCACACTCTGTGGGGAATTATAGATGTGGCTTCAGAGGCAGAGCAGCGGGAGGAAGAGGAGGCCTTCCCTAGCTCTCAAGGCCCCAGTCTTTCCGCAGACAGCATTCCAGCGGGTCCTACTCAGATCAGACAGGAGGAGGAAGAGGAGGAGGAGGAATATTTAAGTAGTGGGGGCATTGAAGGTGGGGATTCCTCAAGGGAGGGTTTTGTGTGCCCAGAAACAGAAGGGCTAGTGCGTTGCTGGGAGGAGGAAGTGCACGATACGGTCATCCTCATTGACCAGGAAGACTTGGAAGCTAATGCCACCTCCAACCTACGCTGCATGGGCTTCCTTATCCTGCAAAGCCTGCTAAAGGTTCCAGGATTCGTGTTATCAAGGAGAGGGATCATTACTGGTTGGCAACCCTTCTTGATCCACGATACAAGGGGAAAGTTGCAGAGCTCATCCTGCCCGCACAGAGGGAGCACAGGATGAAAAAACTTGAGGACGCTCTAAAGCGACACTTGTGTAACACCTTTCCAGGCACTGGTAGATTACCAAGTGCTGACACACATGCTTCTGAGGCTGCGGGTGATCAGAGGAATAGTGGTGAAGGCCAGGGCCGCTTGACTGATGCTTTTTTAAATTTTTTTAGTCTTCACCATATGGTGCAGGACTACCTAGGGGCAAGGGCAGACCTGGATACCTTTCCAGCAGATGATCCACTGGCTTACTGGGTGTTGAGATTGGATCACTGGCCAGAACTTAGCCAATATGCTATGCAGCTACTAGGTTGCCCTTCATCTAGCGTGCTTTCTGAAAGGACGTTCAGTGCCGCTGGAGGTTTTGTCACAGACAAAAGAGTGCGTCTGTCCACCGACTCTGTAGACCGGCTGACATTTATAAAAATGAATCAGTCCTGGATCAGCAGCTATCAATCCACTGATGCTGAAGTAATGGAATAGATCGGGGATGTCCTCTTCTGCATTCACAAAACCTCCAGCACTGAACTCCTCCACAATACCACAAAAGGGTTATGGTGTGAAGGCACTTGCTGCCATGAAAGGCGCAATATTTGGCTGCACTGACGCCTGTGCCAGATTTATATCATTTTAATTTTTTGAACCGCCGGGTCCAACCCTGCACTCTTCCACAATACCACAGAGGGGTTACTGTATGATGATACTTGCTGGCCTGGCATTAAAGGCACAATATCTGGGTGCACTGATGCCCATTACCAGATCAAAAACTTTTCAATATAGGACCACATGGTCCACCCCTGCACTCTTCCACAATACCACAGAGGGGTTACTGTATGATGATACTTGCTGGCCTGGCAGTCTTGCACCAAAGGCAGAATATCTGGGTGCACTGATGCCCATTCCCAGATTCATATCTTTTTAATATAGGACCGCATGGTCCACCCCTGCATTCTTCCACAATACCACAGAGGGGTTACTTTATGATAGTACTTGCAGGCCTGGCACTAAAGGCACAATATCTGGGTGCACTGCCACTGACGCCTTTATCAGATTCATATCCTCAGAGGGGTTACGATGTGACGGCACTGTTGCCGACGCTAAAAGCCCAATTCTAAAGCACCTATTGTTACTTTCATCCAAAGCCTGCATAAGTTTCACAATAATTTAGCCAAAAAGATCACTAAACTTTTTCTGCGCGTCCTAAAATGTCTTTTCATACAGGCTGCCGCCCCAAGCAGTTGTTTATGGATAGATTAAAGGAAAAGCATTTACCGTCATATGAAACGTCATTTTTTGTTTTTAAGTGTTTCTATACATCCTAGAAATCCGCAACTTCACGGGCAGGTTATGGGGACCTCCTAGGCACGATATTTGAAGGAATTTTGGGTTTTTATTTTGAACCCTTATGTCATGGAAAACTCACCGTCCCTATAAAAACTTTTTTTTAACTTTTTGACCTTGTTTCCTGTCCCCCAGGGCACTACCCGGACCCCCATACACCTTTTATGGCAAATATGTAGCATATATGCCCTCTTGGAGGGCACTCTAAAAAACCGAATTTTCTGCCCCATTGACTTACATTGGGTTCGAGTTCGGGTTTGGGTTTGGACCTGAATATATACGAAGTTCGTGTTCGAGCTCGAACCGAACTCGGGGGGTGTTCGGCTCATCCCTAGTGACTAGCAGACGGGAGATTCAAAATTCTGGCTGATATTGATGCTGGGTAGGGTATAGGAGACCCCTCCATTTCACCCAGCATTATCTCCAGAGCAGGTTCAGGAAGGATGGGGGGTGGACAGAGGGGGCACTCCTCACATCCTGACCACTTTCGAACAATAAAGTGGTCTGGATGAGTAGAGTGTCCCTTTAAGGCATTTTACTAGAGTACACACTGCAATATTTCTGCTGTATCGGGGCCCATTTTCATCTTGTTGAAAATTGCATTTGGGTCTGCCGTACTTTGCAATTTCCTCTACCAGGTGTTTAAGCTCCAGAGTGCAGAGTAAAGTGTGATGCGACTTAGCCTCCTATGTAACATTAACACCTAGCATGAAAATATGCAAAGCTTGACCAAGCCAAACTCAATTTTCATCCAGATTAAAATAGGCATCTATATTTATAATGACAAGGAGATCACAACTTCTGTGTGAAGGCTCAGGTTTGAGAAAATATGGGGGATTTCAATCCAAGATCATTTGTGGCTTTCGAACAGATGCACTATCATTTAAATCTAGGGCTATGTGTCTTACCAGATCCACGGAATGAGTGACATAGATCTGCCAGTGGAAACATCTTGGAAGGATCAAGGCCAGTACCTCCTAAGAGTTCTACAAAATCACCAGTTCCTCCACATCCTCTTGGTGGAGGCTTCTGCAAAAAAGAACATTAAATACAGATACAGTTTATTACTTTTCTCCTCTTAAAGAGTACATTACTATTTAAAAGAAACCCAACAGCAGTCATTATAGACAAACATGAAATAAAGCTTTTACCTGGTATTATTTACCAAAAGATTATTTTCAAAGTAGCAACTAACGTTATTAAAAAAGCAACATGGGAGAATTCTGTGTGACCCCTCACCAGTTTGGATTCAACAAATTAACTGCTTACTATCAAGCACTTTGGGATCAAAGCCCATTGTGTACCTGTGACGTCTCGACCCTGCCCCCTGGTGGTGGGAGCAGGGATTTGACAGTTTTTCTTGTTATCATGCTCAGGCTCTGCAGACCACCCCTATTGGGCTGATGGTCTGTGGTCACATGACCTGCTCAGCCCTATATATAGGGCCAGTAGTACTCTTGATCTTTGGATCAGGATAGACCAAATTCTATTGAGAACCTGCTCCTTTGATGATTCTGGTCAGTATTTCTGTGTATGACTCCTTGGCTTTGGTTCCCGTTTATGATCTAGTCTGTTCCCTAAAGTAGCATTTCTGATATCTCGTGTATGACCTGGCTTGGCTTCTTGGACCTCTCTTCTCTATGTACCTTGTCTGTTTAAAGCTTTTACCTGGTATTATTTACCAAAAGATTATTTTCAAAGTAGCAACTAACGTTATTAAAAAAGCAACATGGGAGAATTCTGTGTGACCCCTCACCAGTTTGGATTCAACAAATTAACTGCTTACTATCAAGCACTTTGGGATCAAAGCCCATTGTGTACCTGTGACGTCTCGACCCTGCCCCCTGGTGGTGGGAGCAGGGATTTGACAGTTTTTCTTGTTATCATGCTCAGGCTCTGCAGACCACCCCTATTGGGCTGATGGTCTGTGGTCACATGACCTGCTCAGCCCTATATATAGGGCCAGTAGTACTCTTGATCTTTGGATCAGGATAGACCGAATTCTATTGAGAACCTGCTCCTTTGATGATTCTGGTCAGTATTTCTGTGTATGACTCCTTGGCTTTGGTTCCCGTTTATGATCTAGTCTGTTCCCTAAAGTAGCATTTCTGATTCTGCATTTCTGATATCTCGTGTATGACCTGGCTTGGCTTCTTGGACCTCTCTTCTCTATGTACCTTGTCTGTTTAAGGAATTATCTGCCTGTTTATAGTTAAGTTTGTTTTGTCTCAGCAGGCATTTGGTGTTGAGTGGTACTCAGGGTTTTGTTCTGATCTCCCTGGCTGGGAGTGCTAGGATCAGCAGTCTTTCTTGTTGTGTTTTTCAAGTACAGAGTTCTGCCCTGCAAGCTGCTGAATACATTGTCTACCCTTGCCCTGAATCTGTATTTAGATGAGAAATCATACCCAGTGCAGGGCTTCCTCTTGTGTTCTGCACTATCTCCCTTGTTTCTACTTCTGCAAGTGTGTGCTGGAATCTGCTATCAGCAACAAACCAAAAACCTGCCGTAAAGGCTTCAAACTTCACAGCCTAAAGGCCCCCATCACCCTTTATAGGGGGCCTACCATTACAGTACCATAGCATTTCTGAAAAGATTGCTTACTAAGAGACAACTAAAGCAGTTGTCTCTATTGTTATTTAGTCCATTTTTTTCCCAACCCTGTCCTCAGGACCCACAAATAGGCCAAGTTTGCCAGATATCTGAAGCACAGCACAAGTGATATGATTTGCTGCTCAGTGATTGCAGGATTCAGTCTGCATGTCCCCAAGGTGATCCTCAAAACCTGGCCTGTTAGTGCTCCTTGAAGACAGGATTGAGAAACACTGATTTAGTCTACTCTACATGACATTCAGATGTCAAGAGGTGTCTCACAAGTTAGTGTGGTCTTAGGCAAAACTCAAATATGAAGCTCTTTTTATAACACTAGAGAGGTTATACACTAAACTAAAATACTATAAAGTTTCTCCTCATCTTTGGGTTTTAGTTTTGTGAAATTCTGGCATTTGTCGGCACTGTAATACAGGTGATTTTCCAACACTGGCATACACTGGTGCTTAATGAAGAACCCCTTAAAAGTGCTGAAACTAGCCCCATAGATTTTGGTTAAGTAAGGCTCACTGTCAGACATACAGCCGCAATGTGTCCGTAGAAGTGACTAGCTGGGATATGGCTGGCCGACCCAGTATTCGGATCTCCCGCGCCATTTGCCGCATGCACAGTTGAGCATGAGACCCACAGTACATACAGAGCCCTTGGCGCATGTGGGGCCGGGCTCTGTATGTGGAGGCTAACGTACATGTGCAGTTGGGCCGGGAAGCCACTCCTAAACATCTGATGTCATCAGTGTCTGCCCAAAGCGCCAGATTATAAATTCTGAAACCTCCATGTGTCGGTGCTCAATTATTGTTAGCCCCTGTACTAGGTTCCCAGGGTATCTAATGATTATTTGTACATGACCTGGACTTGCCTATCTGACCTACCCTTTCTGTTTACCCCTTGATACTGTGAACTGCTCTACCAACTATTGTCTCCTGTGTATGAATGACCCGGATTGACCACAACTACACTCTGCTGCATAACCTCTTGGTACTTCGAATTATTCTCTGGTGCTACTCCTGTGTATGACCTGGACCAGATTCTGAGCACCTCTTTGTTGTCCGTCTTCATTCCCTTGATCCACAGATATTCTCTCCCTGCATATGAACCTCAGCCACTTCTACGATACAGAAAATGCTTCACTGCACATGAGTCTCTTCTGCCTGCCGAGACCTCAGATAAACCTCTAATCTCACGAACCAAAGCCACCCGCCTCGACCTCATAACTGAACAACACCGCTTTTGTCTGACCCCTCTGTTACGACACCTGATTCCTGTTCAGTTATATGCCAAGGCAATGCTGTATCTGCGATAGGGCTTCACGAACCGTAAATTCACCATTTTCATTTCTAACACCCAGGTTTCAAAATCGAGAGTGGAATGTGAAAATATATTTGTGTGGAGTTTAGTTTGCACCTGTCTGCTATTCTACCATACAAGGCCCCGCTAGGAGTGAGGCCTTAAGTGCTCATCTATTTTGTCTAATTAGGCTACCACCAGCTCTATGTATACCATTTTTATACCAGTATATTAAATTCTTTTTGTGTCTATTCTTAAATATTAAAACCATGAAAATTCTGTTTTGAGCTCTGTAACATAACTACATTTATTGCCACCGCATCATAGAGGTCTGAAATGGTCAAAATTATCATATTTTGTTGTTTCTGCATTTTATCTATAGTTTCAGGTTAACCCCTTTGCTGCGGAGTTTCAGGTTAACCACTTTGCTGCTGAGCCACTACACACCTGTAGCTCATTTTGGCTGTTTTGTACTCATGTCATGTCTAAACGTGTTTTATAGTCATGCTTTATTTTAGCACACAGACAAACCATATATCCGCTCAGCTATACCCTCCTGATGAGGCCTAACAAGGCCGAAACGATAGTCGGGGGTTGCTGCACCTCTCGAGCGGGGATAACATCCTTGGCAATCAGTACTGGCCACCCTTTCTGGGTGTAGCAGTCCGATTTGCATATGGAGCAGTTGTCCCTGTAAATGGCACCATCGAGCTAAAAAGCCTTGTGAGACCTGAGCGGGCCCCACCGTAGAGCAGGCCACTGGTGCCGTTACTTGTTCTCAGGACCCTCACAAACCCCCCCTTTTTTCAAATTATATATCCTTTTTTTCAGCAGACTCAGGAGATTCAAAATATATAAATTCTATGTGTATATGCCATGTTCTGTCAGAATGCTATATCAAAAAACCTAAAAAAAACCTGTAAGTTTCCATTCAGATTTCAATCATTAGCAACTTGTAAATTTAGTTTTCAACATTTTATCATCCAAACCTTTGTGGTTATATATTCTAGGTGTTAGTCCTTATGAAAAAAATCATAAAAGGAGTACCTGTTACTCTTTTTCCAAAAAATATGCAATTTTCACCAAAACTGAAAAAAAAATATTTTTGTTTGTATTTTGGCGCAAGGTGTTCTATGAAATATATGACTGTGTATAAAATCCTGATGTTGCGACCAGCGTGGGAAATGAGAAGGTGAGTAATGGCAGCAGCATTGATCATTATATATGTGAAAAACGTACGATTTCACGCCTTAGTGAAAAAAGTTTTATTTACATTTTTTTTGCTTCTCTTTAAACATTATACATAATAATGTTTGGTATCATTGGAAAGGCCAGACTCTGATCTTTCTAATGACACCTCAGCTGACCAAGTGGGGTGTAAAAACTGGCAATACACTGAAACAATACGTAATAACGCATTATGCCACCACCTCCAAACTTGCTTACAATGTGGGTAAAAAGAAAGTGAATTAGTGCAGCACCATTGTTTGCGTTATAAGCAAATTATGCCACTGCCTTAGAACAGAGAAAAAAAAGTTTTGCAATTAATTTTTTTCCCATTATTTTTTTCCCATTATGTGTTCATATTTAGTATCATTGGTATGGCCAGACGCCCACCATTCCAATGACACCTCACTTGACCTTGTGGGGAGTACAGAATGGCAATGGACTCCTGGTGCTCTTCACAGTGGTGCAGCGGCTTAAGTTTTCGATGGAACAATGCGTAATAACTCATTGAGCCCTCATCTCCATACTTGCTGCCACCATGGGAAATGAGAAGATAAGTTTTTACAGCAGTATTATTCAATTTATTTTTGAAAAGTGAACAATACAGCTGCTTTGGGAAAAGGAAAAAAAAATATTTTTATTTAATTTCGTTTTTAATTTTTACATATTTACTGCCAGACAGGGGGACTCCCTCTTTTAAAGATGTCAGCCTGCTGTGATTGAAACCCCAGATCAGCGGCATATCATCTTATGCCCATTTATCTGAATCTCGTTCCCTTTGGTTATTGTAGAGAGCTGCGGAAACTGTTGGCGCTATATAAATGATGACAATAATAATAATATCAGTGCCGAGCTGGGGCAGCGTGAAGACGTGCGCGGAACGTCCTCTGCGCATAGGTATGAAACCGGAGGACGCTCCACGCACGTCCTTTGCACTGAACTGGTTAAGAGTCTATTTGAATAAGAGAAAATGTGCATTGATTAGGCAGTCACTTCACATACCTTTAACTGAAGCTCGTTGAAATGTCCTAGTGTAAGGTCATATATTTTAATCACCACTGGATATATTATGGAAAAGCTGCAGTTTCTGTGTTGATGGGGAACGATCATTGTATATTGCCCACTGGGTGACTGCGAAATTATATTACATGCTTTGAAAAAAAAAAGGAAAATTACATAAATGCCTGGGAGAAAACGATATAAACAGAGTTAAATGTAAAGTTTTAAATACTTGAACAGTAAAAACACCGATGGTACATTATAGGGCAATAGACCAATAGGATGACAATGGTGGAACTTTGACCCTTTGAGTGTTAGGATGTTTCTTATTCTTTGCACACATGCTAATTTTGAATGTTCTGCCATGATACACATTACGGCATTTTCCGCTAAACATTACACATCTTGGCTACATAAGCCTATGTACCGTTTGTAGAGGACAATTTAGGTTTTCAAGCACCAAACTTGGGTAACACAAAATTTATCATGAAAATCATAAAAAAACCTGAAAAAGATATAAAGATAATCATTTTCAAGTGATTAAACTAAGTAATGTTAATGCTAGATACAATAAGTTGTCCTTATTTTGGGAATACCGCGTACAAATGGGACTCCTTTTGATTTTTTTCAGTTGCAGGTCATATAATAAAGGACTGCCTCATTATGTGAAAGCTGACATTTTTAATAACTTTCTATTCTAGGAATTAATGCTTATTAGCAGTCAAGGAACTTAAAGTGTCTTATAATAGTTTTTTTTAAAAGGTAGACGAAGATGTTTTTATTAATAGTGGAATTTCTAAAAATTTTAGACAACCTTATGGTCAGAAATGTTATCCAACATTAATGAGTGTTTTTTCTAACACACATATACAAAATGATGAAAATAATTCTCTGGAGGGGTTATTCAAAGATTGACGAATTTGCCACCGAATTGCACCGAACGGTGAATATCACAGCAATTCGGCTATTCAGAAAGCGTTCAATTTGCCAAATATTGCCAAACTGCCACTGAAATACGGCACAATTCGGTGACCATCAGTGGCAGTGAAATTCCCCATAGAGAAATAATGGTTAAGCTATTCAGAGAACGCCGAACAGCCTCGGAAAGTTGTCAAAATGCCTAGATTTTCCGTGCTTTTGTTCGACAGGTTTAAACAGGAGAATCCCATAGGTTACAATGTAAAAAGAATTCCTAGTTTTTAGAAATTTATTATTCTAAATTTTATTCTTTTCATTTGCAGCAAAAAGTCTTTTTATTAAATATTTTTTTTGAATTTCTTAGGCATTTTTCGATGAGATTTTTGATTCAGATTATTATTTTTGTTTAAAACGCCTTTCAAAAATTGCAGGGCCTTTTGGGTTCTTTTTGACCCCTGTTTGACAAGTGATCGGCTTTTTTCGGCGGCTGGTGTTTTTTTTTTTTTCCGCGTTCAGTGGTCTGTCGGCAGCATTTGGCAGGTTGGCGGCTTCATTCAGCGGTCTATTCGGCGGGTCGTCAGCTGCATTTGTCGATTGCGGCTGTGTTCAGCGGTTTGTTCGGCGGGTCATCGGCCATTTCACCAAAAATATTTTGCCGACAATACGGTGCATTCACTATTTATTAAATGGTCACTGTATTTTGCCGATATTGGAGTTGCCGAAGTGTACCGAAGTACAGAGAAAGTCAAAGCACCGAAATTGAGTCCAATTCTGTGCTTTGTGAATAGGCCCTTTTATCTTTTGAATCACGTTTGCAAGCTAAACTTGCAGTCCTCTGACAAGGGGTAGGTTTCCCAATTTGTGCACTTGAAGGAGAAAAGTTACCAGGAAAGGCTTAATGATCTTAACATGTACAGCTTGGAAAAAAGACGAGACAGAGGAGATATGATCGAAACATTTAAATACGTAAAGGGAATCCACAAGGTAGAGGAAGGGAGTATATTTAAAAGGAAACAAAGTAGCAAAACAAGAGGAAATAGTCTTAGATTAGAGGGACAAAGGTTTAAAAGTAACATCAGAAGGCATTATTTTACTGAGAGGGTGGTGGATACATGGAACAGTCTTCCAGTAGAAGTGGTAGAGGCCAAAACATAATGGCCCAAGCTCATGGATATGCCCCAAGCTCATGGATATGCCCCAGCACATGGATACTGCCCCAGCCAGTGGCAGAAGTACCAGGGTCGCAGCGGTCGCAGTTGCGACCGGGCCCTGGCATTCCGCCACTGAAGGGGGGCCCGGCGCCGCCCGCCAGATTCCGGCAATCAGCGCCGGAATCTGGGAGCCGCGCGCTGGCCGTCCCTCTCCCTGCGAGCGGCCACTGACATGCAGCTTGGCCGCTCACGTGGGATAGGAACCACCTGACCAGCGCACGAGATCCTCTCGCGAGACCTCTGCGCTGATCAGGTGGTTTCCGGCGAGCGGCCAAGCCGCATGTTTCCAGCGGCCGCTCGCCAAGTAGAAGAACACCTGGGGCCAGCAGAGGTAAGAGCTGGGGGGCCCTTATACCCATGAGCTGGGGGGCATACCCATGAGCTGGGCAGCCCTTATACCCATGAGCTGGGGGGCATATCCATGAGCTGGGGGGCATATCCATGAGCTGGGGGGCATACCCATGTGAGAGCTGGGGGCATATCCATGAGCTGGGGGCAGTATCCATGAGCTGGGGGTGCATATCCATGAGCTGGGGGTGCATATCCATGAGCTGGGGGGCATATCCATGAGCTGGGGGTGCATATCCATGAGCTGGGGGGCATATCCATGAGCTGGGGGTGCATATCCATGAGCTGGGGGCATATCCATGAGCTTGGGGTGCATATCCATGAGCTGGGGGCATATCCATGAGCTGGGGGGCATACCCATGAGCTGGGGGGCATACCCATGTGAGAGCTGGGGGGCATATCCATGAGCTGGGGGTGCAAATCCATGAGCTGGGGGTGCATATCCATGAGCTTGGGGTGCATATCCATGAGCTGGGGGGCATATCCATGAGCTGGGGGGCATACCCATGTGAGAGCTGGGGGGCATATCCATGAGCTGGGGGTGCAAATCCATGAGCTGGGGGTGCATATCCATGAGCTGGGGGCATATCCATGAGCTGGGGGGCATACCCATGTGAGAGCTGGGGGGCATATCTATGAGCTGGGGGTGCATATCCATGAGCTGGGGGTGCATATCCATGAGCTGGGGCAAATCCATGTGTGAGCTGGGGCATATCCATGTGTGAGCTGGGGCAATATCCATGTGTGAGCTGGGGCAAATCCATGAGCTGGGGCAGTATGAATATATATATATCGGGGGGATATACATGTGAGCTGGGGGCATTTTTATATGGTCTGTTCTTATTGGAAAGCGTCACATGACATTAAAGAAAAGTATCAGTACTCGTACTCGGTCTTAAAAAAGTGGTATCGGTGCATCCCTAGGCAATACTATCTTTGTTTTATTTTGCAGTGAAAAATAAGTAAAAATACTTAGATTTTTTTGGGGGGGGCCCTTCGTGGATTCTTGCACCGGGGCCCTCAGGTTTCTAGTTACGCCACTGGCCCCAGCTCATGGATTTGTCCCAGCACATGGATATGCCCCAGCACATGGATACTGCCCCAGCACATGGATATGCCCCAGCACATGGATACTGCCCCAGCTCATGGATACTGCCCCAGCTCATGGATACTGCCCCAGCAGCTCATGGATACTGCCCCAGCAGCTCATGGATATGCCCCAGCAGCTCATGGATATGCCCCAGCTTGTGGATATGCCCCAGCAGCTCATGGATATGCCCCAGCAGCTCATGGATATGCCCCAGCAGCTCATGGATACTGCCCCAGCTCATGGATATGCCCCAGCTCGTGGATATGCCCCAGCAGCTCATGGATATGCCCCAGCAGCTCATGGATATGGCCCCAGCAGCTCATGGATATGGCCCCAGCTCATGGATAATGGCCCCAGCTCATGGATACTGCCCCAACTCATGGATATGCCCCAGCTCGTGGATATGCTCCTGCAGCTCATGGATATGCCCCAGCAGCTCATGGATATGCCCCCAGCTCATGGATAATGGCCCCAGCTCATGGATAATGGCCCCAGCTCGTGGATAATGGCCCCAGCTTGTGGATACTGATGGATAGTTATCTGCCACCTCCACTCCCAGAGGTCCCCTGTCACCCTCTGCTGCTTCCTCCCAGCCACTCAGGAGGAAGTCAATTCCTTATTGTCCTCCTCACATCTCACCACGTGCCCGCTCAACCCCATTCCCTCACATACATCTTCAACCTGTCTCTCTCCACTGGCTCCTTTCCATCCGCCTTCAAACACGCGCTAGTTACCCCTTTACTAAAGAAACCATCCCTCGATCCCAACTCTCCATCCAACTACCGCCCTGTATCCCTGCTTCCCTTTACCTCTAAGCTCTTAGAAAAACTAGTCTTCAACCGCCTCTCCCTCTTCCTGTCCTCCAATTCCCTACTTGACCCCCTGCAATCTGGCTTCCGTCCCCTACACTCAACTGAAACTGCCCTCACCAAAGTCACCAACGACCTCCTAACTGCTAAAAAACACGGCCACTATTCTATTCTCATCCTGCTTGACCTCTCGGCTGCTTTTGACACTGTTGACCACCCCCTCCTTCTACAGACCCTCAACTCTCTGGGTCTTGGTGACACTGCACTTGCTTGGGTTGACTCCTATTTATCCAACAGGTCCTTCTGTGTGTCCTTTGCTGGTAACTCCTCCTCCTCATTGCCTCTATCTGTTGGTGTACCTCAAGGCTCTGTCCTTGGTCCTCTGCTCTTTTCCATCTACACCTCCTCCCTGGGAAAAATCATCAACAGCTTTGGCTTTAATTACCACCTCTACGCTGATGACACTCAGATCTACCTCTCTCCCCCTGTCCTTTCAAAAGTCAGAGACTGTTTATCTGGCATCTCCTCCTGGATGGCCTCCCACCACCTAAAGATCAACATGTCAAAGACTGAGCTCCTACTTATTCCTCCCTCCAATGCCTCCCCACCTCCTGACTTCTCTATCACAGTGGAGGGTATCACCATCTCCCCATCAAACCAAGTTCGCTGTCTTGGAGTTACACTTGACTCTGCTCTTTCCTTCATCCCCCCCTACCTGTCCTCACTAATCACCAAATACACCCCAGCCCGCTCCCTAAGGTCAAACAGTGACCTGCGCCTAGCTTCTCCCCGCATCACCTCTTCCCATGATAGACTGCAGGATTTCTCACGCGCAGCCCCCACTCTCTGGAACGCTCTCCCTCGTAATGTCAGACTTTCCCCTAACTTCTCTTCCTTCAAACGCTCCCTTAAAACATTTCTATTTAGGGAAGCCTACCACGCAACTCACTGACGCAACCATCAATCACTCTCACCTTACAGTCCTCTCCTCCTGTTTCCAACCCCAACCCTCCTAGATTGTGAGTTCCTACGGGAATAGGGCCCTCATCTCCTCCTGTACTGTTTGTCAAATGTTGTTCAATGTATTGTAACCCTGCCTATACTGTGCCTATTGTACAGCGCTGCGGAATATGCTGGCGCTTTATAAATAAAGAATAATTATAATAAATACTGCCCCAGCTCATGGATATGCCCCAGCTCATGGATTTGCCCCAGCTCATGGATATGCCCCAGCACATGGATACTGCCCCAACTCATGGATACTGCCCCAGCACATGGATACTGCCCCAGCTCATGGATACTGACCCAGCATATGGATTTGCCCCAGCACATGGATATGCCACAGCTCATGGATACTGCCCCAGCACATGGATACTGCCCCAGCTCATGGATACTGCCCCAGCTCATGGATAATGCCCTAGCACATGGATAATGCCCCAGCTCATGGATAATGCCCCAGCACATGGATAATGCCCCAGCTCATGGATAATGCCCCAGCACATGGATACTGCCCCAGCTCATGGATAATGCCCCAGCACATGGATAATGCCCCAGCTCATGGATAATGCCCCAGCACATGGATAATGCCCCAGCTCATGGATAATGCCCCAGCACATGGGTAATGCCCCAGCTCATGGATAATGCCCCAGCACATGGATAATGCCCCAGCTCATGGATAATGCCCCAGCACATGGATATTGCCCCCAGCTCATGGATATTGCCCCAGCACATGGATACTGCCCCAGCTCATGGATTTGCCCCAGCTCATGAATACTGCCCCAGCTCATGGATTTGCCCCAGCTCGTGGATACTGCCCCAGCTCATGGATTTGCCCCAGGCCCCAACAGCTCATGGATATGCCCCAGCTCATGGATAATGGCCCCAGCTCACCTCCTGCGCCGCATGTTCGCTCCCTCTGAGCGTCCGGCGGCGTGCAGCTTGGGTGCTCGCCTGGGGGAGCCACGTGACCAGCCGCGATCGGCTGGTGTCGTGTTTCCCCCAGGCAAGCGCCAAAGCTGCCTCGCAGGGAGCGAACACGTGGCGCAGGGTGAGACACCCGCCCTTAGGGTGACGGTGTCACCCTAAAGGCGTGTGTCACCTGGTGCGGGCCGCACCCCCCGCCCCCAAGTTACGATGCCCCTGCTTTAAATTATAGCATTATGCAGAGTGGGTTTGGCAAGTCTGGCCAGTAGCTGTCACCAGGCTGGATTAACATAGGGGCAGGTGGAGCAGCAGCTCCAGGCCCATGCCTCAGAAAAGGCCCAGAGAAAGCATAACTATGTCTGCATTTGGAACCCTGTATCTCCAACTCCATAGAAGCTACAGGTTAAAGTGAGATATCACTGGGAAGACCAGAGCATGACCTTTCCAATGATACCAAACAGGTTTTAAGTAAAAAAAATAACATAATAAATATTTAATTTTTCTTTTCAAGAGTAATATTTTTCACTTTTCAATTATAAAGTAAACAATGATGCTGCACAAATTAACCATCACATGTCCCCAATAAGTGTGGAGGTGATGGGTGATGGTACAATCCATTGTTACGAATTGTTACATCAAAAACCTAAACTGCCGCACTGCAGCGAAGAGCACTGCGGGTAACTTTGGACCCCTGGGTCGCTAATCTTTACACCTCACAAGGTCAAGTGAGGCGTCATTGGCCTTTGCATTAATGTCAAACCTGACCATGTAAAATCTAAAAGAAAAGAAAATATTTATTTATTTATTTTTAGTTCCAAAGCGATGGCATTGTCCATTTGTCACGTATAAAATGAGCAATACCACTGCTATTACTCGCCTTCTCATTTCCCACGCAGTGTTTTATACATTCAGGGTAATTCAAAGAGGTCCGAATTGCTTGAGAAAGCAATTTCTTGGCCATTCGGCTATCCAGAGAGCAGGCAATTCGCCAAATCCTGGCGAATTGCCTTCACATATGGTGCCTGTTTGGTGCCTGTTCGAGGGCAGTGAAATCCCCATGAAAAAGCACTGCTTCGGCTATTCAGAGAGCACAAACCAGCAGTGAAAGGTACCCCTAATGTCCTGCCATTCGGTGGTTTAATTCGACAGGTTTATTCAGGAGAATCCCTTAGGCTTCAATGTTAAAAATATTCCCATTTTAATTAAATATCTAATAAACCGTTCATTATAAAATTCTGCAGTAAAGAGTCTCTTTATTTATCGATTTTTTTTAGGATATTTTAAGCATTTTTCTGATTTTTTTTTTTTAAAAGTCCGATTTTTTTTTTTTTTTTAACTTGACTTATTTTTTATGTAACCGCCCTTTTTATTATCATTCCATGGACCTCATATGCAAATTTCATACATTTTCGCTCAGTAGTTTCTTTGCAAACAGCGTTTCACTTTTCAAACATTCATGCAAACAATTTATTCACTGCCTCTTCTGCGGTCAAAGCTTTTTCCGGTTGCTGCGATCGGCTCCTGCTCGGGTTTTTCCATGGTTTTCGGCAGGTTAATCAAGATGTTTTTGCGGGTTTTCGGCGTGCATTCGCCGGGTTTGGCAGTTAGTTTTCGTCAGGTTTGCGGAAGCCTTTCCCTGCAATTCGGGGACCCTGTGGTGCTTGCCGCAGGGTCACCGAAATGGGATTGGCAAAAGGAACCGAATTGAAGAGAATGAAAAGTCACCGAACGTGCTGTGACTTTTCGAATCTCTTTGAATTACCCTGATAGTCATATTATTCGTAAACTAAACATGGTCCAAAACACAAGGGAAATATTTCATTTTTGCTTTAATTTTTTGGTTAAAATTCTCAAAAACATGCAGTAACAGGTTCCCATTTCACATTATTTTTTTTAACAACAATGTTATACTGTATAACCACAAAGGTTTGGATGATAACATGTGAAATTTTTTTTACACTCTATAGATGATTGAAATCTCAATGAAAAATTAATCACACAGTATCTGTCCAGTTAGATATATCCGTATCAGCACTATTAAATAACCAAAAATAGGTTTTCATTTCACTAAATTACACAAAAAGCCACCAAGATATTCAGGTCCAGGCCCATAGAGATCTTAATTAGGGATGAGTTGTACGGGTTCGGACGGTTCGGAGTTCGACCCGAACTTTGGCAGTTCTAAAGTTCGCAAATTTCGAACTTTTTGGGTGTGTTCGGTTCGCGTTCGAAAAAAAAAAGAAATTTTGAAAAAACTATAGAAAATGCTTAAAAAAATACTAAAAAATCTAGAAATAAAGAGACTCTTTACTGCAGAATATTATAAGCAACGGTTTATTAGATATTGAATTAAAAACTAATGTGTACGTGGAAAGATTATCAACTCTAAATGACCTCTGTTCACAAACGGGCATAACACCAGGTGTTTTTAGTCTGGTAATCAATTTGATACATTGTACACCATACTGAGGGTGGGGTGGTGTCTGCTTCTGATTGAGATTTGAGAATTCATTTCCCTAAAACATCCTAATATGCTGCATTTAACCCTTTCGCTGCTGAGGCTTTTCACACCTCTGTGGTGAGGTCATTTTTACCGCTTTGGCTCATCATGTTTAACCGCGTTTTGTAGCCATATTTTGATATATGACCCAGACATATTATATATCGTTCTTTCCAGCAGACTTGGCAGATTCATAATATGTCATTATTATATGTATACGTTATGTCATGTCTCTATATTATAACAAAAATGCAATAAAATTTGAATTTTCAATAATTTATTATGTGTAAAGTGGTTTTTTTCACATTTTAACATGCAATCATTTGCAGTTATATTTTGTATGGGGTGCAATTGTTAAAAAAATTAGAAATGGGGTCTCGTTACATTTCTTTTTGGGGAAAATTTCGCTTTTTTTAACAAATGCACCGCATACAAAAATCGTTAGTGCAGCATTATTGTTCACATTATAATTGAAATGGGAACAATATTGCTGCATTAACAAAACAAAAAAAAAACTTGTTTATTTTTTTTTAGATTTTTTTTTAAATATTTTAATTTTTTTTAAAAAAATTTCATGCTCATGTTTGGTATCCTTGGAAAGGCCATGCTCTGGCTGATCCTACGATATCAAAAATTAACCCCTAGCTGCCATGGATCGGGAGATAGGGGTTCATTGGAACCCCCTATCTCCACCATTGTGGCAGCTAGGGGTTAACTCCAGGACTGGCGTCATCATGCTATGCACGATGACGCCAGTCCTCAGAGGGAGTTCCTGGAGGCTTGGCCGACATCCAAGATGTCGGCCAGCTCCAGGAGAGGATCACGATCCGGCGCTTTTCAGCGCCGATTCGTGATCCGGCTCCCCAGGGGTTAATCACAGCCACCATTTGGAAGGGCAGGCTGTGCCCTTCCAAACGGTGCCTGGATTAACCCTCTGCCCCCCGGCGATTGGGAGGGAGAGAGGTCCATCGCGCCGCCGTGATGACATCTAATTGCTCCGCCGGGGTCCCGGAGTGCTGGGCTGACATCCAAGATGTCAGCCCGCACCGGGGGGCAGCAATCCGCCGGAATCCGGCGGATTGCTGCCTCCTGTGCATGGACGCACTCAGCGCATCCATAGCACAGGAGAACCACTTGGCTGGACGCGCTGAGCGTGTCCATAGCAGCCAAGTGGTTAACTGGTGTTTGAAAAAAATTCAAAATAACATCTAAGCCTAGGGTCAGATGAGCGCATTTTGGACGGACTGTGCGTCCGTGCAGTACGGACGTACTTACTGACTGACAACAAGGTAGTGGCCAAATTTTTTGACTGATGTAGCAGGGAAAATAAATTAAAATGAAAAAACATTCTGTTCGTCAAAAATGCTGGACGTATAAATGCAGTCCATCTGACCTCGTTTCATCACTGACATACAAAGCTACACGGACGTTGCAGACGTGGCGCACTCCGCACGTCCGTTCTAGCAGTATTACGTTCTTGCCTAACCTGCGTCCGATTGCTGCGTCCGCCATGCATCTGCACTTCCGTGCGGACGTACTTCGTGTGTGGGGCTCCATTGGTCAGAATGCTATGCTGCCACGGACGTACAAATGTGCGGCAACACAGACGTGATAACTGCGCTCGTCTGACCCCAGCCTTAAGCAATGTTATTTTTCACCTCGGGATTAAACATTCACAGGGTTATTCAGAGAGCGGTGAAAAGCAGGAGAATAACTGGAGAAGTGAAAATTCTAGGTCAAAATAGCCAAACCAGAATTTCTCCCATTTAACTCACTTTCCAAATTGGCTATTTGGTCTAGATTGTTCTCTTCTCCTGCCAGTTCTCCTGGCTTTCGCCTCTCTCTCAGGGTTGTTCAGAGAAAGGTGAAAACCAGGAGAATGTCAGGAAAAGAGAACAATCTGGACCAAATTGCCGATTTGGAAAGTGAGATAAGGCTAGGGTCAGACTAAGGCATTTTTCACAGCGACTGTCAAAAAGTGCGTCCGAACACATTGCCTTATTTTTTCACGGAATGCGCGGAAACGGTGATACGATGCGCATTTTTGTGTGTGATTTTTTACGGATCCAAACCAGGAAACTTTGGGTGTCTGGACGTTATGTTGGCCGGACATGAGCAGGGTCTGACGTCTCCAAATCACACACACACGCCGCTAGTGGACGCAGCGCACTCTGTACGTCCGTACTAGCGGTTCTGCGTTCTCGAAAAAATGCGTTCATTTTCCACTTACGTTGCGCAGTCGGACTTTAGTGCGACCGTACTTCGTATATTGGCTGTCATTGCCCGTCATTTGCTGCTAGTGCGGCCGTGATTAAGTGCGCCTAAACGCATGTTAAAAATTTGGTAGTCTGACCCTAGCCTAAATGGGAGAATTTTTCTGGTTTGGCTATTTTGACCTAGAATTTTCCATTCTCCAGTCATTCTCCTGCTCTACACCGCTCTCTGAAAAACCCTGACAGGGTTATTCAGAGAAAGGTGAAACTCAGGAGAATGACTGAAGAGAAAATTCTAGGTCAAAATAGCCAAACCAGAAAAATTCTCCCATTTTTCTCACTTTCCAAATCGGCTATTTGGTCTAGAATTTTCCATTCTCCAGTCATTCTCCTGCTTTTCACTGCCAAAAAATCAGTAAACTTTTTCTGCGTGTCCGAAAATGTCTCCTCTTTTCATACAGACTGCCGCCCCAAGCAGTTGTTTATGGATAGATTAAAGGAAAAGCATTTACCGTCATTTGAAATGTCATTTTTTGGTCTTTACATATTTCTAAACATCCTAGAAATCCGCCACTTCACGGGCAGGTTATGGGGACCTCCTAGGCACGATATTTGAAGGAATTTTTCGTTTTTATTTTTAACCCTTATTTCATGGAAAACTCACTGTCCCTTTAAAACTTTTTTTTAACTTTTTGTCCTTGTTTCCTGTCCCCCAGGGCACTACCCAGACCCCCATACACTTTTTATGGCAAATATCTAGCATATATGCCCTCTTGGAGGGCACTCTAAAAAACCGAATTTTCAGCCCCATTGACTTGTATGGGGTTCGAGTTCGGGTTCGGATCCGAACATTTGGAAAGTTCGGGTTTAGCTTCGAACCGAACTCGGGGAGTGTTCGGCTCATCCCTAATCTTAATTTGGGCCTGGCTGTCACTGGATTCCTGTCATACTGACTCTCAATAGGAAACTATAACCTATATAGTCCATTTTATTATTATTATTATTATTCTTTATTTATAAAGCGCCAGCATATTCCGCAGCGCTGTACAATAGGCACAGTACAGACAGGGCCACAATACACTGAACAACATTCGACAAACAGTACAGGAGGAGATGAGTGCCCTATTCCCGTAGGAACTCACAATCCAGGAGGGTCGGGGTTGGAAACAGGAGGAGAGGACTGCAAGGTGAGAGTGAGTGATGGTTGCGTCAGTGAGTTGGGTGGTAGGCTTCCCTAAATAGGAACTTTTTACGGGAGCGTTTGAAGGAAGAGAATTTCGGGGAAAGTCTGTCAGTACTAGGGAGTACTAGGGAGAGCGTTCTAGAGAGTGGGGGCTGCGCGTGAGAAATCCTGCAGTCTATCATGGGAAGAGGTGATGCGGGGAGAAGCTAGGCGCAGGTCACTGTTTGACCTTAGGGAGCGGGCTAGGGTGTATTTGGTGATTAGTGAGGACAGGTAGTGGGGAGCTGAGTTAGTGAGGGTTTTGTAGGTAAGGATAAGGATTTTGAACTTAATTCTGCAGTGGATGGGGAGCCAGTGAAGGGACTCGCAGAGGGGAGCAGCAGAGACAGAGTGGCGGGTGAGGTGAATTAGCCTGGCGGAGGCGTTCAGGATGGATTGTAGGGGGGAGAGGCGGGACAGAGGGAGGCCAGATAAGAGATTATTGCAATAGTCGAGCCTGGAGATTACCAGGGCGTGTATGAGTTGTTTTGTGGTGACAGCGGTAAGAAATGGCCGAATTCTGGAAATATTACGCAGTTGGTATCGGCAGGAGGAGGAAAGAGATTTGATGTGGGGGATGAAGGAAAGAGCAGAGTCAAGTGTAACTCCAAGACAGCAAACTTGGTTTGATGGGGAGATGGTGATACCTAGAGAAGTCAGGAGGTGGGGAGGCATTGGAGGGAGGAATAAGTAGGAGCTCAGTCTTTGACATGTTGATCTTTAGGTGGTGGGAGGCCATCCAGGAGGAGATGCGAGATAAACAGTCTCTGACTTTTGAAAGGACAGGGGGAGAGAGATCAGGGGTAGAGAGGTAGATCTGAGTGTCATCAGCGTAGAAGTGGTAATTAAAGCCAAAGCTGTTGATGATTTTGCCCAGGGAGGAGGTGTAGATGGAAAAGAGCAGAGGACCAAGGACAGAGCCTTGAGGTACACCAACAGATAGAGGCAATGAAGAGGAGGAGTTACCAGCAAAGGACACACAGAAGGACCTGTTGGATAAATAGGAGTCAACCCAAGCAAGTGCAGTGTCACCGAGACCCAGAGAGTTGAGGGTCTGTAGAAGGAGGGGGTGGTCAACAGTGTCAAAAGCAGCCGAGAGGTCAAGCAGGATGAGAATAGAATAGTGGCCGTGTTTTTTAGCAGTTAGGAGGTCGTTGGTGACTTTGGTGAGGGCAGTTTCAGTTGAGTGTCTGGAGGGTGTGCCAGGGCTGAAGCTGGCGGCGTGGGGCCTTACAGAGTCGAAGAGGAGCAAGAGTGTCTAGAGCAGAGATAAGAGTAGTGTTGTAGTGATTAGTGGCAGCATCAGGGCAGGTGAAGGATGAGGTGTGAGGGAGGTGGTGAAGTAGATTGGAGAATTGATGGGGATCCACAGCATGTAGATTTCTGCGAGTGTGTGTGCAGGGTGGGGGAGCAGGGTGTTTAGGAAGTCCAGATAGGTTGAAAGAGAGAAGGTGGTGGTCAGAGATGGGGAAAGGGTGACAGTTGAACTCAGAAATGGAGCAGAGGTTGGAAAAGACAAGGTCAATAGCGTGACCATTGCGGTGGGTAGGGAGGAGGGAGGATTGTGTGAGTCCAAGGGAGGACGTGAGTGAAAGAAGTTTGGAGGCAGCAGGGGCGGAAGGATCATCAATGGGAATGTTGAAGTCCCCGAGAATTAGGCATGGAAGATTAGAAGACAGGAAGTGAGAAAGCCAAGTAGCAAAGTGGTCAAAGAACTGGGAGGTTGGTCCCGGTGGGCGGTAGATGACTGCTACCCTGAGGGCCAGAGGAGAGAACAGGCAGATGCAGTGTGTCTCGAAGGAGGAGAAGGAGAGGGATGGGGGTGGAGGGAGATGCTGGTAGGTGCAGGTGGGAGAGAGCAGGATTCCGACCCCGCCTCCATTTCTCTCACCCGGTCTGGGGGTATGGCTCAAGTGTAGACCGCCATGTGAGAGAGCAGCAACGGAGGCCGTGTCAGAGGGAGTTAGCCAGGTTTCAGTTAAAGCTAGGAGGTTGAAGGAGTTTGAAAGGAAGAGGTCATGGATTGCTGTGAGTTTGTTGCACACAGAGCGAGCATTCCAGAGGGCGCAGGAGAAAGAGGACAGGCGCTGAGGGTTTATGGGAATGAGGTTGCTGGGCTTGCAGGGAGGTGATTTATGTGCGATGGAGATAGGATGAGAGGGAAGTATTGGATATGTTGTGGGGCCAGGGTTAGGGGATATGTCACCTGCATAGAGTAACAGCAGGAGGGTGAGAAAGAGAAGGTGGGAATGGGATTTGTGGGAGTGGGAGTGATTGGCAGCACGAGAGTTAGAGGGAGACCATGTTCTGAGGAAACAAAGGAGCTCATGCGAGGCCATCATGTGGGACGAGAGGAGGGAGGGAGAGATGCAGATAGTGTAGGGGTCGGTGGTAGAGGGGCAGGAGTTCCATTTAAGGAGAAAGGTAGAAGTAAAGAGTAGAAGCGTGAGAGAAGACATGATATAGACGTGTTTACCCAGAGTAAAAAGTGGGCCTTGCAGTTCCTTCCTCCTTAGTCCATATGTGAGCTATAGTTCACCCAGTCCAATAAAATCAATGAATTGTTAACTCTTTGTCAGGAGTCAGGACAATTATTAAAAGATATCACAACCCATAATTTTATTGAGAGATGTCAACATTATAAAATTTTTCTGATGAGACACTAAATAATATTTATATGAAACCCATAATTTTATTGAGAGATGTCAACATTATAAAATTTTTCTGATGAGACACTAAATAATATTTATATGACAAAATATGTGTTTGACCATCACCAAACAAGAAGACCTCAGTGTGAAAATCAATAGTAATTTTAACCCAGGCATATTTATAAGATGATTGATACAGTTGTTCCATTACAGTTGTTCTATTCCTGGAGAAATATATGATTTCAGGCAGCCTTGCAAAATGTTTGCTGTAAGGAATGCAGACAACTTACGGAATAGATTCGGAGTTTTGCGGATCGTCAAAGTGAATCCATTTCCTGGTTCTTGTACCCGGAAGAAAATCATGGCTACATTCTGAGACGACCTGGTGATCCTTCCCATCTTGCCGAGTTCACAAATATCAGTGTAACGTTCTACAGTGGAAAGTGGATGATCCAACGAACTTGGAAACTTTTCTCCTTTAATTATCCAGCCATCAAAAACCTTAAAACATTTACCATAAACAGAAAGATCAGTTATTTTTGTCTTTAAACAATTTCTGAAATTCTGCAATTTTTTTTTGTTAAAGTAATAGTAAAATCATTACATTATGTCACATGACATAAATGAAAGTGCACCAATCATTTACAAAACTACTTTGGCTTGTTTAAAGTTTCTCCCAAATCTGCCTATACATTGTGTTAGCCAAACTGCTGACAGATGAAACACTTTTTCAAAAAAGGGTTGAATAGAAAGCTCCCTGAGCTTCTTGTTTGCTATCAGTGCTGTGGTATGATGTATGTTCTTCGGTATTGCTTTATAGTGGCAGGGCAGAGAACACTACCCCAGAGCTGCCCTCTCTCTGCTTTTACATTACCTAGAGAACATTTGCAGCTGCCTTTAGATATGTCTGGGCTGCCCTCCCTCCCTCCTTGAAGCTGTATCCTCTGTAAACTCAACTTTTATACCTTCCCTACAGTTCTGTGATCCCTATTGTGAGTGCCAGCTAAGTAAATATATATAGTTTTACTGTGTGTGCATATATGTATGTTTATATATATGTGTATGTGTGTTTGTTTTTACTGCAAAGCAGTGGTGTAGTGATCATGGATGAATTGTGTCATAAATCATCAAGTTTAATTATATATTGATTGTTATACCAAAGAAGGAACACTAGGGGCAGTGTGAGGCTTTTTGCCCTGTGTGGCTACCTGTGACATCATTAAGCCAGCCTACTCTAGAGTGGTTACTTCATATGGTGACTCCCACTGGGAAAAAAGGTGTATACATTGTTGGTGGGAGGCATGCCACTCATGGCTATGCCATGTGCTGTGCATCTGGATGGGTAAATGACTGTTGCTCTTGTTGATCCCTTCGTATATCACTTTACCTATGCTGAGTTTTTGTGTTATTGCAGTGTCCAGGGTTTAGTTTAATAATGGTTTAATGTTTAATATTTCTGTTTATCCTTTTTATTTTAAAGTAAATTCTTTATACCCATCACTGAGTGTTTGTGTCGTCACTCGCTACTCAACGTCTCACGCTATCGGCTGGTATTTACCTTTTTTTAAAAATAATTTCACAACAAGTGGGATGAGGGAGGAAAAGAACAACAAAACCTGATCTTTGATAGTTAAAGTTACATTCATCCTATGCTATCTGAACACTCCCTCTGAGTGGCTGCAAGCAGAAGAACTGTCTTTCACACAGCTTTAGAAAAGGTCTACTCCCACAAGCAGATAAGATAGCTGTCTCCATGAGAAGAGGAGCCAGGTTAAGAAACAAAATATACAAACCTCCATTTGAAATTGTAAAATAAAAAAGGTTTACTGGTTTAATGAAGTTACAACACAACATGTAGAAAAAACTCTACAACAGACAACAGGTTTCATAGACTTTCAGTCTAACTGTTTATATGTGTGTTAGCACAGGGCCGGCGCGACAATGGAGCGGTTAGGAGCAACCGCTCCAAGCAGCAAATTTTATAGAGAAGCATATCTTCCGCCGCACTACTTTTTTGATAGGCATCGCCGTACCAGCATCTCTTGGAAGCCGGCGCAGCAGCTGCCGACCCGCCCACATACATGAATACAGCTGGATAGGAGAGCGAGAGTGGCATTAAGGCGCGTGTGGGTGGGCCGGATCTCATTCAGCAGCAGAGCACTCTTCTCTGTTGTAGAGTTTTTTCTACATGTTGTGTTGTAACTTATGGTTATGGGGGACACACCGCTGGGCCACCATTGGGGTTACTGCGCCGAACAATAAACTGAAGCAGCGGCGTGCAGGGATGCACAGAGAGAGCATGCATCCACACTCCAAGAAAATCCAGCCGCACATCTCCCAGCGACACTCACCGAGGGACCAGGGGTCTGTCTGCTGGTGCGTGGGAATGCTCAAAGCAGCTGGAGCCATGAGTGCTGTCAACCCAGGCCCCTGGGGGAAAATTTGTAGCAGCGATCGCCTGGTGGAGTGAATAATCCAGAGAGCGGGTAATTTATCCATTCCAGGACTCACCCACACATTACATATACCTCTCCATTCACTCTGCCGATGCAATGTTTTTCCCTTCCTCTCTTGCTTCATTCACTTCTCTCTGCTTTCTGTTTCCCAGTTTTCATGTTCCTTTCTTTTCTCCTCTCATTATTTCTCTCTTTCATTTCTCTCTCATTGCGGTCTTTTTGTTTCCTAGTATTTTTCTTCTTTATCTCATTCTTTCACTCTCTTTTGTCTCCATGATTTTTCTAGCTATCCTTTCTTACTATTTCTCTTCCCAGTAATTTCTTTCCTGGTCGATTCTATTTTCTATATCATTTGATTTATCTATCATATTCAATATTGTCTGTCTCTTTGTTTGTCTGCCTGTCTTTTTCCATCTACCTGCCTGCTATTTTTGTCCGTCTTCGTTTCCATAAAGATACGTCTGTGCGGTTTTTTTGGGGGTTTTACTGCATGCAGCTAACATGTTAAAGACTGTGGCTTTGGCTCCACTGTGAAGCTATGCAGTGAAACTGCAAGTGTCGCAGACCCTGTGTTTGCTTTTACATCTGAGGTTTCCTGTGATTGCTTTTATGACTGTAGAAACTAGAAAACCAAAAAAAATGGGCTAGAGGAGATGGATATTTTGCAAGAAACTGTAGTGCTGCTTTAAAAACACTGTATTCTGGTGAATTGAACTATTGCTGCCACCAGAGGGAGACAGAGACATTGTTAGACTATGCTGGACAAAACCCGAACTACATGTACCATCATCCTTTGCGTGAGGACAGGAAGGAGGTGGTACAGGAAGAGGAGAGAGATCAGCAGCCTCGTGCAAGGCAGAAGCAGAGTGAGTGGAGCAGTGAAAGGTGGAGGACGCACGTTAGAGCTGTCAGGGATTGCAATCAGGCCGGAGTACAGACGCTGTCTTCCAGGTGCTGGAGATTGGGACAGTAATCGCGTTGAGACCTACCTGCGCAGCGCTGAGAGGTCTGGAGGAAAAAGCTAGTTCTGGTAGGACCACGTGTTAGGAGGCTGCGCTGATCGATTGGGAGTGCAGGCAGCAGATCAGTGTTCCAGTTGCGGAGATTGGGCAAGCTGAGAGCAGATTCAGTAGCATGGAGTCCCTGTACACAGCAGAGAAGATCTTGTGGTCGAGGCATCGAGAGCTGGACAGTTTCATTCATCAGATTGGTGAGAGGCCTCCAGGCCGCAGTTCCAAAACAGAAACGCATGCTGCAATATTGTTTAAATTCACAGGGCCTCAATAGTTACTAGTCGAAGATTGTTCGTTTCATTCACTGGCCAGTTGAACACAGTACCCGGGTACCCGAGACAAAACACATATATATTTTTGAGCTATTATTCAAGGGACTTACACTCCAGAACTGAGGGGGTTAACCGTTTCTTTTACTGCCGCGTGTTTTTCCCGCGTTACGAAATCTTGTCACTCAAATACCGTATATGCGTAATATATGCTGCTTTATTGGATCAGTAAAGAATATAATATATAAAAATCCACAACAGTGCTGGTGTATAGTTATTTCCTAGTGCAGTGAGACTAACCCGAGGTTTATTCAGCGGCTCCTCCGGGAGTGAGCACTACACGTGGGGGCTCGTTCTGGGATTCCAGTCTCTGTGGATACCGCAATTAAAAGGTTAATTATGGATCCAGACACTGCTGCCAACTGGTGTGAGGAGCAAAATAGCCAGATAGGGTTAAGCATATGTAACGGGTGTGTGCTGTATAAATATATGTGTGTGTGTCTTTAAGGAACATTATATGTGTATTACACTAATTCCTTACAAAAATAGATATGTTCCAGTCCCAGGAGCATTAGGTTCTTTAAAGGGTTGTTGTGAGTAGTTTTTATATTTGGTTTGAGCAGCCGTTTTTATGAGGGGGTTAATATGGTAATGAGGGATGACATCACTCCCTGCTAGTTAGATCTAGGCAGTTCCCTTCCTTCCCGGGCTTATCAGAGCACGTGAGGCTTGAGAAGCAGAGGTAAGAGGTCTGACAGGCTCTCTGCTTAAAGCAGGAAGAGCTATAAAACCCTATAAAACCCTATAAAATCCTATAGAATCCTCTTATCAAAGATGTATATAGTATAGCTGGATTAGATCCATGTTAAAACAGGTATTTTGTCTTCTTTTTTTACTTTCGTTTTTGAGTTGCAGCAGTTAGGCCCATGTCCCTGTTATAGTGTTCTATAACTATCCTCTTGTATTATATGCTCCACTAAACTTAAGGCTGTTTATTTTATTAGATGTCCTGAATAAAAGTGTATATAGGTAGAATGTGCAGGTTTTTCATGTATATTGTGATCAGGGGGGTTCTGTACATAGCGTAATGTTATATTTTGTTGTACAGGTGGAACGTCTCCTGATATATATATTCATTCCTGTATACATGTATATTATTTTATTCAGGTATGTTCCAGTTTATTATTATTTTTATGTCTTATTGCGTATTTGTCTTGTCATTTGTAAATAATTTTGTTAATTCATGTATATGGTTATTCATATAATGTTGTAGATGTTTTATCAGAGCACGTGAGGCTTGAGAAGCAGAGGTGGAACGTCTCCTGATATATATATTCATGCCTGTATACATGTATATTATTTTATTCAGAGGAGAAGCAGCGCCAGAGGCAGAGTCGCCTGAAGTAAAATCCGTTCCCCAAAAAAAGTCACATGTTGCCGGTCTCGTCCTTGTTGCACCACACCAACATACAACACAACGCAGAGTCCATCATTACGAACGGGCGGTGAGGGTGTAGGCCGGTTACACATAGTCATGGACATTCCTGCAGACACTTGGGCCGAAGATCAGATTCGCCGGGCCGTGACCGCGCTGACACCAGATCATCGGGGGTTAATTCTGGACATTAAAGCGAACCCATATACTTCTCATACATATGTTCTTTTTGAGTGGTGAAAGGGTGTTCCAGTGTGTTTTCAGGGCGCGAGTGTAAAGCTGACCGACGATGTGGAAGTTCATCTGATTCAGCCAAGTGCGCCACGTGGCGATCCTGCGAATGTTCCCGCGCCCAGTCCGCTGGCCATGATCAGGCCTGAATTTATAGCGGCTATCAGAGATTTGCTGACTAAATGTCAAAGAACAATCCCTCCACACACTAACTTTGGTTATCGACGGTTGAGGAATTTTACAGGAAACGTACTGTCACGGATCCCTCTGATTACCAAAATAGTGGTCCCTTTACGCAGACCGCTCTCTACCCTTCCGATCCTTGAATGGTCGGCAAAACTAGAAAGACAATTAACCAGACAATAGATAATCAAGGGGAAACACCAGACAGAGGTATGGAATAGAGTATTGTCACGAATCCTTCTGACTACCAAGATAGTGATCTCTTTATGTAGCTCACTCTCTACTCTTCCGATCCTTGAATGGTCGGCAAAGCTATATAGACAATTTAGCAGGTAACAGATAAAGAATGGAAAACACCAGACAAAGGTACAGACCAGAGTACAAGTCCTCCCTAGGACTTTAGTATTAGCAGAGGTAATCTGATGTGTGCTTAGGGTGCCACATAGACTAACCTCGGTACCAACGTTAAGGGCAGAACCAAGAGCAGAGTAAATGCCAATACCAGGGGTTATACACAGAAGGGTTCGTTTGCCAATGCCAAGAGTCATACACAGGAGGATTCGTTTGCCAATGCCAAGGGTCATACACAGGAGGATTCGTTTGCCAATGCCAAGGGTCATACACAGGAGGGTTTGTTTGCCAATGCCAAGGGTTATACACAGGAGGGTTCGTTTGCCAATGCCAAGAGTCATACACAGGAGGATTCGTTTGCCAATGCCAAGGGTCATACACAGGAGGATTCGTTTGCCAATGCCAAGGGTCATACACAGGTAATAGCCAAATATTCACAAGAGCTCTGCGGGAAGTGAATACCACGTCAGGGCACCGGTATAGTGGTGAGACTGGGTTTTAAACCCGGCGGGTCCGTGTCATAACGCCAGGCCCCGCCCCTCGGCATCCCACGTGAGCGCACCCGGAAGCGTTTACATTCGGCGCCTGGCCAGCGAGCAGCGAGGAAGCTGCTGCCAGGCGCCCCATCCCCTGACCCACCGTGACAGAACCCCCCCCTCCAGGGGCGGCCACTGGACGACCCCCAGGGGCACGGGGGTGCGCCAAATAGAAGGCCTTCACTAGCCTAGGAGCATGGACTTCCGCAGCCGGTATCCAAGAACGATCCTCCGGGCCGTAACCCACCCAATCGACCAAGTACTGCAAGGACCCCCTAGACATCCTGGCACCCAGAATGGCCTTAACTTCGAACTCCTCCTCGCCCTCCACAGAGACAGGAGGCGGTGGAGCATGGAACTTGGTGTACCGGTTACATAACAACGGCTTCAAAAGGTTTACATGGAACACATTGTGTATCTTAAAATGGGGGGGTAACGCCAAAGCATAGGAGACAGGGTTGAGTCGCCGTAGAATCTTATAGGGGCCGATATACCTAGGAGCCAACTTCATGGAAGGCACTAAGAGCTTGATGTTACGTGAAGAAGCCAAACCCTGTCCCCAACTTGATACACGGGTGCCTGCCTCCTGTGTCTGTCGGCCTTAGTTTTCTGGATGGCACTACTCTCCTCCAGTGCCCGTCTCACTTTCCCCCAAGTCTCTTTCAATGATGCCAGTTGCTCATCTAAAGCAGGAATCGTGGTATCAGGAAACGTATCGGGGAGCACGGGAGGATCAAAACCATAAACAGCGAAGAAAGGAGAATGTCCTGTGGATTCACTCACTGCGCTGTTCAAAGCATATTCTGCCCATGGTAGCAGGTCTGACCAGTTATCTTGTTGTTCTGAGATAAAGCACCTGAGATATTTCTCTATATTTTGGTTTGCTCGTTCTGCTGCTCCGTTGGTCTGGGGGTGATAAGCCGAAGAGAAAGAGAGGTCTATCCCCACGTTCTTACAAAACCCTCTCCAGAATCTGGAGATGAATTGGGTCCCCCTATCAGAGACAATCTCCAGAGGGACACCGTGTATGCGGACCACGTTGGCAATGAAAATGGGCACCAGTTCAGCTGCCGAAGGTAGTTTCCGAAGAGGAACATAGTGGCCCATCTTGGAAAATCGATCTATGATCGTAAGTATCACTGTATTCCCTCTTGACTCAGGTAACTCTACTATAAAATCCATGGCTACATGTGACCAGGGTCGTTCGGGGATCGGCAAAGGCTGGAGTAAGCCAATGGGTGCTGTTTTGGGACTTTTCTGCCTTGTGCATACCTCGCACACGGCAATGTAATCTTTGACATCTCGGCGCAACGTGGGCCACCAGAGGAGTTTACTGATACTAGACACAGTCTTGGTGATACCCATATGCCCAGAAGTTTTATTATCATGATAGATGTTAAGTACTTCCTCTCTTTCGTTCTCAGGTACAAAGAGTCTCGCAGGAGGTTTTCCCCCAGGAGCTGCACCCTGGACGGTCTGCAACCTTTTTATTAGAGGAGACGAGACACTAATCGTGGTAGCGGCTATAATCCTTTCCTGGGGTACAATGGGATGCCGATCTTGGATATTATGTTCATAAGACTCATACTGTCTCGACAATGCGTCTGCTTTAATGTTTCTGGACCCAGGTCTATAGGTAAGCACGAAATTAAAACTTGAAAGAAACAATGACCATCTCGCTTGTCTGGAATTTAAACGTTTGGCATCTCCAATGTACGTGAGATTCTTATGATCGGTTATGATAACGATGGGGTCCTTAGACCCCTCTAATAAGTATCTCCATTCGGCCAAGGCCGAGATGACTGCTAACAACTCTCTATTTCCAATGTCATAGTTCTTCTCTGCCGGGGACAACTTCCGAGAATAGAAGCCGCATGGATGCAAGGGTTTGTCAGGAGCCTCCCTTTGGGACAAGACTGCACCAAGACCTAGTTCGGAGGCGTCAACTTCTACTTGGAAAGGCAGAGCCGGATCTGGATGTCGGAGAACAGGGGCAGTAGTGAATGCTTGCTTTAGTGCCTCAAAGGCTTGAGTGGCTTGAGGTGTCCATTTCTGATTTCCCACCCCTTTCTTTGTCATAGCCGTGAGGGGAGCCACCAAGGCCGAAAAATCTTTAATGAACCTTCGGTAATAGTTCGTAAACCCCAGAAACCTCTGAATGGCTTTAAGTCCTTGGGGTAGAGGCCAGTCAAGAATAGCTGAGAGCTTCTTAGGATCCATTTGAAAACCCTCAGGGGTTATTATATAACCAAGGAATTGCACAGTTACTATGTCGAATAGACATTTTTCTAGCTTACAATACAATCCAGCCTTCAATAATTTTTTCAATACTTGTTTCACGTGGACATGATGAGTGTCCACATCAGGAGAGTATATCAGGATATCATCCAGATATACTATGACGAATTCTTGCAGAAATTCCCTTAGAGTGTCGTTTATAAGGTCCTGAAAGACGGCTGGCGCATTACACAACCCAAAAGGCATTACCAGGTATTCATAATGCCCGCTACGTGTATTAAAAGCCGTTTTCCATTCGTCTCCCTTTTTAACCCTGACCAGGTTGTACGCTCCGCGTAAATCAAGCTTAGTATAGACACGGGCCCCTTTCAATCGGTCGAACAATTCTGTTATGAGAGGTATGGGATATGCATTTCTTATAGTGATCCTATTCAAACCTCTATAATCGATGCAAGGTCGCAGATCTCCCTCTTTCTTGGAAACAAAAAAGAAACCTGCTCCTGCTGGAGAGGAGGACCGTCTAATGAATCCTCGTTCCAGATTCTCCCTTATGTATTCCTCCATAATGTCGTTCTCTCTTTGTGATAAAGGGTATACGTGACCCCTAGGAGGCATCGTACCGGGGAGTAAATCAATAGCACAGTTATATGGACGATGTGTGGTAGGACCTCAGTCCTGGCTTTAGAGAACACCTCCTTTAATGCCAGGTAACATTCAGGGACCTCTGTGGACAAAGGAGGGGCTGTGGCAATATTGAGGCTACCAATCACATTGACTCTGCCTAGGCACTTAGACTGACAACTCTGACCCCAACATTTTATGTCTCTCTGGACCCAATCGACAACTGGGTTGTGCTCTGTTAGCCATGGAAACCCAAGAACGACAGGACATGAGGGTGATTCAATAATTTGAAATCTTATAGTTTCCTGGTGCAAAACTCCTGTTTTCATACATACATCGACTGTGTCGTGAGTGATATGTGGACATGACAGGGGTTTACCATCTATGGCCTCCACCATTAGAGGTCTTTCCTTGAGAACCAGAGGTAGGAGGTTTTTGGCAGCAAAATTCTTATCCATAAAATTGCCTGAGGCCCCAGAGTCTAAGAACGCCTCAGTCTTGAGGTGAACCCCCTCCCAGGTTAGGGAGATCGGTAACAGAATCCTGGATTTTTTTTTTCTCATTATCCACAAAGGAGGCATACAGAGAACCGATAACCTGGGTATTTCCTGTTCTGAGTCCTAATTTGCTATATTCAGCCCTGCTAACCCTGGGTCTCTGAGGACATTGAAGGCGGAAGTGATCTGCCCCTGCACAATAGAAGCAGAGCCCCTTTTCTCTTCTGTGCGCTCTTTCTGCTTCTGAAATACCCGTCTTCCCTATTTGCATGGGTTCAACGACTGGCAAATCTGTTTTCACATTCTCCGCATTACCTGACGTACTGGTGTGTCTGGGTAATGAGGGTAAAGGAGGCAAGACCCTTCGGGGTCTATCTCTGGGGTGTCTCCTTTCCCTGATTTGATCGTCCATGGCTATACAGAAATCTATCAGGTGGTCTAGATTTTCTGGTAATTTTAAGGGAGCCAGCTCAAACATAAAAGCCTCGTTCAAGCCTTCGGTAAAGGCTAAGGTTAAAACGTCGTTCGGCCAAAGTACCTCAGAAGTCAAAGTCTTAAACTCTATGGCATAGTCGGCGACCCTCTTATTACCTTGTTTGATGTGAAACAAGGACCTACCCGCATTGGTAGCCCTTCTAGAGGGATCAAAGGTACGTTTTAACTCAGAGGTAAAACCCTCATAGTCATAAATGATGGGTTTCTTATTTTCCCACAACGGCGTAGCCCACAATAAAGCTTTTTCTGTTAAATGATTAATCAGATATCCTACTTTGGCTTTATCAGACATACAAGAACCTGGATTGTTCTCAAACAAGATCTCGAGTTGAGTCAAAAAACCCCGGCATAGGCTTGGTGTACCATCATAGCGTAGGGGTGCCTTCATACTAAGCCTATGTCCTTCAGGGGGACGGAACTGACCCTAGGTAATACTGGATCTGGAGGGTTTGTGGTACCTGTATTGGACCGATTTAACAGGGTTTGCAGAGCGAGAGAAATCTGGTCCATCCTATGGTCCTGTTCCTCTTGTCTGGCTGCGATACGTGCCAGCTGGTTAGAGAGGTCTGCGGGATCCATTGGCCCTGACGTAATGTCACGGATCCCTCTGATTACCAAAATAGTGGTCCCTTTACGCAGACCGCTCTCTACCCTTCCGATCCTTGAATGGTCGGCAAAACTAGAAAGACAATTAACCAGACAATAGATAATCAAGGGGAAACACCAGACAGAGGTATGGAATAGAGTATTGTCACGAATCCTTCTGACTACCAAGATAGTGATCTCTTTATGTAGCTCACTCTCTACTCTTCCGATCCTTGAATGGTCGGCAAAGCTATATAGACAATTTAGCAGGTAACAGATAAAGAATGGAAAACACCAGACAAAGGTACAGACCAGAGTACAAGTCCTCCCTAGGACTTTAGTATTAGCAGAGGTAATCTGATGTGTGCTTAGGGTGCCACATAGACTAACCTCGGTACCAACGTTAAGGCAGAACCAAGAGCAGAGTAAATGCCAATACCAGGGGTTATACACAGAAGGGTTCGTTTGCCAATGCCAAGAGTCATACACAGGAGGATTCGTTTGCCAATGCCAAGGGTCATACACAGGAGGATTCGTTTGCCAATGCCAAGGGTCATACACAGGAGGGTTCGTTTGCCAATGCCAAGGGTTATACACAGGAGGGTTCGTTTGCCAATGCCAAGAGTCATACACAGGAGGATTCGTTTGCCAATGCCAAGGGTCATACACAGGAGGATTCGTTTGCCAATGCCAAGGGTCATACACAGGTAATAGCCAAATATTCACAAGAGCTCTGCGGGAAGTGAATACCACGTCAGGGCACCGGTATAGTGGTGAGACTGGGTTTTAAACCCGGCGGGTCCGCGTCATAACGCCAGGCCCCGCCCCTCGGCGTCCCACGTGAGCGCACCCGGAAGCGTTTACATTCGGCGCCTGGCCAGCGAGCAGCGAGGAAGCTGCTGCCAGGCGCCCCATCCCCTGACCCACCGTGACACGTACCAACTCCGGCGGGAGAAGAAACCTTCGAAGAATGGGTAGAACAGGCGATGCAGGCTCTGGATGAGTGGGACTACCCTGAAGCGCAGAAGAAGCAAAGGATTATTGAGAGCCTAAAGGGACCTGCATCAGAGGCTGTCAGAAACCTGAAGTTGAGTAAGCAAGACTGTACTGCTTTAGATTACCTAAATATATTACAGGAAGTCTTTGAGCGAACAGAAAAGGCTGCTGAGCTCATGTACCAGTACGAACACACCTACCAGCGAAAAGGTGAGAAAATGACTGAATATATGAGGCGCCTGGATAAGATTCTGCACCAGATACTGCTTAAGAAAGGGGCCGAACCGGCCACAATAGATAAAATCCGAATGCAGCAGATGTTGAGGGGCGCTCAACCTCTAGATCCTGTGATGTTACAGCTGAAAACCAGAGAAGGTAACCGAGAATTGAAATACCTGGAACTGATTGGAGCTGTTAAAGAGGAAGAGGCTCTGCTGGAAGAAAAATCCTTAAGGAGAGGAGAAAGAGCTTACGCACAACCCGTGAGGCATAACGAATATTTGCAGACTGAAGATGATTCGTTGGATGCCTATGGATCCAAAGTTGACAGACAAGAGCATCTAGTTGTTCCTATATCCACAGAGAGTGCTGCAAAAGAGTCAACCATTCCTGCATATAGTGAGATACAAAAGACTGTTAAGAAGGTGCAAGAAGCTCAAGCTGAACTGGAACAGACGCACACGGACCTGTGCAGAGTACTTTTGAAGGTGGCAGAGACACAGACCAATATGCAGAAGTTCCTCACTGACATGCGGACAACGGGAGTTGCTGTGGTGTCTGGCCAGGGTCCTTCAAACGAATCACCAAGAGCAAGTGCGCCTCCGACTTCAAAGAAGAGATGCTTCAGTTGTGGGGAAATGGGTTATTTCCGAGCACAGTGTAAAAACCAAAGGCCTGAAGGAAATAGAAGGGCTGCTATCTACCTCACAGGCGGGACACGCCAGAGGGCCCAAGTGAGGGAGCAAACTAAGTGCCCAATGGTCGAAAACCTCTCCAAATTTCAAGCCAGAACCGAAAGGCCGAGAGGGCCCGGATCCTTGCCAAATGCTGGGCCTACCAGGACTGAAAGAGTTACTCCCTTAGTATCCGGTCCTATGTCATGGAAAAGCAATGCACACCCAAAACCTCCACGAGTCAGGAAGAAGGCTAGGGTACAGCAAACTGGGTCTATATCTCCTGCTGCTACAAGCAAGTTTCCAGACAAGCTGATAGGTCCTTCTCCCATCGTTCTAATCCAAGTAGAGGGAGTCTACACTAAAGCTCTGTTAGACTCAGGGGCTCAAGTGACGTTGATCTATCGAGACTTCTACGAGAAGCACTTGAAACACATACCTTTAAAGAAATTAAAGGACCTTGAGATCTGGGGTATCGGAACGGAGAAGCTTCCCTATGATGGATATCTACAGGTGACGTTAGAAATTGGATCCGAAGTCATTGGACAGTCTGGAGGTTGTGATGCATTGGCCATTGTGTGTCCTCGCCCTTCAGGGGCCAGCAGAAGTTCTATGATAGTGGGGACGAATACTGATCTGGTGAGACGTCTTCTGACTCCCATAGTGATGGAAGAAGGTTATACCAAAGGAGTACATCCGATGTTACGTCCGGTCTATCAATGAATGGTCGAAGAACAGAGGGCACCTGCCGAAGTGGGGCGTCTGTGGAGATTGGGAGGAACAGAGAAGGTTCTGCAATCAGCAGAAGTGGCGAGCTTCCGGGCTTCAGTCAAGTTGAACGGATCACAACTGGGTCCTTATGTGGTACTGGAAACTGATCTCAGTCATGGGAATGAGGCCGGAGTAGAAGTAATCCCTGAGATAATCTCTACAAGAGTTTTGAAACGGATATGGGGAAGAGTTTCAGTTAGTGTGTGTAATGTGTCTGATTCTCCAGTGGTCCTGAAAGCACGGATGCCCATCGGACAAGTGGCTTCTGTTACACCTCTCTCCCCTACCGATTTAGGGAGGAGAGTGAATAAAGAGATTCCAGCTGAACGGTTCTATCCTAAAGATGCTCCCATCTCGCCTGAATGGAAGAAACGACTTCGGTCCCAGATTCTAAAATGGAAGGACTTGTTCTCGAAGGATGAGTTTGACGTGGGATGCGCTAAGAGTACTGAACATCGCATTCGACTACAAGAGGATAAGCCATTTTAAGAAAGGTCAAGACGAGTTCCGCTGGAAGACTTGGATGATCTGCGAGAACAGCTAAATGAACTACAGAGGACTAAGGTGCTTCAAGAGTCCAGGAGTCCTTATGCCTCTCCCATAGTGATGGTTCAAAAGAAGAATGGTTCTATCCGTTTATGTATAGACTATCGCACGTTAAATCAGAGGAACATTCCTGATCAATATGCTACTCCTCGGATAGAAGATTCCCTACAGTGTTTGTCTGGAGCAAAATGGTTTAGTGTACTAGACCTGCGAAGTGGGTACCATCAGATACCAATGCATCATGAAGACAAAGAGAAGACTGCGTTCATCTGCCCACTGGGGTTTTTTGAGTTCAACAGAATGCCTCAAGGCCTCACAGGGACTCCTGCCACGTTCCAATGGTTAATGGAGAAGACAGTCGGAGATATGAACTTGATAGAGGTGTTGGTGTATCTAGATGATATTATTGTGTTCGGGAAGACTTTGGAAGAACATGAGCAACAGTTAGAGAAGGTCTTGAAGCGGCTCCATGAAGAGGGGTTGAAACTGTCTCTGGAGAAGTGTCAATTTTGTCTACCTTCAGTTATGTACCTGGGACATGTTGTTTCGGCAGAAGGTGTTTCGACGGATCCTCGGAAGTTGGAAGCCATAGCTTCCTGGCCTAGACCCCGGAATGTTACCAAACTTAGATCCTTTCTGGGGTTCTGCTCATATTACCGAAGATTCATAGGAGGATCTCGCGTTGAGACCTACCTGCGCAGTGCTGAGAGGTCTGGAGGAAAAAGCTAATTCTGGCAGGACCCCGTGTTAGGAGGCTGCGCTGATCGATTGGGAGTGCAGGCAGCGGTGTTCCAGTTGCGGAGATTGGGCAAGCTGAGAGCAGATTCAGTAGCACGGAGTCCCAGTACACAGCAGAGAAGATCTTGTGGTCAAGGCATCGAGAGCTGGACAGTTTCGTTCATCACTCCAGGCCGCAGTTCCAAAACAGAAACGCACGCTGCAATATTGTTTAAATTCACAGGGCCCCAACGGTGACTAGTCGAAGATTGTTTGTTTCATTCACTGGCCAGTTGAACACAGTACCCGGGTACCGGAGACAAAACACATATATATTTTTGAGCGATTATTCACGGGACTTACACTCCAGAACTGAGGGGGTTAACCGTTTCTTTTACCGCTGCGTGTTTTTCCCGCGTTACGAATTCTTGTCACTCAAATACCGTATATGCGTAATATATGCTGCATTATTGGGATCAGTAAAGAATATAATATATAAGAATCCACAACAGTGCTGGTGTATAGTTATTTCCTAGTGCGGTGAGACTAACCCGAGGTTTATTCAGCGGCTCCTCCGGGAGTGAGCGCTACACAATATATTTACATTATTTGCAGTGTACTCTGCTTTGGTTGAGTACCAGAAGTACCTGAATCAAAATTTGCAATAAACCGTTGAAATAGTGAGAATAAGTGTATGTGTATAAGTCTGCATAAAATAGTGTGTGTAGTGGGAGAAAAAGTGAACGTGACTTACAGGAAGAGTGAAAGAAGAGAGGAAGCCGTGATAGATTGAGAGGCAGAGAAGATTGAACAAAGAGTAAGAGAAGAAGAGAGTGCACGTGCAGGATACGCTCATACACACCACACATTACTGTGCGTTTTATTGCTGTGGAGCTCTGTGATTCACTCACACACACCGCACACATTACTGTATCACAGAGCTCCACAACAATAAAGCTCACAGTAATGTGCGGTGTATGAGCGTATCACAGGACTTCACAGCAATAAAACTCACAGTAATGTGCAATGTGTATGAGTGTATCACAGCGCTCCACTGCAATAAAACTCACAGTAATGTGCAGTGTGTATGAGTGTGAGTTTTATTGCTGTGGAACTCTGATACGCTCATACATGTCCCGTGTTTTTTTTTGGGGGGGGCATCCATCGCTCCAGGCAGCACAGTGGCTTGGGCCGGCCCTGTGTTAGCACATACAGAACGCTTTATAATAGACTTTTCTGGATGCTAGGTCGTAAGACCCAAATGTCCCTTAGGTCAAATTTTATTACAGCTTGCTTGTCAGGATTGCGGGAGGTTATTAAAAAAGATAACTGAAGCACTATCAGACTGAAAAGTCTGATAAAATTGCTCAAGGCTTTCAAGAAGTTTGCACATGATTCCAAATCCCTTAAAGCCTTTATAGAAATTTTCATATAAATATTTATCAATGTCACAACAGGATTCCACTCGTTGTTTCAATGCAAATAAATAGCTGTGGTTTTTTTGATGATGATTATTCCAGCAACTCAGCTGAAGAGCTCTCTTGCAAGTCCCACATAATTCCAAAATAGAAGATAAAATTATGTGATTTTTATTCATAACATGAACAAATATCACATATAATTAAGTAAAACAGCGATATTGTTTGTAGATTTGTGTTTAAACATGATCGGCAGTGCTTACTATCAATGCGTCATTATGTTAAATCACTTTCCAGACGCTTCTTCCACAGAGTTCAGTTCACTTTACAACTGAACTAAAAGGAATAGACTCCTACCCAATGCTGCTTTTCCATATTGCCAGTTGGTTAGTAACTAGGAACATAGGAGGAGATGAAGAAGAAGGTTGCTCTTAAGGAATAGTCAAAGGATACAGTTACAGAGAAAGCATTTATAAAGCGCCCAAAAATTCTGTTGCACTGTATAATAGGAGAGGCAGAAGGACAAATACACACAGAAGAGTAGGAGAGAGGACCCTGCACGAGAGCTTACAATCTAAGAGGAGAGGGGTGACGCGCTATGTGAGGGTGAACGGAGTACTAGAAGTAGTGGGGTTGCTTGTGGGAAGATGGGGCAAGAAATTAACAATTCGGGATTATGGAGTGAGCCGACAGGCTTCTCTAAAGTAATGCATTTTGAGAGACTTCTTGAAGGACTGGAGAGACGGGGAGAGTCTGATGTTGCAGGGGGGAGTTCCATAGAAAGGGGGCAGCTCAGGAGAAGTCTTGAAGGCGGGAGTTTGGGTGTTGGTACGAGGAACCGAAAGCATCAGATCATTGGCAGAGCGAAGTGGTCAGGACGGGATATATCTGCTAATAAGGGAGGAGATGTAGGTAGGGGCGCGGTTATGGAGAGCTTTGTATGTGAGCTCCAGTATTTTGAAATGGATTCTAAAGGAAACAGGGAGCCAGTGTAGAGATTGATAGAGGGGGGAGGTGTTTCTAGATGCGGGATGTGAGGTGTATGAGTCTGGCGCAGGTGTTCATAACAGACTGCAGATGGAGAATCTGGGATTAGGGATGAGCTGTTCGGTTTGATCTGTTCGGAGTTCGCATCGAACATCGGCCGTCCGGCTGTTCGCGAACTCCGAAAAGTTCTGCGTGTTAGCCCACAATGGACCACAATGCACTTTTCCACTGGCCTGAAGCTTGTAAATAAGCAAAGAGGGTTTATACTGTGGAAACACCCAAAAACAATGAGCAGCAAAAAAACACCACCCTGATATCCACCAAATTCAGAAAGCATATAACATGAAAAACAAAAATTGGTGGTGTTGCGCTAAAGGAAAGTAATAAAACTTATGTATGGTCTATTTTGAAGGCATGCTATACTGCACAGCAAAAAAGAGAAAGAAAGTTCTATTTCTCAATAGTTCGTTCAATGGATATCCAGTCTCTGTTGTAGAAAGGATTTTCAGTGAAATCTTCCAAGACTTTGGAACGAATGACCACTTCTTTGGTGAATCTTCATTAAAAAGTATATATCTCGGAAAAAGAGAAACTCGATAGTGTTATACCGTTTATTAATGTGTATACAAATCCACTGACATAATATACGTACAGAAAAAAGAGGTAGTGGGTTTAGGATTTGATCTCACCCACTGCCAGATAAAACATCACGTCCCAATCAAGCCTCTATAGACAAAACCACCAGGAGCTCCCGGGCTGCTTCCAAGGTGGTCACTCAATACCAAAGGTGGGACCGCGATGATAAAGTGACGTAGTGCTGACGCGTTTCGCCCCGCCCACGGGACTTCATCAGAGCATACGTCACTATGCCATCATCCTCTCTAAATAGTGTCTTAACTTGACACACCTGGTGAAATTCTAATGAAATTCTCTGTAGCCACTCCCTATGGGAGATCCTACAAATGCTTCAGTATGTTTAAATATATTGCAAATGGAAGCACAAAAACAAATGTATTAAAAGATTGCCATATATAGGCGATCACAAACAGCCCTAAGAATAATCTTTAAGGCAAAAATTCATAACACCCATAAAACACTCTGTGTATGGATCAATGATTATTTTAAAAAACAATATTAAAAAACAGCATTGAAAACGAACAGCATTAAAAAACGAACAGCATTTAAAAAAACGAACAGCATTTAAAAAAAAAAAAAAAAAAAAAAAAAAAAAACAGCATTAAAAAACGAACAGCACTAAACAACGAACATTAGAAAGAGTATAGATTCTTAATACTTCTAAGAACGCTCCAAAAAGGGGAGGGGAGGGATCTTAAGACATAACTACATAATTACAAGAGTAAAATGTAAAAAAGTAAAAAACATATGGACAAAAACATCCGTAAAATATTACATCATTCAAATACTATTAATAATAAAGTACAAACAGTAAAAATATATACCGCATACAATGGAATACGTATAGCCATAATAGAGACACATAATAATACATGATGAAGGGCAGGAATCATAACTACCATAAAAATACAATTAGGTAAGGAAATTATATAGATCAAAATCAACATTGAGACCCAAAGGAGTGAAAGTTCTTAAATCGTATGCTGTCCTCATCTCTTCCTGCCCCATTCTCTGAATGTTATTGCCTCCTCTCCAATATTTTCCTACCCTTTTAATGCCCAAAAACTTTAGACCTCTTGGGTCCGAATTATGAGACTTAAAGAAATGTGCGGAAACAAAATGTTGCATATACCCATTCCTAATATTGCGAATATGTTCATCTATGCGTTTGTGTAAAGGTCTTGCCGTGCGTCCCACATACTGTAGTCCGCACGGACATTCCAATAAATAGATAATATTGTTGGTTTTGCATGTAATTAAATTGTTGATCGGGTACTCAATATTTGTTATATTCGATTTGTAATTCTTGACGCAATTGCTACTTTTTGGACTATTCGAGTTCTTACACGATTGGCAATTTTTGCAATAGAAAAAACCTTTTTCTTGTTGTAGCCATCCTGTTTGTTTATGTTCTTTTATATAACTCTGGACTAAGGTTTGTTTTAAACTGGGGGCACCCCTAAAGGTGATACTGGGTCTTTCATTCAAAATGCCCCTCAGATCCTCATCTTCCATCAAAAGATACCAGAATTTATTTATAGTCTTCTTAATATCCATATGTAGGTTGTCAAAATCAAAAATCAACCTCGTTGTGGGTTTCTTTTTTCTTCCAAAATTCGTTTGTGTTAAAAGAGTAGATCTATCGATCTTCTTCACCCCTTGAAAAGCTTCCTCTAAAATTGTCTCGGGGTATTCTTTTTCTTTGAAGTCAGCTAGAAGTTTCACCGATTCTTTCAAAAAGTGCTCATTCTCAGTGCAGTTCCTCTTAAGACGCATAAGTTGTCCCTTGGGGATGTTATTAAGCCAAGGGGAAAAATGTCCGCTGGAAAAATGGATATAACTGTTGACATCTACAGGTTTAAAAAAGGTACGTGTTTTAATGGTGGCATTCTCTATATAAATATATAAATCTAAAAAGACCACCTCCTGTTTGCTATAATTAAAATCCAAATGGATATTAAAATCATTCCTATTCAAAAAAGCTAAAAAAACCTGTAGAGAAGCCTCATCTCCCTTCCAAATAAAAATGACATCATCGATATATCGACGATAGGTAACGAGGCCCGCACCCAGGAAGTCATCCAAAAAAGTCTCCTCCCAAAAAGCCATAAAAAGATTAGCATAACTGGGTGCAAGACAGGTGCAAGACTATGCCAATCACGGCTCAGAGTCCTGATTGGGAAAATTTTGCTCAATCATGTGCTCACAGAGCTAAGTCCCGCAGCACACTATATAAGGTGTCCCTCGCAGCCCCAGCATGTGTTTTAGAGAGGAGATTGTTCTGTTAGTGTGTGTTCTCTGTGCCAGCAGCTATTGTGGGGGTCTCACTTCTACAAGATATCTGGGAATTGTAATCTGTGCCTTGTCACTGCCACCCATCAGGGGTCTCACTGATTTATAGGAGGTTCCTGGGAATTGTAATCTGTGTCTTGTCACTGCCACCCATCAGGGGGTCTCACTGATTTATAGGAGGTTCCTGGGAATTGTAATCTGTGTCTTGTCACTGCCACCCATCAGGGGGGTCTCACTGATTTATAGGAGGTTCCTGGGAATTGTAATCTGTGTCTTGTCACTGCCACCCATCAGGGGGTCTCACTGATTTATAGGAGGTACCTGGGAATTGTAATCTGTGTGTTCTCACTGCCACCCATCAGGGGGTCTCACTGATTTATAGGAGGTTCCTGGGAATTGTAATCTGTGTCTTGTCACTGCCACCCATCAGGGGGTCTCACTGATTTATAGGAGGTTCCTGGGAATTGTAATTTGTGTCTTGTCACTGCCACCCATCAGGGGGTCTCACTGATTTATAGGAGGTTCCTGGGAATTGTAATTTGTGTCTTGTCACTGCCACCCATCAGGGGGTCTCACTGATTTATAGGAGGTTCCTGGGAATTGTAATTTGTGTCTTGTAACTGCCACCCATCAGGGGGTCTCACTGATTTATAGGAGGTTCCTGGGAATTGTAATGTGTGTCTTGTCACTGTTGCCAGCTATCAGGGGGTCCTATCAGGGGGTCTCACTGATTTATAGGTGGTTTCTGGGAATTTTAATCTGTGTCTTGTCACTGGCTGCCAGCTATCAGGGTGTCTCACTGAGTTATACCAGAGTTCTGGAAATCTTTAATCTAGATAACACAGTTGAATCAGAGTTCTGCATATCTCCAATTTTTATAACTTTAATCTCTAATCTATATATCACTCACCACGTCAGAAAGACCAAAAAGGACAGGCAGACGCTCCCAGACACAGATAAGAGGGCAAGCAGCCTCTGTGTCGGGAGGCTATGCCTCTGGTTGTCGTGGACGTGGTGCATCCTCTGCAGGGGCACGCTTGTCCTTTATAACTGGTGCTGGCCATCTTAAGCAGCAGCAACATACAGAGGATTTGGTGGATTGGCTAACCAGGCCATCCTCATACTCTGAGTCCTCTGCCAGCCAGGCTTGTAGTGGTTTATAGTCCACCTCAGCTCAGTGGTGTATTTTGGCCTAGGCCAACAAGGCCTAGGCCTAGGGTGGCACTTTCCAGGGGGCGGCGGCCTGCACTGGTGGCCCCACCCCTATAGAAAATAAAATATTTTATTTTTTATTTTTTTACTTTTGCTAAGTATTTTGCCAGGAAGGATACATTGAGATTTCACTAATTTTCAAGCATGTCCTGGGTAGGCAAAGGCCTGGGCTTTCACTTTCCAGGGGGCAGCAAAAAACCTCACCACTAACTGGGTTACTCACAGAGCACCGAAATGACGCCAACATTTTGGTGTTCTGTAGTTCCCTGCACTTCGGGGAATAAAATTTCCCCACCCTGCAGTGAATTCACCATTCACCGCAGGGTCCCCAAAGTGCATGGAGTCGGCCGCTGAATGCTGCCACCGCAAACCCATACTTGAAAACGAGAGAAACCTCAATGTATCCTTCCTGGTAAAATCCTTTATAAATAAATAAATAATAAATAAAACCCGTGGCCTGCTGTTTTCAAAAGAACTACTGAACGAAAATTTCTGGAATTTACATATAAGATCCTATGATTGATAATAAAAAGTTCTGTTACAGAAAAAAGAAAAACCGCTATTAAAAAAAAGGGGGGGGGGTTTTGCTGAATAATTACTAAAAGGTACTAAAAAAAATCAATAAAGACTTTTTACTGCAGATTAAAATAATAAATGGTTTATTAGATATTGCATAAAAACGGGAATATTTTTAACATTAAAACCTATGGGGTTCACCTGAATAAACCTGCTGATTGAAACTACCGAACATCAGGGCATTTCACTGCGATTTCTCTGCTGTTTGGTGTTCTCTGACTAGATTAACTATTACTTCTCTATGGGGATTTGCACTGCCTTCAAACAGCACCGTAATTACTGGCAGTTCGCCAAACTTGTGTGTGAGCATATCACAGAGCAGTGGTGTACTTAGGGGAGTGGCGGAGGGCGGGCCGCCCCAGGTACCAGTGAATATTTGGGTGTCATTATGGGTTACTAGGAGGTGCCACTGTCACTGTGTGTCAGCTTTGAGCTGTGTTCTCAAACAACGAGCAGCGGAGCAGGGCGTTTGCATACGGAATAAAATCGAATAGAATAAAAATCGGGTGCACTCATACACACCGCACATTGCATTGCTGGGAGTTTTATTGCTGTGGATTCTGATACACTCATACACACTGCACATTGCATTGCTGGGAGTTTTATTGCTGTGGATTCTGTGATACACACTGCATATTACTGGGAGTTTTATTGCCCTGGAGCTCTGGGATACGCTCATACACAGTGCCCATTTCTGTGGGTTTTATTGCTGTGCAGCTTTGTGATACACTCATATGCAGTGCACGTTTCTGTGGATTTTATTGTTCAATGAATTAGAGCGGCTGTGATCCAGTATACTTGACAGGCGTGGCATGTTCTTTGTAAAAATGCTTGAATTTAAACATTTCATAATTTTATTTATCTCAATAGATACATTTGAAATGGTATACAAAATATACAAGTAGGCACTTGGTATCCACTTTTAATATAAAGAAAGGAAAAGGTGGAGCTCTAAGAGGAAAAGGTGGAGCTTAAAGAGGAAGGGTGGGGATTAACCAGGAAGAGGTGTGCCCTTGACAGGAAGGGGTGCCTCAAATTTAAATTAGGGGGTGCACGAGTTTAGTCAGGCCTAGGGCAGCACAAAACCTAAATACACCACTGCCTCAGCTGCCAAAGCATCCAATGCAGCCTCCATGTCCACAGCTACTCCTGCCGTAGCCTCACCAACAAACACGGAGGAGTCAGGTGAATTGTTTGACTACAATGACAGTGACATGCTGCTTGAGGATGCACAGCAACTACAGTGCTCTGATTCAATTTCTGAGGTTGAGGAAGGGAGTATAATCAACTTAGAGGAAGGGGGTGCCAGTGACACACAAATAACTGGCACTCATGTTCCCCCAGCAGCTGCAGCATTTTGTGAGGTTGGCTCCAGTGACGAGGCGATAGGGGGTGATGACGATGATGAGGTCACTGACTCCACCTGGGTGCCTGATCGAACAGAGGAGTCAAGTGAGGAGGAGGAGGCACAACAAACACGAGGCACAATGTCCTCTATGACCAACCGTAGCCAGTCCAAGGCATCATAAGTCACAGCTGCTCAGGTGCAGAGCGCTGTTGTCTCAAAGCACATGTACAGGAAGTCTGCTGTCTGGGAGTTCTTTAAGAAATGTGCAGCAGACCGCACCGTTGCTATTTGTAATCTATGTCAGATGAGGATCAAGCGTGGGAAAGACAAGTACCACGTGCTTGAGGCGACATATGACAACCTGCCACGCATCCCGTTGGCACAACACTTTGCATAGGTCCTCCTCCTCATCATCTGTCTCTACCCCCACTATATGTCCTGCTGTACCACAGTGGCAGGTTCCAAAACGCCATTTCTTTTCACAGAAGGCCATTCCAGCACTATACCAACACGTGGAACACAATGTTATGGAGTCATTGGGAAAAGCAGTCAGCAGCAAGGTGCACATGACTTTAGACACGTGGTCCAGCAAACATGGACAGGGCCGTTACATTTCCTTCACGGCACACTGGGTAACTCTGATTGCAGCTGGGAGGGATCCAAGACGGGGCTCTGTGCTGGAGCTTGTTCATCCACCACGCCTTCAGAAAGCTGCTTGTATGAGGTCTGTCTGCTCCACCACCTCTTCCTCCTCCTTCTCTGTCTCTGGCGAAGTGGCAATTAAACCGACGCGTGGCAGGGGCTACGCAATGGCTCAAGCAAAAAGATGCCATACTGTGCTCGAGCTGGTTTGTTTAGGGGACAGGAGCCACACCAGGTCAGAAATTCTGTCAGCTCTGCAGGGGCAGGTGCAGAGATGGTTAACACCACGCCAGCTTCTGCTGGGAATGGTCGTCGGTGATAATGGCAGCAACCTTCTCTCCGCCCTACGCCAGGGTAAGTTGACGCATGTACCATGCCTAGCACACATCCGTAATCTGGTGGTACAGTGTTTCCTAACCAGGTACCCAGGGCTGGCAGAGCTTCTCAGCCAGGCCAGAAAAGTCTACAGCCACTTCAGACAGTCATTCCCAGCAGGTGTTCGCCTGGCAGAAATTCAAAGAGAATTCCACCTTCCCACAAACTGTCTGATCTGGGACATGCCCACCAGGTGGAACTCGACATTAGCAATGCTGCAGCATCTGCACAAGCAGCAGAGGGCCATCAATGAGTACCTGTGTGAGTATGGCATAAGGACAGGTTCAGGTCAACTTGTTTCCCCCCCCACAGTGGCTGATGATCAAGGATGCATGCACTGTATTGTCACCATCTGAGGAGGCAACGAGGATGGTGAGCAGGGACAGTGCATGCATCAGTGACACAATTCCTTTAGTGTTACTGCTGGAGCACACTCTGCGGGGAATTATAGATGTGGCACTAGAGGCAGAGCAGCGGGAGGAAGAGGAGGCCTTCCCTAACTCTCAAGGCCCCAGTCTTTCCGCAGACAGCATTCCTGCGGGTCCTCAGATCAGACAGGAGGAGGATGAGGAGGAGGCGGAATATTTAAGTAGTTGGGGCATTGAAGATGGGGATTCCTCAAGGGAGGGTTTTGTGTGCCCAGAATCCCAAGGACTAGTACGTGGCTGGGAGGAGGAAGTGCACGATGGGGTCATCCTCATTGACCAGGAAGACTCGGAAGCTAATGCCACCTCCAACCTACGCTGCATGGGCTCCCTTATCCTGCAAAGCCTGCTAAAGGACCCCAGGATTCGTGCTATCAAGGAGAGGGATCATTACTGGTTGGCAAGCCTTCTTGATCCATGATAAAAGGGTAAAGTTGCAGAGCTCATCCTGCCCGCACAGAGGGAGGACAGGATGAAACAACTTGAGGACGCTCTAAAGCGATACTTGTGTAACACCTTTACAGGCACTGGTAGGTTACTAAGTGATGACACAGGTGCTTCTGAGGCTGTGGATGATCAGAGGAAGAGCGGTGAAGGCCGGGGCCGCTTGACTGATGCCTTTTTAAAATTTTTTAGTATACGACGCCCAGGGACGTCAAATGTAGGCACCCATTGCCAGTGTCTTCACCATATGGTTCAGGACTACCTAGGGGCAAGGGCAGGCCTGGATACCTTTACAGCAGATTATCCACTGGCTTACTGGGTGTTGAGATTGGATCACTGGCCAGAATTTAGCCAATATGCTATGGAGCTACTAGGTTGCCCTTCATCCAGCGTGCTTTCTGAAAGGAGGATGTTCAGTGCCGCTGGAGGTTTTGTCACAGACAAAAGAGTGCATCTGTCCACCGACTCTGTAGACCGGCTGACATTTATAAAAATGAATCAGTCCTGGATCAGCAGCTATCAATCCCCTGATACTGACGTAACTGAATAGATCGGGGATCTCTTCTGCATTCCCAGAACCTCCACCACTGCACTCTTCCACAATACCACAGAGGGGTTACTTACTGTGTGAAGGCACTTGCTGCCACCAAAGGCACAATATTTGGGTGCACTGCCACTGACGCCTATACCAGATTCATATAATTTTAATATTGGACCACAGGGTCCAACCCTGCACTCTTCCACAATACCACAGAGGGGTTATGGTGTGACGGCACTGTTGCCGACACTAAAGGCCCAATTTTAAAGCACCTATTGTTACTTTCATCCAAAGCCTGCATAAGTTTCACCATAATTTAGCCAAAAAATCACTAAACTTGTTCTGTGTGTCCTAAAATGTCTCTTCTTTTCATATAGGCTGCCGCCTCAAGCAGTTGTTTATGAATAGATTAAAGGAAAACCGTTTACCGTCATTTGAAATGTCACTTTTTTGTTTTTAAATGTTTCTATACATCCTACAAATCCGCCACTTCACGGGCAGGTTATGGGGACCTCATAGGCATGATATTTGAAGGAATTTTTCATTTTTATTCTCAACTTTTATTTCATGGAAAACTCACTGTTCCTTCAAAAACGTTTTTTTCTAAAACTTTTTGTCCTCGTTTCCTGTCCCCCAGGGCACTACCCGGACTCCCATACACCTTTTATGGCAAATATCTTGCATAAATGCCCTCTTGGAGGGCACTCTAAAATTCGAACTTTCGATTCCCATAACTTGCATTGAGTTTGGTTCGAACTTTTGAAATTGTTCGAGTTCGAATGTGAACCGAACATGGGGGTGTTCGGCTCATCACTATCTGAGATCTTTTAAGGCCAGAGAGAAGGAGGTTACAGCAGTCAAGGTGGGAGATGAAAAGAGCTTGGATGAGCATTTTAGTAGAGTCCAGATTAAGAAAGGGACGGATGCGAGCAATGGTTTTTTAGGTTGAAGTAGCAAGATTTGGATAGTAACTGAATGTAAGGAATAAACGATAGATTGGAGTCCAAGACGACCCCTAGGCAACGGAGCCTATAGTGGTATAAACTCATGGGCAGGGCCTTATGTCGAGCGTGTCTGGGGCATTCATTAAGAGTTCTAGGACATGCATAAATAAATTTAAGTAAACCAGTTTTACTTTGTATCAGTTGTAAATGTACTACCTTGAAAACAATGTCATCGATTTTTCATTTGTTTACAGATTAACTATACTGTGTTCACTAATGGGAAAATATTATCACCCATACAGAGTAGATGTAGATGCTAATTAGTAACTTTTTTTTTTTTTACAGGAAACTTGTTAATTTAATTTAAAACGAGTCGTCACGGTGGATGGTGTATGCCTCCTTATTCTCCTTCCCACAGCTGTCCCTGGCTGCTGTGACAGCCCTTTGATCCGAAGGTCTTCCTTCCTCATCGAAGGGCTTCCATTACTACCTATTGGACAGCCCTTTAGGGTCCCTAGGGCCAATTGGTAACTGTGCAAATCTGTAGTTTTTCTCAATGTTAGAGTTTCCTCCACCCTAACCAGCATCGCCAGCAGCTGGGATTTGTTAATTTCCCGGCTGCTGGTCACCAGATCGGTCACTAATGACATCAGCACGCAGAGAGCATGACAATGTCACCCTCCCTGAGACCAATCACTGTAGTGAGCGATCTCAGAGATGCTGCTGATGGATCCATCACTCTGCGCAGGCGATCCCCCTCCCGCCCGATACTCACCTCCCTCGCTGGATCCCTCGGCGATCTGGCAGGGAGGAAGCCTGCCCATGTGATTTACATGGGCAGGCGAGGCTGATGACGTCGCCACGCTGCGTGGTGACGTCATCAGCAGGTGTCCCCATGCAAAGCAATGGAGGGGGGGCTCCTTCGGAGCCCTCTATCTCCCCAACCATTGCAGCTAGGGAGATGCTTTTTACACCGCTGAAAAGGGGAGAGTCTCCCCTTTACAGCAGTGTATAGAATTAACTGTTTCGCCGCCGGATCACATTTCGGCGCCAATTGACGCCAAAATGCGATTCGAACCTGGAGGGGGCTGACATCTTGGATGTCAGCCAAGCCTCCAGGTCCCCCCCCCACCCACTGACAACCTCACCATATGTGTGAGGATGTCAGTGGGCCAGTTAACCATCTAGCTGCCATGTAGAGATAAGGGGATCCTAAGGATCCCTTTATCTCCCGATCCATGGCAGCTAGATGGTCATATTTGACATCATTTGAAAGGCCTGATTATTATAAACGAGTAAGAGGAAAATTTGACCTAAACACTAACAGCGCAGAAACGTAAAAACAGCAGCGGTCACTAAAAGACACATTTGTGTAAAACCGCCCGGTCACTAAGGGGTTAAAGAAGAATAATTCACAGGCCTTGTTTTCCCTCCATTAATTAACTACTTACATGAAACAGAAAATTACAATATGTCACTGAAGGCTACACTTAATCATAAACATGATCATATGAATTTTTTATGAGAGATTCCCTTTAAATATCCCTTGGTGCAATTATCTTTAGGCATGTGAAGTCCCAGATAGATTATGTCACCCTCAGGGTGGCCACCAACATCTAGGTACCATCATTACATCTAACGGAATGGAAAGAGCCCCAGGAAAGACATTAGGTGTCATGCCAGGAATACTATATGGCTATGTATAGATATATATTATAAATGTAGATATTATTTAAAAGATAATTTTGAAGCATTAAAAAATATTTAAAACTTCTACCACGATGATAAATACTTCATAATAATATGATACTACAGTGGTAAATACTTTTAATGTTCCACAAACGAGGGCGTCTGTGAAGTACAACAGAAAGGGATGAACAAAATAATTAAAAAGTGAAAAAGTGAATTGACCTGAAAAGTGTCAAAAGTCATATTGATATATGATGATCTGAAATAGGAGGAAAAAACCCAAAATGTTCTTTCAATTTTGGAGAAATTTGTTTCTGAAACAGAGGGCCCCATTCCATGAAAGTCATCAATAGCTTGTTCTTCTTTGGCGAGCTCAAATTAACGGCTCCTATACAAACAGGTCTATTCAAAGAAAGGTGAAACTCAGGAGAATGACTGGAGAAGTGAAAATTATAGGTCAAAATATCCAAACCAGAAAAATTCTCCCATTTATCTCACTTTCCAGATTGTTCTCTTCTCTTGCCAATTCTCCTGAATTTCCCCCATTAGTGAATAGACCCGTAAGTTACTACTTAAGGTGATATTCAGAGAGCACTAAAATTTCACTGAAATTTTGGTGCTCTCCCGTTCGGCGCATTTCAGTGCTCTGTGGCGATTTCAATTCACTGACCCTGTGGTGAATTCAGCATTCACCGCAGTGTCCCCAAAGTGCGCTAAATGGGATCCGCCAAACGCTGACGATCAGCCTGTCGAACCCCACTGGAGATAGCCAACGATACGCCAAGCTGACTGCCACAGGCTGCCGATTGGGTAAAGAAAAACAAAAATGTAGCGCTGAAATTTTAAAAAAGGCTTTTAAAACCAAAAAATGCATGAAAATGCATGGAAATGATGAAAAAAGGTCCTATAAAACATGATTAAACGGTCTGTTTACAGAATTTTAAAAAATGCCGTAATATATTTAAAATTTCATTGAAAAATCCAGAAAAACACCTAGAAAATTCTAAAAAAATAATAAAAACGCTTTCTACTGCAAATGAAAAGAATAAACAGTTCAATAAAAATGCACATAATTGTTTACATTGGAACCTAAGGGATACCTACAAAACCCTCACTAACTCAGCTCCCCACTACCTGTCCTCACTAATCACCAAATACACCCCAGCCCGCTCCCTAAGGTCAAACAGTGACCTGCGCCTAGCTTTTCCCCGCATCACCTCTTCCCATGATAGACTGCAGGATTTCTCACGCGCAGCCCCCACTCTCTGGAAAGCTCTCCCTCGTACTGTCAGACTTTCCCCTAACTTCTCTTCCTTCAAACGCTCCCTTAAAACATTCCTATTTAGGGAAGCCTACCACCCAACTCACTGACGCAACCATCAGTCACTCTCACCTTGCACTCCTCTCCTCCTGTTTCCAACCCCAACCCTCCTGGATTGTGAGTTCCCACGGGAATAGGGCCCTCATTAATCCTGTACTGTTTGTCAAATGTTGTTCAATGTATTGTATTGTAACCCTGTCTATACTGTGCCTTTTGTACAGCGCTGCGGAATATGCTGGCGCTTTATAAATAAAAAATAATAAAAAAAAAATAATAATAATACGCCTGTTTAAACATGTCGAGATGAACCACTGAAAATCTGGACATTTCACCGACATTTCAGTGCTGTTCGGTGTTCTCTGAATAGATTAACCATTACTTCTTTATGAGACAATTTCATTGCATTCGCTGAATTGTGGTGATCTGAGGCAAACTGCACCATATTTCGCAGGCAGCTCTTTGAGTAGCCAAACTGTCATGAAATTGCACCGTACTTCATTTGATGGCAAGTTCGGCTCTTATTGAATAACACTTTTAGTATTATGTTGTAGATGCTTCCAAGACCTTGAGGTCTAGACATAAACAATCCATAGGTTCTCTAGGGAGTACATTTCAAAACATAAATACTATATAATTCGCACACCATCCACCCAAACATAACTGACACACACATACTCACCTCTCATCCTGCGGCAAGCTCGATCCGCTTCTTCTTGCCATCGGCAGCAGAGAGAGAGACTGGGGGAAAAAGTCCCCCAGTCTCCCTGTGCAAATCACTCCGCCGTCCTATGGACTCCATGGAGGGGTTGCACGCGGTGGCACTTAGCGCTGCCTCGAGCATCCCAAGGCTTAGCGCTGCATTACAGGGCAGGCTGCTGGATTAGCACTTGCAACGAATTATCACGCTAAAATGGGGACGCTAAGGAGAAACCTGCAGGCGCAGGTTTTTCTCCTTAACGTCCCCGTTTTAGAGGGCAGTATGTATTATGGCCCAAAGTGTATATACTGTACTTTTTTCCAGTGGACTCAGTAGAGTCATTACTATAGGAAGAAAGCAATTTTAACCGCAATTGAAAATAAAACTTGATTTTTCTCATATTTTGGCACTAATCATGATTTAGGGTCTAATCACAAAGCACTGAAATTCCGTACAATTTACGTGCTTTGCGTTTCAGCCCATTTTGGCAACGAAAATACAGTGACTTCACTATTTAGCGAATGGTCACTGTATTTTGTTGAAATTATCAAAAGTCGGCGAAAACCTCCGAATTGCGCTAATGACTGCCGAATTCCCCCGAACTGAAAAAAAGTTGCTAAAAAAAAAAAGATAAAAATGTGTCCATATAATGAAAAAGTTCCTTTAAAAATAACAATAAGGTCTGTTACAATTTTTTTTAAAAAATCTTCAAAAAAATCTTTTAAAAAATGAAAAAAATCAAAAGTGTTTTTGGAAAAAATGAAAAGAATTAAGGATCTTTAATTTTTTTTTTACATTCAAACCTATGGGAATCGCCTGTATATACCTGTCGAATTGAAACACCGAACATCAGGGCATTTCGCTGCAATTCTGTTACAATTCGGCATTCTGTGAATAGAAGACAAGTTAGTCTTCAATGGGACAATTTCAGTGCTGCCGAATTGCAACAAATTGCACCGTATTTTGTTCTCGAGAGATCGCGTAGCGTCGTGGAGTGATCGCAGAGAGAGACTGGGGACTCTTTATCCCCAGTCTCACTCTGCTCCCAGCGGCCAGAAATGGCAAACCGTTCTCTCCGCGGGATGAGAGGTGAGTATCTGATTAATTGGGGTGGGGGGGTGTTAGCTGGTGCTAAATGATTCTGTAGAAGCAGATAATTTTTGTGCTAAGGTTTAAAAACAACAACAATTTCTTAAGACTTTGATAGCAGTCCACGTGTAATAAACATGATATACCGAGAAGATGAGCATCATTGGAATATTAGACAATATCCTTTCCATCAGTGTGCCTTGTAGGTATCTGGGTCTTGTAGTGATAGAGATAAAAGGATCTAAAAGCACTTTACACACCCTGACCTTTCCAATGACTACTCACATGATCTTGTGTTGTGAGGTGTAAAGAAGCGGAGATACAGGGGTCCAAAAGGCCAGCCATTCTTTGCAGAATAAAACAGTGTATTCTGTTGCAATGTGTTTGTTTTAGATCAGTGGTTCCCAACCCTGGTCTTCAGGGCCCACTAACAGGCCAGGTTTTCCAGATATGTGAAGCACAGCACAGGTGATATGATTTGCTGCTCAGTGATTGCAGGATTCAATCTGCATTTCCCCAAGGGAATGCTTAAAACCTGGCCTGCTAGAGGGTCTTGAGGACTACGGTTGGGGACCATTGTTGAAGATGTTACATTGCATATTAATACTCTGTGTCTTCACCTCTGAACTTCTTCCCGGAATGGAAAATCTGAAAGTGAATTACCACAGTGGAATTGTTCACTTTGTAAGTGAAAAGCAGACAGCGCCACTGCTTTAAAACAAACAAAACGTTTTTTAAATGGTCTTAAACAATTAACCTGGGGCCAAATTACATTCCTAGCGGTAAAACGGGGGTGCTAGGGAGGAAAAACTGTTTTCCCCCTAGTGCACCTGTTTTACTGCTAGATTACAATGCAGGCGCTAAAAAAGCTGCCTGCATTGTTTGCGGGTGCTAAGCCCCGGGATGCATGTGGCAGCGCTAAGTGCAGTCGCGCGCATACTCTTAATGGAGTCCATAGGACTCCATTGAAGCGAACGCCGGCGGTCACATGACCAGACAGATCTCACCTTGCGAGATCCGGCTGGTCAGCGTAGTGATATGCAGGGGGAGACTGGGGGGACTTTTTCCCCCAGTCTCTCCCTGCTCCTGCTGGACTGAGGAGGCGGGCAGAGCCGCGGTCCTCGCCGTGGGACACGAGGTGAGTATCTTGATTTTTTGGGGGGTTTCTGGATGGTGCTAACGGATTCTGCAGAAGCAGAATCAGTTAGCACCAAGTCCTGGCTCTGGTTAACTTTTTGTTTGCCGCTGCCGGACATTAATCAACATTAGGACTTTGTAATCCTAAAGCTGATTAACACTTTATGCTCCCTATCTCAAGTATAGGGAGTGCAAAGTACAGTAACCTCGCGCTGAAAAGCGCAGGATACCAAACACTAACGGGTTACTTAACCCGTTAGCGTTTGGATTGTAATATGTGTAAACTACTTGGGCTAACGTTAACGCAGGTGAGCGCTAAAGTTAGCACCAAGTATGTAATTTGGCCCCTGGTGTTTAGTGATAGGAAAGGCTAGACTTTCAGACATTAAAGGGTCACTACCACTTACATAAACTGTACCTAGACTACTTGTGCATTACAAACAAAAACACATTATAAAAAACGTGCTGCTGGTTTTTCTCTTTGTTTGAAGTAATTGACCGCAAAAAAGGAAAAATAAAATTAGGGGTTTTTAATCTTCTGTTTCCAGGAGATACTTGAAAACGAGAGAAATCTCAATGTATCCTTCCCGGTAAAATACGTTATAAATAAATAAATATTTAAATAAATAATTTTGTGAATTTTTTCTCTTGATGAAATATATACCAAAATGTGTGCAAATGTTTTACTTTACTACTGTTGTTTAGCTTCTACAGTATTTAACAGCCAGTGGGGTGGAGGAGTGAATGTTTAGATAAAACTATTGTGTTCTGTATGCTACCGAGATAAGAGCTGGCAGCTGAATGTGATACGACAGGGAGCTTAAAAGACTTCTAATCTAGCCCCTGGTGATGTCCTTTGATTACTTCCTCACACAATAGTCCACTGCCTGACATACCAGAGAAAAACATAGTTTAAGATATCAGCAGCATAAAATATGCAATCTAAAAACATTACATTTTTTGGTGGTAGTGGCCCTTTAAATTTTAACTCCATTAATTCAAAGAACTGAAGTCTGAAGGGAAAGAATTATCAGATGCAAACTCCCTATTTAAAAATAACCTGAAAAAACATATATATTAAATTTAATACATGTACAGGCATGTTAGATCAGTAGATCAGTGACAGCTGGCCTTAGCATCCCAGATGTTTTTGTTTTACATGTCCATGTCCGAAACCTTACACTGTCTATGCTTACATGCACATCGTTACATTGAGCCTAAGGTTCCAAACAAGTATGAGCAATGCAGTAATATTCTAGGTCATGATCACATGCTATGCGATCCTTTGATGGCTAGAACATGCCATGTTAGAATAAAAATAACCAAGAAGCACATGAAAGTCATCTTACTTTAACATAATGAGAGATAGGAACTTGAAAAATAGCAAGCGGTCAGTTTAGAATTGTGTGGGTTGGTCTAGATTAGAACAGGGGTCAGAAAACTTGGCTCCCTGATGTTTTGGGAACTACATTTCCCATGTGGCTCAGTCAACCTAATGTGTGACTGAGCATCTTGGGAGGTGTAGTTCCCAAAACATCAGGGAGCCAAGGTTGCTGACCCCTGGTCTAGAAGAATTTAATCAAAAGGTCACTTTCGGTTTTAGCCTCAAACTAAAACTTAAAGGGGCTCTCTAATGAAAATGAGCCCCCTCCGCCATTTTTATGCACTTAAACTTCTGCCCAATTAGTTTTTTTTATATTTTTATTTTATTTTAACTGAAAATACTCCCCTTCTCGCTCAGAGAAGCTGCTTGTCCCTGTATGCAAGTTGCGTTATTATAAGTTTGCAAAGGCCTTCTTCTATTTCACATTGTGCCAAATGTATTGCTATGTCAGTAACTGAAATCATCATAATATAATTAGCAGCTCTTAGACTTCTCAAAACAGATACCCTTACCTTAAGGATGTCCCCTCCGAGGCAATTGATATTCACAAAGTTATACTCAATGGTAATAAAGTCCTCAGGGCCTCCAATGATAAACAGTGCACAGTGAAGCTGAGGGCGCTCCGCTGTAAACGTGAACTGCCCATCTATACTCAACATGTCAATACACCCTAGAGGGGAGAGGTAAAACATAAAACCAGTTATCCTAATAATTGCGTCCGGCATCCTTTGATTTAATGGTCGTGTCAATATGAAGTGCAGTGAAACAGAAAGCGCATTTTACCTTCATTTATATACAGACTAGGTTCCAAAGGAGAAGGAATTAATTACACCTGAAATCAAAATAATAGACTGGTTTGTAGATTCTTAATAAATACTGAATTTTTTTTTTAAAAAATTAAACAAACCTGATACATGTTGTCTAAACTGTTTTTAATGTCTAACCATTACCATACACAGAGTGACATCTCACTTTCACTGCAAGTAAGGAGGGTGGAATCTGGACTCACTGGGTTTATCCAGCAGAAATCTACAGGCGCCAGGTATATATATATATATATAATAATAATAATAATCATAGAGTAATATATATATAAATATACCCAAAGCTTGGACTAATGAAAACAAGATACAGTGCACTCCACGTAAATTTTACAATTAGAGATTTTAAAACCACCTATCTAGAGGAACAATGATTCACAAATTATGATATATATACATATATAAATTTATTTATTTATAAAGTATTTTACCAGGAAGGATACATTTAGATTTCTCTCATTTTCAAATATATATATATATATATATATATAATGCTTTATATTTATTATATTTTATACATTATTTTTATATCGAGACCTTGAATGAGTGAATTGAGTAAATGAGAGCCATAAAACAGAATTATTTATAACAATAATGTTTATTTAAGCTCACAAAAATAATTTATTATATTTTTTTAATCCAAGCCCAAAAATTATGAAAACTAGAAAGAAAACCCTGAGAAGTGTTTAAAACTTTCCCAAAAAATATAATATATATATATTATGCCTAGAAATACATTTTATATTATAAAAAAATTACAAAAATAATTTGAGTTTCAGATTATTTTTCTTAACGAATGTGTCTACTTGCCAGTCGTTTACTGACTATTGAGTTGATTGCAAGCTGTTTAAATTAGATTAATGCCGGCGTTACTTTCTGCAGTAAGCCACAGACAGAGCAATAGCAAAGCAAAAAGTCGGTAATACACTTTGTTATTTTGACCCAACAACGTTATCAATTAATAACATTCTTCTTGCACTAAGTGACTCATTCATTGACTGCTACTTAAATGAGTTTGTGTATAAGCTGCATCTTTTTATTTAATAATAGAAATAAATTTATTTTTTTTAGCTTGCAATGTGATTTTGTAAGTGTAGCCCTTAATAAATAAAAATAATATCCCTATGTACTGTGTTAATAGTTTTTGGATTGTGCACATGTTGCTTTCCACTCCATTACAGCTCAGAAAGGTGAAAATTGGTCTTCAAATTCTATATTTTAATACTTACTCAGAGACCTCCGATAGATTTGCTCTTCAGATAATTCTCTTTTGAGATCAGAGTTTATCAGGAACAATGCATCTTCTGCAGCGTTCTTCATCTGCAACAAAAATAAGAAAAACGAGCACCGGTTAAATCGTTACAAAATGTTTGAAGAAAAGAGACTATCCCCAACCGTCTCGGTACAACAACAAAAAAAGATCCCTTTGTGTCGATTAATGAGTTAACATTCAGATATTACATTTACGATTATTCATGATTAATTATAAATTAAACTCTTATCTAGAAAAAAAAGGTTGCTATTGTGGATATAAGGTTCATGTAATCTACCTGTGTCACATTCTTTGTTGTGAAAACAGACTATCAGAGTTTTAGTGTAAAGTAGCAAAAATCCTGGAAACAGCTTAATGCCATAAGCACAGTTTAGAATTCCTTTCAAAGTTTATACAATGTATTTCTCTAATTCTTTACCAAGGACAGCATCATCTGCTGCAGATTCATTAGTATGGATACATGATCTCACCTGTATGTACCTGCTTTCCCCTTGCAGAACCCTCAGGAACATGAGCAGAACATGCCATTGAAATCTGGATGCACAAGCCATGCTGCAGAAACAGTTTCTCTCTCTATCGTTTGCCCGTACGTCTCACTTATTTCTAGCTTGTGTTAATACTAGGAGGAGCCTGAGGGGTTTCCTCTGATAGACCCCCTTTATATAGAAAATTGAAGGGGAAGGCACTTGGTCTTGTCACTGATAGCAAATTCGTAACCATGGGTTACCCTGACTGATAAAATTACGTGGATCAGACGAGGGACCAGGACACCAAATCCTACCCAAGTCAAACATTTAATTGGGAATCTTTTTTTCTTTATTTTTTTTCTATGTTTAGGTGACCAGGGCTTTTGAAATGTCATAGTGGTTAAACAAAAGCGATTGTTTATTTGATTTATTCGTATCAAACAAACAACTTATTGACAGCATGATGGGTGGATGTTGCGCGGGTTATAATATATTTTAATGGACGGAGATAAGATTATTGATTCTCACGACATGTAATCTATTGTGAGACAGTAATGAGAAAGCTGGTGATGAGAAAATGTAAGTTGTTTCACGTAAAGGTCTTGGAAATTTAATTAATAGTACAACTTCTGCCACTATACTTCAATTCAGTATGTCTTAAACAAACAAAAATAGCACTTAATTACATTGCGTAATCAAATATACCCAATAGACAGAAATAGCAATGGGCCTCTTTTCTCTATTCAACGTAGATTATGGTACGGAAAAAAAGCAAAGTTGCCAAAATCGTTGAATCTGAGACTTTCCCCTATGTTTTGCATTACTTTTTCTAAAAGTTATTATTTAGCTTTAAGATTTTTTTATGCATTCTGCAAGGCAGTCATTATTCCATTGGATTGCAATACCTTGGTAAGATGTATACAAAAGTGCGACTAACAGATTGACAGGCACAAGCTTCACATCGACTAAAGAAGTAGGAGCGGTCAACAGGATTAGCTAAATCGTTTTCATAAATTTTGTAAATTGAAATTGGCCAGATGCCTTCTCCACACTTCAGTTTTGGGTGAAATATTCTTTAGACCAGGAAACAGCCCTGCTTTAGGAACCTATATGTTTGAAATAATAACCAAAGTTCCGAGTGGTTGAGAAAATGTCTCTGTCATTCAGCGCACATACAGCAGATGTTTGTATTTGTTGTTGTTGTGGTTATGGTTCTAGATTTTCAGACATTTGACCACTAAAGGGGTTATTCCCAAAGCGTCGATGTTCACCATTGCTGAAAATGACAGTAACCGTAAAAATCTACGTTGTTGCAACTACAGAGAACGTCAGTTATCCAGAGAAGTAAGGTTCAATAGAAGCAGGGGAAGTTGCTGCAAACAATGACGACCATCGATGAACAGTGGTACCTCCGTTATTCTTTTGTAATGTGAGAGAAACTACGGCTATTCTTCATTCAATGTGGTTTCATTGTTAGTAAGAGGGAGTGGGTTCAGTGGGGGCGCTCTGATCTCTGTGGTTTTGGTTCAATTGGTGCTGCCAGATAGATAGAAGGCACAGACTCTCGAGGGGTGTGCGGGTGTGGAAATGGCAAGTTTTAGGTGGTTTCTATAGGCGCAATATATTATGTTTTCTTAAATTTCAAGAGTAGATCATACAAAAACAGTATAATTGTGACTCTTCACAGTAAAAGTGCTCTTGTGCTAAAGTGTCTCGATAACACACTTGTGCAAATCGGTTGATGAATCTTAAATAGAGTGCATATAGTGCATAAAGTGCAGTACAATGCTGATCGTGCTAAAAATCTAAAGTTCAATGAGGTTGACAGGCTTATTTCGAGTCCTGTTTTAAGTTGATTGTGCCACAAATAAGGCAAATTCAAAGTACTTATGGATCTGATGTTTTTAGTGATGATTTCTTATTGTTCCTCTCTTTGTCAATTCCCTTATGGTCACTGATGTGCTCCAATATACAAAACAAAGGAGAGAAAAGAGAAGATAGTGCAAATACTGTTTCAATTCGTACAAAGTGCAAGAAAAATAGTGGTATTGCACTTACGAATTCCAGAGCCTCGTATATCCAGGCTCTGGATTGAAGTGCCTTGAGCCAAATAGAGAGTGGCTTCTACCCTTCTTTACGACAGCCTTATCGTCTCGTCCGAAAAGATAAAAGGGACAGCGCTCTCATGGCACAATATCAGTCAGATAGGGTATTAAAGGTGGGATTTGTAAACACTCACCGATTAAGGAGCCTTCGGTGTCCAGGCTCAACTCTTATTCGTGTGGCGCTCCTTGTTGGTGGGCGCCTCAACCCCTTTGTCTGCTCACTTGGTGTCTGGACAGTAGTTGGTCTCTGGGATTTTCCGTCTGTCACCTATTCATTGGGCTTTGTGGGGAGTGGATAAAGAATAGACATATTCCATTCTAAAGTGCAAATAGTTTTATTGGCGATTACAAGTGTATTAAAATATATATATATCCGGGGGGGGGGAGAGATGCTGATACGCGTTTCGGCGCTGCTCTGGCACCTTTCTCAGTCAGTGTGTGGTAGATTAATCTGACTTTATAGCCCTGCACAAAGACACGATAAGTACATAGTCAAGATATATAACTTGATATGATACAGGGGCCACTTTTCTAATGTAGTCAATAGCAGGGACCTGCTAAGTGGAAATATTGCTGGCACCAAGTCGACAACCCTTAGCAGCTCCCTATTACCGATTCATTTACAGCTGTCTATGTAATAGCTAACATAGAATTAGTTATTAGTAATGGTTAGAAGCCGTTGCATATGGCAGTGGTGCTGTTGTATACCTCCACTTGTATCGTGTCCAACACCCCATAAGACTCCATGAAAAACCCATGATTCCTCGTAAACTCTGTGTGAGTTCACATGTGTGGGGCCCCTCTCTCTAGGGGGCCCGTACCCCTGCCAAACCCTGTGTCAGCTTGTCTAAGTGCTGTCTGCTATATAGCGACGCTGGCCAGGGCTGGTCCATTAAGACTTAGATGGGATAGCAAAGTTGAGGGGAGCGATAGGGTGGGTGGACTCTCATTCCAGTATGCCCACTTGATTATGCTAGTGTGATCACAATGGCTGGAATGTCCCTTTAACGCAGTGGTTCTCCTAGCATGGGGAACCCACCTGGGGGACGCAAAGGTTCTGAAAGGAAGGGGGGTGTCAGCAGAAAAAAACAACATTTTGGCTTGGTGTCTTGATGTGGAGAGGGGGAGAGAAACTTCCAATTCATAAGTCAGAAGGCTGTTTCAATTCTGCTCCACTTAGTTACTCCCTATCTGTGCAAAACTGGGTTCACTGCTGTGGCCTCGCTGGAGGTGAAGTACAATCCTGAGCTTATATTGAAAAAGCCTTAAGAGTGGAAATATTAAAGCTGCAGCTTGGTGCGGAAAAATGTTCAGTGAAAAGCAGACTCTCTGCAGCATTCAAGCAAATCGGCATCACTGAAATATTACTATTAATATTAATTTTTTTTTGAGAAAGGATTTTACCAGGAAGGATACATTGAGATTTCTCACATTTTCAAGTATGTCCTGGGTGGTGAGTATATATCGTTAGGTGTCTTGCCCAAGGACACTTACTGGAGAGGTGCTCTTGCCAGGATTCAAACCCGTGTCTCCACGTAATAGAGCAGTAGGTCTAAATGAGGGCGTGACCAAAAACGTTTAAAATCCACAGCTTTAACAAGTCTCACTATCTTACTGATAGTTTGTGAAGTTTTAAAGAATTATTTGACCAAATACACCTTTTGTGCAATCATACTTACAGTATCTCACTTGTTTACCAGCTATATGAACCCAAGAATGGATGATAGATACAGATAGATATACTAAATCTCATTGATTTTGTGTATATTAAATCAACGTGAACATGAACATAATTTTGCTTTACATAATATCTTCGTCATCAGCGCACATGCTAAGTTACTGCAAATATTAATGCACATATATTATCCTTTGATATGCAGATGGTATTCCTTGTACGTCGTGTAATCACCATCATACATGCCACACGCCGGGACTTACTCACGGGGCACATACTTGTAATCAACAATTTACTCTCTTTCATTGACAAAACAAGAGCATTCATTCATTCGCCGCAGCTTTCCTACACAATCAAGTGATAGGAAATTACCAGTTTTGCATCATTGACTGGTAGTAATCATCATGTTCTTACGGTATTTCCATTCAGCAATGTCATTACATGACAGCTAACAATGTCAATGCTGAGCCTCAGCAGGTATAACTTTAGTTAAATTTAGAATGATCCCAAGAGTAAAGAGGAGGAGAGGCAGAATGTATTTAATGAGAAAAAGAATGGAAGGTCTTGCTTGATGAAAACCATAGTTGAGAATAATATAGACATGCAATAATTAATTGTAAACAGACAGATAGAAAAACAAACAAACAATGGATACAAGAGCCACACTTCTAGTAATAGATACCATGTCAATACAAAAAAGGAACAACAACAATATAGAAAAACAGTGAAATACACTACAGCACAATAAATACGAAGATCTTCATTTATCTAAGAAAAAGCTAAATACACACAGGTGGAATTATTGTGGAACCAAACAACCACTCTTAGAAACATCTCAGGTTCGCAACAACAAAGTTGGATGCAGAGGTCAAGTTGAGGGGGGAATGCGTGGTAACGCAGTTCAGGCTCTATTTTAGCAGATTGTACTGAGTTCCTGTTGGTCCCATACACTGAAGCTTGAAACCTGGTGCTCGATTATATGTTTACATGTTATGCCACAACAAATATATAGGGGGTTAGTCAAAGAGATCCGAATTGTGGCCGAACACTGAAATTCAGCGTATGGTTACCTTTCTTGGCCATTCGGCTATTCAGAGAGCAGGAAGTTTGCCAAATCCTGGCGAATTGCCTGCACATATGGTGCCTGTTCGAGGGCAGTGAACTCCCCATAGAGAAGCAATGCTCCGTCTATTCAGAGAACACCAAACAGCAGAGAAAAGTTGCTGAAATGCCCTGCCATTCGGTGGTTTCATTCCACAGGTTTATTCCGGAGAATCCCAAAGGCTTCAATGTTAAAAATATTCTCGTTTTAATCCAATATCTAATAAACCGTTTATTATTTTTTTCTGCTGTAAAGAGTCTCTTTACTCTTAGATTTTTTTTAGGAGCTTTTAGGCATTTTTTTGGATTTTTTTGTCAACATTTTTTTTCCTTTCTTTTTACTGTAACAGCTTTTTTTATTATCATTCATTGGATCTTATATGTAAATTCCAGGCATTTTCGTTAAGTATTTTTTTCAAACTTTAAGGCTAGGGTCAGACTAACGCATTTTTCGCGTTGTCTGTGAAAAAGTGCATTCGAACGAATGGACGCATTTTTTCACAGAATACGCGATAGCAGTCATACGATGCGCCTTTTCGTCCGTGATTTTGTACGGATCATCAATAAAACACTTTTAGTGTCTGGACGTTATGTTGGCCGGACAATAGCAGTGTCTGAAGTCTCCCAATCACGCACACACGCCTCTAGCGGACGCAGCGCACTCTGAACATCTGTACTAGAGGTTTGACGTTCTAGAAAAAATGCGTTCGTTTGCCACTTGCGTTGCGCGGACGAACTTTCGTGCGGCCGTACTTCGTGTGTTCCCCGGCATTGGACGTCATTTGCTGCTAGCACGGCCGTGATTTCGTGCGTCTAAACGCACGTTAAAACTGCTTTCGTCTGACCTAGCCTTAAGCGTACTGTTTTAGGGTTTTTCTCACCTCCTTCGTCTGCGTGTCGGGTTTCTCCAGCGGCTGCTCTGTGCTGTGATCGGTGGCTAGTCGGGTTTCTCCAGCGTGTTCGGCAGGGCTAATCCAGCTGTTTTCTGCGGGTTTCGGTGAGTGTTCGGCGGGTTTTCCCTGCACTACGGGGGCCCTGTGGTGCTTGCTGAATACACCACAGGGTTGGTGAAATAGGATCGCCGAATCGCCCCGAAGTGCAGGGAACGAAAAGTCACCGAACATGCAGAGACTTTTCGATTCTCTTTGAATAACCTTGATAATATCTCACGTATTATCACAAAAATCCCCATAATTCTCAGATATCAGATTTGAGTACATAATGTGTGTTAAAAGCGAGATGATAATTGCTAATTGTGGGGAGAGAAATCTTGGTGAGTTCCCACACTTATTTTAGGACTTGACCTGGCTTATGCTCTAAAATAATACACAGAAGGAACACACATAGCATAAAACTGCTCTAAGAAACATATATAAACCAGAAAAAAAAGCTCCATCCCCTTTGTCCTTTGTGCCCTGAGCCTTGTGAGTCTGGAGATCCAGCCTGAGGATGCTGTGAGTGAGCGGCCTTCTTGATTTGTTGCTACGTGTATCGGAATTTGGACACCAATAAGAATAAAAGTACCATATTCTATTTTTGCATGTGTGTTGCACAAGAGCACGGTCACTTTATTTGTGATTTCTGATATATATGCTTTTTTCATAAAAATTGCGCCGTGGAGTATATTTCCTATTTTTGGAAATATATACAGTATATGGAAATATAAATAATAATAATGAAAATATATAGGTATGGATAAAGGAAACCACACACAAAATTGGTGACACAGACAAATGAATGTATGTGCATAAAAGTGTTATGATAGATAAAAGGCTTTGGATGTTGTGGTCCAATAACGTCAGTACCACACCAGCTAGTGATGTGCTCTGGAGTGGTCCAATGTCATCACTGCATTGCAAATGTGACATTAATTACGCCATGTTCTGTCCAACATTAAGTTGATGTATCACGATATAGCACATTACCCTCAACATTTTTCCACGAAACTGAAAAACTGCTGAAAAAAACCCAAACGCATCCGAAAAAAAAGACGACAAACCGCCGAACAGCCACCGGAAAAAGTCGACAAGCTGACAAACAGGGTAAGAAATAAAAGCCACTTTTAAAAGATTTTTGCAAAAAAACTACATGATGAAAATGCCTGGAATTAATATATAAGATCCTATGAACAATAATAAAAAGGTCTCTTACAGGAAAAAAAACAAAATGCTATTTAAAAAAGTCTGAGAAATAAAAAAATTGCCCAAAAAATCTTGAAAATTGCCTACAAAATCCAATAAAATAAATAAATAAAGAGACTTTTTGCTGCAATTTAAAAGAATAAACGGTTTACTAGATTTCAATTAAAAACGGGAATATTTTTATCATTGAAACCTATGGGATTCACCTGATTAAACCTGTTGAATGAAACCTCCGAGCATCAGGGCATTTCACTGCTGTTCACTGTTCTCTAAATAGATTAACCATTGCTTCTCTATGGAGATTTCACTGCTGGTGATGGTCAACGTATTTTGCTGGCAATTCGCCAATATTTTGCAAATTGCCATCTTTTGAATAGCTGACTGGCCCCAAAATTGCTCCTTATGGGGAAATTCACTGTTGTTCGGTGCAATTTCGGTGCCAGTTCGGCTCTCTTTGAATAACTCCTTATGTGTCCAGGAAAACATGGCCAATCTGGCAAGTCTACCACAGATTCTCCCAGCAATTCAAGGAATTTGGCCAAACAAGGCAGAACCATTCTCGATGATTGCCACATTGTAAGTTATTATAGGTTTTTGCATTTACAATGTACCATCTTTATTAAGAGATAAATCCTCAGAGGAGTGATATACTGGACAAGCAAAAGTCATTATAAATACAAATTAAAACCAAGGAACCCACAGCTTTTTCCTAATACAACTCCAGGATATGTCATTTTAGTTTGTTAGATTTTAGGATTCTCTTTTGTTAAAAATAAAGAATAAAGTAACAAATTCACTTCAAACTGGTATTGGAAGAGGTTTATATTCCCATATTCCTCTTGCTACTGGCCCATATTTGATGCCCATTTTTTAGCATAAACAAAAAACAATTAGTGTACCAAAGAGAGCATAGAGAGAACTTTCAAGGTCCAACACTTTCGTTAACTACCTGCCAATGGATGAGCAATATTTATCTGCTTTTCTGTAATGATAGATTATGACCCACCTTTAATTACTGAAATTACTAAACTGAAACTAAGAATGACACAAAAGCTAACATTCAACTATTATTGTATACAAATGAAGAGTACTATGACACATAGATAATAACCCCTTCACTACAAAAACACTTAGGGCCCTATTACAATCTTCGCGTTAAAACGCTTGCGCAACGTGTGAATTTGTGCGCCACGCGTTAAACGTTACCGCGTGGAAATCAATGCTGGAATTACAATTACAATATAAAGTAACATAGGAATTTTGTATATAAAATGTTGTTCAGAGATAGTTAAAATATTAAAATTACGTAAATTTGCTAATTTTAAATTTTTCTTGTATTTGTTTATCCTTTACAGAAATATTGTTGGAATGAAAGATTCTGACCTCTAGCTAGTGTCCTTTATCTTGCACAATGTCACAAATGGGTCTTAATTATCAACATACAATGGCCAGTGTGTCAAATACAGTAAATATGTTAAAAATGGATTTAAAAATGGTCAGATATCCTCAATATAGGGATTTGTAGTGATCATAGTGAGATTATTAGAAATGCAGCTTCCAAAAACACCAGTAGAATATAAAAATAATAATATCTGTATATGAAATAATGCCTGTGTATGGAAATTACAGTAACACTTTGTATCTGTACTGTAAAGGGATTTACATTCATTATAACTCCCTGAATCTTATCCCTGCACAGCAGTGAGAGACCGCAGAACTCTCCCTGTATACTGCCCTTTCCTTCACTGTTGTAAATCTATCAGTAAATGGTTTCGACTTTTTGTTACAGTGAGGTTTGGGGCTGCTAGATGCAGCTTGTTTTACAGTGTTAGAGGGACAGGAGTGAATTTTCACAGAGAATTGTGTTTCTTCTCAGTAGCTACACTAATCCTACCTTAGAAAGATGGGGTTTGCTATGATAAAAAAAATACTTAAACTATTAGATATTGATCAATGTGTCTTTACTATCAGCTGCCAGTAAATTTCTATCTTTATTATGGCTAAATGTACTTCTGTCACTCTGGAAATTATGTTAGTTATTTTCTGCTGTTAGAATAACAGATTTATATTTATTCCTTAAACTCTTACTACCACAAGGTGGATTTAGCTCATCATTGATGTGTTAATGTTAGGAACCCATGACGAAATAATTCTATCATGTGACTTAAACCAAACTGTTTAGCCATGTCTTCGGTCTGTAGTGCGTAGGTACAGCGGGATCTATAGAACACGGGTCACCTGGCAGTAGGCTTTTGTTCTTGAAACCCTTCCAATGAACTTTTGGTGATGTAGGTGACATTGGATTGTAGATTTGGAGACTTTATGACCCAAAGACATGACATCTGCAATTCTCCAGCAGTGATCCTGTGAGATTTTTTGACGACATGAAACTTTCTGTTAACAGTGTGTGGAAACAATATAGATACATGCCATCTTCCAAGTCAATTCATAACATTTTGCATTGACTCTAACGTCTAAATTATTGCTCTGATTGTGGAAATGTGCATTTTCAATGCTTTTGCCATTTTCTTACAGATGCTTCCCATTTTCCAAAGCTCAGCAACCTTTTGCCGCACACCAAGCTATAGTCCTTGGTCTTATCCATTATGATGAATGACTGAAGGGGTTATTCACAAAGCACCGAGATTTCAGCGAAATTTCGATGCTTTGCACTTTGGTACACTACGGTGCACTTCAGCGATTTCATTTCGCCAACTGTACAGTGAATTCACTATTCACCACAGAGTCACTGTAGTGCACTGAAGATGGAGTGGCCGAAGACCGCCTAACTGCCGAAAAAAATAAAAATAAACGGAACTCTCCTATTCTCCTAATAGGTGTTTAAACTTATGAAATGTGTCTGAATAATCAAAAAGACCTTTAAAAATTTTTAAAAGGACTTATTTTTTAATTCTGTAAGACCTTTTTATTAAAGATTGGAAAACAAAAATTTAGTCAAAAAATACAAAACAGTGTTCTAAAAATAAATAAAAATACTTTTTTCTAAAAATGAAATTAATAAACGTTATTTTTTTAAAAAAAATTTAAAGTTATATTCTTTTACTTTTTAATCCTATGGGATTCGCCTGTTTAAACCTGTCGAACTGAAACCCCGAAAATCAGGGCATTTCCCTGACACTTCAGTGCAGTTCGACATTCTGTGAATAGATTAACCATTACTTTTCTATGGGACAATTTTGCTGCTGTTGAAGATCGCCGATCTGCGGAGATCTGTGGCGAGCTGCACTGTATTTTGCTGTCAATTCGCCAGTATTTGGCGAATTGACAGTTTAGTGCCACAAAAATCGCACTGTACGGTGAAAATCACCGTTCGGACCAATTCGGTGGCAAGTTTGTCGCTTTGTGCACAACCCCTTAAGAGAATTTGGCCTATTTTTTACCTCATATTTATACCCCTGTGAAACAGGAAGTCTTGGATGAACAGTTTCTTGTTCATAGTCACCCAGGTGTGCCAACATTTTTTAAATATCAATCGGAGTATACGATTTATATTTTTCTCATATGAATTCATAGGGTTGCCAATTATGGTGCCCCACATATATATAACTGCTTTGCTGTGACAGACGCTCTCGGCGCCTCCTCTCAAACAGGCTCAGCATGTGGAAGACTGTCACGGATTCCGCCCGAAAACAAGATATCGGTCCCTGTATACAGAGCCCTGTCTACCCTTCCGATCCTTGAATGGTCGGTGATTCTTTCCCTATAAAGAACTGCTAACTTCAGGGACTCGATATTGCCACAACGAGCAAGGATTGATACAGCATACAGAGTGATTCTTATACACAGCTAGTCAGCAACAAGAGCGGTTCTCATAGAAGGCGAGTCAGTAACAGGTTTAGTTCTTACACAAGGCGAGTCAATAACAGGAGCGCTATTATCTGTTTCTCATACAGATCGAGTCAGTAAAGGGAGTGGTTCTCATACAGATCAAGTCAGTAACAGGAGTGGTTCTCAAACAAGCCGAGTCAGTAACCGGAATGGTTCTCATATAAGCCGAGTCAGTAACAGGAATAGTTCTCATACAAGCCGAATCAGCAACAGGAGTGGTTCTCATACAAGCTGGGTCAATAACAATTGAGGTTCTCATAAGCTGAGTAAGTAATTAAGCACAGTAAGCACTGGGGAGGTAACTCCACAACAGGGCAATGAAACAATGCGGCAAACTGTTTTATAAACCTAGCGGCTTCGCGGCATCATGCCCCACCCCGCCCCGGGCCAGTCACGTGGTCGCTCTGAGCCGGCATATCACTCGGCACCCAGCCAGCGAGGATGGTGCTGCGGAGCCCCAGGGACATGACAAAGACACGCTGAGCGCGTCCTGTCTTTGCAGCAGTATTTCGGCTGATCGCTGTGGTCTCCCGGTGCGGGCTGACATCTTGGACCCTAACCAGCGTGATAGCATCTTCATGCTGGACGCAATGACATCTATTTCCAGCAACCCCCCCCACCAGAGCAGGGAAAGTGCCTGAAGTAGAGGGGGTGAGGTCCTTTGGCCCTCTCTCCCTCCCCATCTATCAATCTAGGGCCACAGGAAAAAGGCAGGCACCACTTGGAAGGGCACAGTCTGCCCTTCCGGGTGGTGCCTGCCTTTAACCCGTTGGGAGCTGGATTGCATCACACAATGATGTCAATTCTGGAGTTAACCCCTAGCTTCCATCTATGGTGGAGATAGGGGGTCAACTTACCCCTGTATCTCCCAATCCATTGCAGCTAGGGGTTAATGTTTGGTATCATTTGAAAGCCAGAGCATGACCATGTTAAGAGGTTAAATAAATAAATAATAAAAATAAACAAAAACGTTTTTTTTTTAAAAACAAAAAATTGTTAACCCTTTCGCTGCTGAGCCATTTCACGCCTGTGTGCTGAGCTCATTTTTACCGCTTTTGCTCATCATGTTTAAATGCGTTTTGAAGTCACGTTTTGTTATATGACCCATATTATATATCGTTCTTTCTGGCAGACTCGGCAGATTTATAATATATCATTTTTATTTGTATATATCACGTCCTGCCTGAATATTATAACAAAAAATTCAATAACATTTGAATTCAATAATTTATATCTTAAGATTTTATTTTGCAAAACGAAGGTCACATGTCGACCAGCATGGTTGGCCTCGCAGGACCAGACAGAATATACTTATCAAATGTGGAAAATATATGGGGAGGAGGGATGTGGGGGGGGGAAATCACATAAAAAGCACTAATAAAAGCCAGAAATTTGGGGGGGGGTCTGCAAAATAGGTATTAAGCATAAAAAATCAGGGGGTGGACTATAACGAAAAGTCTCACATAAGCAACATCGGTCAGATAGCAAAAAAGGTCCAAAGTGAAATCTCAGCATGGGGGGGGGGGGGGACAAGTAAAAAAAAAAAATTCAAAAAAATTGTGGAAAGATGAGAAATGGAAAGGGGTCATCTGCAAAATGATGTGTCTCACAGGCAAAAATGGTGTGAAGTTCTTAGCCAGTGTCTCTGAATGGTGAAGGTTGTAAGACAGGCATGGTGACCTACAGAAACACATCTCAGGGAAATATAGAGGTGCAGAAGGGGGTCTGAGAAAAATCTACAAGGGAGAGGGGGAGCATTCAAAATCCAAAGGGGGGCCTGGTACCGGAGAGGAGGAAAACAAAAGAAAAAGCCGGTCTCCTCAGCCTGTGTCTAACCAAATGAACAGGCGGGTGTCATCGTAGATAACATCCATCTCGCAGAAGGTCCACCGGGTCCTCCAGCTCCACATCGCACCGGTCGAAGGACAGGCGTCCACGAGAGGCCGAGTGTCCATCCGCGCCACTCCAGGGGGCAGTTCACCTCCTGCTGGTGACTCCACCGCCGTGGACGTCTCGAGAGGACATATGCCGGTTTGCTCCATCACAGCCGCAGCGGTGCTCCCCCCGATAACCAGAGCCCTCCCGACACCCAGATCAGACATCACCACTGCACACAGGGGGACCAGCATCCGTTCGTCTCCCAGGGAATTCAATAATTTAAAGCATGTAAAGGGTTTTTATTTTCACATTTTATCATGCGAGTATTTGGTTATATTTTCTATGAGTTGCGCTTGTTAAAAAAATTGGAAATGGGGGATTAGTTACTTTTTTTGGGGGAAAATTACATGATTTTTAATTAACAAACGCACCCCATAGAAAAATCGTTAGTGCAGTATCATTTTTCACATACTGTAATTGAAATGGGAACAATATTGCTGCATTAATAAAATATCTTTTTTATTATTATTTTCATTTCCACACGATCCTCCTGCAAGCAACGTCCCTGCAATCACAGCCCAGACCAAGCTTCATTTCCAGACGATCCTCCTGCAAGCAACGTCCCTGCAATCACAGCCCAGACCAAGCTGCATTTCCACACGATCCTCCTGCAAGCAACGTCCCTGCTATCACAGCCCAGACCAAGCTGCATTTCCACACGATCCTCCTGCAAGCAACGTCCCTGCTATCACAGCCCAGACCAAGCTGAATTTCCACACGATCCTCCTGCAAGCAATGTCCCTGCAATCACAGCCCAGACCAAGCTGCATTTCCACACGATCCTCCTGCAATCAACGTACCTGCAATCACAGCCCAGACCAAGCTGCATTTCACACGATCCTCCTCCAAGCAACGTCCCTGCAATCACAGCCCAGACCAAGCTGCATTTCCACACGATCCTCCTGCAAGCAACGTCCCTGCTATCACAGCCCAGACCAAGCTGAATTCCACACGATCCTCCTGCAAGCAACCGTCCCTGCAATCACAGCCCAGACCAAGCTGCATTTCCACACGATCCTCCTGCAATCAACGTACCTGCAATCACAGCCCAGACCAAGTTGCATTTCCACACGATCCTCCTGCAAGCAACGTCCCTGCAATCACAGCCCAGACCAAGCTTCATTTCCAGACGATCCTCCTGCAAGCAACGTCCCTGCAATCACAGCCCAGACCAAGCTGCATTTCCACACGATCCTCCTGCAAGCAACGTCCCTGCAATCAGGGCCGGCGCTAACGCAAGGCAACACAGGCGGCCGCCTTACTGTGCTGGCCTGGTGCCAAACTGGGGGGCCACAAGTTCCCCGGTCACTGCTGGCCGGGGATTTCCCTTCAGTGCCGCCCATTATGATAATTATCCTCCTCCCCCTTGCACAGCATTGGTGGCTTGGCTGCTCCCTCTCCAGCCAGATGCTCTGTGTGTGAAGGCTGTGTCTGCCCCCTCCAGTCAGGATCCGGGTCCGCCCCCTCCAGGCATGGTCTCCCTGGAGTTTCTTCACTGCACTCAGAGCGGCAGATTCTGTGCAGCTTCCTGTTTCCCCGCCTGGCTCCTCCTCTTCAGGCAGCATCCTGTCCCCGCGCAGCTCACTGTACCACATGCACACTGCACGTACAGAGGCTGCTGAGGAGGAGACCGGGCACAGACAGACTGCAGCTGCAGAGGAGGGGGCGCAGGACGTGTAAGTATGCTTCCTTTTATATCTGCCTGTGTGTGTGTGTGTGTTGCTGCTCCTCCTCCTCCTCCCTGTAAAGCTGTAATCCCCCCTCCTGTCTACTCTCATGCTTCACATTCCTTCCTTTAACCCTTTCTCTCCCTCTTCCCATTTTTTCCCCCTTTTTGTTTTAGTTAAAATGCTGCTTCCCTCCCCTCCTGCCTCCCTCACTGTATCTGACTGCAGAGTCAGGCTTGGGGGGGGGGGGCAGTGTTAATTTCTGGTCCCACTCAATGTCTCCCATAATGACCATGTCTCCCAACGCTCACAGCCAGTCCAGAAACCGCTCCCATCACTCACAGCCAGTCCAGACATCGCTCCCATCACTCACAGCCAGTCCAGACATCGCTCCCATCTCTCACAGCCAGTCCAGACATCGCTCCCATCACTCACAGCCAGTCCAGACATCGCTCCCATCACTCACAGCCAGTCCAGACATCGCTCCCATCACTCACAGCCAGTCCAGACCATCGCTCCCATCACTCACAGCCAGTCCAGACCATCGCTCCCATCACTCACAGCCAGTCCAGACATCGCTCCCATCACTCACAGCCAGTCCAGACCATCGCTCCCATCACTCACAGCCAGTCCAGACCATCGCTCCCATCACTCACAGCCAGTCCAGACATCGCTCCATCACTCACAGCCAGTCCAGACATCGCTCCCATCACTCACAGCCAGTCCAGACATCGCTCCCATCACTCACAGCCAGTCCAGACATCGCTCCCATCACTCACAGCCAGTCCAGACCATCGCTCCCATCACTCACAGCCAGTCCAGACCATCGCTCCCATCACTCACAGCCAGTCCAGACATCGCTCCCATCACTCACAGCCAGTCCAGACATCGCTCCCATCTCTCACAGCCAGTCCAGACATCGCTCCCATCACTCACAGCCAGTCCAGACATCGCTCCCAATTCAGCTAATAAAAAGCAGGCAGTTTGCCAAATATTGGCGAATTGCCAGCGAAATACAATGCAGTTTGCCTCAAATCACAGCAATTCAACAATCTTCCGCGACAGTGAAATTCTCCCCTAGAGAAGTAATGGTTAATCTATTCAGAGACGCCAAACAGCACCGGAATGTCAGTGAAATGCCCTGATTTTCAGTGCTTCAGTTCGACAGGTATAAACAAGTGAATCCCATAGGATTCAATGGGGGGAAAAATATTGTTTCTATTATTTTTTTATTCCTTTCATTTGCAGCAAAAATTCTTTATTCATTTTATTATATGTAATTTTTCTGTATTTTTAGGCCAAATTTTTGATTCCCATTTTTTTAATGGCTTTTATTCTTCTGTAACAGACCTTTTTGTTATTTTTTTATAGGATCTTTTTTATTATTTCCATGCATTTTTTGTTTTAAATGCCTCTTTTTAATATTGACGTTTTCTGTTTTTTCTTTACCTTCAGTTTGGCGGCTGATTGGCTTTTTTTAGCAGCTGCATTCGGCAGATCGTCGTCGGCAGGTTGATTGGCGGATCCCTTTGGCACACTTCAGGGACCCTCCGGTGAATGTTTAATTTTCTGCAGGGTCAGCGAATTGAACTCGCAGAAGTGCGCCGAACGAGAGAGCACCAAAATTTCAGTGTTCTCTGACTAACCCCTTTAAGTGCTTCTGTTGCGACCCCCCCAGTGCCCAATGTAGCGTTACAATGGATCGACTGGGAAAAGCACACGATGTAACATGTGTACTAGTAATACACATTACTACGGACGTGCTGTATTCCTCCCCGTCAAGCCAAAACGACAAACAGACGGGTCTAGAAAGCGCGATCTTCCATAAGAGGCTTGTGCTTTGTAGAGCTGTGTGTACGAACATACACACAGCGAGGCGGCCACATGGGCATCTGTGCGGAAAGAAGTCCATTCTCATGGACGTTCTTTCTGTGCTTGTGTGGCTCCAGCCTAATGCACTAATCATACATAGCACACACTGACACCACCCACTGGCAGCTCACTCACTCAGTTCACTCACTCACTCCACTGGCAGCTCACTCACTCACTCCACTGGCAGCTCACACACTCCACTGGCAGCTCACACACTCCACTGGCAGCTCACACACTCCACTGGCAGCTCACTCACACACTCCACTGGCAGCTCACTCACACACTCCACTGGCAGCTCACTCACACACTCCACTGGCAGCTCACACACTCACTCCACTGGCAGCTCACTCACTCACTCCACTGGCAGCTCACACACTCCACTGGCAGCTCACACACTCCACTGGCAGCTCACACACTCCACTGGCAGCTCACACACTCCACTGGCAGCTCACTCACTCCACTGGCAGCTCACTCACTCCACTGGCAGCTCACTCACACACTCCACTGGCAGCTCACTCACACACTCCACTGGCAGCTCACTCACACACTCCACTGGCAGCTCACACACACACTCCACTGGCAGCTCACACACACACTCCACTGGCAGCTCACACACACACTCCACTGGCAGCTCACACACACACTCCACTGGCAGCTCACACACACACTCCACTGGCAGCTCACACACACACTCCACTGGCAGCTCACACACACACTCCACTGGCAGCTCACACACACACTCCACTGGCAGCTCACACACACACTCCACTGGCAGCTCACACACTCCACTGGCAGCTCACTCATTCACTTTACTGGCAGCTCACTCACTCCACTGGCAGCTCTCCATTCACTTTACTGGCAGCTCACTCACTTCACAGGTAGCTCACTCACTTCACTGGCAGCTCTCCATTCACTGGCAGCTCACTCATTCACTTTACTGGCAGCTCACTCATTCACTTTACTGGCAGCTCACTCATTCACTTTACTGGCAGCTCACTCATTCACTTTACTGGCAGCTCACTCATTCACTTTACTGGCAGCTCACTCATTCACTTTACTGGCAGCTCACTCACTCACTGGCAGCTCTCCATTCACTTTACTGGCAGCTCACACACTTTACTGGCAGCTCACTCACTTTACTGGCAGCTCACTCACTTTACTGGCAGCTCACTCACTTTACTGGCAGCTCACTCACTCACTGGCAGCTCTCCATTCACTCCACTGGCAGCTCACACACTCACTTCACTGGCAGACCACTCACACACGTTTCTATGCTGCCCCACACTTAGTGCCATCACATACACACACACATACACACACACACACACCACTAATGTAATACACATGTAGTCTTTGTACATTTACATGCATATGTCAGTTCATTGGGAGGGGGGCGGCAAAATGCATGTTTGCCTGTGTACCCAAAAATGCTTGCACCGGCCCTGCCTGCAATCACAGCCCAGACCAAGCTGAATTTCCACACGATCCTCGTGCAAGCAACGTCCCTGCTATCACAGGCCAGACAAAGCTGAATTTCCACACGATCCTCCTGCAAGCAACGTCCCTGCAATCACAGCCCAGACCAAGCTGCATTTCCACACGATCCTCCTGCAATCAACGTACCTGCAATCACAGCCCAGACCAAGTTGCATTTCCACACGATCCTCCTGCAAGCAACGTCCCTGCAATCACAGCCCAGACCAAGCTTCATTTCCACACGATCCTCCTGCAAGCAACGTCCCTGCAATCACAGCCCAGACCAAGCTTCATTTCCACACGATCCTCGTGCAAGCAACGTCCCTGCTATCACAGCCCAGACCAAGCTGAATTTCCACACGATCCTCCTGCAAGCAACGTCCCTGCAATCACAGCCCAGACCAAGCTGCATTTCCACACGATCCTCCTGCAATCAACGTACCTGCAATCACAGCCCAGACCAAGCTGCATTTCCACACGATCCTCCTCCAAGCAACGTACCTGCAATCACAGCCCAGACCAAGCTTCATTTCCACACAATCCTCCTGCAAGCAACGTCCCTGCAATCACAGCCCAGACCAAGCTTCATTTCCACACGATCCTCCTGCAAGCAACGTGTCTGCAATCACAGCCCAGACCAAGCTTCATTTCCACACGATCCTCCTGCATGCAACCTCCCTGCAATCGCAGCCCAGAAACGCACAGACCAAGCTTCATTTCCACGCGATCCTCCTGCATTCACAGCCCAGGTATTCAGATCTCAACACGATGGCAGGGCATGACGTATACATATAATAATGATATATTATGAATCTGCATATAGTATCGATATTTAAGGGGTTATTTACTAACCTCCACATTGACCCTGAATTGTCCTAAATGGTATATTCACTAAGCTGTCAATTCGCCGCAATTAATCATTGTATGGATGGCCAGTTTCTCTGTTCTAGATGTTTGCTTGGGCCTATTAAAGTAGATGATGGACCGTTCTTCATATTAAATATAAATGAAAAACAAAGTAAAGCATTTAGAAGCCTCTTACTCATACTAAAATATGTAAAAGAAAATCTAACCATGTAGAAAATGTAAAGTAAAAAAGTGAGCCCAATTCCAACTGAGCTGCAAACATTGAGACAATAACAGAGAAAATCTGCACAAGCAATTTTCCCTTACCGTCTCCCTGATACCTACGCTACATCTGACACAGACGTGGAATGTGTGTCTGGGTTCAGAATAATTGTGAGTCGCAGACTGATACTTCCAGCGGCGTGCAGCACGTGAGTTTCAGCTCCTGGAGTCCATGGGATATTAATGCCAGTGGAAGTTTGGAACTCTTCAGCTTTGTAATCGTCAGGGCCTTGACGACTCTTTACGCACCATGTCCCTCAGCACTTGGTAACCTTGCTCTGTAACTTTCCGTGGTTTTCTGCTTTCCCTGAGCTCATCAGACAACCTATTTTTCACAAATATTTGTCAAATACAGACTGCATGGTTAGGTGTGTGATTTTATACACTTGTGCCAACTGGTCTGATTGAAGCATCGGAATTCTATAATTAAATGGTGTGTCCCAATACTTTTGTCCATATAAATACTCATAACTGTAAGTGTATAGGAAATGTATTTTGTGTGTTATTCCGTATAGTGTCATTTGCGAGCATATTCAAAAGAATAACACCCTTTCATTAACTCATCAGTTCTAAATTATTTTACTAAGCTCCAATCTGCCATGAAATAATAGCAATGCCCCAATGCAGTGTTTCTTGCATAAGAGAGCAGTTACCAAAATTATTAATAGAAATTAATAAATATCTAATAACTGCATGTATTTCTATACTGTCATGTATGTCCTTGAGTTACACAGTAATGTGGCTAATTGCCATTCATTATAGTAATTCACATCAATAACCTCTTGTCCATTTCTTCTGATTATAGAAAACTGTATTAGCGCACATTTGCATTCAGTGAGTGCTTTGGTGTATAATAAATTAGCCTCAGGCACAGCAGAGTAATCCTGGTAATTTGAAATGGACATTGAATCCGACATTTAAGGTTACAGAGGAATACATTGATTTCAGAAACTGATTCCTATATTGAATAGATTTTAGTTATGAATGTGAAAGGTATCGCGCCGCCAAAGGCATAAGAAGACCAAACCCGGTGCTGCTCCATCCCTGGAATTCTATATACACCCCTCATCATGGGCGTCCGCAGCATGGGGCAAGGGGGGGCACTCGCCCCCCCCCTGGAACCAGGGTTGCCTGTCTGCTCTGCCCAGTCAGCTGTGTGTGCAGCCTGCTCAAGTGTTTGTTACTCACAGCAGGTTGCACAGGAGTTCCGGTCAGTGTGGGGGTGGTCTGTGTGGCTCTTGTGATGTCACCTCCTCTCTCCGCCTCCAATCCACCACATGCTCCTACTCACTTTAGACACTGGGAGAGGCTGCCTGGGCTGAGATGCAGAGGCTGCTGCTGCTGTGGCCATTGGAATGCTGGACAAAGTAAAAAAAGGTGATGATTGTCAAATCTTTAAGCTTGATGCCCCCTCGTCTGAGGTCTAGTTTGTCTGCCTGGGGAGGAGGAACACCATGACTAATAGTAATCTGGTGGGGATGAGTTTACAATCTAAGAGGAGGGGGACCCTGCTCCAGAGTTTACAATCTAAGAGGAGAGGGGACCCTGCTCCAGAGTTTACAATCTAAGAGGAGAGGGGACCCTGCCCCAGAGCTTACAATCTAAGAGGAGAGGGGACCCTGCTCCAGAGCTTACAATCTAAGAGGAGAGGGGACCCTGCTCCAGAGCTTACAATCTAAGAGGAGAGGGGACCCTGCTCCAGAGTTTACAATCTAAGCAGAGAGGGGACCCTGCCCCAGAGCTTACAATCTAAGAGGAGAGGGGACCCTGCCCCAGAGCTTACAATCTAAGAGGAGAGGGGACCCTGCCCCAGAGCTTACAATCTAAGAGAAGAGGGGACCCTGCTCCAGAGCTTACAATCTAAGAGAAGAGGGGACCCTGCTCCAGAGCTTACAATCTAAGAGGAGAGGGGACCCTGCCCCAGAGCTTACAATCTAAGAGGAGAGGGGACCCTGCCCCAGAGCTTACAATCTAAGAGGAGAGGGGACCCTGCCCCAGAGCTTACAATCTAAGAGAAGAGGGGACCCTGCTCCAGAGCTTACAATCTAAGAGAAGAGGGGACCCTGCTCCAGAGCTTACAATCTAAGAGGAGAGGGGACCCTGCTCCAGAGCTTACAATCTAAGAGGAGAGGGGACCCTGCTCCAGAGCTTACAATCTAAGAGGAGAGGGGACCCTGCCCCAGAGCTTACAATCTAAGCAGAGAGGGGACCCTGCTCCAGAGTTTACAATCTAAGAGGAGAGGGGACCCTGCTCCAGAGCTTACAATCTAAGAGGAGAGGGGGATACAGATTGTATATCTGTATACAGAGCCGGCTCTGTCACTGTTTATACTGGTTTGTGTATACAGAGATGGCCTAGAAAATGCAACACTCAGATCAGACACTTACACCTTTATTCTTCTATTAGACTTGCATCATGTTTCGCAGCCTCTGTATTACTACGCTTTATTTTATGACTGTCGCCTTCATGACATTGTCAAAAGGGCAGAATATGGATGCCATTAAAATTTTGCCCCCCCCCTGGAAATATTTCTGCGGACGCCCATGCCCCTCATGTGATACTCAGCCCTGGTTTTGCCGTAGACTGCAGGAGATACAGGTGCTCGCAATCAAGGGCCCAGCACTTCCCTGATAAAAGGACAAAACACCCATAGTGCTTTGTTTTTGCATTGCTGTTCATTCAGTATTCTATTTCCCAAGCAAGCTGCAACAAGCCCCTTGTATCCTGACCACCAGACGCTTGGAACTGCCAAACCCTCTGCTGAATCTCTTGTTACTGAACCCCTGCTTGATTACTGGACTTCATTTTGCCAAACCCCTCTGCTGGATCTCTTGATGCCGAACCCCTGCTTGACTACTGGACTTTGCTTTGCCAAATACTTACTGGATACACCACTGCTGAAACCCCGCTTTGTGCTCTGAAGACCCTCTCCTTATTGTGAACCCTCTAAGTCTATATTTCCTGTGGACTTCTAATAATATTCAGTTACCCTGGTTCTCTTGTGTTTCATCCCTTCAATATACTTATTTTCCTTCTAGTCCTGTTTGTTCTTCAGTCCTATTCCTGTCCCTTCAATCTAGCTCTTAGTAAGCCCCTTTCCTGTCTGGTCCATAGTTCTGTTTATTCACTTTCTCCTTTGCATCTGTATTTATTTATCAGCCCGTTTTCTGCTTTGTCTCTTTATCTCCAGCCACTCCTCATACTTACCTTATCCCATATTGCTTTTGTTTAATCTCTCCTGTGTCCTGTTTAAATAAACCTTTATCATTTATACAACGTATACCTGCCTACACTCCTTTGTTCACCACATGTTGGGCTTGACCTTAAACTTTAACCCCGTAAACTGGATACGGACATCATGCTTTTCTGGCTGAACGTTTGTGTATGTATTTGACTATTATGCCAACCCAGTCAAGCCAAACCAATTTTTTGGCTTTATCACTGTGCCATAGATATAGCCAAAAGGTGCAGGGCTGGTCTTTAATGGGATTTTGTCAAAATTGATAGATTTCATTGCCATTTGGATGAACTTAAATTAAATCAAATGAGATCGAGTTTTGTGAATTACGGTAGGTTTGCTTTACACCCTCTTCGGTCTCTAGCCTCTTAGCGGTGTTATGTTATTGGAGGTTAGTGAGAAGGTTGGCACCACTACTGGTATTGTCTCTTGGAGTCTATATGACTCCATGGAGACTTTGCTCAGCACACATAAGGCGGGTCGGAAAGGGTCACTGGAAACGGTTTCTTCCCAGTTTCCTTCTGCAAGTGGCAAGAGAAGGTGGTGGATTGAGTCTGTTTTTGCACTGTAGGACCAGAGGTAATTGATTTTTAATTAATTACATTTTTTTTATGAAAATCAACTTAAAAGCAGAGTCTTATAGCCAGTATTTTTTTTTTTTAAGAAAAACCAACTCGAGATGTAAATAGTGGGCAATGTTATTTTCTGGCTGCTGGGAATTAAAGCGTCCTCTATGAAGTAAAGAAGTTAATATACATATCCTCAGAGGCGTAGCAAGGTCATGAGGCGCCCGGGGGCAAGTCCTCCTCTACCGCCCCCCACCCATGTTTTAGATGATATAATGCATAGTAATGCATTATGCCATCACTTTCAAATCTGCCACAGTGTGGGAAATGAGAAGGTGAATTAGTGTAGCAACAGTTTTTGCATTATAAGCAAATAATGACGCTTCCTTGGAACAGAAAAAAAGACGTTTTGCAATTGTTTGTTTTTTCTTTCCCAATTATTTATTTTTACACATATGGTCATGTTTGGTAGTATTGGAAAGGCCAGACTCTATCCTTTCCAGTGACAATTCACTTGACTTTGTGGGTAGTAGAGAATGGTGTTGCAGGGGTCCAAAGGACTCTGTATGCTCTTTGCAGTGGATTAGGTTTTCGAAGAAACCATACGTGATAACGCATTTCTCCATCCACTCCACACTTGCTGCTGCTGTGGGAAATGAGAAGGTGAGGTAGCGCAGCAATATAATTCACTTTATTATTGAAAAGTGATCAATACTGCCTCTTTTGGAGAAAAAAAAAGGATTTTTATTTTTACAGATTACCTGGTAATCTTTGGTATCATTGGAAAGGCCAGGATCTTTTGCTGCTTTTGGAGAAAAGCCAGAAAATATATATATAATATATATATATATATAACACATGGGGGGAGGGTAGCACTCAACCTAAACTAAGCATTCAGTGCAGGTGCATCTCAAAAGTAAAATACAAACAAAACCAGGGAGAGAGCACTCCAGTCAAACACATTCAAAAAACCTGCAACAACAGCTTCATGCATGGGTGCATAATACCAGCTTTTACCACATGTTGAAAAATTCTGAAATCTAAGCTTTGTTGAATAAAATGGTGGAAATTTAGTTCGCAATTGGCTTATAGTTTATATATTATTACATTAATTACTTGGGATAAAATAAACTAATCAGGAAAAAAACATATTGTACATCCAGAGTTTACCTCAGGTTTCTGTGTAACTATAAATGAGAAGAAGAAAACACGCATAAAGGTTCTAAGTAACCCGTTAGCTTTTGGTACCTTGCGCTTTTCAGCGCGAGGTTACTGTACTTTGCGCTCCCTATACTTAACATGGGGAGCGCAAAGTGTTGATCAGCGTTAGGATTACAAAGTCCTAATGCTGATTAATGTCCGGCCAGGGTTAACAAAAAGTTAACCAGAGCCAGAACTTGGTGCTAACGGATTCCACTTCTGCAGAATCAGTTAGCACCATCCAGAAACACCCCAAAAAAATCAAGATACTCACCTCCTGTCCCACGGCAAGGACCGCGGCTCTGCCCGCCTCCTCAGTCCAGTGGGAGCAGGGATAGACTGGGGGAAAAATTCCCCCCCCCCAGTCTCCCCCTGCGTATCACTATGCTGACAGGCTGGGTCTCGGAAGGCGAGATCCGGCAGGTCATGTGACAGACGGCATCTGGCTCAATGGACTCTAGTCACGGCGGCCATCTTGTGGAGCCTAGGGACTGTCCTATCGACCCTCGTGGATCCGGTTCCCTGTTGTCACTTGTCACTCTCCCCTGGACATGGGAAAGAAATTGGAGGGGCAGCAGCTCAGCAGGTCAGAGCGCCCCTGTCAGATTGATATCAGAGATTCCCTGCACAAAGGTTCCCTTTCTGGTGCAGTGGCCCCTTCACCAGTCATCCCCAAGGGTTCTAGCTCCTTGGAGGATGATGATGCCTCCTGGCCTATGGGACATGACCCTGGTTTTAACTGTCTGGCCCGACCTCTCGGGCACAGGATGGGGCACCGGCGGGCTGAGTGGCGAGCAAACCTGCCCAGAAGAAGAGGAAGAAAGCCTTTGGCGGCAGCCTCCCTTGGGACGACGGTACCTGCCTCTGACCTTTCCATGGGAGGCAGGCAAATATTTCCATGGGAGGCAAATGTTTGCACCACTATCTTGGACCTGGCCGAGGCCTGGCTGATCCTTTTGGGCATCGGACTTGCTCCCGATCGCGCACCCACCCCCTTGGACTGAGAACTTTCACCTGTATACCTCTTTTTCTTTGTACACGGTTCTCGGTTTGGTGTGTGGTTGCTCCCTCACCCTCCTCCATTAGTTCAGTCACTCTGAGCTTTTCCCCTTCCCAGCTTTGGACTACTGGCCCGTCGGTTTCAACAAAGGGCCCCCTCCTTTACATAATTATTTTTTTTTGGAGGTGAGAATTTTTTATTTTACAAATGACGCACTTTGGGGACACTGGCATGTTTGTTTTCACTTGTTTCCCTTAAACAAATTGTAAATCAAGCCCGGTGCTAGCGTACGTTGAATTGGTTATTATCTTTTAAATGTGAAAACTTAAAATTAATCTTTGACAGTGAATTTCACCATACGTGCAATTTGGTGGCAATTTGGCTATTCAGAAAGCTGGGAAATCACCAAATATTGGCAATTTACCAGCGAAATATGGTGCAATTCGGCGGCAGTGAAATTCCCCATAGAAAAGTAATGGTTAATCTATTCAGAGAACGCCGAACAGCATTGAAAAGTTATCGGCATGCCCAGATTTTCAGTGGTTTCGTTCAACAGGTTTAAAGAGGCAAATCCCATAGGTTTCAGTGTAAAAAAAAAATTCAGTTTTTACAAATTTTTTATTCAACCGTTTATTCTTTTAATTTCAGCAAAAACTTATTTTTATTAATTTATTTTTAGAATTTGTTTAGGCATTTTTCTGGATTTGTCAGCATAACTTTTGATTCCAATTTTTTTTTAAAATGGCTCTTTTTTCTATTCTGTAATAGACCTTTTTATTGTTATTCATAGGACCTTATTTTTTTTTTCTTATCCCTGTTCGGCGGCTGGTCGGCTTTTTTCGGGTGCTGTTTGGAGACGTTCGACGGTCAGGTCATCTCATCCGTCCGGCAGGCTGTGGGTGCATTCAGCGGTCTGTTCTGCAACATTCGGCGAATCGTCAGCTGCGTTCGTCGGTCTATCGGCAGCGTTCAGCTGATCGACGGCTGCATCCGGCAGTCTATCGGCAGCATTCAGGGGATCGTCAGTGGGTTGATCAGTGCCGTTAGACGGATCCCTTCGGCACATTTCTGTGAAATTTCAGTTCTCTCTGAATAACCCTCTTAATAGTGTCACTATTTGATTGTATTATTAATACAATCTACAGATTTGTAAAACGAGTGGTATAGTGCTATAATTCACTACAAAGTTTATCCCCTGCCCTTCACAGCCTTGTTTTGTTTTGATTGAAATTTTAAATGCTTACAGCTTGTTTACATAGTTTATGATTTTTAATCTTGATTCAAATCACCTACTTTTTATATGTTTAGCGTTAGTTAGCATTTATATCAGTGATGCATTTGTAGACTCGGTATTAAATCAGTCCAGAACTGGTATCAGTTAGCTGCATTAAAAAAAATGGTGTGCGTTGCCACTAACTTAATCTCCCCAAACAGAAAGATCACATTTTACACATAATCTATGTGCTCTGGGATAAACTCAGTTCAATAAAGTGTGACATGAAATAATGAACATAATCTGCTTTTAGGTAAACATGATACAGAACGCAATTTAATGAATTGATAATAGAACGTGAACAAGCCCATAAGGCTAGAAACATTTCCTCTCTCATTCTAGCTCTGTGCTATTTGCTGTATGGAAGATATAAAATTCTCATCTTATTGTGCGGAGTAAAAAACAAAATACATAAAATGTTTCTGGATGACCATAAGCAAGAAAATCCCCTACTCAGTTCAGGTTATTAACAAAGCACCGAAATTTCAGTGCTTTTAACTTCAGTGCACTTCGGCGATTCCATTTCGCCGAAACTACGGTGAATTTACTATTCTCGTATGGGTTATCGTAGTGCACCAAAGATGGAGTTGGCGAATCCTCACGAAAAATTTGGTGAACGTTGTCGAAGAGCACCGAACACTGCCAAAGAGCGGCAAACTGCCCTTGGCGAAATCCATCAAACTGAATTTTAAAGAAAAATGTGTCTAAATAATAAAAAAGGTCCTTTAAATAATAATGAAAAGGTTTGTTACACAATAAAAAAAAGCCTTTTGAAAAAATTGGGAAACAAAAATTAGGTCCTTATAAGTACACAAAGGTTTGGTGCACTGCACTTTGCAAGTTCGGGGCTTAGTGAATAATCCCTGTAGTAGAAAAAAAGAATAAAGTGCATGTAAAGATAAAAAGAAAAGAACAAATGATGGGCTCCTGCGCATCATCATTGCAGTATACGCACAACACATATAGGACAAATGAAGCTAGTCACAGTATCAAAGTGCAAAACAAAAAGCTGATTATTAGACATGTGCACAGCAAAAAATTTAGTTTAGTTTTGGATCGATTCATTCTGTTTTTTAATTTGTGTCGGTGCCTTCGTTATGTTACCGTGATTCGTATTTCGGATTGATTCCTTATTTTGTTTTTATTGGTATTTCGTTTTTCGGATCAATTCGTATTTTGTTTTTATTAGTTATTTTGTATTTCGTTTTTATGAGTTATTTCAGACTGTGAAACAGATGAATTGATTACTTATATTAGGGTAAAAAAAAGATACCTAATCCCCCTGTCTTTGGTGCCGAAACCTAATCAGTACCAAGGACAGCAGCTATTCTTGGTGCTGAAACCTATTCAGCACTTACAACCACATGAATCGCTAGAATTTCCTGCAAGTCTCCTTGTGTGGGACTCGATTGTTAGCCGTGAATAGGTATGATCCACATGTGAAGGACCACAAAATTTGGTCAATGTACCTTGAATTTTTCTGCAACAATGTTGCGGTAGTCCAGCTAATAAGAAGGATTGTATGTTGGTATTCCAGAGGATATGACTTTTCTAGTTGGTAGTCTGAATTATTCAGTGTATTTATGAAGTTATTGGAATGTGGATGGTAGCATTTTCTATTGTGGTCCTTCCCATGTGGATTATACCTATTCAGGGCTAACAATCGAGTCCCACACAAAGAGACTTGCACTTGTAAATTTCTCGGTAATCTATGTAATTAATAGTACCGTGAGGAATATGCTTTTAATTTGCCTTCCTGAAATATCACAATGTCCAAAGTAATATAGTATGTTCCCTGCATCAGGGAAGATTAATAACACCCGGAGTTTGTAAAGACATACAGGGTTATTCAAAAAGTCACCACGCGTTCGGTGACTTTTCGTTCACTTAAATTCGGTGCGATTTGGCAATCCCATTTCGGCGACCCTGCGGTGTATTCAGCAAGCAACACAAGGGAAAAGCTGCCGCAAACCTGCCGAACACTCACCTCAAAACCCAGGCGAATGCACACTGAAACCCGCAAAAACATCTGGATTAACCCTGCTGAAAATGCCGGAAAAACTGGAGCAGGAGCCGATCCCACACAGCACAGCCGCCGGAAAAACCCAACAACGCAGACGAATGGAGTAAAAAAAAAAAAACGTTCGCTTGAATGTTTGAAAAGTGAAACGCTGTTTGCAAAGAAACTACTGAGCGAAAATGTCTAAAATTGACATATGAGGTCCAATGAATGATAATAAAAAGGGCTGTTACAGAAAAAAGAAGAAATGTTAATTTTTTTAAAAAAAATCTCGAAAAATGCTTAAAATATCCCAAAACAAATCTATAAATAAAGAGACTCTTTACTGCAGAATATTCTAAGCAACGGTTTATTAGATATTGAATTAAAACGGGAATATTTTTAACATTGAAGCCTATGGTATTCGCCTGAATAAACCTGCCGAATTAAACCACCGAATGGCAGGGCAATTCGGCAACTTTTCACTGCTGGTTTTTGTTCTCTGAATAGACGAAGATATGGGGATTTCACTGCCCTCGAACAGGCACTGTATGTGCAGGCAATTCGCCAACATTTGGTGTATTGCCTGCTCTCTGAATAGCCGAATGGCCAAGAAAGGTAAAAAGGAATGCTGATTTTCGGTTCCCTTTCGGCAGCCATTCGGATCTCTTTGAATTACCCTGTTAGTGATCCATGTGTGTGAATAAGAGTTAATACCTCTATTTGTTATAGAGGAATCTTTTCTTCATACTTCCGACTTGCTGCTTTCAACTTGGGACTAGACTCAGAGTCAGCTGTAACCATAACCAGAGCTTGGGTAAACTTAGCAACTACATAAACTTTAATAGCTTTGGTAAGCTTACACCAGGCTTGAAATCCAGCCCTTGGTTTGTCTATGACCATATGGCTACATGGCTATACAGTGACAACATGCAGTAGGCTTTCAGAAGGCCGGAGCATGTTGGTAGCGAGGCTGAAAAAAGCAAATGAATAAATTACTGCTCCAGCAGTAGCAGCAGCTTTGCATGACCGGCCGTCTTATTTCTCTAGATAAAGTCTCAATGGATCAATGAAAGACTCACAACAAAAGTAGCTACACGTCAAGGCACTAAAACTATTTTTTAATGTCAATATTGTGTGTACTTCCACTTACAAAACCCACTGAAGTTTCAACAAGGTCCCTGTCTATTCAAATATGATTTGCATAAGGTTAATTTGTTAAATGCAAAGGTTCAAAGCAGCAGAGTCTGAAATAGCCTAACAGAACATTTGCATGTAAACGTACCCTTTGGCGAAACTAACGACTGGATTTTAGAGCAAGGTCTTTGGGAAAAATGATATTCTAGCTATTAACATCAGTGTATTGATACCTACAGGGTTATTCAAAGAGATTCGAAAAGTCACTGCACGTTCGGTGACTTCTGTATCGGCCAAGTCTACAAATGCCCCTAGTTGTGCGATGAGTAGTCTCAGCACAGCAATTAACCCCTTAGTGACCGGGCGGTTTTACACAATTCCGTCTTTTAGTGACCGCTGCTGTTTTTACGTTTCTGCGCTGTTAGTGTTTAGGTCAAATTTTCCTCTTACTCGTTTATTCAACCCACACATATTATACACCCTTTTTCCCGCCATTAAATGGACTTTCTAGAAATACCATTATTTCCATCATATCCAATAATTTACTATAAAAAAAATATGAAATATGAGGAAAAAATGGTAAAAACACACTTTTTCGTAATTTAATCCCCAAAATCTACAACCACCCAAAAAGACCCCGGCTAAATAAGTTCAAAATTTTGTCCCGAGACTATAAATACCCAATTTTTACATGAGTTTGCTTTTTAACCCCTTCACTGCTGAGACAGTTCACCTATGTGCGCTGCGCTCATTCTGACCATTTTGTGCTAATTATTTTTAGATGACAGCCTAGGTCCTATTTAATTAAACCCCCCCAGACGAAAAAAAACTTTTCAAAAAATTTTTTTTTTTTTTTTTTTTTTTTAAACCAAACCCGGTCATGTTTGGTATCATTTGAAAGGCCATAATCAGCTGCCATTTAGCTGCCATGGATCGGGAGATAAAGGCATCCTTAGGATCCCCTTATCTCTACATGGCAGCTAGATGGTTAACTGGCCCACTGACATCCTCACACATATGGTGAGGTTGTCAGTGGGTGGGGGGGGACCTGGAGGCTTGGCTGACATCCAAGATGTCAGCCCCCCTCCAGGTTCGAATCCCGTTTTGGCGCCGAAATGTGATCCGGCGGCGAAACGGTTAAGACTCTCTCCTTTCCAACGGTGTAAAAAGCATCTCCCTAGCTGCAATGGTTGGGGAGATAGAGGGCTCCGAAAGAGCCCCCCCTCCCCTCCATTGCTTTGCATGGTGACGCCTACTGATGACGTCACCACGCAGCGTGGCGACATCATCAGCCTTGCCTGCCCATGTAAATCACATGGGCAGGCTTCCTCCCTGCCAGATCGCCGTGGGATCCAGCGAGGGAGGTGAGTATCGGGAGGGAGGGGGATTAGGCGCCGCTGACGTACCCTGTATGTCCACGGGTCTAAGGGAGACCTGTGGACAGGACGTACAGGGTATGTCAGCGGCCCTTAAGGGGTTAATATATGGTGGGAGTCAGGATACAGAGGGGATATAGCCACTGCGGGGTAACAGGGAGAGGGCGACCAGTAATTTAATGGAAGGGAGCTCTATTGAGACTGGGCTGCTTTTTCTTCCCAGCCTGGACCCTGATTTTAACTAGATACTAAAGAATATTAAAATAAACATATTTGGGGATTTTGTGCATACACTGTAAGTGTATGTCTATGTATAGTCAAGTGTCTCAATTAATTTGATGTAAAAATAACTAGAATTACAAGGAATTGCAGTGAAAAGAACATTGAGTAGTAAACAAATCAGTGCTAGCTTCCTCAGGCACATAATTAATCACTATTTTCTGACACTTAATAGGGTTGCCAGAGTGGCAAACATACCATTAGCGTCATTAAGAGGTTATCCTATTTGTATTAACCCCTTCTCTACCGAGCACTTTTTGTCAAAAAAACATTTTATTGCAACATATATTTTAAATATGGGATGCAAAGTTAACAAATCAATTTAGGGTAAATCAGAAATTTTGCACAGAAATTGTTGTTCTAAAGATAATTTTTAAAAAAATTAAATAATGTAAATTTGCTCATCTTTATTTCTTTATGTATTTGTTTATCCGTCCCTGAAATATTGTTGGAATTAAAAGGTTCTGAAATCTAGATGGTGCCCCTTATCTTACACAACTTCACATGGGTCTGCATTATCAGCATACAGGCAGAAATGGTCTTTCTGTCAAACACAAATGTGATAGATAATATAATGGTGAGATCTCCTGCTTATGGGGATTTGTATTGATCATTATAAGATTATTAGCAATGCAGCTTCCAAAAAATTACCGGTAGAATATGGAAATAATACCCTTATGTGGCATACTGCCGGTATATAGAAATTACAGTAACAGCTTGTATCTGTACTGTACAGGGTTATTCAGTAAATATAATCCTCTGAATCTTATCCCTATACAGTAGTGAGAGATTCCGGAGCTCTCTGTATTCTGCCCTCTCCCTAGCTGTTGTAATGCAGCAGCAACATTTCCGACTTTTTTGCCACAATGAATGTGAGATCTGCTCCTTGTATCTCGTTTATAGTAAGAGAGGATGAAAAGGAGAGAGAGTTTTATATGCTAATGATTTCTTTTCACTATACACTGAGTGGCCAGATTATTATGACCACCCCACCAGTACTTCGTTGGGCCACCTTTTGCCTTCAATACTGCGGCGATTCTTCTTGGCGTTGACTCCACAGGATGTTGAAAGGTGATGAGAGTAATCTGACACCATGCCTGATTAATAGCACTGTCCAGTTATGTGAGATTTGATGGTAGTGGAACCCGCTGCCTGATGACTCTTTCATCTTCGTCCCACAAATGCTCAACTGGATTGAAATCTGGTGATTGTGGGGGCCACCTAAGCAAGGTAAATTCTCCCTCATGTTCTTGAAACTACTCCTGCACAATACAATACGAGCACCGTAGCATGAGGGCGCATTGTCTTGTTGGAAGAAGCCATCTCCATTTGGATACGCCATCAACATGATCTGATTAACTTGATCAGCAACGATGCTTTGGTATGTTGTGCTATTCAGACATTGTTCCACACGAATTAAAGAGCCCCAAACCATAACACTGCCCCCACCAGCTGAAGGGTTGTACTCATGCATGTGGGGTGCATGCTTTCATGCTGTTTCTGCCAAATTCTCACTCTGCCATCTGCATGATGCAACTGGAAACATGATTCATCGGACCACATGACTTTTTCCAATGCTCGACGGTCTAATCCTTGTGTTCCTGTGTGAATTTGAGATGGTTTATCTTGTTAACTGCAGACAGCAAAGGTGTTCGAACAGGCCTTCAGCTTCCATATCCCATACGATGCAGTGTACGGCGGACAGTGCATTCAGAGATCATTTGAGAGGATCCCTGATTAAGATCTGCAGTAATTTGATGCACTGTTGCCCTTCTGTTGTCTTGTACCAGTCTTGTCTCTCTCTGTTCTGCCCTAACATTGACGAGTCGATGATGGCCACAATTCGCACATTCAGACGCAGATTTTCGGCTGACAGTCCAGTCTTTAAACACTTTAACAACAGCTGCTTTTTGACATTTAACAAATTCTGCTGTTTTGCTGATACTCGCTCCATGGCTCTGAGAACCAACAATCACCCCACGTTCAAAGGCTGTTAAATCGCGTTGTTTACCCATATCTTCAGAAAAAAATCACTTCTATTGTTGTGGGAAACAACCTGCTTCTCTATTTATAATGGTCTCTAGCAACTTCAGCGCCAAATTATAGCTAATTTGCCTAAAAAAGTCAGGTGGTCATAATAATCTGGCCACTCAGTGTACGTTTATTACAATGCAAAATTGGGTTAAGACTGTGAAGGCAAGATCTCACATTATTTTGCTGAGCTTAGTCACCTTCTTTAATTATTTATTTCTAAAGTATTTTACCAGGAAGGATACATTGAGATTTCTCTCGTTCTCAAGTATGTCCTGGGTTACTCACTGTCTATGCCAGTTTAAAGTCACTAGGAGTAGAGAGACAAAATGAGTAGGGGGATGCACATGCTTTACTACATGTTCAGCTATTTTTTTATTCATTTTGGACAATTCTAGGTATCTATTTATTATGCAATTGTCATGACCACTGTCAGAAAACACAGACAGACCCTTGCCTTTCCTGTCACGGAAGCTCCTTTCCTGCTATGAGCTATGATTTCCAGACCAGGTCTAGCAATTTCTTTATGGGTCTCCTGCAGGCAGCCACAAGTGTCTTCACTAATGAGCCATGTGAATCCCTACATAAGGGTAAAGTTCCCACAGGGCATTGCTTCAGCATTGCCTTACACTTGGTTTTTGTTGTTCTGTAAGAAGCCAGCTCACCTCCCAGTCTCTTGTTTCCCAAGCCTCAAGCTGTGTTCTGTAGCTTCCTGCTGCGTTCCCTCAGTCTCCAGAGCCTCCTGCTGTGTTCCCTCAGTCTCCAGAGCCTCCTGCTGTGTTCTCTCAGTCTCCTGCTGTGTTCTCTCAGTCTCCTGCTGTGTTTCTTTCAAGCATCCAACCATGTTCCCTTCAAGCCTCCAGCCGTGCCCTATGCTTTTCGTGTCCCTTCCTGCACCCAGCCAGCCTTTCTCATGTCACAGACACTGGTGTATCTTGGCCTAGGCCAACAAGGCCCAGGCCTAGGGCGGCACTTTCCAGGGGGCGGCGGCCGCTGGGTGGCCCACCCCTAAAAAAAAAAAATTTTTTTTTTTTTTTTTTACTTTTGAAAACTATTTTACCAGGAAGGAAACATTGAGATGTCACTAATTTTCAAGTATGTCCTGGGTAGGCAAGGCCTAGGCTTTCACTTTCCAGGGGGCAACAAAAAACCTCACCACTAATTGGGTTACTCACAGAGCACCGATATGATGCCAACATTTTGGTGTTCTGTAGTTCCCTGCACTTCGGGGAATAAAATTTCCCCACCCTGCAGTGAATTCACCATTCACTGCAGGGTCCCTAAAGTGCATGGAGTCGGCCGCTGTATGCTGCCACCGCAAACCCGTGGCCTGCTGTTTTCAAAAGAACTACGGAACGAAAATCTCTGGAATTTACATATAAGATCCTATGATTGATAATAAAAAGTTCTGTTACAGAAAAAGAAGAACCGCTATTAAAACAAAGGGGGGGAAATTTAGCCCAAAAAATTCTGAAAAATCACTAAAAGGTACAAAAAAAAAATCAATAAATAAATAAAGACTTTTTACTGCAGATTAAAATAATAAATGGTTTATTAGATATTGCATAAAAAATGGGAATATTTTTAACATTGAAACCTATGGGGTTCGCCTGAATAAACTGCTGATTGAAACCACCGAACATCAGGGCATTTCACTGACATTTCTCTGCTGTTTGGTGTTCTCTTAATAGATTAACCATTACTTCTCTATGGGGATTTGCACTGCCTTCAAACAGCACCGTACTTGCTGGCAGTTCGCCAACCTTGTGTGTGAGCATATCACCAGAGCAGTGGTGTACTTAGAGGAGTGGCAGAGGGTGGGCTGCCCCAGGTACCAGTGATTATTGGGGTGTCATTAGGGGGTACTAGGAGGTGCCACTGTCACTGTGTGTCAGCTTTGAGCTGTGTTCTCAAACAACGAGCATCGGAGCATGGCGTTTGCATACGGAATAAAATCGAATAGAATAAAAATCCCCCTCTCCTCCCTCCATAGCTCCTCCCTGCCCCACAGCAGCTCTAGGAGAGGGGAGGGGGATGTGATTTGTGTCCAGAGAGAGAAGATGACAGTAAACGGCAGGTAAAGGGGGGGGGTTATCAGCAGAATATGAAGCCCTGTCTGCTTACTGCTGTTTAAAGTGGACCTTTCCTTAACCAGCACTGCAGTGATAGAAATTTGTCATTGAGCTGCCTGGCTCCTGGTGAGGCTGCTTGCGTGCAGGTCACACTCGGTCTGGCCAGTCAGGTGGTACTGAGTCTCAGTACCACCTGACTGGCTGAACCACGTGACACGCATGCACGCAGCTGCCCGCCCTTTCGTTAACATGGACTGTCACTCTATTCTGGACTGAACACCCACCGGGAAGGGAATCAAAGCCACGGTGCACCCTCTGGCAGTGGCACCCCACTGCTGACAAGATGGCTCCACGCACCGGCACAGCCGTGATCCTAACGTGGCCTGGAGGGACCTCCTGCTGAGTCTGTACACAGTCCCTGCTGACTCTGCACACAGCCCTACCGCGGACAGAGGCTGGTAAATGTAGAATAAATAATTGCTGTGTGCTCATATACACTCGGTTGCTGGGAGTTTTATTGCAGTGGATTCTGATGCACTCATACACACCACACATTGCATTGCTGGGGTTTTATTGCTGTGGATTCTGATACGCTGACACACACCACACATTGCATTGCTGGGAGTTTTATTGCAGTGGATTCTGATGCACTCATACACACCGCACATTGCATTGCTGGGAGTTTTATTGCTGTGGATTCTGATACGCTGACCCACACATTGCATTACTGGGAGTTTTATTGCTGTGGATTCTGATACACTCATACACACTGCACATTGCATTGCTGGAATTTTTATTGCTGTGGATTCTGATACGCTGACACACACCAAACATTGCATTGCTGGGAGTTTTATTGCTGTGGTTCTGTGATACACACTGCATAGTACTGTGAGTTTTATTGCCCTGGAGCTCTGGGATACACTCATACACACTGCACATTACTGTGAGTTTTATTGCTGTACAGCTCTGTGATACGTTCATATGCAGTGCACGTTTCTGTGGATTTTATTGTTCAACCAATTAGAGAGGCTGTGATCCAGTATACTTGACATGCGTGGCTGTTCTTTGTAAAAATGCTTGAATTTAAGCATTTCATAATTTTTTTTCTCAATAGATACATTTGAAATGGTATACAAAATATACAAGTAGGCACTTGGTATCCACTTTTAATATAAAGAGAGGAAAAGGCGGAGCTCTAAGAGGAAAAGGTGGAGCTTAAAGAGGAAGGGTGGGGATTAACCAGGAAGAGGTGTGCCCTTGACAGGAGGGGGTGCCTCAAATTTAAATTAGGGGGTGCACGAGTTTAGTCAGGCCTAGGGCAGCACAAAACCTAAATACACCACTGGTCACAGACCCACTCTGAGTCTTTATGAACAGGATAATCTTTATTTGTAGATGGTCAACGTTTCAGCTTGCTTCCCGAGGATTGTCCTGAGGAAAGCTTGCAGGGACCTTCTACAAATAAAGATTATCCTGTTCTTAAAGACCCAGAGTGCCACTATTTGTATACTGGATCTATTATGGTAGGCGTTGCACCAGGCATGTGTACCTGAACCCGTGAGTGCTGGATTTTCTGCACAAGTATATATATATATATATATATATATATATGACAGATATGTTTATTATTATTATAGAAGCCATTTGTACATCACAGCAATTCAAAGAACTGCATCCCAGAGCCCCTGTGCTACATTCCCCATATGCAGCAAGGAATTCTGGGTAGGACATGCAAATAACATCTGTCTCAATTTTATGCATCCTGGGTCTGTTTATACACAGAACCCTTAAATCAATGCCATGCCATCCAACATTTATTAGTTACATTTTTAAAAAAGGTCGACGTTTCGGCTCCTAAATAAAGGCCTTTAGGGGCCGAAATGTAATTTGTTTTTTAATGTAACTAATAATCTTTTACACAAGTCCACGTGTGCCTCCCCTTACTACCTATTGTTTATATATACTGTATATATAGATAGGCAGATATACACAGTTAGGTATAGATGGATAGATACGTAGAAAGATAGACAGATAATTATCAACAGATAGCTTGGTCGATATCTGTAGATGGATAGATAGATAAAGATAGATAACAGGTAAATATTGACAAATTAGTATGTAGATAGATAGAAATAGCGAAATATAGACAGGAAGATATGTAGATCACAAACTTTGGCCCACCAGATGTTTTTTGCCTACAATTCCCAGAATTCTTTAAATGCAATAAATGGCCAGAGAATCATGGGAGGTGTAGTTCAGAAACATCTGGGGGGCCAGAGTTTGAGATTCCATAGATAGATAATACTGCAATGAATTTCCAAACATGGAAGAATTTTTCTATAGTGCCTGACAACGTATTATAGTTGCCGATGTCCTTGTCCTACAGAAGGATAAAATCACTACATATCACGACTTGCTCTTTGTGCTCCAGGACATTAATTGTCAAAAACAAGATTGACTCGCCGCAGCAGGACAAATAAATCCTCACTGCATTTGTCCGCTCTTTGCCAGCGATGTACATCAGCAGAACAAGCAATTCTTGGAACTATTTATAGAAAAACACGGTCTTGGACTCAAATCAATTACGGAAATAACTTTTCAAGCAATTTTTCATATAATTTTACAGCCTTTTCAGATAATAATCTATAAAGCGAGTTCTACATTATCTTTACCAGTAAAATATATTGCAGTATGTCTCAAATAAATGCTTTTGTATTTCATGTTGGGGAAAATCCAAGTTTATATTTTTAGAATTAAGGTAAACAACATTAATCTTTCTCGATTGATTTTTCAATGAAATTCATTTATTTTTAAAACGTGTCCGTGTTTTTATTTACAAGAATAGGAGCGCAGAGTGCAGAGTTATGAAGATACTGGAGGAGATAAACTAGAATATTCCTACTCCTTTAGGAAACTCACTTATGCAGCTTTAAGAATCACTGTAGAATCCCTGCTCAGAATATATCCTGCACCTTTTGCCTCACCCCTCAAAAATTAAAAAAATGTGTGAGAAAATAAGATCAGTTTACTGTAAGATAATGGATGGAAAAGGTGAAAATAAATGAGAATTTCCATAGCTGTTCCTTTGGTATACCTTGGAGATGATACAATCATATAATGACTGCTGATGCCCCCTGTCATGCCCCATGACTCAGGGTTTATTTGTATATTTTAATGTTATGTGTTGAATCTGCCTTTTGCTGCTTACAGCTATTATTTCATAGCTATTTTGTTCCTGCTGGGTTCCCTTACCCTTGCTGTATCCAGCTAGCTCCACCCCTTTTTGTTCAGTCTAGTTCTGAGGTACTTACTGGTCACCTAGCAGCCATCTTTGCTCAATGCTGGACAGAACTAATGTCTTTTCACCTGCATTGCTGTACACTATTACAAAGATTGTCAGTCTGATCATTAAAGTTTTCAACTGGATTCATCTTTCTACGTGTCAGTTTTGCTGAGTTGACACTGTCTGATGAACTTTCCTTGTGTGAGTACTGGTCAATACAGACTTAGCTAGTCTCAAGCACCCACACCTCACAGCTTTGCTAGCGAGGCAGAATAGTGAAAATACATTAACAGCAGTTAGCATCACAAGTAAGCAGCCTTCAGTGAACCAGAGAGCAGATACTACTGCATCCCACAGACAGAGTCTGCCTACAGCTGCAGCGTGTGGGCCTGTGTAAAACTTTGCCACACAGTGCCTGCTAACCAGACAGCTATTCTACTGCTCCCTTCTTATTCTTCTCATCTGTGTAAAACATGGCAGACAAAGAAGCCCTCTAGCATCACAGGACAGGCAACTTGTTTCAGATGTGGAAGTAATGAATATCAATCCAGTCAGAAGCAAACGCAGCACAAAGCCTACATGGAAGATTACTGAAACGCTTATGGACATAAACTATGAGACATCACAACAAATGTCACGGCTTTGGGAACAGGTGATGAGTTATGTCTCCACCATCACACACGCTGTTCGTGGTGTATCCTCACTAGAAGGAGTTTTAGGACAGCTCTCTACAGCTCATGCTCAATATCTTGCCCACTGTCACATTTATGTCTCTAATTTAGAGAAGAAAAAATCTCAACAGGCTTTACAAGAAATAGATGAATTAAAATGTCTTAATTCAGAAAGAGACAATTTAGTACATCGGGCCAGAGAAAAGGCGGAAGAGAGAATTGCCCAACTCCAAGAGACTGCTTCTCACATTTCAGCATCTAGCAAGCATTCAAATAGCTCACATCTCTCAAGGTCAAAATCCTCACAATATTCAAAGAGTTCATCAATTAGTCTGCAGCTTATCCAAGCCTGGGCAAAAGCAGAGACTACCAAGATACAGGCGGCCTTTGCAAAAAGGAAAGCAGAAATGGAAACGAACGCCGCTCGCAGGAAAGCAGAAATGGAAATGGAACGCCGCTTGCAAAAAAGCAGAAATGGAAACGGACGCCGCTGTCAGGTTTAATACCTTGCAGGTACTTGCCTTTCAGGTTATGAGCCCAATATGCAGGTCTCGGGGATGCACACAGTTCGTGGGAGAGGAGAATCACACAGGAGGGCTGTGGGACAGGACACAATGGAACTCACAGGCTGGCTGAGGGTGATGGGGAAAGCAGTCCTTGTGTCCAGGTATGAAGATAGGGTAGTTGCACCTGGGAGAGCACGGTGGGATTAGGGAGGATGGATGGATGGTTGCTCCTGGGAGAACACAGCGGGTCTTGAGGGGAGACATGATGGGTATAGGAGCAGGGGAACACGGTGAGTAGGTAGGGCAATGGCAGGTTACTCTGGAGCTTGTCTAGCTGGTCTTGTTCATAGGAACAGGAGACAACAATGAAGCATTGAGCAGAGGGTGTGTGGGGCCTTTATTGATTAGGCACAGGGGTGTGGCATGTGACCTGTGGTGTGTGTGGTTTTAACTGTTTATATACTGGTGCTGAACAGAAGGGCAGCACCTTTCATGCAGCTGCCACTTGCATGGAATATCACAGCAATGGACAGGTATGGTCCTGACAGTACCCCCCTCTTTAGAATCGCACTCTGGGCGATGAAGTGACCGGAACTCCAGGTCTTAGTTTTGGAGCTGTTACTGATCACCTCGGGGGTCTCACTCTGGGTCACGTCACTGGTTGGTAGGTCATTTGCTTTTTCTGATGTGCCATCAGAGGTCAGAGGATGCAACGGGGGCTTTGGTGGACGCTGGAGGTCTGCTGGATCTGCAGCGCGGCTGTAGACAGTAGCCAAGGTGTCCTGTACCTCTACCACCAAGGAATTATAGTTGCACTGGATGTCCTGTACAGTACGGGTGAGTGCTTCCATCTGGGTTGCCAAGGTGGTGACTGCAGCAGCGATCATCAGGACGTCACTGGATGAATCAGCATCTCCAGAAACTGGTACGGCAGATGTGGTGGGATCTTCCATGGTGGGTACACGTTCTGGAGGTAGGGGATCCACGCCCATGGGGTCTTGGGGAACATCGTCACGGGTAGTGACAGGGTCCATGGAATGTTCATTAGGAGTAATATGCCCACTCCGAGGGGCTATGGGAGGAACGCTGGTAGCACTGGCTATAAAGTGCTTCCTGGGAGTGATAGGTGTCACAGCAGGTTCAATCTCCATAGGAGGGTGATCAAAAAATGAAAGTCTGCTTCTCGCACAACCGTCCCATTTGACCCGTAGACAAATCCAGGTGGTAAGGGTGTCGGGGTTATTCTGAGGCCTTCTGGAGACATAATGGTGGCATCTTCCACCGTAAATCCCACATATCCCGCACGCTGACATGGGGGTCCCTGTGAGCACCGGGCTGTTTGTGGTTCACAATCATCGGAGTCCTCAGAGTCCCAGACCCCTGGCGCATATTCAAATATGGGGTGATAAGATGACAAATCTTACTGGTAGGGAGTACTGGTAGCACTGGCCATAAAGTGCTGTCTGGGAGTGATGGGTGTGCTGATTGAAGTCAGAGCGGTCTCCATCTCCATAGGAGGGTCAGACTCCTCAGACACTGGGTACTCTTGCTCCATAGAGTCAGACTCCAGGAATTATGTGGGTTCTGTCTCCATGGGCAGTACTTCATCCTCATCCTCCTCAGAGCTAGCCTCCAGGGACACTGAACCTCTGGGTACCACAGGTGTGGATCTTCTGGGGGCAGGTTTCGGTGTGGGAGGTTTCCTGGGAGCTGGCTTGGGCGCTTTCACTGGCTTTGGCACCGGTGTAGGCTTTGGTGCTTTAGCAGACCTGTGCTTAGGTGCAGACACGTAGCTTTCACCGGTTCGGGCGGCGGTGCAGGCTTGGTCACTTTACCAGGCTTAGTCACTGCAGCAGGCTTGGGAAATGCAGCAGGCTTGGGAATTGCTGCAGGCTTAGGCCCTGATGCAAGCCTGGTCTCTTCACGCGGGGACAGCGTGATCTTGACACGGGGCGTACTTCTTGGCATTGGAGTTTTTGCAGACCTTTGCCCAGGGATTTCCTTCTTGGGGGGTCTTATTGGGCAGTCTACCAAGAAATGGTTGGAACCCCCACAGTACAGGCAGAGATTGAGGGTCTGCCTTCTGGTACGCTCCTCTGGTAATAGGGGATCACGTTTCTTCCCAGAAGGAGTACGCACCTTAGTGGAGGAGTCCCATACGGTTTGCAACAGCTCCTTCATGAGGGTGGACAGTTGCTGGAATAAGTCCTGGAAAGTTCTCCTAATCACCTCCATTACAGCGTGCATTACTGCGGACTCATTTTCTCCTGGCTTCATTGTATGTCAGGCTTAATACCTTGCACGTACTTGCCTTTCAGGTTACGAGCCCAATATGCAGGTCTCGGGGATGCACACAGTTCGTGGGAGAGGAGAATCACACAGGATTTTTTAAGGATGCTGGGGTGGAGAGCAAAATTCCATGGGGGGCCCCAAGAAAATGTTTGCCCAGGGCACAGTAAATATTAAAGATGGCTCTGACGAGTATTGGTTAGAAGCTGCTCAGAGCCCAGTAGGCACTGCCAGTCTGCCATGCCAATGTTGCCAGCCCAGCCTGTCTCTCATCAGTGTGCCCAGGTGAGCCAGATGAGAGCTCACCACCATTGAGATTAGTTTGGTGGAGCCAACTTTTCATGCAAATAAAAAGTTTTTATTGTGTATGAGTACTCGTACTCGTAGATACTCGAGTATACCGCTAGATTTTGGTGACAAAAATGTACCTTAAAATTGGAGGGGTCACGTTATATTCGAGACATCTGCATCACGTGTAAAAAACAAACAAACTTGCCTTGCTCTGGATCCCAAGTCTCCCGGAAGTTCCAGTAGTCTCGCTGAAGTCAATGCAGGCTCCCTGATGCTTGCATACACTTCAGGAACTCCTGGAGTCGGGAGAGGTGGGATGCATCAAGGCCAGAGGGCACGCTCAGTTTAAGCCAATCATTCACCTTGCTCGCCTCCGCCAGCCATCCAATCTCTGCTAGAGCAAAGCACCCTGGCTTGTGGGGGAGCCTGACTGTGTTAAGAGAACCTGGAAGGATGTTAATTGTTTACCGGTACAGTAAAATTTAGTTCCTTGCGTTATATTCGAGTCTTGAGTATTCTCTCATTTTCATAATAAATCTCTATCCATCCATATTCGCGTCGTGCTATACTCGAGTATCTACAGGTATGTGCTCTGCCCTGGAGAAGGGGCTCCGTAGAGAATCTTTTATCCCCTTTGCTGCTGAGCCATGCATCACCCCCGTGAGCTGAGCTTATTTTCACCATTTTGTGCCTGTCATGCTTAACCCCTTCACTGCTGAGCCATTTCACCCCGTGTGCTGAGCTAATTTTGACTGTTTTGTACTCATCATGTTTAAATGTGATTTGAAGTCATGTTTTATTGTAGGACCCAGACATATTATGTATCTTTATTTTCATCAGACTTGGCAGATTCATAATATATAATTTTATGTATATGTCACGTCCTGTCAGAATGCTATAACAAAAAATGTAAAAACGGACATTTCCATTCATCTACAGCATGTAAAATATTTTTTTTCCCATTTTATCATTCAAACCTTTGCGGTTATAAATTCTATGGGGTACACTTGTTAAAAAAAAAAGAAATGGGAACCTGTTGTCATATTTTTCTGAGACGATACACGATTTTATGGACAACGCTGAGGATTGTGGATATATAAGGACTGAAGGGGGAATGTGGGTTTCATACTTAATTTGTTTTTACTGGTGACATATTGCCCTTGAGAAAGTCTGGATTCCAGACAAAGCGGGTCAGGCTTTTTTATGATTGCTGTCATTTTGTTTTATATGTTTTTATTTGTATGCTGAATAAATTTTCCACTTTCTGGTATCCTGCTGCTTCCTGTGTTTGGATCATCATCACCACCTTTATCTGTTGAGAATAGAAGGTGGACCATATACACCCCCTCTTCAGGAGCACCATGAGGATACCATGAGGATGCCAATTCCCTCAAGAACTTTGTGAGTCTACAAAAACTGAGATTCTTTTGCCACAACTTATGCACCATTAATCATTCATATAGGACTTTAAATCTTTTGTGCATTTCCCATTGTCTGGTTAAGGAGAACCTGAACATATCCTGGACGATTTCTTTACAACTCCAAAGTTGAGTATATTTGTATTTGTAGCGCTCACCCCCAAAGGAGCCGCTGAATAACCTCGGGATAGTCTCACTGCACTAGGAATTATTAAACACCAGCACTGTTGTGGATTTTCTAATTTTATATGCTTTACTAAAAGATAAATGCGCGTTGAATGAAATTACAGGATGCATCACGCGGGAAAAACACACAGCGGAAAAAGAACGGTTAACCCCCTCAGTTCTGAAGTGTAAGTCCTGAAAAATAGCTCAATATATATATATATACAAAGTTTAGGGTACCCGGGTACTGTGTTCGACTGGCCAGTGAACGAAAAGAGCAATCTTCGACTAGTCACCGTTGGGGCCCTGTGAATTTAAACAATATTGCAGCGTGCGTTTCTGTTTTGGAACTGTAGCCTGGGAGGCCTCTCACCCATCCGATGAATGAAACTGTCCAGCACTCGATGCCTCGACCAAAAGATCTTCTCCGCTTTGTACTGGGACTCCATGCCACTGAATCTGCTCCCTGCTTGCCTAATCTCCGCAACTGGAACAATGATCCGCCGCCTGCACTCCCAATCGATCGGCGCGGCCTCCTAATGCAGGGTCCTGATGGAACCATCTTTTCCTCCAGACCTCTCAGCGCTGCGCAGGTAGGTCCCAACACGATTACTGTCCCGATCTCCAGCACCAGTAAGACAGCATCTGTACTCCGGCCTGGTTGCAATCCCTGACAGCTCCAATGTGCGTCCTCCAACTTTCACTGCTCTGCTCGCTCTGCCCATGCCTTGCACGAGGCTGCTGATCTGTTTCCTCTTCCTTGTACCACCTACTTCCTGTCCTCACGCAAAGGGTGATGGTAGATGTAGTTCGGTTTTGTCCAGCATAGTCCACAATGTCTCTGTCTCCCTCTGGTGGCAGCAATAGTTCAATGCACCAGAATACAGTTTTTAAAATAGCACTACTTATTCACCAATTTTTGTTTTGACAGGCCCAGTCAGATGCCAGACCCCAAGCCCAGCCAGGGCCCAGACCCCAGGGTCAGCCAGGGCCCAGACCCCAGGCTCAGTCAGACTCCAGGATCAGCCTGAGCCCAGGCCCAGCCAGGCCCTAGTCTCAGCCAGGGCCCAGACCCGGCCAGACTCCAGGCTCAGCCAGGGCCCAGTCCCTGCCAGGCCCCAGGCCCAGCCAGTCTCCTGGCTCAGCCAGGGCCAGGCCCAGCCAGACCACAGGCTCAGCCAGGGCCCAGACCCCAGGCCCAGCCAAGTCCAAAGGCCATCATACAGACAGCACATTACTGTGAGTTTTATTGCTGTGCAGCTCTGTGATACGCTCATACACAGTGCACATTACTGTGAATTTTATTGCTGTGTAACTGTGTTATATCCTTTATTTTGGAAGGGGATGAAAAGCTGTTAAAGGTTGAGAAAGTTTACGGGGGGCCCCATCGTGAGGTTCAGTAAGGGGACCCATCATTTCTGATGGCTGCCCTGGCGGCTCGAGACATAATTTTATGGCGCTGCAAATCGATATGCCAACAACATTTCTGCACAAACAAATCAATGAAAGTCTAAAATGTGAAATGTTAAATAATTATATTTTATATAAATGTATATAATGTAAAAGACCATATATACTGTCTATATATTTGTTTTTTTCATCCTTTAGCACGGTGTAGCTGTGTAGCTTCTTGTTGCAGTTGAATATTATGCTATGTTCTAATAGAAAGTGCTTGGTAGTGAAGTGGTTACAGTTATTTTAATCAAATAAAAAAGAATTTATAATATGTATGATTGTTTCCATGAATCAAATTTATCACATGCATAATGAAAGAGCCGAAGGTTTAATGTGATATTTTCTGTCTCTTGGTCATATTGGGAAAGGAGTGAGATGAGGATACCCGGACAATAAATGTACTTTTAAACCAAGTTCAGTTAATCCTCTTGGTAATTTGAGAAGTGTGTATTTTAGCCCAGCTTATATTTAGATGAATACATACAGGGTTATCCAAAGAGATTCGAAAAGTCACCGCACGTTCGGTGACTTTTCGTTCTCTTCAATTCGGTTCCTTTTGCCGATTGCATTTCGGTGACCCTGCGGTGTATTCAGCAAACACCACAGGGTCCCCGAATTGCAGGGAAAAGCTGCCGTAAACTCACCGAAAACTAACCGAATGCACGCTGAAAACAAGCAAAAACATCTGGATTAACCTTCGAAGAGGAGCCGAACAGGAGCCGAACAGGAGCCGAATCACACAGAGCCGAAGCAGCTGTGACGTAGAGGAGGCAGTGAATAAATTAGAAAAACCATTTGTATGAATCTGGGAAAAAGAAACGCTGTTTGCAAAGAAACTACTGAGCGAAAATGTCTGAAATTTTCACAGGAGGTCCAGGGAATGATAATAAAGAGGGCTGTTACAAAAAAAATAAGCAAACTGAAAAAAAAAAAAAAAAAAAATCGGACTTTTATTTTTTTTTAAAAATTCAGAAAAATGCTTAAAGTATCCTAAAAAATCTATAAATAAAGAGACTTTTTGCTGCAGAATTTTATAATGAACGGTTTATTAGATATTGAATTAAAACGGGAATATTTTTAACATTGAAGCCTATGGGATTCTCCTGAATAAATTTGCCGAATTAAACCACCGAATGGCAGGGCATTAGGGGAACCTTTCACTGCTGGTTTGTGTTCTCTGAATAGCCGAAGCAGTGCTTTTTGATGGGGATTTCACTGCCCTCGAACAGGGACCGAACAGGCACCGTATGTGCAGGCAATTCGCCAGGATTTGGAGAATTGCCTGCTCTCTGGATAGCCGAATGGCCAGGAAAGGTAACCGAACGCTGATTTTCAGCGTTCGGTTACCTTTCTCAAGCAATTCGAATCTCTTTGGATAACCCTGATAGATCTTGCTTTGGGAACGTCACTCATAATACCAGATATTACTAATTTTGCTGTGATCGAAGTAGTTCATAGAAACATAGAATACTTGAACCTTTGGCCCATCTAGTTCATCATTAGTTTTATATCATGCTGATCAACGTTATCACCTGGCATTCATTTCATAAGCACTTTGAGCGAGTGGGTTTCAGGGCTCTTCAGCGTCTGTGTACTGCAGAGGGGCTGGTTGGAGGTCAGAAGGTTGGAATGTCTGGTCGCATCTTACATGAGTCTAAGCTCTGATTCATGCAGATGTATACTTATTTAAGCAATGAGGCAATGCAAGTCTAGAAAGGGAGAAAGGTTAGTCTCTGCAACAGCCTAAACTAGAACTGGCCGTCAATGAGCTTGTTGGCAGATTTTGTCTCCATGGCCATTGTGATCAACTGGGAATTTGTTAAGCTAGATATCTCTTCAATGAGCGAAGTTTGAATGGTTCAAGTATTGAAACAGCTTTAGACAGATAAACTTTTCTTCTAAAGAAAGAGATCTTAGCACAACATGGATAATCCTGGCGACACTCTAAAACAATGAGGGTTATTCAAAAAGCACCAAAATGTCAGGGTTGATGAAAAAAAAATGGTTTGGTCACAATGACTTCTTCCAAAGACAGAACTTCAAGACAGAATATCGGTAACAGCTGTGAGAAGAAGTCTTCGCATGCTGGCAGAAATAGAAGTGACTCTGGTATCTCTTGGCTTCAGAGATGGTCTGTCTTCATTGCTTAGTTACTCAAATAGTAAAAGAAGGGCAAAATGATCTACTTCTCATTACTACTAACAGTCTTATATGGACGAGCAGCCAATCACGTCTCCAAATATAGAATGTATTGGTAAGCATTATCAGAAACTACTCTTGGTCAGCTTCTGGCCAACTAGTCCTTGACATATATGGATAAGAATAGCGTCTGTTCCACCACACAAATCCCGTTCACTCCTATTTTTGACGGACTGTAAAATCTATATGAAATATTAAACATTCACTCGGTACATGCTGTGCCTCTTTGCTTCTCATTGTGAAAAGGCCATTGCATGGCCTATAATCTACCAGCAACCATAACCAAAATGATGCCAGCAATGATGGGACAGCACTGTGCATGTGTGGTGCGTTTATCACCACATATGCCCACACTATCACACTTGGTGACATCACCTTGCATGCGCAGTTCGTCAAGTGCCCAATGCTGCCCCTCCTGGTGTGCTACTCAGGGTGTTCATCTTTTTGTCCCACTCCCCGGTACACCACTGCCTCCATCATTATCTTGTGTTTTTAGTCATAAAATGTGTGTATGTTTTAAAGGTTCCTGAGACAAGTTTAGGTTGAATTTTTTGTGATTAACGTGTTTAACTTGAAAGTGTAGGTATTTTAATTTTGCTTAATCTTCCTCCAGCTTTTTGTGTTATCTATCTTCTTGTCAAATTCTCCTATGTATCGGTTAAAAACCATGAGATTGAGCGGTCCTGGATAACGGGGAATGCCATAAACGTTCTCCCAACATTAATTACTGTGCTCCATTCGCTAAAACTCTCATTTGAATGAGCAGGTGTGTGGTATTTTTCTGATAGCAATCACACGGTAACATCTCGTCACAAAATGGCACAGTGCGCTGTTTACTCTGACTTGATAATAAGTTAATTACAATTAAATAAGTGTATCTATAAATGTCATTTTTTTTGCAATGTAATTAGATGAGTCATTTCATTATTTATCACACTTCACAGCTACAGCGTGAAATTTTATGCTGCAGAAATTAAATTACTGAATCTCTGCGCATGATTTAACCTTGATTCAGAATTACAGTAAAACATGGCTGAATTGCAGCTGGCGCAGTGTTGCAAAGCATAATTCTTTGTGATTTATTTTGTTTATAAATATATTAAATAGCAATTTAAAGTATTAACATAACATATTAAAGGGTTATTCTATTAGTGTTCAATTGTACCATAAATATTTTGGGCACTATAACGACTGTGCATTTAACCATTTCAATGGTGGGCATGGTGGAAGTAGGCAGGGGTGGTTCTTCCATAACTTTTGGCTGGCTCCCTGACTTGTCACAGTCTGCCCCCAAGCCCCATAATGTCTTGCTGACATTCAACAGGTAGGTGTGTCCAGTACTGATGGGGGAGAGTGGGAGCACAGCGAATGAGGAATGAAAAGCAGGACAAAAGGGTAATAGGGGGTGAGTGTCTGTTTATGCTGGTGTGAATCAGTGGATGTATTCATTGTGTATAGGACACTTGACTGATTAAGCCTGAGACCTTCCCAGCCCATACCCCAATAACCTGAATAAACACAAACACGTATATGTCAGTTGGAATGTGCATGGGCCACAGCTTTATTAACCATATACAACCATCCCTTGCAGTGCTTACTCAATCTGCCCTATCGCTCCATGCAATAGGCATTCCAAAATGAGCTCGTCCCCCCGCAAGCGAGGTTCGTCTCCCCTCCAGCCTCACCCGATGGTGGCTCACACCTCCGTTTTAAGCACTGCTGTCCAGGGAAAACCGCCAACGCCAGGGGCCGCCTCAGCGTCCGCCCCTGCGCCCCCCCGCAGACAGCGCCTCCTCCACACCAGCCTGCAGCCCCACCTGGAAAATATCCAACCCAATATCCGTGAGATGGACCCCATCCCTTCTAATGACATTCCTATTGTCCCCCTCCAGCTCCGTATGCCTCGCCGACACTCCACCCAACTCACCCACAAATTTCGATATCTCCCTGATAACCCGCTTCCGCGCCTTGTCCAGAGCCCTGGGGGCCGCAAATTCTTCCCAACAGGGGCGAGAGACTATCTCCGAAAATACCAATGCCAAACCCCGGAAGATGATGAAAGAACTGGCTAAGTCACGTTTCATCTCCCTAACCAAGTCTATAGAGCGGACCAACCCCAGATCGTTCCCCCCTGCATGCACCACTAACACCACCTCCTTAGCCGCTTGACCAGCCAATGCCTTGCATTTTCCAACCACCTGGGCCCAACGCAAACCCTTGCTGCCAATCCACCGAATCGTAGCCAAGTCCTTTGGAAAACTCAGGTTCCTGCCAAGCGGCCGTTGTGCAGCCCGCTTGGCCGCCCAGTGTATATACGAGTGTCCGATGATCCAAACAGTCGTCGGGGATGAACCTGTAATTATAAGAAGTTAGGGCGCACATAGGAATGACAACAATCCGATCGCCAACTACCCAAACGCCTAATCATGTCGTCTGACGCACTCGCCTCCGCCGCCATTGTCGCTGCGCCTATACGAAAAGAATGCGGAGCGAACTGCTTCGGGACGTGACCCAAAGATGCAATACAACGCTTAAAATTAGATCGATATACGCAAACAATACAACCCTGCGCGTCGGGAATCGCTCGCACCCGATAGCACAAGAAGCCAAGAAACCCTGTAGCCCATTCCCAAAGGTGGAAGGAAGCGTTTCCTTCAACTTCTCCTTCTTTTCCATGAACAGGTCAGGCCGTTTGGAACGGTCCACCGTCTCCCTATCCACAGAAAGTAGTGTAAGCACATCCACATATATTCGTTCTCCAAATCTTCTCCCGTAACCCGCAGTGACCCGCAAACCCATTGGGGACAACTCGCCGGACCCATAAGAGATGCCCGCACCCCGCACCTCCCCAGCACCCACCGCTGAGACCCCAATTAACTTGCAGGCCCAGTCATTCCCCCTGACCCCGAAACCAAAACTGCGCCAGCCTCGGAAATCCCCTGCTGACCCGACCTGTGCCAAAACCGGCGCGGGCGCTGCCCCAGATGTGCACGCAGACGCGGGAACCCCAACAGCAGCAGAGCTAGGCGCCAGAACCGCCGCAGGTACTGCGCTCCCAGAAACGACGTGTCCCGCCACACTCAGCGAAGCCTTCCCCCTAGCCGCGTCCTCCGACCCATCCTGCCAGCGCCTAAGAGCAGCAACCAGGGTTTCTAGCAACCCCGTCGTTACACCACCAGCACCACCAGACGCATTAACCCCCGAAAGGCCGAGCGATCCAAACGCTGCACCCCCAAAATCCGACTCACGTGCAGCCAGCAGGGGGATCCTCCCGGAGCCCCGGAATCACAGCCAAAGGTGATCCCAGCGATGGTCGCCCGGAATAGCACCTCCACTGGTAACCGGCACCCTTCACCGAGCTCCATCTCCTGACTCCAAGACACTCCTCGGCTGAGAGCGTTGAGAACGTCCATTCCGAATTGAAATACGCCATCCGATATCCCCTGCACCAGTACCGGTACGTCCCCAGCCACCGGGCTCCCTGCAACTGCTGCCGACATGATCCTCCTCCGATGTCCAGCCGCACGATGGGCGCCGCCATGTTGCGGGCGGGCCGAACGCGCCGCTTGAGATGCTGCATGCCTGCAACGAGTGGGAGGGGGCCTGGAGGCAGCCGCTGCCACTCTCGTCACTCTCCCCCTGGCCGCCGGAAGTGAAGGACCTCCACGCGGGCTCCTCGAGAGCGACCTCCGTCGGCCATCTTGCCTGGTCCGCGGGGGGGGGGGGGGTTCCTTCCAAACCCCCCCAAGTCCTTCCATCCCAGTCCCCTCGACCAACTCCTCCAGACTCCACACCAAAGCCACCGCGCACTCGAACGCAGGTCCCTGGGTGGCGTGTCCATGACGACCGCCCTTCACCCGATCGGGAACCGGCTGCATCCCCTTCCTTCTATTGATATTAAACCGGGCTCCCCTATGCCCCGGGGGGGGGGGGGGCTCGGGAGGGGCATTCTACCAATTTTGGCTAGACAGGGCCCTGGAATGGCAAATCCGCAAGGACCCACCTGGACCCAAATAACCCTTAAGGACCAAGAGAAAGTGGCTCGAATCACATCCACCCACAGAGCACCGCACCCACGGAACAACCTCCAACACCACAAACCCCCCCCAGTCCAAAGCCACTCAAGAGCCCCCCACCAGCACACCCCAACACAGAATGCACCTGCCAACATGCAACCCAATGACCATATCCGAATGTACCTGCAAACATTATCCAATGACCATATACTGACTGCACCTGCAAACATGCAACACCGTGACCACACCGACTGGACCTGCGAACATGCAACACAGTGGCCCCACACAGAATGCGCCTGCAAACATGCAACACAGTGACCATACCCGGAATGCACATGCAAACATGCAACACAGTGACCCCACACAGAATGCACACGCAAACATGCAACACCGTGACCACACCCGGAATGCACACGCAAACCTGCAACACAGTGGCCACATACAGAATGAGCCTGCAAACATGCAACACAGTGACCATACACTGAATGCATCTGCAAACATGCAACACCGTGACCACGCACAGAACGCACGCGCAAAAAGTCAACACAGTGACCATACCGGAATGCACCCGCAAGCCTGCAACACAGTGGCCACACAAGAATGAGCCTGCAAACATGCAACACCGAGACCATACCTGGAATGCACATGCAAACATGTGTAGCGCTGTGTTAAAAATCGTCTTGCTGTGGCAGTACCTATTTTTGGCCACAAGATGGAGACTATCGCGATCAGATACTGGACATTGGGACTACAACACCCGGCATGCTTTGCAGGAAGACAGGAAGTGGGTGGGGACTGGAGACTTACATCCTCTGCCTCGTGGAGAAAGTTCCAGAGCGCGCCAGGGAGTCAGAGGGAGCAGACGCAGTGAGAGACATCGCAAGAGGGCCTAAGCCAGAGTCTGAGCGAGACCTGTCAGAGTCATTTATTGGACATTCAGCCTGAAGAGAAGGAGAGCGCTCAAGTTCCAGAGATTGCTGCAGATCTAAGAGACCAAAGACCTCGAGTAAGGAGTTGCCGCGAGTTGACTGAATACGGAGAGCAGGCGGTGAGTTGGACAAGTCGTGGACAAGCTGCGGAAAGTCAGACAACAGATCCGGCCGCTAGTATCCCCAGTCAATATCGAGCGGAGAGACGTCCTGGGTCAGCGGAGCCTAAAGCAACCGTCGGATGGGTGAGAGGCCTCCAAGGCTGTACTGTAAATAAAAGAACTCGCTGCTGTTTTCCTTTTTAAAGTCCACAGGGCCCCAACTTGACTGAGTCGAAGAGATTCTTTAAGTAAATTCACTGGCCAGTTGAATAGTACGCCGGGTACCATACACACACATACACACTTTTCATTCCCGGGACTTACCTGTGCAGGACTCATTTTTTGTTGCGTATCGGAATAAGAGTAAAGATACGTTCCGAATATATTTTCCTCTTTTCCGCTGTGCGTTTGTCGTAATACGAAGAGATTGTATTTTTTGGGTTCCGCTACTTGTTCCTTTATCGTATATTCGTGCAACTGCTGTTATTTTCTGTTCGGTTACGAATATTTTATTTTCCGAAATACGAAGCCTCGTGTTTCGTTTCTTTTCCGCCACGCGTTTTACCGCGATACGGAAATACTGTAATATATCTGTGAATACCGTGTCTCAATATCTGCTCATTATTTTAGTAAACTATTTAAATGATAAAAACTCACAACTGTGTTGGAGCATATTTATTCCCTAGTGCGGGGAGACTGACCCGTGGTTCAATTTTCAGCGGCTCCTCCGGGAGTGAGCGCTACAGTGGGGGCTCGTTTCCGGGATCCAGTCTCTGGAAAAACGCATTTAAAGGGTTAAATATGGATCCAGACACTGCTGCCAAATGGTGTGAAGAGCACAGTAGTCAGATAGAATTATGTATAGTTATGGATATTCCTGCAGACACTTGGGCCGAAGATCAGATTCGCCAGGCCGTGGCCACGCTGACACCAGATAATCGGGGGTTAATCCTGGACATAAAAGCGAACCCAGATACCCCTCACACGTATGTTCTTCTTGAGTGGAGAAAGGGTGTTCCAGTATGTTTTCAGGGCGCGAGCGTGAAGCTGACCGGTGAGGTGGAAGTCCAACTGATACAGCCAAGTACGCCACGTGGTGATCACGAGAATGTTCCGATGTTACCCCAACTACAGGGTTCCCTCCTGCTACATTTTTCACCACTATGGGGAAACTGGTGGAAACACTAGCGAAAAACTCTACTGCGTCTCCAAATTACGGATATCGCAAGTTACGGTTTTATTCTGGTAAGGTCCCCGTGCCAACTGGAGAAGAGGACTTTGAGACTTGGATAGATCAGGCAGTGCAGGCAGTGGAAGAATGGGAAGTTGCTGACACCGTGAAGAGACAAAGGCTGATCGAGAGCCTAAGAGGTCCTGCTTCAGAGGTCATTCGAAATCTGAAAAGGGACAAGCCCGGCTGCACTGCTGTAGAGTATCTAGAAGCTTTACAGGAAAATTTCGGGGGAGTGGAGGATTGTGCCGAACTTATTCACAAGTTCTCTCACACCTATCAAAAGGAAGGAGAAGAATTGTCCACATATGTCTGGCGGCTGGATAAAATCATCCATCAGGTCATTCTTAAAGGGGGCGTGCAACCGAGTCAGGCAAGCAAAGCTTTGATGGATCAAATTTTCAAAGGAGCACTCCCACTGGATCCCATAATGTTGAGATTTCAGACTAGATACCAGAACACGGGACTAACCTATTCCAAACTGATCAAAGCTATCCGAGAAGAAGAGGCCTTGATTAAAGCTAAAAAGGTCGCAAATGCGTCGCCCACAGCTTTCACCGCAGAAGTAGGAACTCTCTGTGTGGCAGACATACAGACTGAAGTGCTGGCTTTAAAAACTCAGATGTTGCAAATGATGGAGTTAATGACGTTGCTGTCGGCTAAGGACACCAGAACTGAAGGGGTTGCTGTAGCCTCAAACAGGGGGTCTCCAAGTGAACCGCCAGAAAGAAAATAAGCTTACACACCCAGGAAAGAAATGTTTTGGCTGCGGGGAAATCGGCCATTTCAGGGCTCAATGCCCACAAGGGAGGGCTGAAAAGAAACCGGTCGAAGAACTTCTAAAAGCTGTGGAGAAGCTGTTGTCCGTCCTGCAGGCGGGAAACGCCAGAGGGCACCAGTAAAGGAGCAACCTAAGTGCCCGAAGGTTGAACCCCGCTCCAAAAACCAAGCTAAGACTAAGAGGGCGAGAGGGCCCAAAGCCGAGCCAACTGCTGAGCCAGCCGGGACTGAAAGAGTCACTCCCTTAGCATCCGGGTCTACGTCATGGGGAGGCAATGCACACCCAAAACCTACACGGGCCAAGAAAAAGGCCAGGGTACAGCAAACTGGGTCTAAGCGTCCAGATACCGCCACCAAGTTTCCTGACCAACTGATAGGTCCTTCTCCTATTGTGCCAATCCAAGTGGAGGGAGTCTACACTAAAGCTCTGTTAGATTCAGGGGCTCAAGTGACATTGATCTACAAAGACTTCTATGAGAAACACTTGAAGCACATTCCTCTGCAAGAATTGAAGGATTTGGAAATATGGGGTATCGGCACTGAGAAACTCCCTTATGACGGGTACCTGCAAGTGAAGTTGGAGATCGGATCTGAAGTCATCGGGCAGTCTGGAGGTTGTGATGCATTGGCCATTGTGTGTCCTCGACCCCAGGCGCGAACAGAAGCTCCCTGATAGTGGGGACGAATACTGACCTAGTGCGGCGTCTCCTGACACCTATGGTATTAGAAGAAGGTTCGACTCAAGGAGTACACCCACTGTTACGTCCGGTCTATCAGAGGATGGTTGAAGAACGAAAGGCACCTGCCGAGGTGGGGCGCCTGTGGAGACTGGGGGAACAGAGAAGGTTCTGCAAGCAGGAGAAGTAGCGAGCTTCCGGGTTTCAGTCAAGTTGAACGGATCGCAACCGGGTCCCTATGTGGTGCTGGGAACCGATGTTAATTATGGGAGTGAAACCGGAGTCGAAGTAATTCCTGAAATAATCTCCACCAAAGCTCTGAAGAGAACACGAGGAAGAGTCTCGGTCAGTGTGTGCAATGTGACAGATTCTCCAGTAGTCCTTAAAGCACGAATGCCTATCGGGCAAGTAGAGTCTGCTACTACACCCCTCTCTACCGATTTAGGAGGGGGAGTGGATAAGGAGATTCCAGATGAAAGATTCTACCCCAAGGACGCTCCCATTTCACCTGAGTGGAAGAAACGTCTCCAATCTCAAGTCTTAAAGTGGAAGGAATTGTTCTCAAAAGATGAGTTCGATGTGGGCCTAGCTAAAGTACTGAGCACCGCATTCGGTTACAAGAAGACAAGCCGTTTCGGGAAAGGTCAAGGCGAGTTCCGCTAGGAGATTTGGATGATCTGCGAGAGCAACTGAATGAATTGCAAAGAACCAAGGTGATTCAAGAGTCCAGGAGTCCATATGCATCTCCCATAGTGTTGGTCCGGAAGAAAAATGGTTCTGTCCGTCTATGCATAGACTACCGCACGTTGAACCGGAGAACCATCCCCGATCAATATGCCACTCCTCGGATAGAAGATGCCCTACAGTGCTTGTCTGGAGCAAAGTGGTTTAGTGTACTGGACCTGCGAAGCGGATACCACCAGATACCCATGCATCCTGAAGACAAGGAGAAAACTGCGTTCATCTGTCCACTGGGATTCTTTGAATTCAACAGAATGCCTCAAGGCCTTACGGGGGCTCCAGCCACGTTCCAACGGTTGATGGAGAAGACAGTCGGGGATATGAATCTAATCGAAGTTTTAGTGTACCTGGATGAATATAATTGTATTTGGGAAGACTCTGGAAGAGCATGAGCAACGTCTGGAGAAGGTTTTGAAGAGGCTCCATGAAGAGGGGTTGAAACTGTCTCTGGAGAAATGCCAATTCTGTCTACCGTCTGTTACGTATCTAGGACATGTGGTCTCAGCAGAAGGTGTTTCGACAGATCCTCGGAAGTTAGAGGCCGTAGCTTCTTGGCCTAGACCCCGGAACGTCACTGAGCTTAGATCTTTCCTGGGATTCTGTTCGTACTATCGAAGATTTGTGGGAGGATTCGCGAAAATAGCTCAACCACTGAACAAACTCCTGCAGAAGGAAACCACAGAAGAAGGCTGCAAGGTCTCTGACAAAAACCCGTCAGCTCCGGGGCAAGGAAAGCTCGAGAGTCTATACAAGGTGAATGGACCAGTCAATGTGAAGAAGCTTTCGTGAAGTTGAAAGAAAGTCTAACCCGAGCTCCTGTTTTGGCCTATGCGGACCCTCACAAGCCGTATGAACTACATGTGGATGCCAGCCGAGAAGGTCTGGGAGGAGTCCTGTATCAGGAGTATGGTGGATTGCTGAGGCCTGTAGCGTACGTGAGCCGGAGCCTTACGCCTTCAGAGAAGAACTACCCTACCCACAAGTTGGAGTTCTTAGCCTTAAAGTGGGCAGTGGTGGACAAATTAAAAGACTATCTGTATGGAGCCGAGTTCGTGATCAAGACGGATAATAATCCTCTTACCTACATCCTTACTACCGCAAAACTGGACGCCACGGGACATCGGTGGTTGGCCGCTCTGTCAGGGTTTCGGTTCAGCCTGAAGTATCGCCCTGGGGTGAACAATCGAGATGCTGATGCGTTATCGAGAAGACCCTACACTACAGAATGGACTCAGTTGACTCCAGACGGGGTGCAAGCTTTGTGTCAAGGAACAGAGCGCCGGGTCAAAGGAGGGATTGAAGCGGAGGCCATAGGAGTTATGGCTGCGGCTGTTCCTGAGTTTTACTGTAACCCTACGCAGTTAAGGGACGAAAGTTTACCTACCTTTTCGAGACAGGACCTGAAAGCGGATCAGGCCAGAGACCCTTTAATTGCCTTGACCATAAAGGCCCTGTCTACAAACCAGCGAGAGATCTTGTTAACCAACTCCCCGAGTGGAGCCAGATTGGTCTACAAAGAGTGGGAGCGGTTGAAGATGTTGGATGGGGTGGTCTACCGAAGGGGCCCCTCAACTAACGCTGAAGAGATTTAACAGTTATTCCTCCCTACTAAACATAGGGAGAGTGTGTTGCGATCACTACATGATGAGCATGGACATTTGGGTGCTGAAAGAACTTTTAAGTTGGTGCGAGATAGGTTCTATTGGCCTTGCATGAGAGCTGAAGTGGAAAGTTATTGTCACTCCTGTTTAAGGTGTATTCAGAGAAAGACTCTACCGACCCGAACTGCTCCAATGAGCCATCTGCAGAGCCAGGGACCCATGGATTTGGTGTGCATTGACTTCTTGTGCTTAGAGCCGGATGCTAGTGGGCAAGGGAACATTCTAATAGTGACTGATCATTTCACTCGTTATGCCCAAGCTTTCTCCACAAAAGATCAACGCGCTCCGACAGTGGCCAAGGTGTTGATGGAAAAGTTCTTTGTTCATTACGGACTGCCAAGGAGGATACACTCTGATCAGGGTAGAGACTTTGAAAGCAGACTGGTGGGGCAGTTGTTAGAGCTGTTGGGAATCCAAAAGACCCGAACTACACCATATCACCCTCAAGGTGATGCTCAGCCTGAAAGGTTTAATCGCACACTGCTGAACATGCTAGGGACCTTGTCGAATGTGGAGAAGCAAAGTTGGAGTCGTCACATAGCTACTCTGGTGCATGCATATAACAGTACGGAGAGCGATGCAACTGGATACTCACCGTACCGTCTTATGTTCGGAAGGGAGGCTCGACTGCCGGTTGATTTGGCATTTGGGTTATCTCTAGACCAAACATCAGTAGCTTCCCATAGAAACTACGTGGATAGACTTCGAAAGAATCTGGCTTCTGCGTTTGAACAGGCCCGTTTAACTTCAGGAAACAGGGAGCAAAGGAACAAAAGGAACTATGACTTGAAAGTTCGAATACAAGATCTACAACCCGGTGATAGGGTCCTGTTGAAGAACTTGGGTGCTGCTGCAAGACACAAGTTGGCGGATAGATGGAGTTCCCAGGTTTACATTGTCTGCAAGCAACTGCCGGGTCTGCCGGTGTATCAGGTTCGCCCAGATGGAAAGGCTGGGCCTCTTAAGAACTGGCACCGAAATCATTTGTTACCTTTGAGAGAGGCTGTGAGGATACCAGTTGGGGACAAACTCCCTCCTGCCGAGTCTGCCTGTTCCACGTTTACCTCCTGTTACTCGGTCTCAACAGACTCGGGTAGTTGACCCTCCGCCGAATCCGCCTGTTCCATGTTTGCCTCCTGTTACTCGGTCTGAACAGACCCGGGCTGTCGAAGAGAGCGAAAGGGACAGTGAGGAAGAAAGTTTCTGTCTGGACTGGATACGTTCACCGGAGCCTGAAGAGATTACCTCAGTTCCTGAACGATGGGAGAGTAATTTGAGGCCTGAAGCTCCTGAATTCTTGTTGGAAGTCCCTGAGACTGTTGATATCCCTGAGCCTCTTGAATTTCAGTTGGAAGTCCCTGAGGCTGTGGGGATCCCGGTAGCTCCGGAAGCTTATTCAGGTGATTACGGTTCTATGCCTTCACTGGAGGGATCATACTCTGAAGAAACGTCTGCTCCAGTGATAGAAAGAGAAATTGAGCCAACGCCTATAGTACTTCCACCTGAAGAGGAACTGATTGAGCCAGAACCAAAACGCTCTGTTCGACCGCCCCAACGACTCACCTACGACTCACCAGGACATAGCACTGAAGAGGCCATCACCACGGTGCGGAGGTTGCCCGAAGTGTCTGCTATGCTAGCTGAGGTAGCCCAAAATATGAGTCAACTTGAGGAAGTGTTATTAACTCACTATATGTATGCTGCTGAACCTGTACATGTTATATAAACTGCATTCAAATTGTTGGAAATGTAATGTAATTGTTGTACCTCCTTGGAGAGACCCAAGAGTTCTAGGAGGGGGAGAGTGTAGCGCTGTGTTAAAAATCGTCTTGCTGTGGCAGTACCTATTTTTGGCCACAAGATGGAGACTATCGCGATCAGATACTGGACATTGGGACTACAACGCCCGGCATGCTTTGCAGGAAGACAGGAAGTGGGTGGGGACTGGAGACTTACATCCTCTGCCTCGTGGAGAAAGTTCCAGAGCGCGCCAGGGAGTCAGAGGGAGCAGACGCAGTGAGAGACATCGCAAGAGGGCCTAAGGCAGAGCCTGAGCGAGACCTGTCAGAGTCATTTATTGGACATTCAGCCTGAAGAGAAGGAGAGCGCTCCAAGTTCCAGAGATTGCTGCAGATCTAAGAGACCAAAGACCTCGAGTAAGGAGTTGCCGCGAGTTGACTGAATACGGAGAGCAGGCGGTGAGTTGGACAAGTCGTGGACAAGCTGCGGAAAGTCAGACAACGGATCCGGCCGCTAGTATCCCCAGTCAATATCGAGCGGAGAGACGTCCTGGGTCAGCGGAGCCTAAAGCAACCGTCGGATGGGTGGCCTCCAAGGCTGTACTGTAAAAAAGAACTCGCTGCTGTTTTCCTTTTTAAAGTCCACAGGGCCCCAACTTGACTAGTCGAAGAGATTCTTTAAGTAAATTCACTGGCCAGTTGAATAGTACCCGGGTACCATACACACACTTTTCACATTCCGGGACTTAACCTGTGCAGGACTCATTTTTTGTTGCGTATCGGAATAAGAGTAAAGATACGTTCCGAATATATTTTCCTCTTTTCCGCTGCGCGTTTGTCGTAATACGAAGAGATTGTATTTTTTTGGGTTCCGCTACTTGTTCCTTTTTCGTATATTCGTGCAACTGCTGTTATTTTCTGTTCGGTTACGAATATTTTATTTTCCGAAATACGAAGCCTCGTGTTTCGTTTCTTTTCCGCCACGCGTTTTACCGCGATACGGAAATACTGTAATATATCTGTGAATACCGTGTCTCAATATCTGCTCATTATTTTAGTAAACTATTTAAATGATAAAAACTCACAACTGTGTTGGAGCATATTTATTCCCTAGTGCGGGGAGACTGACCCGTGGTTCAATTTTCAGCGGCTCCTCCGGGAGTGAGCGCTACACATGCAACACAGTGACCACACACAGAATGCACACGCAAACATGCAACACCGTGACCACACCCGGAATGCACATGCAAACCTGCAACACAGTGGCCACATACAGAATGAGCCTGCAAACATGCAACACAGGACCATACACTGAATGCATCTGCAAACATGCAACGCCGTGACCACGCACAGAATGCACGCGCAAAGTCCACACAGTGACCATACCCGGAATGCACCCGCAAGCCTGCAACACAGTGGCCACACACAGAATGAGCCTGCAAACATGCAACACCGTGACCATACATGGAATGCACACGCAACCATGCAACCCAGTGCCCACACACAGAATGCATCCGGAAACATGCAACACAGTAACTATACCACCCAACTTCCACCTGCCGTATTAATCTGTATATTTGTGTTCCGCTTCCACCTGCAAAAAACCTCCACACCCCGAACCCAGGATACACCCAAAAACCAGAGAAATCCCAATGCATCCCTCCCGGCAAAATCCCTTATAATGAAATAAATAAAAATTGACAAAACTGTGTCGGAAATGCATTGCCTTTTAAGACTCTCGGTTCCTAAGGGGTTAATGGGGTATTATGCTGCAGTAACCCTTATCGAAACCGCTAGTAAAATAAGCATTTTAGCAATCTAAACTGTTTACTACAATTATGTACCTGCACCTTATCTCCCTTGTTCACACGAAGGGATAAGAGTTTTTCTCTGTCCAGTGCAGGACCTCAGGGTACCGGACCCCAGGGTGCAGGAGCTCAGGACCTCAGGGTGCAGAACCCCAGGGTGCAGGAGCTCAGGACCTCAGGGTGCAGGAGCTCAGGACCTCAGGGTGCAGGAGCTCAGGACCTCAGGGTGCAGGAGCTCAGGACCTCAGGGTGCAGGACCTCAGGGTGCACTCGCTAAAGGACACTGAAATTTCATTCAATGCACTGAATTGTGAAGCATTTGTTCGCCGGCACCTGCTGGGTAAAGCACAGAACAGGAGATGCAGAGGAACCATTCCCACGTGATCCCATTGCAGCCCGAATAATGAGCGGGAACATGGAGACACAGGCATGTGTCTGTGACACAGTCTGTATGGCAACAGCCAGCCGTAGGGACCAGCCGCATGTGTGCGCCTTGTATATTAGATTGTAAGCTCTTGAGCAGGTCCTCACTCCTCCCGCTCCGCTTATGGAAGGTGTACGTCGACCTGTCATTGCTTCACCCATTGTACAGCGCTACAGAACCTGTCGGCGCTCCATAGACCCAGTAATTGTATCGGTGTGTACACCTTACGCATATATACTTAAAATATATTGTGTTGAATAACCCCAAGGGTTTTCTCCGTAAGAGCCACCACTTTATTTGATCATTTGTGCACCAGATCAAACCAAATTTTTTTCCTTTTTTTTTGATTTCTACACCTTCAATGCTGTGCAACTACTTATCCCACAGCGCTGCTATCTGGCTGCCTGAGCATTGTGGGATCTGCAGCCACAATACATGCAGGTCCTTAGAACAAAAACAGAAAATCAACAAAACCAAGGAAATAAAAACCATTTGCCTTTCTCTTTAACCAAATCTAGTCACACACAGACAGACACAGACACACACACACTACACCTGAAGAAAATGCCCCTTTCCTCCCTGCTGATATACTTGCTTCTTGCTGGGGAGTGGGAATCCAGCAGCTCTGCCCCCTATAACAGCAGCACATGGCACAGTCTGCACTTCCTGTCACCGCTCTCCCCCTACACACAGAGGAAGCTCCCGGTCATGTGATCACACAGCCCGGGCCCTGCTAGTAACCTCATGGCTCCTCACCACTCATCTTCCCCTGTCGTTTATCAGAAAGGAGGTGAGGATGGGAGGGAGCCCTCGCAAGATGGTGCCAGGGCCTCCACCATCAAATCCTGCAGCGAGCCGCAGAGTGCACCCTCAAGTATTCCAGCAGACATGTAGATGCCCTCCCAGCCACCAAGTCACTTCCCTCTCCTTTCTCTTGCACCAGAAACACCTGAAAAAACCTGATCTCACCTAGCTGCACTTCTCACGTTGACAGGAACAAGAGGAAGAACCCTGCACCCATCACCAGCATATATAGTGCAGGTAAGCAACACTGTTGCAACCACTAGACCAATAACACCATAGCTTTCCTTGACTGACAGGCCCATGCACTCATCCAGCCCCCCCCCTCCTGAGGGGCCCCAGGGATTCTATACCCTTCTAGATTCTCCATTAACCTACAGGCCCAGGCCATCAGTCATGTCCCCCTTCCTGAAGGTCCAGGGGGTTCTGTTGTGAGTAGTGAGTGGCGAGGCGAGTATAATTTTGCAATGCATGTAGTGTGTTGTGTGTGCAGTATGTGTAGCGTATTATCTACTTGCATATGCTATGTGTGCATTTTGTTGTGTATGCAGTATCATGCAATGTGTATGTAAATATGTACGCTGTGTAAGGTGAGTGAGTACTGTGTGTGGACTTTAACTGTACCTGTGTATAATGTGTGGACTTTGTGTGTAAAATGTGCAGTCTGTGTGGTCTGGTGTTTGCTGTATGTGTAGTGTGCACGCAACCAACACCCTCATACCTATTCCTACTTCCTCCATACCATTTCCTATTCCTACTTTGCAAACCACACACTCACACCTGCCTTACTTAGTCAACCATACTAACACACTCTCTTCCATCCCACTCAGTCAGCAAGCTAATTCCAATCTCTCTCAGACAATCATATCCCCACTGCCATCTAACTCAGCCAGTCACTCATTCCCACCTCAGCCAACCACGGGCAATTTTCCAAAGTTGGTGCTAACTTAACCCCAGCTGTTGTGAACTTAACAACTCCATAGACTGTAACGGCTATGGTAAGTTTACAACAGCTCTGGTAAAGTTGGCACCAACTATGAAAAAGAGCCCACATTCTCACTAGTTTACTCCCTTCTCACTCAGCAAACGACACACTCTGTTCTTACTCTTAACTATAGTCTTCATTAAAAAAAGTATTTTCCAATGATTCCACGTAACATATAATGGATTTTATATTGAATGGTGCCGCTTTTTAGATGCAGACTTTCTCTATTACTAATCACAAACACTGATATAAGGTTAATGCAGATTTCCCATCATTGTGCCAAGGAACTATGTGACCATATTTGCAAAATCACAATAACACAAGCTCTAGGGGGTAACCCTAATTTGAATATACAGCAAAAAAGGTTATTGTGGTTGATTGCAGATAAAATATAGCTTTTAATGAGTAATATATATAAAAAAAGGCTCAATTACTTTAAAATATTATTTTTAGAACCAGACTTGTGATGTATACACCAGAGGCGTAGCAAAGTCATGAGGCGCCCGGGGCAAGTCCTCCCCTAGCCCCCCCCCCATGTTTTAGATGAAATAATGCATAGTAACCCATTATGCCATCACTTTCAAATTTGCTCAGTGTGGGAAATGAGAAGGTGAATTAGTACAGCGACATTGTTTGCATTATAAGTGAATAATGCCACTGCTTTAGAACAGAGAGAAAGAAAAATGTTTTGCAATTGTTTTTATTCTCCACTTTTTTTATTTTTACACATTATGGGCTATATCACAATCCTAGTGTTAAAACGCGGGCGCAAGGGAGGAAAAACTGCGCCCGCAGTTTTCACGTTGGATTACAATGCAGGCGCAAAAAATGCTGCCTGCATTGTTACTGCGGGTTACCGCAATCGCGAGCATCCACTTGATGGAGTCCAAGTTTCCCCCTGCCAGTCACATCAATGTTAAGTATAGGGAGTACAAAGTACAGTAACCTCGCGCTGAAAAGCACAAGGTACCAAACTCAAACGGGTTATTTAACCCGTTTGCGTTTGGATCATAATATGCAGTAGACACCGTAGTTAACGTTAATGCTCATGCAAGTGAGCGTTAACGTTAACGTCAGGAATGTAATGTGGCCCTATACAGTCAGGTCCAGAAATATTGGGACATCGACACAATTCTAACATCTTTGGCTCTATACACCACCACAATGGAGTTGGAATGAAACAAACACAATGTGCTTTAACTGCAGACTGTCAGCTTTAATTTGAGGGTATGTACATCCAACTCAGGTGAACGGTGTAGGACTTACAGCAGTTTGCAGATGTGCCTCCCACTTGTTAAGGGACCAAAAGTAATGGGACAGAATAATAATCATAAATCAAACTTTCCCTTCTTAATACTTGGTTGCAAATCCTTTGCAGTCAATCACAGCCTGAAGTCTGGAACGCATAGACATCACCAGATGCTGGGTTTCATCCCTGGTGATGCTCTGCCAGGCCTCTACTGCAACTGTCTTCAGTTCCTGCTTGTTCTGGGGCATTTTCCTTCAGTTTTGTCTTCAGCAAGTGAAATGCATGCTCAATGGGATTCAGGTGAGGTGATTGACTTGGCCATTGCATAACATTCCACTTCTGTCCCTTCAAAAACTCTTTGGTTGCTTTTGCAGTATGCTTTGAGTCATTGTCCATCTGCACTGTGAAGCGCCATCCAATGGTTCTGCAGCATTTGGCTGAATGTGAGCAGATAATATTGCCCGAAACACTTCAGAATTCATCCTGCTGCTTTTGTCAGCAGTCACATTATCAATAAATACAAGAGAACCAGTTCCATTGGCAGCCATACATGCCCACGCCATGACACTACCACCACCATGCTTCACTGATGAGGTGGTATGCTTAGGATCATGAGCAGTTCCATTCCTTCTCCATACTCTTCTCTTCCCATCACTCTGGTACAAGTTGATCTTGGTCTCATCTGTCCATAGGATCTTGTTCCAAAACTGTGAAGGCTTTGTTAGGTGTTGTTTGGCAAACTCTAATCTGGCCTGTTTGTGAGGCTCACCAATGGTTTACATCTTGTGGTGAACCCTCTGTATTCACTCTGGTGAAGTCTTCTCTTGATTGTTGACTTTGACACACATACACCTACCTCCTGGAGAGTGTTCCTGATCTGGCCAACTGTTGTGAAGGGTGTTTTCTTCACCAGGGAAAGAATTCTTAGGTCATCCACCACAGTTGTTTTCTGTGGTCTCCCAGGTCTTTTGGTGTTGCTGAGCTCACCGGTGCATTCCTTCTTTTTGAGAATGTTCCAAACAGTTGTTTTGGCCACGCCTAATGTTCTTGCTATCTCTCTGATGGGTTTGTTTTATTTCTTCAGCCTAATGATGGCTTGCTTCACTGATAGTGACAGCTCTTTTGATCTCATCTTGAGAGTTGACAGCAACAGATTCCAAATGCAAATAGCACACTTGAAATGAACGCTGGGCCTTTTATCTGCACATTGTAATTGGGGTAATGAGGGAATATCACACACCTGGCCATAGAACAGCTGAGAAGCCAATTGTCCCATTACTTTTGGTCCCTTAACAAGTGGGAGGCACATCTGCAAACTGCTGTAAGTCCTACATCGTTCACCTGAGTTGGATGTACATACCCTCAAATTAAAGGTGACAGTCTGCAGTTAAAGCACATTGTGTTTGTTTCATTCCAACTCCATTGTGGTGGTGTATAGAGCCAAAGATGTTAGAATTGTGTCGATGTCCCAATATTTCTGGACCTGACTGTATGTTTATGTTTGGTATCATTCAAAAGGCCAAACTCCATTCTTTCCTGTGACACTTCACTTAACCTTGTGGAGCGTACAAAATGTTGATGCAGCGGTTCAAAGGACCCCCTCCACTTTTCGCAGCAAATTAACAGGTTTATTCAGAGAGAGGTGAAAACCAGGAGAATTGTCAGGAGAAGAGAACAATCTAGACCAAATAGCCGATATGGAAAGTGAGATAAATGGGAGAATTTTTCTGGTTTGGCTATTTTGAGCTAGAATTTTCGCTTCTCCAGTCATTCTCCTGTTTTTCACCTCTCTCTGAATAACCCTGTAAGTTTTCGATGAAACAATGCATATTAATGCATTGCTTCATCCCCTCCTTACTTACTGCTGCTGTGGGAAATGAGAAGGTGAGTAAAGCAGCAATATTATTCACTTTATTATTGAAGAGTGAATAATACAGATGGAGGTGCAAAAACAGGGGTCCCCATGTCCCTATCCAGCTTGAGTCAAACCTTCCATTCCCCAAGTGAGAATGGCCCCAGTCACCACTTCCCTTTCTCACTTCTCCAGTAGTCCGCCCCATTCCTCCTTCCTTTCTCCAGTAGTTTCCCTCATCCTGGGCCACCATTGCCACTGGTGGGGCCTTAGGCGAGTACAATTTACATGGCCCAGGGCTCCTCCATATATTCAGAGTGTGTGGGTGTCATTTTAGGGTCTCCTCTGTATATTCAGGGTGTGTGGGCATCTTTTTAGGAGCTCCTCCATATATTCAGGGTGTGCAGGTGTCTTATTAGGGACTCCTCCGTATATACTCCTCCGTCTTTTATGTTTGTAGACTGTGCTTCTCTTCCTGCAGACTTGTTAGGTGCAGATCAGAATCTGTGCCCCTGGTTGCAGGAGGAGGAGGAGAGACAGTATGTGTGGTTACATGCTGCCTGACAGCCCCCCCTGCAGTTTCTAGCTTCTTCTGAGTGCTTGCTGGAGGTGCCAGTGTGACAACTCACATGTTACCAGGCACACTGTACTACCCCAGCTCCAGCAAACCCCCCTAATGTCTGTGTGTAGTGGCTTCTGGCCCTCTCTAGCATCTGACAGGCACAGTTAACAGTGTTGTCACTTGCTGAAGAAAAAAGCAGGATGGAGGGGATGAATAAACTTACAATCATCCCTGCAGGCTCACATTTCTTTCTCCCTGGGGCCCCTCCACAGGACCTTCCATTCAGCAGCCTCTCCCCTGTCATGCTGGGGCCGGTCCCTTCTTTCTCAATTTTGCTGCCTCTGCCTGATGAGCTCTGCTCTGCCTGCTCTCTCGCCCAGCACGTCACTGCCGCTGGTAAGGAAGTGACATGCTAGGGCACGGAGTTAGGCAGTGCTTCTTCCTGCAGGGCTCTGGGAAGCATTGGATTTTCTCACAGAGCGCTGATACCGGGGCCATGCACATGCACAAGGCATCAGTGGGACACTGCTTGAAGCGCCCCCCACAGGTGCCCGGGGGAAAGTGCCCCCCTCTGCCCCCTCACTACGCCACTCTCACAAAGGTTTGGATGATGAAATTTGAAAAAATAATTTTACACATTGAAATCTGAATGGAAATTTCCTCACACAGTTTCTGCCTGTTAGATATAGCCGAATCTGCACTATCAAATAACCTAAAATGTGTTTTCATTTCACTAAATTCCAAAAACAGCCCACCAAAATCTTCAGCTCCAGGCCCACAGAGATCTTAATCTGGCCCTGACCACCATAACCTCTTTTGTTGTATATTTCTCTAGTACTAGGATGTCTTTCGTACCTATTCTTCTTCCTTTTACTAATAATCCAGTCCAAACAGGAGTACTTTGACGATCTCATATGTAGACTGAAGGATGGATATGTTTGACCAAAGGATGGATCTATGTCAGAGTTTGATGGTTAGAGTATCAACAGATTAAAAAAAAATTCTTGTATGTCATAACAACAACATAATCCCATCTGGAGGTTATTTGTTGCTATACTTTATTTATATAGCACCATCTAATTCCGTAGCTCTACACAAGAAATGCAGACAAGTGGATGCTACCAGAAACAAGTACCAAGCATCAGACCCACAAGCTCAAAGATTGAACTCCATTACTCCATTCTCCATGCAGAAACAAGCACCAAGCATCAGACCCACAAGCTCACAAATTGAACTCCGTTCTCCACCCAGAAACCTGCAACAAGGTATCCAGGATTCAACATGCCGTACACCTCTATACTCTAGACTATTCTAATCTTGAAATTCTATGTTTTGTCTACATTTATTAATTTCCAGCTGCTTAGTTTGTCTTATTTTCCCTGTCTTTTTGTTAGACTATTCCCCTCTGCTTCTCCCTCCCCCTCCCCCTCTTCCTATGCCATAACTGCCTCCAATTCATTAAGGTAACTCTTGCTAAATCACTCTGTTCTTTTTCCAGACAGCATCAGACCCACAAACTCACAGATTGAACTCCATTATTCCATTCTGCTGTCCCATCCACCCTCCTCATCCAACCCCACATCCAGGCCCAGGCCAAATCTCAGGTCTCCTTTCCAGCTGTATCCACTTCTCTCTCTAAATACTTTCACTAAACCTAAGCTTCTGGTCCTTCCCATGCAATCCCTGCTATATTCTTTCTGGCCACCAGCTTCACCTGCCCTTTGCTCCCATTTGTTTCATTTACCCCGTCCCTTAGATTGTAAGATCACGGGATGTCTGGCTGAGCATTGGTTAAAGTGCCGTATTATCTTATTGATGCAGAGTAGTCAGAGACAAAACCTGACATTATGCACCCATTTTGCTTTCACACTGCAAGCAAAACAATTTAGCACATGTCATTTTTGTACCTCTGTTATTTTATTCAATTTTAAATCAATACTTCATACGTTGTCTTATCATACAAAAAGAATAATATATACCACGGTATCAAAGCTTGTACTATCTTCATTGTGAAGTTATTTGAACAGTGTATTCATAAATCAGATCCACTTACTAAATCTTGATTTAATCCCTAATTAACTTAAAGGAGCACTCTAGGCTAAAAATCACACCCCCCTTTTTTACATTATATGATATTATTTATAGATATCCTAACCTCAACATCTGAGGAAAGGGATTTAGGGGTTATTATTTCAGAGGATCTAAGGGTAAGTAGTCAATGTAATAGAGCAGCAGGAAATGCTAGCAGAATGCTTGGTTGTGTAGGGAGAGGTATTAGCAGTAGGAAAAGGGAAGTGCTCATGCCACTGTACAGAGCACTGGTGAGACCTCACTTGGAGTACTGTGTGCAGTACTGGAGACCGTATCTCCAGAAGGATATAGACATCTTAGAGAGAGTTCAGAGAAGGGCTACTAAAATGGTGTACGGCTTGAAGGAGAAAAGTTACCAGGAAAGGTTTAATGATCTTAACATGTATAGCTTGGAAAAAAGACGAGACAGTGGAGATATGATAGAAACATTTAAATACGTAAAGGGAATCCACAAGGTAGAGGAAGGGAGTATATTTAAAAGGAAACAAAGTAGCAAAACAAGAGGACATATTCTTAGATTAGAGGGGCAAAGGTTTAAAAGTAACATCAGGAAGCATTATTTTACTGAGAGGGTGGTGGATACATGGAACAGCCTTCCAGTTGAAGTGGTAGAGGCCAAAACAGTAATTGAATTTAAGCAGGCATGGGATAGGCATAAGGCTATCCTAATCAAAAGATAAATCCAAGTAAAGTATCCATGTAATTGGGCAGACTAGATGGGCCGAAAGGTTCTTATCAGCCGACATTTTTCTATGTTTCTATGTTTCTATTGCCCTACCTAGTTAATCTGTATTTTTTTTTTAATGTAATACTTACCCTAAAAACCACTTGTTTCCAATGGCATTTTTTTTTTATACTCACCTCCCTCCTCTTCCGCTCCCGTCGTGGTAACTCTGCAACTTGGCTAATGGTGGATACATGGAACAGCCTTCCAGTTGAAGTGGTAGGGGCCAAAACAGTAATTGAATTTAAGCAGGCATGGGATAGGCAATAGGCATAAGGCTATCCTAAACAAAAGATAAATCCAGGTAAAGTATCCATGTAATTGGGCAGACTAGATAGGCCGAAAGGTTCTTATCTGCAGACATTTTTCTATGTTTCTATGGTTTACGTGAGAAGCGCGCATGCGCGCCTCTCACATAAACCAGGCAATCATCAGGCTTCCTCTCTTCTTTGATTAGTGTTACGCGCAAGAGGATGCGCGCAACACTTATCGCAGCCGCCCACTTTTGCCGGCGGCTCGCTCCCGCCAGCTACTGCGGCGAGTAGGAGATGTCATAGACGTACAGGGTACGTCAGCGGCGCCTAATCCCCCTCCCGCCCGATACTCACCTCCCTCGCTGGATCCCACGGCGATCTGGCAGGGAGGAAGCCTGCCCATGTGATTTACATGGGCAGGCGAGGCTGATGACGTCGCCACGCTGCGTGGTGACATCATCAGCAGGTGTCCCCATGCAATTCAATGGAGGGGAGGGGGGGCTCGTTCGGAGCCCTCTATCTCCCCAACCATTGAAGCTAGGGAGATGCCGTTTGCACTGCTGAAGAGGGGAGAGTCTCCCCTTTTCAGCTGTGTGTGGCATTAACCTTTTCACTGCCGAATCGCGTTTCGGCACTAATTGGCGCCAAAACGCGATTCGAACCTGGAGGGGGGCTGACATCTTAGATGTCAGCCAAACCTCCAGGTCCCCCCCACCCACTGACAACCTCACCATATGTGTGAGGATGTCAGTGGGCCAGTTAACCATCTAGCTGCCATGTAGAGATAAGGGGATCCTAAGGATCCCTTTATCACCCGATCCATGGCAGCTAGATGGTCATATTTGACTTCATTTGAAAAGCCTGATTATGGCCTTTCCAATGATACCAAACATGACCAGGTTTGGTTTTAAAAAAAATGAAAAACAAATAAAATAAATAAAAAAAAATAATAAAAAAATTAAATAAAATAAAAAAATGTGTTTTTTTTTAAAGTTTTTTTTGTCCGGGGGGAGTTTAATTAAATAGGACCTAGGCTTTCATCTAAAAATAATTAGCACAAAATGGTCAGAATGAGCGCAGCGCACATAGGTGAACTGTCTCAGCAGTGAAGGGGTTAAAAAGCAAACACATGTAAATATTGGGTATTTCTAGTCTCGGGACAAAATTTTGAACCTATTTAGCCGGGGTCTTTTTGGGTGGTTGTAGATTTTGGGGATTAAATTACAAAAAAGTGTGTTTTTACCATTGTTTCATCATATTTTCATTTTTTTATAGTAAATTATTCGATATGATGGAAATAATGGTATTTCTAGAAAGTCCATTTAATGGCGGGAAAAAGGGTGTATAATATGTGTGGGTTGAATAAACGAGTAAGAGGAAAATTTGACCTAAACACTAACAGCGCAGAAACGTAAAAACAGCAGCGGTCACAAAAAGACGGATTTGTGTAAAACCGCCCGGTCACTAAGGGGTTAAGCTACACAAATTCAAATGCATTCTAAATTAGCTTGCCAATATTTTTTTTTCCTGAAAATACATATTCAATCAGATAGTTAGTAAGCAATTAGCATAAACGCACACTGTTATTTTCACCTAATTGTGATCATTTAGGATTCTCTTAAAAAAGTATTTTTTGATGTTCAAGTGATATAATTATATATGATCTGTAACGTTAAAAAAATCAATCAAAAATTGCTTTTTTTTACAGAGAACAGGCGTACAAAATAGATTGTGTTTAATGAGGAACTGGTTTCGCTATAGCAAGTGCTTTATGATGGCAGAGCCACCAATTTTAAGACTGTGCCAAGAAGCAAAACCTATCATTCCAAAACCAAGCAGGTAATTGAGAGATAATGTGCATTCCTGGCATCACATAAAGCCCTGTGGAATTCACAAACAATGTTTGATGGGTTCAGCTATTCAATACATTGGACTCGATTCCAAATGAGTCACTAACAATTTTGAGTAAGCTGTTAACGCTTACAGCTTCACTTGCAAATGTTAACAGGCTCAGCTCTGATACCATTCCAAGTTGAGTTTCAAATCTTGTGGCTCGATGTGTCCAGCGACTTGCTGTACATTTACTCTTCCTATACTTTGTATAGAAAGTAAAATTGTTTTGATAGTAGGAAAATAAAAGCAATAGACAAGTACACAGACACAATTTTCGCCTGGGATGGAATTCGGAAATATCGGAATCCACTTATTTCAGATTCGTAAGGATTTAGGATTCAGCAATCTCTTATTCGGACCAATCCAAAAATATCACTGATCTGATATTGGATTTATTCAAAATATTTGGACGATTAATATTCAGAAAATAGGGTTATCTGTATAACTAGGATTAGGATTAGGGTTAGTCATTTTATTTATTTATAAAGGATTTTACCAGGAAGATTTCTCTCGTTTTCAAATATGTCCTGGATTCATGAACATTGAATTCTTACAGTTGTTACAGAAATACAAAGTAATAAAATGCAAGGTATTAAAACCAAAACACAAATATACAGATTAGCAAAAAATAAATATATAAGAAATATAGTCACTATGTTACATGTTTACAGGTGCATTCTGTATCCAGGTATGTTAATAGAGAGCTCTTAAGTGACTTTAGACTGGGGGAAGATTTGACGGTGTCTGGGAGGTTATTCCATAATTTCGGTGCTCTGTAGGAAAATGAGGATCGAGCCACTTTCTTTTTGTATTGTGGTATTGCAAGTAAGGTGCTGGACCTGGATTGGAGGTTATAGGATGAGGGAACTGCTGGGGGAAGCAGTCTATTCAGGTAGGGTGTTAGCTTCCCAGAAAAGCTCTTTAACCCCTTCACTGCTGAGGCATTTCACCGCTGTGTGCTGAGCTCATTTTTACCGCTTTCGCTCATCATGTTTAAACGCGATTTTAAGCCACATTTTATTATATGACCCAGACATATTATATATCGTTCTTTCCGGCAGACTCGGCAGATTCATAATATATCATTTTTATATGTATACGTCATGTCTTGCCTGTATATTATAACAAAATATGCAATAAAATTAGAATTTTAATCATCTACAGTGTGTAAAGTGTTTTTTTCACATTTTATCACATGAGCGTTTGCGGTTATATTTTCTATGGGCTGCGCTTGTACAAAAATTAGAAATGGGGATGCATTACATTTTTTGGGGGAATTACGTGATTTTTAGCAAACGCACCCCATAGAAAAAAATCATTAGTGCAGCATCATTGGTCACATTATAATTGAAATGTGAACAATATTGCTGCATTAATAAAAACGACACACAAAAAACATGTTTTTATTTAATTTTTTTATTTACTTTTGAATTTTTTTATTTGCTTAATTTTCTTATTAATTTGTACCTGGTCATGTGTGGTCTCATTCGAAAGGCCATGCTCAGTCCTTGCAAATGATAGCCTACATGACCCCCTAGCTGCCAGGGTTCGGGAGATATGGGGGTTCAAAGGATCCCCCTATATCCACCATGGGATTTCCTTGGGAAATCCCAGGGCAGCTAGGGGTTCCCTGGCTAACTGACATCATTGCACCATGTGTGACGACGTTAGGTAGCCAGGGGGGACCCAGAGGTGGAGCCGCCATCCAGGATGGCGGCCCCCACCGGAGCTAGGCTGCGACACAGTGCCGGATGGTGCTGTATCGTAGCCCGATATGTGAGGGGTTAAAAACAGGTACCGCTTAAAAGGGGAGACTCTCCCCTTTTAAGCGGTGCCTGGTTTGTGCTGCTACGGCCTCCCGATCGGGAGGGAGAGGGATCCGAATGGATCCCCCCTCCATTTCGTGCGATGTCCTGGGGTGCCCGAAAATGATGTCATCGTGCATGGCGCGATGACATCATTTATATGGGAGGGCCCTTAAATGACGTGTCTGACTTCAGGGAAGTCAGACCGCCGCGGGTCCCCAGAGGAGAGAGGTGAGTATCTCTCTGGGCTCCTGCTTGTGGATGAACGTCCTCCGCATAAAGCGGGAGTCAATGAGGACGTTCCCCACACGTCTTCCACAGCGAAGGGGTTAACACCAGGTTAGAAAGGTGAAGGGTGCGTCTGGATACCACTAACGGCCAGTTTAGTTCTTTTAGCATGTCACAATGGTGGGTCGTGTAGTTACATAGTAGCACAAAGCGACTTAATGAGTTATACAATGTAAGTTTCTGTTAGTTAGCTAGTTACTTTTAGGGCTATGGTTACATTTAGGGTTAGGGTTACTATTTCTGCTTGTTTTATGATTAGCCTTATTTTTATGGTCAGGGGTACTATTTTTGTTTTATGGTTCCGGTTAGGACTACTGTTTCTGCTTGATGTATAATTACGGTTAGAGTTTCTATTTCTGCTGATTTTACAATTAGTGTTAAGAACTACACGGGCTGAGTGGAGTGGAGGTAACATCACTGGTCTATAACCATGGAGACCCAGGTTCGAATCCCAGCCAGAGCACCTCTCCAGTAGGGATGAGCCGAACACCCCCGTGTTCGGTTCACATTCGAACTCGAACAATTTCAAAAGTTCGAACTCGAACCGAACTCAATGCAAGTCAATGGGACTCAAAAGTTAGATTTTTAGAGTGCCCTGCAAGAGGGCATATATGCAAGATATTTGCCATAAAAGGTGTATGGGGGTCCTGGTAGTGCCCTGGGGGACAGGAAACAAGGACAAAAAGTTTAAAAAAAAGACTTTTTCAAAGGAACAGTGAGGTTTACTTAAAATAAGGGTTAAAAATAAAAACGAACAATTCCTTCAAATATTGTGCCTAGGAGGTCCCCATAACCTGCCCGTGAAGTGGCGGATTTGTAGGATGTATAGAAACATTGCCATCAGAGACCCACACACGACACTTAGCCACCCTTAAGGGGTTAAAATGCACAGGCACTGGCTACTATCCTGTTAGATGAGGGAATGTATTAGGCCTCGTTCACACTGTGCGTTTTATCGCGCGGATTTTGCCACGACGTCACAGCAAAATCCAAGCGACGTCACACTGTGTAGCTTCTCCAATGCATTTCAATGGAGCTGTTCACATCTTGCCGCGCGACGTCGCACGACGTCACACGTAGCATGTCGCTGGTACGTGACCATTTTTTTTGAGATTTGCTATCTGCGATTTTTGCGATTTGCATTGGTGGTGCTCTGCAAAAATCGCACAAAACCGCGACGTCGCGTGACATCGTGCGACATTATCGCACTATGTCGCGAATATGAAAATCGAGCGGAAAATCACGCGACTTTCAAATCGCACAGTGTGAACGGGGCTTTATATGTATAAAGCAAGGTATATATGACAATGGATAGTCAGAGACTCTAGGGACTCAGCTTGTACGCTTTATGATAGACATTTCTAACACAATAATAATTGTATGCTCACAAAGGCCCTTCGGGAGAGGTACATGACATACAAATACTGCAATATTACATTTAAATCTAAGGAGTGTGATAAAGATTTTATTAAGCCCTTGATGACAAATGACGTAACATCTACATCATTAATGACTGGCTTTACAGAGCCCTGGTCCTTAAGGGGTTAAACAGCATATCAGAGAGGATCATATAGTAGAAATGAACACTTCTTAGAATTCAAAACAAACAGTGTTTGTTCATACATGTGCAGGCCACACCCCGTCTGCAAGCAATGTATCAAATTCTAATTGCTAATTAGAAGCACATGTTATTTCCAAACACTAATTAAACACCTGTTGTTTACGCCGTTTGAGAGCACAGGTCATTTAGAGGTGAGAATCTTTGCACCTATAGTAGACGACATTAGGTATTTTTTTAATTCAATATCTAATAAACCGTTGCTTATAATATTCTGCAGTAAAGAGTCTCTTTATTTCTAGGTTTTTAAGTATTTTTTAAGCATTTTTTTTATACTTTGTTCAAAAAAATTTTTTTAGAACTCGAACCGAACACGCCAAAAAGTTCGAAGTTCGCGAACTTTCGAACTGCCAATGTTCAAGTCGAACTCTGAACTGATCGAACCGTACAGCTCATCCCTACTCTCCAGTAAGTGTCCTTGGGCAAGACACCTAATGGTACAATCCTCCAAAACAACTGTGGAGAAGTCTCGACTTTACGAGAAGCGGGTTCAACCAAACCACCAGGTCACTGCTCTACAATCATGGAAAGACGACTCAATTCCAGAAGATGCCACCAGTGAGTGTCTTTGGGCAAGACACCTAACGATATGGATGTGCCAACCTCACAAAATACTTGTACAGTACTTCTCATACAGGTATATTGTAGGTTCCCTTGGGAACAGGGTCCCACTGAGTCAGGACATCATCCATGTGTGGTATTCCAATGTATCAACCCCTTGTACACTGATCTTGTAAAGCGCTGCGGAATATGTGGCTCTATATAAATAAAGTATAATAATAACTAGTTTGCATTGCACAGTGAGTGCAGTTGTTTTCAGTTATTCAAATCCATCAGATTGTTTTATAACAATCAGGGCCCACACTCTGAACAGGAATTGAATACCTATCAAGAGCCAACCAGTCAGCATCATCGAGACTAGGCACAACACAATAACCCTGACATGGCAACTGTTAATGGGATTAGTATTTAAACATTAGTTTACATTAGTATTTAAGATGCAATTCCATTCAGCACAATAGATGATTGGAACTGAAAGGTTGCCGTTCAGCAAACAGTGCACAGTTAGTAGGCTAGTTATCAGCACTCTACTAGAGCCAGCTGTGTGCATGCAGAGTTATGTTTTCATGGAACGGCCACTAAAGCAAGTTTTCTATTCGAGGGCAAATGTGCAGGACCATGAGACACACATAGCCATCCATTACCTTGATTCTCTAGTACATCCTGCATTGCCTATGTTCGCTTCCCGTGCAAAAGCTGTACTGATGTGGTACAGACTGAAAGGGAAGCAAACAGGGGTCAAGTCCTGCAGGAACGTCAACGCATGGGAACGCAGTTCCCTCACTATTTTAGCAGGAGGAACACACAGGGTAATTCAAAGAGATTCGAAAAAGTCACGGCACGTTCGGTGACTTTTCGTTCTCTTAAGTTCGGTTCCTTTTGCCGATCCCATTTCGGTGACCTTGCGGTGTATTCAGCAAGCACCGCAGGGTCCCTGAATTGCAGGGAAAAACTGCCGCAAACCTGACAAAAACGAACCGCAAAACCCACCGAATGCACGCTGAAAACCCACAAAAACATCTGGATTAACCTGCCGAAAACCATGGAAAAACCCAAGCAGGAGCCGATCACACGCAGCCGAAGCCTCTGGAGAAAGCCGAGAAAGCCGACACCGCAGAAGAGGCAGTGAATAAATTAGGAAAATAGTTTGCATGAATGATTGAAAAGTGAAAAGCTGTTTGCAAAGAAACTACTGAGCGAAAATGTCTGAAATTTACATATGAGGTCCAGGGAATGATAATAAAGAGGGCTGTTACAGAAAAAAGAAGTAAACTGAAAAAAAAATTCTGAAAAATGCTTAAAATATCCTAAAAAATCTATAAATAGAGACTCTTTACTGCAGAATTTTATAATGAACGGTTTATTAGATATTGAATTGAAATGGGAATATTTTTAACATTGAAGCCTATGGGATTCTCCTGAATAAACTTGCCGAATTAAACCACTGAATGGCAGGGCATTTCGGGAACCTTTCACTGCTGGTTTGTGTTCTCTGAATAGCCGAAGCAGTGCTTTTTCATGGGGTTTTCACTGCCCTCGAACAGGCACCGAACAGGCACCGAACAGGCACCGTATGTTCAGGCAATTTGCTAGGATTTGGCGAATTGCCTGCTCTCTGGATAGCCGAATGGCCAGGAAAGGTAACCGAACACTGATTTTCAGCGTTCGGTTACCTTTCTCAAGCAATTCGGAGCTCTTTGAATAACCCTGACAGCTCCCTTTTGGCTGATCTACTGGGAAGCTACAATACCTTTCTAAATAGACACAATTTTATAAAACCGTCTGTAATTAAGGGTATTTCCTGGATTTAACTACATTGGGAAGATATGTGAATGACAATTTCTCGGTGTTTGCCAGAGGAATGGCATCCTCATTCATAAAGAAGTTCTGCAGCTGCTGCGACTCCCAGTAGTCTTTGGGACCAGAATTTACAAAAATATTGGTGAGTTCCAACACTTAGGGCACTATTACATTCTTCGCGCAAACGTTAACGCGTGCGCAAAAACGCATTAAAGCGAGGGGAAAAACCCTTCACGCAGAACGTCGTATTACAATGTCCGTGCAAAAAAAAATTTGTGTTAACGTCTACCGTGGGAGGACCTGCGTGAACCCTTGGCGAGCGTAATGTACTTTGCGCGTCGTATACTAACATTGTGAGCGCAAATGCGTTTGTGCTCTGGTGCGTGCAAGGCATTACAATCTTAGCGCAAATTTTAACGGACAACGTTTGCGCGCATAATTTTAAAGTTTTTGAAAAGCTGGTGTTTATGGCAAATCTAAACGTCCTGGCCAAAACCAAATACACCAGCCCAAACAAAAAATATACAGCAATGTATAGTTACACATTCTACGCATACCCAAACAATAAAATTGATAAGTTGTGCGTGTTTTTATTATTGCTGCAGCATATATACTCAGATTTTTGACAGGCGCAAAAACTTAACGTGAGACAATTGTGGTTCTTAATTCAGATTGGCTGAATCAATGAAAAAACAGTCTGCACACTGATTTCTGCGCGTGCGTTTTTGCGCTTTTGTTTTATGCGCAGTATTTTTTGACGGATGAAAAAATGCGCGAGGATTGTAATACCAGCGTTAATTTATGCGCGTTAACGTTTAACGCTGCGTGAAAAAAAAAATAGCGCTGCACGAGAGTTTTTGCGCAAAGAATGTAATAGTGCCCTTATTTTTTAGGACTTGACCACTGGGAGCAAACCTTTTTGAGGATTATATTTTGCTACTTCTTACTAAATTGAAGACATAGGACAGATTACATACTGAACACAAACTGTAGCGTTCGGATATGTAAGTGTTAATGTCAGGATAAATTACTTTAACGCCTGCCCCTCATATTACATCCCTAACGCTAAACCGCTTAAAAATCCATTAGCACATCGGTGATATGCTTGTGGGAGCTTACTATACTTTCCTCTCCCTGTACTTAACATGGGGACACAATCAGTATTTAGTGTTAGGACAAGTAAGGTATTACAAAGTGCTAGCGCTAATTAACACACAGACGGACTAAACAATTTTTTTGCGTGTCCTAAAAGATGGTGCTGAATGATTCTGCTTTTACAGACTCATTTAGCACCTCCTAAAAAATCCCCAATAAGTCCGATACTCACCTCTCATCCCGCGGAGAGAACGGCGGTCCGATCAGCTTGTTCTTGCCACCGCGAGCAGAGTGAGACTGGGGACAAATAATCCCCAATGTTCCTCCAAGATCACTTTGTGACCCACAGCGCAAACCCCCATGGAGTCCTACGGACTCCAGGAGGTGAAACTCGTGGCGGGGTGGAAGCGCTACCACGTGTATCGCAGAGGGTAGCGTATGTTTCCAAGGGAAGGTTTTAAAGTAGCGCCTGCCCCGGTATATATCATGCTAAAATGGGGACGCTACAGGAAGAACCTGCAGGTGCAGGTTCTCCCCGTTAGGGTCTCTATTTTAGCATGAACAATGTGATCTAGTCAACAGGGTTAGCTTATGTCTATAAGAGTGCCAAGGCAGATCCATTACTTAATATCTACTAAATAACACGCTAATGCAGTGGTAGGCAACCTTGACCACCAATATTTTGGAACTACATTTCCCATGCGGCTCAGTACCCCAGCTCATGGGAGATGTAGTTTCAAAACATCTGGCGGAACAAAGTTGCTGACCGCTGGTCTAGTGGTTACAGCACTTGAGTTTCTCTTTCATTGTGCCACAAGTATGGGCTTTATGGATCAAAACTACAGTTTGAAATAGACTAAATTAATGTAATATTTAAGTAGCACATCTACCACACTCAGAAGCAGCTGAGACCAATGTGCTCTTTCCGTATTTCTCTCTTGGCGTCATTTATTTGGATCTGAGTAGCTTAGGCATCTGCTGTTGGCCAGGATTCCCACGAGGCTCAGAAAGAGGAGGGCCACGGGTTGGCTATCCCAATTTAATGAAAGGCTGATTGGATTGTCGTGTTGCAAGTTGCAGATTCTATTTCGAATGAGTTTCCAACAGCTATGTGTAAACAGTGTAAACATATGTTATTAACCCTTTATAAATAACCTGATGCATTAAGGAAACAGAAGTATAATTACGGAGAAACCACCTGATAATGCAAGCCCATTACAGGCCTTGGAGAGGGAGAACATTAATTGCTTCTGACCTCTTTTGTAAAACGTTTTTTATTTTTTTACTGTAGTTCAAAGATACCATTCCAGGCATTAATGATCTTTATAACAGCAAAGGAGCTTAATCTACTGGAAGAGCCTGGTGTGGTTTCTGCAGTTGCCTCTTTTTTTTTATGCAAACATTAGATAAGACACCTGTCTTTTAATTAACCTATTCACTGCCTAAACCGTGTCTGATGGTGCAGAACCAATGTTAGGTTAATGGAAAATGAACATAGGAAAGGGTTATAGGAATGATTGCGTCACCAAACCATCTGTGCTGGCAGACCCTTGGTGATTGGTCTCTTGGGTGCCATTAGCTTTAACTCTTCTGGTCGTGGAGACTCTTTAAAGTTAAACTAGATTTATTCTGATAAATATGGTGCTTGACTTATGTTATGTTAAAAATTATTTTCATTTTCTTTAATAATGAGAATGACAAAAGTAATGGTTTCCAATTTTATCATATTTAATAATTGCCATCAAGATCCAATGTATAATTATAATGCTGATGCTTTCACATAGTTACACGTTGACAATCACTGCCCGCGGGATTTATCGTAGTAACTAGCTCTAAACTGCATCTATTTGCCCTTTTTCCGTAGCTGCTCCTCGAAGAAGTCGTTGCACGCAACAGTTAGAGCTGCCACCAGGACCACAAATTCATTGAAATCCACTTCATTGTCCTTATTGGAGTCAAGATCCTTCATTATCTTGTCAACCAGTTGGGGATCCTTTTGGCACTGGGAAATAAAGAAAAGACAAAATCAGGCGTACTGTGAGTTTGCTTGATGTATACAAGGTAATTAATTGGATGTCCCAATGCACAATGTCTACAGATGTCGGATTTGTACTGTTTAAAAGATTTAGCCGTTTGGCTGCTTTGGCTGGAGGGGGTGCCGTATGATTACTCTGTATTTTATAGACTTTGTTGTCATTATTTAACAAAAGTGCAGATGGAATTTGAGTGCAGAGTTACCATAATGTGTATATAATCAGCTACACTTGCACAATTCCTGTGGAGTACATATAAAGAGGGCTTATGCACTAAACCAGCTTTTTTAATCTCCAGTCCTTAGGACCCGTAACAGGGGCAGATTTTGAGGATCAATTTGGGGAAATGCAGACTGACTCCTGTAATCACTGAGCAGCAAATCATATCACCTGTGCTTCAGATATCTGGCAAACCTGGCCTGTTAGCGGTTTTTGTGGACCAGTGTTGGGAACCACTACTTTAGAGGAACTGAATGGGAGTGTGGAGCCTGCCACTGGATGGGAAGGACTTTGAAACAGGGAGCCATGGTGGCTCCATTGTGGATATCCAACACTTGCCAGCCTCATTGGTCAAACACTTGGCACACAGACTCCTTAACTTGACTCTTACTCCATATGTATAGTTGGGGATGGCAAACTGCTTTTGTATACCCCACCATGTAAAGGTCTGCATATATTTATCAGTATCTGTGCGTGGTGGCATTTGAGCATGTGCCAGTGTATCTCCATCTGCATCAGTGTTTGGGCTTGTGTAACAGTATATATGCCGGTGACCACCATGAGAGTATGGTTTCATGATTTTTGTCTGCTGTTGTGACGGCATCTGTATAATTATCCAAGGTGACCTGTTCGTGGGTCCTCGGGACCAAGGTTGAGAAACACTGTACCAAGCAAGGAATTGATGAAGAATAGCTAAACTTAATAAAACGGAAAAATATTCAAGCTCAGATACTCTGTCCTAAAATTTTACTTTCTATAGCATAATTTTCCATCCATTCACTGGTGAGAAAACCCTTTAGAATACACTTTGCGGTTTTAATAAAATCTAGAAAAATAGCTATGTAGTGCAACCTTACTATTGCATTAATTTCTTCATGCTTTCGGGATACATAAGGCTGCTATTTAATATTGCATATTACATGAAGTGCGGCTCTGTGTTATGCAGATTTCTAGAGGATTTTCTGCAGGTGTGCTACAAAAATAAAACTATCCAATTAATCATGTTTTCCTGGACGAATGTTGCTACGTCAAGCAGAGGGAGAGCACATGGATGGCGCTGCATGCTACTGGGTTGCATTTTTCATACACTGCTCATCAGCATGAATCAATTATATATGTCCTGGAAAATATGAAGGGTCTTTCAAACCTAGAACCCACATGACTCTATTTTTTAGTACTCCTCCCTACAGTGTATATTGTGTATACATGGTGCAGGGTACCACTTAACATTTGAGGAAATCACCAGCTCTGTTACTGGCTCCCAAATATTGCAGCTTGGACAGAATAAAGTCAGTAACGGGAGCCGTTAAGGGATAATAGTGGACTCGGATATTTTTCAGTGGTGGCTCCCTGTTTGCGACAGGTTAGACTAGGGTCCTATGTCCCCTAGAGAATTGTAGTGAATGGATCTGTCAGCCACGTAATTATACTTAACTAATTACAGATTGAAGCTCTGAATGTAATCTAGCCTCAGTTACATTAATAGCCAATTATCGAGATACTCAAAACCAGTATATTACATGAAACTTTGAGATTCACTAAATGTAATTACCAAGTGATTAGAGCAACCCCAGCGTTTCCTTGCATTAACCATTCTATGTATTCGTTTTTATCCAAATCAAATTTAAGAACTATTTCAAAATCACTTTAGTCAGCGCAGTGATTCTATTCAATTTGTTACTTATCAAGACAACTCAATGTAAAGAGATAATCATTGTGAAGTGATGCATCACTGTGTGATTTACTACAACCTGAGACATGGAAAATGCAAAGCATCGGTGGCATTGTTATTGTATAGCTATAGGGGCCATATGATTATACTTGCAGTCTCAATCAGGGCTGCTTCGAAAAATAATGTGTGCTTCCCGAAGGCAATCAGTAAATCAGTATGGGATAAAGAGTCGTGTCTTAGCCTCACCGAGAGCAACATTAGAGTATATATTTCGCAGGCCTCATTAAAACATTTGGACAATTGAGGCCAGGGCAGACTAGCTTGGGGGGGGCAGTTTTGAGCAGAGCTTGAAAGATATTAGAAAAACATTGACGTGCTAATATAGCGTTAACAAACTTATATTTTTGCATTATCATTCAGGGCATAACTAGGGCTCACACTAGACTCTGAGGCAAAGTCTGTTTTATGTGTCCCCAGAATTGCATATATTTCCATGTGTGCCCCACCAGTCCCCCTTTCACCCTCTACTAAACCCCCAGTCTAATTTTTTTTTTAAGCATTTTACCAGGAAGGATACATTGAAATTTCTCTCATTTTCAGGTATGTCCTGGGTGGTGAGTATGTACCGTTAGGTGTCTTGCCCAAGGACACTTACTGGAGAGGTGCTCTTGGTGAGATTCAAACCTGTGTCTCCACAGTTATAGAGCAGTGCTGTTACCTCTACTACACCCAGCCGGTATGGGCCATCAGGGCCTTCATATTGTCCCACACCTGAGCCTCATTCATTCGGTGCTACCTTCCAAGACAGGCATTGCAGTTAGCAACTCTTCCACTGAGTACCTCGCCGCTGGCCTAGAAATTACTTGCTTCATTTTTCTGCAATATCTGTTGCCAATCATGTGTTTCTAAGACAAGCTGAAAGCAGCACAGTTTGAATGAGAGACTGACTTACTACTCTGTGACTTACTACTCTGTGACTTACTACTCTGTGACTTACTACTATGGTCACAGTGGTCACTCTTCTGGGCCCCTTATTAGTGGGATGGGCCCAGTCATCATCGCAACCACGGCAACCTTGGTAGGTATGAAAATGTAATCATTTAATATCAGGAGATTTTTTACAACAATACAGCCTTTAAACAAAAGAAATTGGTTTCTTAAAGACCAGATCATTATCAGAAGATATATTGTCCCTTAATGCACAGGAAATGTCAATTCTTGGAAAAAAATATCCACAGAGGCTGCTGTGTTGCTCTGTATTCATGCATTCAAGCTCAATCGATCTCTATAGTATACACAATTGAAAATAGGGGCATCACATACACCATGTATCTGAAATATATATATATATATATATATATATATATACATACACACAACAACTTTATGTGAATATGGCAGAGGATAATTTTAAATATAATTGGATATATCCAAAATGTCCAGTTGACTCATAGTTTAGGCAGATGTAATTTAAGTCAGCTTTAGATATTTGTGATTGCTTTATTATGATAATCTTTAGTTTATAACACTGTAGTAAAACAGGAATTGTGCAAAATCAGCATGGCAATTGTGGATTTTAAATCAAAACAAAATGTACTTTTTTATTCCCTCCAAATATTTTCTTTTAGCCTAAAATGTACAATTATCCTTCCTTCCTTATCAAAGCTCTTCTGTTTCAAATTTATTGAATAAACCCCTGTATGAACAGTGCATTTGGAATGATGATTTAATAAACATTCATATCCTTAAAAATGCTTTGAGAGATCTAATCACTTAATGCAAACATGCCAACAACCACTGCAACTCAGTCTGGCATAGGAGCTTGGTAGGAACATTGCTGGCATCTTCAATAAAGCCCATGAGTGCTGGCACATTGTGGTTTATAGGAGTATAAGCCAACATTTCGTTATGCGTTTATGAGCTGATGCCTACAAGCGTAATTCTTCCATTACAGTCATCAGCACCTTACATGGCATTAAGTAAAGAGACCCGTGTGATTTATTGTAATCTCGAACAGTGGTTTCCAACTGTGGTCCTCAGGTCCCCCTAACAGGTCAGGTTTTCCAGATATCTGTAGCACAGCACAGGTGATAGGATTTGCTGCGCAGTGATTGCAGGATTCAGTCTGCATTTCCCCAAGGTGATCCTTAAAACCTGGCCTGCTAGGGGTACTTGAGGACCAGGGTTGGCAACCAAGGATCTAGAATGTTGGGATTTCTTTTGTTCTTTTTTGTAAAAAATATCATATCTGCCATAAGCCTCACTATGATATGTAGTAGATGATCTATTACACAATATATAGGAAGATCAAATGCAGATCTGCATCTGTCATTAGACTTCAACACCCATAAAACAATACCAGAATTAAACACTGTTTTCATACATCTGACATGACTTCTATTAAGTTAATAGGAATGCATATTAATGTGGGGATGTATCTCCAGATAATGGTGCAAGAACTCCTGAGGGCTAGAGGAGCTGGATGGATGTCACCACCTCACAGGTTCCAATACATAGACAAGAGGTGGAAGGTTTATGAGTGTTGTAGCCCCATTAATAGATGGATGATTTTATGTAAATAACATTAACAAAACATTGTATTTCAACTTATTTCTTACTGCGAGGAAGTCAGTCAGTTCACTTTGCAACAGCTGCTTGAGTTCCCCTTTGTTCAGCTTGTATTTGTCGCCTTCCTTGCCAGAATAGTGATGGAAGATTCTGATCATGGTGTCCATGGCTCCTTCCAGTTGAGAGGGCATGATGAGGAAATAGATGTCTGGTAGGGAAGAAGACAAAAGTTATAAAGGCATTTGATTGATGTTAAGTGCATCAGTTATGGACAGCCCACGTTGAACCTCAGGAAGGATACATCACTAAACGCCATTTCAATAGAAAGAAAAAAAATCACAACTAATAAAATTTGTAATTCATATTATGCTTATACCAAATTCTCATTGAAACAAAAAAAATATATAAATCTTTTCAAATCCCTCCATATGATACATGTCTCTTTTTTTTTCTAGTGACAACCTTCCTTCTGGTTATCAGCCTTACAGGTACTATAGGTAACCCTAGAGGAGCTAAATAAATGCTAGAAGCGATTGACAGAATTGTAACGTATCCAACATTAAAGACAATATTATTCCTACCTGAGTGTCCAAACCAAACACAGAAGAAAGAACAGATAAAGCAGGGCAAACACCTTGGTTATTTATAACGTATGTCCCAGCTCGACACACCTGTCTCAAAATGCAAAAGATTTTCAATTCGCCAATGGAGAGAGGCGAGCAGACTGCGTCACGGATTTCTGATCTTGGATTGGTCATCGTGCTTTATTTTAATCTCCTAAAATGATTGAGGTTTACCAATGTTTGCATAACATCCTTGTGATTGCCTACTAACCAAGGTAGGAGGAGATTTGTCGCTGTACATCTCTTTACTAAACCGGTAGGAAGGAAAGGCAATTAGTTGCTAGGAAGCTCAGGTTAGGAAAATGTCAGAAATAAACCACGGGAAGTAGGGAATTCATTGTTTATGCTTAAATGATTGCCATTCTCTCCAGAGACAGGTGAAGCAGGCAGGATGTAGGGACGGTAAACGGCAGTCGGCTCTGTTCTTGAATAATAACGATTAATTCTGTTTAGAAGTTGAATTTTAATACTGTAATATTTTAATTGCATAGAAAATTTCTATTAGATTAATACATAATAAATATGATTTGAAGTACATTGTTACACGTGTTCATGTAAGAACCTTGCTAGAAGAATCCCCCCCCCACTTCCCGAGCAAATACATACAGGGTTATTCAGAGAGTGGTGAAAAGCAGGAGAATGACTGGAGAATGGAAAATTCTAGGTCAAAATAGACAATATGGAAAGTGGGATGAATGGGAGAATTTTTCTGGTTCGGCTATTTTGACCTTGAATTTTCCATTCTCTAGTCATTCTCCTGCTTTTCACCGCTCTCTGAATAACCCTGATAGTGCATAAAATGGAGAAGCTTAAGAGGCAAAGTTTATTCATTCTCATTTTAAGTTTCTATATAGAAAAAAAAATATATATATGTATAAAAATTTATATATTATTTATAACAAACCAGGAGAGCACTCCAATTCATACATTTAACAACTTTAACAGTAGCTCACATACAGTATTTGAAGATTAAACAGATTTCAAATACTCCAATAACTCTTAACCCTTAACAGTTTTTTAACCCATTGAAGAATTTTCACAGATTTGTAATCCTAAACTCTGTTTAAAGATGATGGGAATTTAGTTCACAAAACATGGCAATAAAGTGCTTAAGTCCGTCACTGTAAACTGCAGTCCGCTGCGTTCTTGAACTATAACGATTAATTCTGTTAAAGAAGTAACATTTTAATACCCTAATATTTTGATTTTAAATCTTTAATAACTCGTTTAATACATAACGAATATGGTTTGAAGAACATTGTTTCACGTGTTCATTTAAGAATCTTGCTAGAAGTACCCCCCTCCCCCGAGAAAATGAATAAATGGAAAAGCTTATATATACGTATATATGTATATCACACAGGACATACTTGAAAACGAGAGAAATCTCAATGTATCCTCCTGGTAAAATACTTTATAAATAAATAAATATCCAAATGGACCAAAATAAAGTACAAATTACACAACAAACCCAAAACTTTAGGGGTTATTCAGGGAGAGACGATCTGGCCCCGAAATGTCACCGACCAGGGAATTTCCCCATACGGTGACATTTCAGGGCCATTCATCTATTCAGAAAGCAGGCAGTTCGCCAAATTTGGTGAACTGCCAGCAAGTATTCAGAGAACACTGAACAGCAGTGAAAAGTTGCCGAAGTGCCCTGCTATTCGGCAGGTTTATTCGGCAGGTTTATTCCCATAGGCTTTTATGTTAAAAATATTCCCATTTTGCTTCAGTATCTAATAAACTGTTTATTATTCTAATCTGCAGTAAAAAGTCTCTTTGTTTATTGATCTTTTAGGATCCTTTAGGCATTATTTTGGGGATTATTTCAGAAAAAAAATTCATTTTTTTTTAAAAAAAAGTGTTTTTTCTTAATTCTTTAACAGACCTTTTTATTATCATTCATAGGATCTTACATGTAAATTCCAGGCATTTTGTTCAGTAGTTTTTTTTGGCAAACAGCAGTTCAATCGTATTTTTTTTTTTTTTTTTTTTACCCCGTTCGTCAACTTTGTTGGCTTTTTCCGGCGGCTGGTCTGCGCTATGATCGGTGGCTCGTCGACTTTTTTCGGCGTGTTTGTCGTGGTTTTTCCCGCGGTTCTGGCGGGTTTTCGGTGAATTTTCAGCGGGATTGCGGCGGGTTTGAATTCACTGCAGGGTGGGGAACTTTGATTCCCTGAAGTGTGGGGAACGAGAGAGCACCGAAATGCTCTCTGAATTAACCCCCTTTGTTTAGTTGCCAAGGGTGTTTGAATTAATTAAAGGGGTTATTCAGAAAGCACCGAAATGTCAGTGATATTTCAGTGCTTTCTAGTTCAGCGCACTTTGCCAATTCCAACATACACTGTTCACTGCAGGGTCACCGAAGTGCACCGGAGATGGAGTCGCAGAAGTGACCGGCGAGCTGCGGAGAAAAAAAATTGGAACTCTGCTATTCTTCTAATAGGTGTTTAAACCAATAAAAAAGGTAATTGTAGAAATAATTAAAAGGTCTGTTACAGAATAAAAAAAAGCCTTCTAAAAAAATTGGCAGTCAAATATTTAGTCTAAAAAATACAAAAAGGTGTTCCACAAAATAGATAAATAAAAGATCGTTTACTGAAAAAATGAAAAGTATAAGGGCTATATTACATTCTTCACGCAAAAATCCTCGCACAACCGAAAATGTTTGCGCCAAGCATTAAACTTTTGCGTGCGCAAATCACCGCTGGAATCACAATCTTCGCGGCTCTTTTCATCTGCCGAACAATTGCGCGCGCAAACAGTACGCGCAGAAATGCAGGCGCAGTGCCGTCTCGCGCAAAAATCTTTGCACGGGCAGTTTTTTGCACCCATTCAGCCAATCAAAATAAAGAAACACACCTATCAAACGCAACTGAATTGCGCCTGCCAGAGGCATCGGAGACGAGTTCTGCGTCTATGATGCAAAATGAGCACATATGCTACAGTAATAATACACACACACCTGCCATCATCCATTATATTGCTGCTGCATTCCTTTTCATGTGCTGGATTATTTTTTTGGGGGTTGGCCAGGTCGTTCAGATTTGCCGTTACTACCGGCTTATTGCAGTTGCTCAAATTATGGACGCAAAAGGCTATGCGGTAATTACCGCAAAATAGTTTGTTCTACCATCCGCGTACCAGCGCACATTCGCGCTCACAATGTTAAGTATAGGATGTGCAAAGTACAGTAAGCTCGTGCAGGATTCACGCAGGTTCACCCGCGGTAGACGATTGCACGCAGTTGTTGCGTTGACTATGTAATACGGGATTAGGCGCAAATGGTTTTACCCCTCGCGTTAATGTTTTTTTGCGCCGGCGCAAACGTTTGCGTCAAGATTGTAATTTAGCCCTAAACATTTTGATAAAATAGAATAGAAATAATAATATTGTTTTTCATTGAATCCTATGGGATTCGCCTTTTTAAACTTGTTGAACTGAATCACTGAAAATCAGGGCATTTCACTGACACTTCTATGCAGTTCGGTGTTCTCTGAATAGATTATCCATTACTTTTCTATGGAGCAATTTTGCTGCTGCTGAAAATCACCAAATTGCGGTGAAATTACTGTATTTCGCTGTCAAATCGCCTGTATTTGGCGAATTGACAACTTTCTAAATAGACAAACTGCCACAAAATTGCACCATACTGTGAAATTCCCCGTTCATTGCAATTCGGTCGCAAGTTCGTCGCTTTCTGAATAACCTCCTTAGGACATTTTTGGGATGCTGAATCAAACAAATGTGCCCAATGCCTTGCCCAATACCATTTGTGTCAGCTGACATATGGACCACGGTTTGGGCTGCCATTTTAGGCTGGGGCCAGACAAGCGCTCTATGTGTGCCCGTACTGGCGTGCTTGCTGGCATCCGTCGCAGCGTTGTGAGGCTGCAACGGGACTGGTCACGCGCGCGCAACAAGCGACCGTTATCCAAGCCTCTCCATTAAAGCGCTAGGACGGGGGTTGACAGAGCTGCACAGCGTGATTCTGAGTGCGCTCAGTGAGGTGGTCAGACGTCAAGTGGAAGAAACGTCCACTCTCATGGACCTTCCTTCCACTCTCCAAAGACACTCATCTGATACTAGCCTAACTGTAGCATTGTTTTCATCTAATGTTAGTGTAGTGCAGGCTACTTGAACTGTGTGTGTACTATTGCGTTTCTCAGACATGCAGCCTGTCACAGCTGCGGAGTACTTCCCCCTCCCTTTTTTCCCCTTCTCTTCACTGGCAAAGGAAGTTGTTAAGACAGGAAGATGCAAAGGATTCTGGAACATGTAGTCTCAATTTACAGAGGGCCTATGCAATTTGTCAGGAAGAGAACTACACCTTCCAGCAGTGCCTAAGGGAAGGGGCGTTTTCCAAGGGTGGAAGTGCACGTGCAGAGCAAGGGCAGACTGCAGAGGTGAACAGTCCTATGTGGTGGATTGTGCGTCCAGAGGCTGCCTCGTGCGTTCAGCGAAGGAGAGATCCAGTTGCCCTCACGTGTTGCCAGTACAAGCGGATCGTGCATCCAGCTGTCCTTGTGCATCCAGTGAAGAAGGGGTCCATCTGCCTTCGTGTGTGTTCCAGTGACAGAGGGAGCGACCCTACATTCAGTGGAGAAGAAATCCGGCTGTCCTTGAGTGATTCCAGCGCTAAGGGATAGCGATCGAGCTACCTTCCAAATGGAGAGAGGTATCCGGCCATCCTGCGTGAGATGATATTGCTAACTTTATTGTCTGGCCTAGTTCTACTGCCCGCGCAGTTGCAGCTAAAAGGAGGATCGCTGCAGTTACAAATCTTGCTGTTCTGTGACACTTTGCGAAGATTTCTTTCTCACTTTGTGGAATACAAATATGGTTTCATGTTAATGGTACCCAACGATAGAATCAAGGGCCCCACCGCTATCAATCTTGAACGCTTGTATAATTTCCACTGGCCAGGGTCAGACTAACGCATTTTTCACGTGCGTTTAGCCGCACGAAATCACGGCCGTGCTAGCAGCAAATGACGTCCAATGCCGGGGAACATACGACGAACGGCCGCACGAAAGTTCGTCCGTGCAACGCAAGTGGCCAACGAACGCATTTTTTCGAGAACGTCAAACCGCTACTACTGACGTACAGAGTGCGCTGCGTCCACATAGCGGCGTGTTTGTGTGATTGGGAGACGTCAGACGCTGCTAATGTCCGGCCAACATAACGTCCAGACGCAAAAAGGGTTTTATTGACGATCCGTACAAAATCACGGACGAAACGGCGCATCGTATGACCGCTATCGCGTATTCCGGGAAAAAATACGTACGTTCGTTCGAACGCACTTTTTCACGGACAACGTGAAAAATGCGTTCGTCTGACCCTAGCCTAAGACAGGTTACTGATATTGGTTACATTGATTATAGTTGATAATCGAACTGCACTGACGTATGGTAAAGATTGCTGTCTTGTTCATTCATTATTGAATTGAATAGTAATGCTATATTAACTCTTTCATTACTGTTATACTGTTGATTACTTTGTCCTACAAAGGGTTTGCTCGCTAGTCCTAATAAACCCCTTTTTATTTAAAGTAATCTTGTCTTGGTATTACTTGGCGCCGAAGGTGGAGGTGGGTAATCACTGGAGTGAGACAGAAGTCCCGTCAAACTCAGCGGCTCTCGCGGGAGTAGCGTTACATTAGCTTTAATCATACCGGGTTATTCAGAGAGAGTTGAAAACCAGGAGAATGACTGGAGAGGTGAAAATTCTAGGTCAAAATAGCCAAACCAGAAAAATTCTCCCATTTATCTCACTTTCAAAGTCGGCTATTTGGTCTAGATTGTTCTCTTCTCCTGCCATTCTCCTGATTTTCACCTTTCTCTGAATAACCCTGTTAATGTAACCTAATTGTAAATTAAGTTCTCTCGTGTTTCAACTGCCTGTAAGATACTCACAGGTCTATTCAAAAAAAGGTGAAACTCAAGAGAATGACTGGAGAAGTGAAAATTCTAGGTCAAAATAGCCAAACCAGAAAAATTCTCAAATTTATCTCACTTTCCAAATTAGCTATTTGGCCTAGATTGTTCTCTTCTCCTGCCAATTCTCCTGATTTTAACCTTTCTTTGAATAGACCTATAAGGGAAAGCAATATCATTGACAAAGTGAAACATCATTACCGAGCCCTTGGTTGACAAGGAAAAAAAACATTCTGGACCACTCCATATCCATCTTACACTGAGGAACAGGGCCATATTTACATCTCAGGAGCCTTTCAGCACAGAAATGTGTAGCCCCCCCAAAAGTGCCAAAATTACATTAAATTTATGTTTTGTGGCAAACTTGAATTTTTTATTTATTTGATAAGCTGAAAACTAGTTTCTATGCTCAAATCAAAAGAAGGGGCAGATTCTGTTGCCTTGCATGTGTTAGTACGGTGGCATTATTTTACTATATAAGTAAAAGCATATATTGCCTCTGCCTTAGAACAGAGAAAAAAATTAACGTTGCATTTAATTTTTTTTCAATTTTCTTATTTTCAAACAATACATGGTCATTTGTGTAGTGTAAAAATCAGAGCTGCAGGGATCAAAAGCCCAATTTCTCTCCTCAATATAGTGCCACTGTCTAGGTTGTTGATGAAGCAACACATTGTTCCATCACCTCCACAGTTGCTGGCGGTGTGGGAAATGAGAATGCGAGTTAGTGCAGCATCAATGTTCACTTTATAATAGTAAAGTGAACAACAGTTCTGCATTAGAAAAATATTATTTTGTCATTTTATTTTTGCATAAACATTACATAGTCATATTTGGTATCACTGGAAAGGCCATACTCTGGCCTGCCTTTCCAATGATACCTTATATGTCCCTCAAGCCTGTAGGGCTCCAGAGATACAGGAGTCTAAATGGTTGTAAATTGTATTATTTTTTTTTTACTAAATTTACAGAGCAAGGCACCACCTTGTATGGGCACATGTCTATTTACAAATCTGGCCCTGCTGAGCAAACAGCTCCAGGTCCACTTTGGCTGCAATATTTCACCAAAGATTGGATATTGCATTGGTCTTAAACATCAATGTGTTATCTCACCCCTTTGGTTCAACCACTGCTTACCAGGTTCAAGCAACTCTTCTGTGGGCATAGGTTGCCCAGGACCACAGTACATTGGTCCTCCTCAACAGTGAAGTGAGCAAATTGTGTTTGGTGAGTGTATGACTATACATCCACTATTTTTTCACTGAGCTAAGAAAAAGGAGGCTGAGTATTGCCATCAGGTCATGACCCAGCTTGAGAGGTTCCCTGGAACCAAAATGTTTGTGGCCCAGACCAAACAGAGATTTAAAAATAATTTTCTTATCATATATTAAATTTAAAAATGCTTAAATATTCAGGTTGTAGTTTGACTTTCAAATGTATTGTTTAAAGTGTGCTCTATTTTGGTGTCTAGTTTGTACAGTAATATGGGCAACCCTTAGTGTTGTTACATAAGAAATGTTATAAAAAGGCAGAGGGACATTCAAGGCACTTTGAAAAATTTAGATTATTACAGTGGTGTGGCATGTTTTGTAGTGTATAACCCTCCCACTCCTGGCATGGTTGGTACAACTGTGAGAAACGAAAGCCTCCGTCCACCGTAACAAAGCTGGCACTCAGTAGATGGATTTTGAATATGCCGCTTGCTGGAGACCAACTTTAGGTGCTGACATCTTCCTGTCTCTGAAAGCTCTCACAAGAGCACCTTGTCCTCGCGCAGCAATGATTCTATTACTTAAGTATATTGAATACCTTACGTAACTTTTGCATGCAAGTTAAGCAATTTGTTGAAAAAGCTCCAGGGACTTCCACATTTGGAAGCCCAGAAATGGAAGAGGAGGGGTAGCCCAGCGCTGGGCAAAGGGAAGTATATTAACATAACTAAAAGAGATATATATAAAAAGAATATTCTGCAGATGCTCTGTTGTACCCACAAACGTAAAATACAGTGGGCCATATTACAATCCTAAAGCTAATGTTAGCGCTCACCTGTAAGAGCGTTACCGTAAGCTCTGGTGGCCCTAGCGCAGGCGCACCATATTACAATCTGAACGCTACCGGGTTAAAAAAAACTTTAGCGATTTGGATCTTGCGCTTTCCAGCGTGAGGTTACAGTACTTTGCGCTCCCTGTGCTTAACATGGGGAGCGCAAAGTGTTAATTAGCTTTAGGATTAAAAAATCCTAACGCTAATTATGTCCTGCTGTGGTTAACTCGAAAGTTAAGCACAGCTAGAACCTGGTGCTAACAGATTCCGCTTTTGCGGAATCCATCAGCACCAGCAGAAAATCCCCCAAAAATCGGATACTCACCTCCCATCCCACGGCGAAAACAGTGGCTCCATCCGCTCCTTCTTGCCGCCGGGAGTAGAGAGAGACTGGGGGGAATATAGTCTCCCAGTCTCCCTCTGCAAATTACTCCCTCGACCTGCCGGATCTCACAGTTTAGCCTCAATGGAGTCCTATGGACTCAATGGAGGAGATGCTTGCGGCGGCGCTTAGTACTAGCGCGAGCATCCCGTGGCTTAGCGCTGGGTTACGGTGCAGGATGCTGGATTAGCGCCTGCAACGTGATATGATGCTAAAACGGGGACGCTAGGGAGAAACCTGCAGGCGCAGGTTTTTTTCCTTTGTTCCCCCGTATTAGCGTGAACATCGTAATAGTGCCCAGTATGTGGTCAAAAGTATTGGGACACCTGATCATTACACCAACAAGGGGCTCTATTCCCTAGTTGATGCTAATGTTAGCGCCTCGATATGTGCCAGGAAAAGAGTGTTTAATGTATGACAATGCCACCGTTATTCCATTCCTAACGCTTCCCCCGTTAATAATCTTATAGCGCATCGTTCTGTGCGCTACCTTCTGCGACCTTACTGTACTTTGCGGGTACTTTACTTAACAAACATTTGCAGAATCATTTAACACCCCATAAACCCCCCACAATAATCTGATACTCCCCTCTCATCCCACGTCGAGAATAATGGCCCGATCTGCTTCTTTTTGTCGCCGGGAACAGAGAGAGACTGGGAACAAATAGTTCAGAGTCTCCCTCCGCATGCACTACGCGATCTCGCAAGAGAGGGAGGTCGTGCATGGCTCGTGGCCTGGAAGCGCAACCCTCCATGAAGTCCTATGGACTTCAGGAAATGATACTCACGGCACAAGTATACAGTCATGGCCAAAATTGTTGACACCCCAGACATTTTTCCAGAAAATCAAGTATTTCTCACAGAAAAGTATTGCAGTAAGACATGTTTTGCTATACACATGTTTATTCCCTTTGTGTGTATTGGAACAAAACAAAAAAATGGAGGAAAAAAAGCAAATTGGACATAATGTCACACAAAACTCCAAAAATGGGCTGGACAAAATTATTGGCACCCTTAACTTAATATTTGGTTGCACACCCTTTGGAAAAAATAACTGAAATCAGCCGCTTCCTATAACCATCAATAAGCTTCTTACAACTCTCACCCGGAATTTTGGACCACTCTTTCTTTGCAAACTGCTCCAGGTCTCTCTTTTTGGAAGGGCGCCTTTTCCCAACAGCAATTTTAAGATCTCTCCACAGGTGTTCAATGGGATTTAGATCTAGACTCATTGCTGGCCACTTCAGAACTCTCCAGCGCTTTGTTGTCATCCATTTGAGGGTGCTTTTTGATGTATGTTTGTGGTCATTGTCCTGCTGGAAGACCCAAGATCTTGGATGCAAACCCAGCTTTCTGACACTGGGCTCTACAGTGCGACCCAAAATCCTTTGGTAATCCTCAGATTTCATGATGCCTTGCACACATTCAAGGCACCCAGTGTCAGAGGCAGCAAAACAACCCCATAACATCATTGAACCTCCACCATATTTCACTGTAGGTACTGTGTTCTTTTCTTTGTAGGCCTCATTCCATTTTCGGTAAACAGTAGAATGATGTGCTTTGCCAAAAAGCTCTATCTCGGTCTCATCTGTCCACAAGACGTTTTCCCAGAAGGATTTTGGCTTACTCAAGTACATTTTGGCAAACTGTAGTCTTGCTTTTTTAGGTTTCTGTGTCAGCAGTGGGGTCCTCCTGGGTCTCCTGCCATAGGGTTTCATTTCATTTAAATGTCGACGGATAGTTCGCGCTGACACTGATGCTCCCTGAGCCTGCAGGACAGCTTGAATTTCTTTGGAACTTGTTTGGGGGTGCTTATCCACCATCCGGACTATCCTGCTTTGCAACCTTTCAGCAATTTTTCTCTTCCGTCCACCCACAGAGAGATTAGCTACAGTGCCATGGGTTGCAAACTTCTTGATAATGTTGCGCACTGTGGACAAAGGAAAATCTAGATCTCTGGAGATGGACTTGTAACCTTGAGATTGTTGATATTTTTCCACAATTTTGGTTCTCAAGTCCTCAGACAGTTCTCTTCACCTCTTTCTGTTGTCCATGCTTAGTGTGGCACACACAGACACACAATGCAAAGACTAAGTGAACTTCTCTCCTTTTTATCTGCTTTCAGGTGTGATTTCTATATTGCCCACACCTGTTACTTGCCCCAGGTGAGTTTACAGGAGCATCACATGCTTGAAACAATCTTATTTATCCACAATTTTGAAAGGGTGCCAATAATTTTGTCCAGACCATTTTTGAAGTTTTGTGTGACATTATGTCCAATTTGATTTTTTTCCTCCCTTTTTTGTTTTGTTCCAATACACACAAAGGGAATAAACATGTGTATAGCAAAACATGTGTTACTGCATTACTTTTCTGTGAGAAATACTTGATTTTCTGGAAAAATGTCTGGGGTGCCAACAATTCCGGCCATGACTGTAGCTACTGCAAGTATACCAGATACTGAGGTAGCACCTGCCCTGGAATCTCAATCTAAAATAGGAACACTACGGGGAAAACTGCAGGCCCAGAGTTTCCCCATTAGCATCCCCATTTTAGTGGTAATCAGGGAATTTAACCCTAGGACTTTTATAACATGGCATTCGAAATAGATAGGCATTAATATGGAGTCAGTACTCCCTTTGCAGCTAAAACAGCTTCCACTCTTCTGAGAAGGCTTTCCACATGATTTTGGAGCGTTTCTCTGGGACTTTGTACCATTCATCCAGTAAAGCATTTGTAAGGTCAGGCACTGATGTTGAACGTGAAGACCTGGTTCACAATCTCCCTTCCAGTTCATCCCAAAGGTGTTTGGGGTTGAGGTCAGAGTTCAGTGCTGCCAGTTAAGTTCTTCCACAGAAAACTCATCCAACCATGTCTTTATGGACCTTGCTTTGTGCACTGGGGCACAGTCTGGAATAGTAAAGGGCCTTCCCCAAACTGTTCCCACAAAGTTGGAAGCATAGCATTATCCAAAATGTCTTGACAGGATGAAGCGTTAAGATTTCCCTTCACTGGAAGTGAGAGGTCTAGCATAGTTGGCATAATACAGTCAGGCAGGTATCGTTCTCCTGGCATCCGCCAAACTCAGACTCGCATATCAGACTGCCAAACAGAGAAGCGAGATTCATTATGTCACAGAACATGTTTCCACTGCTCCAGAGTCCATAGGCGAGCATGCTTTGTACCACTCCATCTACAGCTTGGCATTGTACTTGGTGATGTTAGGCTTGCATGTAGCTGTTCAGCCATGGAAACCCCATCCAAGAAGCTCCCACCACTGCACAGTTTTTGTGCTTCTAGTATAGCAGTGAAAGTTTGGAATTCTTCAGCTTTGGAATCAGCAGAGTGTTGGCAACTTTTACAAACTATGCACCTCAGCAATAGGTAACCCTACTCTGTTATACTAAGGAATGGTGCAGCAGCACACAGTATGTACCACCACCTGTAAAGGAAAAGAAATAATAAGAAACAAAATATATCTGAGAAAGAAAAAACATGACCGAAAAAGAAAGACCTCAGCAGGCATTAGAAAAAAATTGGAAACAACTCGGCGTGGGGAGTCCCGTGGAGTACTGAGGTGAAAACAGTCCTCTGCGAAGAAATGTTAGATTTCCGGGGGGGTCTCAACGATCCGGGGTGTGCCGGGGGTCAAAAAGAAGGAGCGGGACCAGACACCTCAGCCCGTGTCCAGCCAGAGATCGGGGCGAAGATCTTCCTCAGGCTAACACTTCTAGCAAGGGATATGGCGGACAAACAGCCACCAGGCGACCCCAAGTGCCGCACCCACCGTGCCTCGGGACCAAGACCAACACTGCCCCTCAACAGCGTGCAGTCCAGCAGTCCTTATCGGTGCCTTCACTGCAAACAACAGCGAAGGATGCTCGGCAGCTGTCCCGGTGACCGCCGACCCCTCAGAACTCTCACGGGCAGACCTCACTGATCCACAGCATGGCACAGGGTCCTTCTCTGAAAGCCGAGGATCCAGGCACAACTCAGGATCTGGACCTCCAGGCACAGCTTTTGCATCTCACCAGCACCCAGGTTGGGAGATCCACATACGCAGCTGGAAGGTAAGGCATCCCCTGGCAAACGCTCAGCTAGAGCTTGTTACGTCCTAAGCCCCCACTGCGCCCCCTGGGGGGTCTGGGCAAGAAGGGGGGTCGATGGCACTTACTGCTGGCAGATCGGCATCTGAGGGGGCGGGGTCAGGTGTGGTTACCAGGAGCCACAGGCTTTAAAACAGGGCTCTAGGAATGGCCTCATTGCCCTGTTGTGGAGTTATTCACGCACCGCTACTTATATAGCTATTTGTTTACTGTTGACGACCCTGCTTTGTACGCGATCCCTTCTCCTGATATTTGACCTGGCTTGGCTTAGACAACTGTCTATATTTATCTAATATTTTATGCTGTTTTATTTGTTTTAGTGATTTAACCTCCTGCTTGTTGCTGGGTTGATCACTCATAGTTTTGGGTTTCACCCCTCACGTTTAGGGATATTGTTTGCAACCCTTCGGGGTCCCTTTATCCAGGTTACTTCTTAGTTTTATGGTTTTGCTAATACCACGATTACAAACTATTGTTTATTTCTGATTTTATGTTATTTCTGCATCTGACTGTCCTGCACCTTGAATAGAAACATAGATACATAGAAAAATGTCGGCAGATAAAAACCTTTCGGCCCATCTAGTCTGCCCAATTACATGGATACTTTACCTGGATTTATCTTTTGTTTAGGATAGCCTTATGCCTATCCCATGCCTGCTTAAATTCAATTACTGTTTTGGCCTCTACCACTTCTACTGGAAGACTGTTCCATGTATCCACCACCCTCTCAGTAAAATAATGCTTCCTGATGTTACTTTTAACCTTTGCCCCTCTAATCTAAGATTATGTCCTCTGTTTTGCTATTTTGTTTCCTTTTAAATATACTCTCTTCCTCTACCTTGTGGATTCCCTTTACGTATTTAAATGTTTCTATCATATTTCCTCTGTCTCGTCTTTTTTCCAAGCTGTACATGTTAAGATCATTAAGCCTTTCCTGGTAACTTTTCTCCTTCAAGCCGTACACCATTTTAGTAGCCCTTCTCTGAACTCTAAGATGTCTATATCCTTCTGGAGATACGGTCTCCAGTACTGCACACAGTACTCCAAGTGAGGTCTCACCAGTGCTCTGTACAGTGGCATGAGCACTTCCCTTTTCCTACTGCTAATACCTCTCCCTACACAACCAAGCATTCTGCTAGCATTTCCTGCTGCTCTATTACATTGACTACTTACCCTTAGATCCTCTGAAATAATGACCCCTAAATCCCTTTCCTCAGATGTTGAGGTTAGGACTGTATCAAATATTCTATATTCAGCCCTTGGGTTTTTACGTCCCAGGTGCATTATCTTGCACTTATCCACATTAAAACTCAATTGCCACAACTCCGACCATTTTTTTAGTTTACCTAAATCATTTGTCATTTGGCTGATCCCTCCAGGAACGTCAACCCTGTTGCAAATCTTTGTGTCATCAGCAAAAAGACATACTTTTCCATTAATACCTTCTGCAATATCACTAATAAAAATATTAAAGAGAATGGGTCCAAGTACTGACCCCTGAGGTACCCCACTGGTAATAAGACCTTGCGCCGAAAAAACTCAATTTACCACAACCCTCTGTTGCCTGTCACTCAGCCACTGCCTAATCCATTCAACAATATTGGAATCCAAGCTCAAAGATTGCAATTTATTGATAAGCCTTCTATGCGGAACAGTATCAAAAGCCTTACTGAAATCTAAATAAGCAATGTCTACTGCACCACCTGTGTCTATTACTTTTGTTACCCAATCAAAAAAATCAATAAGATTAGTTTGGCATGATCTCCCTGAGGTAAACCCATGTTGTTTCTGATCCTGTAATCTATGTGTTTTTAGATGTTCAACAATCCTTTCCTTTAACATGGTTTCCATTAATTTCCCCACTACTGAAGTAAGACTAACTGGCCTATAGTTCCCCGATTCCTCCCTACTACCCTTCTTGTAAATGGGCACAACATTTGCTAATTTCCAGTCTTCTGGGACGACTCTCGTTAACAAGGATTGGTTAAATAAATCTGTTAACGTTTTGCTATTACATCACTGAGCTCTTTTAATAATTTAGGGTGGATCCCATCAGGCCCCATTGACTTATTTGTCTTTACTTTAGACAGCTGCTGTAGAACCTCCTCCTCTGTAAACTCATATGTAAATGTCTCTTTAGTGTTTCCTCCTAACTGAGGTCCCTTTCCTTCCTTTTCTTTACTGAACAAAAATATTCATTGAGGCAGTCAGCGAGACTTTTATCCTCTTCTACATACCTCCTTCCGTTGTTTTTACTCTAACTAATCCTTGTTTTACTTTTCTTTTCTCGTTTATGTATCTTAAAAAACGTTTTGTTCCCCTTTTTTACTGACTGAGCTATTTTCTCTTCTGCGTGTGGTTTGGAAGCTCTTATAAATTGCTTGCCTTTTTCTGCCTAATTTTATAGGTTTGCCTATCTTCTCACTCTTGAGTTTTTTTATAATTATTGAATGCTATCTTTTTGTTCTTCACTATTTTGGCCACTTCTGCAGAGAGTACCACAGTGGTTTCTTCCCTTTTTTTGATTGCTAACAGCCGAATGCAATTTCCTGTGGCCTTCAATAATGCTTCCTTTAAAATCCCATTCTCCTGGACTCCCTTTAAACTCCTCCAGTCTGATAATGTAACATAGGGAGCTTCCAGCCCTACCTGTGTGCTTGAGGGCAGCATGTCTGATGCTGCTCGCTGACCAATGCCGGTTTAAATGGAGACAGGCAGGGAGGTGGTTGCATGAGGCGCGGCTTGAGTGGGGGGCGTGGCCTGGTGAAGGTCTTTAAAAGCCCTCAGTGTATTCTCAGCAGTTGACAGATCGTGGTTATCCATACCTGAGCTCCTTGTACCTGACTGCTATATTGAATTAACCCGTTATTGACCTCTGCTTGTTTCTGACTATTCTGCCTTCTGTTGCCCTAGACCATTTTCTTGTACTATGCCACTGCTCTGATAACGACCCGGCTATTCCATTTAACCATTCTGAACTCTGTATTCCTGATTCTGGCTCGGCTGACTACTCCCCGTGTTGTTAACCCTTTCTGTCTAGCTAGTTTACCTGGCCAATTCTAAGGACCAGACAGTTAGAGATCTTTCACGGCTACTCTGTTGGTAGCTTCTGGGCTCTGTGGAGTGTGGGGTGTAAGTACTGCGTGGTGGGATCTGGGAACCGTGACATTACGATCTGGCCACTATGGATCCCGCAGACTTAACACAGCACTTGGCTAACTTTGTATCCAGACAGGATGAGCAGGATCATAGGATGGATCAGTTTGCTATTGCCTTACAAACTATCCTGACTCGTACGGCTCACCTGGAACCAGCTGGGGTTGCACCCCCGCTTGATATACCTGTGTCCCCTGTCGTTCAGACATCCCAGGTACACATGACCGCTCCTATGAGGTTTGACGGTACTCCCTCAGAGTGCCGGGGATTTTTGGTCCATGTGGATATTCATTTTAAATTAAATCCACAGATGTTTTTCTCTGACATTGCCAAAGTGGGGTTCATTATTAATCATCTGTCTGGCAGAGCATTGACATGGGCGACTCCGTTATGGGAGGCAGAGAAGCCTATCATACGGGATTATAAAGAATTCATAGCCGAGTTACAACGTACATTTAATCCTACCAGAAAGGCCACGGTAGCTGGCAAATCCTTGTTCCGCATACGTCAAGGGAACAGGACTGTTTCTGATTATGCCATAGAATTTAAAACCTTGATCTCTGATGTGAACTGGACAAATGAGACACTGGTTCTGGCTTTTATGGAGGGGTTATCAGAGTCATTGATGCATGAATTGGCTCCACGTAAACTACCTGAGGTATTGTGTGAACTCATTGATTATTGTATAGATCTGGATAATCAGATAAGGGACAGAAGGACTCCAAGAGAGAAGCCCAAGAGACCGTTACCTAGGTTGGCCCCTGTTTTCAGGCACCACCAAGAGAGTTATCTCCTCCCTCTGAGCCTATGCAACTAGGCCGTACTAGGCTTACAGAGGAAGAGAGAACAAGGCGTTTTCGTGAGGGATTGTGCCTGTATTGTGGTTTGGGGGACATGTACGATTTCAATGTCCTACTCGTCCTAAGATGCATGATAAGCCGGAAAACTACCGCACCTAAGGCAGCTGAGGAGACAGGCCTTGGGTGTGACGTGCATGTCTCCGTCAAAGACACTAAACTTATGTTACCAGTATCCTTGGCTTGGGAGACCAAGACCACACATACTACCGCTTTTTTGGATTCTGGGGCTGCTGGCAACTTTATCGATGTTAACTACGCTTCTTCCATTTCTCTACCTCTGGTTGTAAGAGAGACACCCTTAGCCGTCGAAGCCATAGACGGCAGACCGTTATCCTGCCCTAGGATTACTCACGATACGGTTACAGTGGTTCTTACCACTGGTCTCTTGCATAAAGAAGAAATCATATTTCAAGTTATCCATTCACCTTCCAATCCTGTTGTACTTGGTTTCCCTTGGTTGGTGGAACATAATCCTGTTATTGATTGGGCTAAGGGAGAGATACTGTCTTGGAGTCCTGCTTGTTTTGGGACTTGTTTAATACCCATTCAGCATGTCGGTGCCCTGAACACACCCACAGCTCCTCCATTGTCTACAGAGGTTCCTGACCAATATGCCGACCTCAGGGCTGTATTTGATAAAAGAGAGGCAGAGAAACTGCCTCCACATAGACCATATGATTGTGCCATAGATATTCATCCTGGTACCATGCCTCCTCGAGGCAAAGTATATCCTCTTTCCATAAAGGAGAACCAAATTATGGAGGAGTACATAAAGGAGAATTTGGAGAGAGGTTTTATCCGACGTTCCTCTTCTCCAGCAGGGGCTGGGTTCTTTTTTGTGTCTAAAAAAGAGGGAGATTTACGCCCGTGTATCGATTATAGGGGGCTTAACAAGATCACCATTAAGAACGTGTACCCTATCCCTCTCATATCAGAACTGTTCGACAGGTTAAGGGGGTCAGCAGTATACACAAAACTTGATTTAAGAGGAGCTTACAACCTGATACGTATAAAAGAGGGGCATGAGTGGAGAACAGCATTTAACACCAGGAGTGGGCATTATGAATACTTGGTCATGCCTTTCGGTCTTTGTAATGCTCCAGCGGTATTCCAGGATTTTATTAATGATGTGCTCAGAGATTTCTTACAAACCTTTGTTATAGTATACCTAGACGATATATTGATTTACTCTCCCGATCTGAAAACCCACCATGCACATGTCAGACAGGTATTAGCAAAATTACTGGACAATGGTCTTTATTGCAAACTAGAGAAGTGTTTATTCGACATTACTACTGTGAAATTCCTTGGGTATATTATCACTCCAGAAGGTTTTGAGATGGATCCTTCTAAACTCACGGCCATCTCAGAATGGCCTCTCCCTCAAGGTCTCAAGGCCATACAGAGGTTTCTGGGGTTTTCCAACTATTATAGGAGATTTATCAAGAATTATTCCGCTGTAGCCTCCCCTATCATTAATATGACACGTAAAGGTCTGAAGAACCAGATCTGGTCTTCTCAATCCAAACAAGCATTCGAAGCCCTCAAACAAGCTTTCACTTCCGCTCCCGTGTTACGGCATCCTGATCCCAGGATTCCGTTTGTTCTTGAGGTTGATGCTTCCGAGATAGGCATTGGGGCTGTCCTGTCTCAAAGAGAGTCTCCAGGAAAACCTCTACATCCTTGTGGGTTCTTTTCAAGAAAATTATCACCAGCAGAACGCAATTATGATATCGGTAACAGAGAATTGCTTGCTATTGTGTCTGCCCTATCAGAGTGGAGACATTTGTTGGAAGGTACTCTTGACCCTTTATTGATAATTACTGATCATAAGAACCTTACGTACATCGGGGATGCTAAACGTTTGAACGCGAGACAGGCCAGGTGGTCATTGCTACTGTCTCGGTTTAATTTTGTATTGACTTACAGACCAGGTGACCGCAATGTAAAGGCTGATGCCTTATCTCGTCAATATGACCCGTATGAATCTAATACACAAGACCACAATCCTATAGTTCCTCCTGAACGTATTGTGGCTTCCACAGTCTTGTCTGTCTCCTCGCCTTTCCTGGAACGCCTCCAGGCAGTTCAAGTAGGGGCTCCACCTGACAAGCCTCCAGATATGTTGTTTGTACCTGAAAAGGAAAGACAAGAATTACTCATAATGTTTCATGATTCTAAACCAGCAGGTCATCCTGGTATTACTAAGACTCTTACCAGTATCTCCAGACAGTTCTGGTGGCCCACCATGCGACAGGACGTACGTCTGTTTGTTTTGGCTTGTCAAGTCTGTGCCAGAAGCAAAACCAGTAAATCCTTGCCTGTCGGTCTATTGCAGCCTTTACCCATGCCTAAGAGGCCTTGGTCTCATCTATCTATGGATTTTATTGTGGACTTGCCGAAGTCCAAGGGTCATACTGTGGTTCTGACAGTTGTAGACCGCTTCTCCAAAATGGCTCATTTTGTCCCTCTACCTAAGCTTCCTACAGCCAAAGAACTGGCGGTTGTATTTGCTAGAGAGATTGTACGAATACATGGGGTTCCGTCTGAAATAGTCTCTGACAGAGGAGCCCAGTTCGTCTCTCGTTTCTGGAGGGTTTTGTGGCAGATGGGGGTGCGATTGGCCTTCTCTTCAGCATATCATCCACAAACCAATGGGGCAGCAGAGAGGGCAAATCAGGGTCTCGAGCAGTACATACGTTGCTTTACCACACAACAACAAGACAATTGGTCGGAGTTGTTGCCCTGGGCTGAGTATGCACGTAATAACGCCGTTAACGAGACCACTGGCCACTCTCCTTTTTCTGCCATCTATGGTTTTTTCCCTCCGGCTCTACCGCTTCAGTTTACTGAACAGGTCATCCCAGCTCTCGATGACCATCTCACTCAACTGCAAGAGATTTGGAGACTGATTTGAGAAAATATGGAGCGCAATGTTGCTGTCCAGAAACACAAGGCTGACAGGCATAGGTTACAAGCTCCCTCCTATAACGTGGGGGATAGAGTTTGGTTGTCCACTAGGAACGTGAAGTTGCGGGTGTCTTCTATGAAAATGGCACCTCGGTTTATAGGTTCATATAGGATCATTCGCCGTTTTAATCCTGTGGCTTATGCTCTTGCCCTTCCTAAACATCTTCGCATGCACAACGTCTTCCACACCTCCCTTTTGAAGCCATTGTTGTGTAACAGGTACACGCGGGTCGTTCCTCCTCCTCCACCTATTCAGGTTGATGGTGAATCTGAGTATGAGGTTAGGAGGATTTTGGATTCTAGGCTGTGCAGGGGCGCTCTGCAGTACTTGGTCGATTGGGTGGGTCGATTGGTCGATCGCCCTGGTGGTCGTCCTGCCGCTCGTCCTGTTGGTCATCCGGTGGCCTCCCGTGGAGAGGGGGTACTGTAACGTTGGGAGCTTCCAGCCCTACCTGTGTGCTTGAGGGCAGCATGTCTGATGCTGCTCGCTGACCAATGCCCGGTTTAAATGGAGACAGGCAGGGAGGTGGTTGCATGAGGCGCGGCTTGAGTGGGGGGCGTGGCCTGGTGAAGGTCTTTAAAAACCCTCAGTGTATTCTCAGCAGTTGCCAGATCGTGGTTATCCATACCTGAGCTCCTTGTACCTGACTGCTATATTGAATTAACCCGTTATTGACCTCTGCTTGTTTCTGACTATTCTGCCTTCTGTTGCCCTAGACCATTTTCTTGTACTACGCCACTGCTCTGATATCGACCCGGCTATTCCATTTGACCATTCTGAACTCTGTATTCCTGATTCTGGCTCGGCTGACTACTCCCCGTGTTGTTAACCCTTTCTGTCTAGCTAGTTTACCTGGCCAATTCTAAGGACCAGACAGTTAGAGATCTTTCACGGCTACTCTGTTGGTAGCTTCTGGGCTCTGTGGAGTGTGGGGTGTTAAGTACTGCATGGTGGGATCTGGGAACCGTGACAGATAATGACTCATTCACACAAAATCTCATTTTAGAAAGATCTGTTTTTTTAAAGTCTAAAACTTTTGTTTTTGTGTGGTGCGGTTCCATCCCTGTTCTTATATTAAACCACACTGACTGGTGACCACTAGAATCCCAATTTTCACCTACAACAACGTCCGGATACCAAACCTCCATTTGTGAGTATTAAATCCAATATGGCCTCTTTACTGGTCGGCTCCTCAACTACTGTGTTAGAGATAATCCCAGTAAGGAGTTTAGAATATTTGTACTCCTGGTGCACCCAGCTATTTTGGTTTTCCAGTTCACATCAGGAAGATTAAAGTCCCCCATGATAATAACTTCCCCCTTCATTGCCATTTTGGCTATTTCCTCAACCAGCAGATTATCTAGCTCTTCTACTTGTCCAGGGGGTCTATAGATCACACCTACACGAGCTACTGTATGATTGCCAAATGTTAGCGTAACTAACTCCGTACTTCACGGACTGTCATTTCACATCTGCTGTTTCTGAATGTGTCCTAGGTAACCTGTTGGTCTTGAAACCTTCAGAGCTTAGAGCCAATTCAGTTAGTCCTTGTATGTACCAAAACTATTGGTTTCTGCATTTGACTCCCCTGCACCTTGAATACTTCACGGACTGTTATTCCACGTCTGCTGTTTCTGAGCGTGTCCTAGGTAACCTGTTGGTCTTGAAACCTTCAGATCCTAGAGGCAATTCAGTTAGTCCTTGTGTCTCCTTGTTACAGTCTGTAAGTTATAAACCTTTTGTATTATTCAAGCAGATACTTCTGCTCTCAAGGATCCCAACTCCGTACTCTTGGGTAAGCGATACAGCTACCGTTACAGAGCCTCTGTCACCCAGCAATCCCTCATCACGGACATCAGCAGGCCCCTGGTATCTCTCGTGAGCGGGTCCCCCTCCTCCTTCAACAACTCCAGACAGTCCTTGAAGGCCGATAGCATCGCCTCCTGGTCTCTGGTGGGGGAGGGTGAACCATGTGCCTCCACTCTGTGTGCTCCCCTGCCGCCTCTGCCAGTAAGACATCCATTGTGGTCAGATTATGGGGGGCCCTCCATCCTCGCAGCTCGTGTTAGTTGAGAGCTTGGCCAAGGGGCTACCACAGGGGGTGGTAAGAGGAAACAGCAGTAATTTACTCATCAGAGCTCTGGAGGTGGGACAGGATCGGGCTCCAGAGCAGACCATCCTATGGCCAGATGTTCAGGGACTCCAGTAAAGGGCAAGATACGAGGAAATCCGGGCAAATGTCCTTTGTATTGGCCGATTCAAGCAGAACGCCGTCAAATTACATCTGCTCCCTTACACAGCTGCCTGCTTAAATTCAATAATTCAATCACTGGTTTAGTTTTGTTTCCTTTTAAATACAGTATACTCCCTTCCTCTAATATTTACGATTCAGATCGGCAATTTTCAGAGGCAGGAAAATCTGAGTCAGGGTTATTGTTAACTGAAGATCGAGATATGGCAGAAATTTTGAATGATTATTTTTCTTCAGTATTTATCGAAGAGAAACCTATAACAGGAGACATGAAATTCATTAATAAAAACTTACTAATACAAAGTGACTGACTCAGGACAAGGTTTTGCAGCAGTTAAACAATGTGAATGTGAATAAAGCCCCAGGGCCAGATGGCATTCACTCGCGAGTACTGAGAGAGCTATGTGTTGAAATATGTAAACCTCTGTTCTTAATCTTTCAAGATTCTTTTCTTTCAGGAATTGTACCAGAGGATTGGAGAAAAGCTGATGTGGTCCCTATATTTAAGAAAGGTTAAAAATTTGTGCCTGGGAATTATAGACCTGTGAGCTTAACATCTGTGGCTGGGAAAGTATTTGAGGGGTTACTAAGGGATAATATTCAGGAATTTATTGGGAGGTATAATGTAATTGGCAAAAATCAGCATGGTTTCATGAAACACAGATCATGTCAGACTTACCTAATTACGTTCTATGAGGAAGTAAGTAGAAGTATAGATCAGGGGGTCGCAGTGGATGTGATTTACTTAGATTTTGCCAAAGCTTTCGACACAGTTCCACACAAAAGGTTACTATTTTAAATTAAGAAAAATTGGTCTAGATGAAAATACTTGTTCTTGGAGAGAAAACTGGCTAAAAGATAGTGTACAGAGAGTGGTCATAAATGGTACATTTTCAAGATGGACACCAGTGGTAAGCGGTGTCCCTCAGGGGTCTGTTATAGGACCAATACTATTCAATTTATTTATAAATGACCTTGAGATAAGCATTGAAAGCCATGTATCAGTGTTTGCAGATGACACAAAACTAGGAAAAGTAATACAATGTGAGCAGGTTGTTAATTCGCTGCAGAGGGATTTAGATAGATTGGGGGACTGGGCACTTAAATGGCAGATGAAATTTAATCTAGATAAATGCAAAATTATGCACTTTGGAGTGAAGAACACACAAGCAATTTATACCCTAAATGGTACGGAGTTAGGGAAATCCAAGCAGGAGAAGGATTTGGGAATAATCATAGACTTCAAACTAAGTAACAATGTGCAATGTCAAACAGCAGCCGCCAAGGCCAGCAAAGTATTGGCATGCATTAAAAGGGGAGTTCACTCTCGGGATGAAAACATAATTTTGCCTCTGTATAAATCAATGGTCAGACCGCACCTTGAATATGCCGTGCAATTTTGGGCACATGTCTTTAAAAAAAGATATTATAGCGCTAGAAAAACTGCAGAGACGGGCAACTAAATTAATAAGGGGAATGGAAGGGTTAAGTTATGAGGAAAGACTAACAAGCTTAAACCTGTTTAGTTTAGAGAAACGGCGCCTTAGAGGGGATCTGATAACCTTATATAAATATATACGGAGCCATTATCACCCATTGTCTGATAACCTAATCATTAACAGGACTATACACAGGACAAGGGGTCATCCATTTAGACTGGAAGAAAGAAAATTCAGCCTAAAGCATAGGAAGGGTTATTTTACGGTGAGAACAATAAAGCTGTGGAATTCTCTGCCTGTTGAGGTGGTTGGATCAGAGACCGTACAGACTTTTAAAAAGCGACTGGATGACATCCTGCAGACACAGAATATTAAGGGGTTATAATATTTAATATGTGGGTAAAAGCTTCTTGATCCAAGGAGAAATCTGACTGCCATTCTGGGGTCAAGAAGGAATTTCTTCCCAGCGTGTTGCATATTGGCAAGCATTTCAGACTGGGTTTTTTGCCTTCTTTTGGATCAACAGCAGTAGGTGATGTGGGAGAGGCTGAACCCGATGGACGCATGTCTTTTTTCAGACTATGTAACTATGTAACTATGTAATATAAAATAATATTTTTGTTTTAATTTTTTTATATTAAACAGTATTTTGTCTTTTCATTTTCAGCAAACTGTCTTTTTATTTTTTTTTCTGAACATCTTTTTGTATTTTTGGAATTTTTTGCCGAAAATTTTAGATTTACCAATTTTTTTAAAAATAATGTTTTTTTTTGTTTTTATTCTGTAACAGACCTTTTATTCTTTTTTAAAGGAACTTTTTATTATTTAGACACATTTTAAATGCAGTTTTATTGGTTTAAGCATCTATTATAATAACAGAGTTCAGTTTTGATTTGTTTTCTGCAGCCTGGCGGCCTTCTGTGGCATTTTCTTTTTCTGCTGTCTGGCTGCATTCGGCTGGGGGTTTTGTTCTGCAATCCGGCGTTCGGTGGTCTGTCCGGCAGTCTTCGGCGGTCTTCCTGGGTCATCCATAGTCACTGGCAGTGGACAACCCAGGTCATACAACTAAGTTGTCCGTGGTCTGATGAACAAGTCGGTCGTCCAACTACGGACCCAGTGAATGGCGATCCTTATTGCAGAGGTGGCATTCTATCACAGCACCACGCTTGAATTCACTGAAATTTTCAGAACAACCCATTTTTTTCACAAATATTTGTAAGTGCAGCCCTGATTGAAACACCTGAATTCAGTAAATTAGAAATTGTGTTGTGTCCCAATACTATTGCCCATATAGTGTATATTGGACCTCTAAATGAAAAGGACACTAGCAATAAAAAGCACTCTACTCTGCTGCCCTAAACACTGGCCTAGTTAACATGTGCAAGAAACTACCTCTAGTCCTATCATAAACCCAAGTAGATAGTTTAGCTGTACGTTGACAAATCCCTTGATGCAGTCAAGTGTTCATAGCTTTTCTGTGGTACTCCTTGAGGAATTGTCTTAACAACCACTCTTGCGCATTAAAGGATAAGGTAATTAGTGCAACATTGAAGAGATCTTCAAACCGCATAAAATCATTCACATACGTGTACCATACTCCCACTACTCCAGGGTGGCAGCAAGCACTGTTCAGCCCCAATTCATACATAACCAAAATTACCAAAAAATTGGCATCTGCCCCTTAAATCCCTTATATCCATGCTAAACATTCCATAGCTGGCATTAACTTAAGCTTAGAACAGCTCTGATTAACGACTCAATAGACTATAATGGCTCTGGCAGTGGTGTCACTAGGGTTGGTGTCATCCGGGGCAGTAACTCATGCTGTCACCACACCCCCCCACCCCATATCTCCATTATAGGGAATAACCTGCCTGGCAGGGGATACAGAGAGACAGACAGGTATAGAAAGATACACAGATGGACAGACAGGTATAGAAAGATATGCAGAGGGACAGACAGCTATAGAAGGATACGCAGAGAGATAGACAGACAGCTATAGAAAGATATGCAGAGGGACAGACACATAGCTTTATAAAGATACACAGAGGGACAGATAGGTATAGAAAGATACACAGAGGGACAGACAGCTATAGAAAGATATGCAGAGGGACAGACAGCTATAGAAAGATACGCAGAGGGACGGACAGACAGCTATAGAAGGATACGCAGAGAGATAGACAGACAGCTATAGAAAGAAACGCAGAGGGACAGACAGCTATAGAAAGATATGCAGAGGGACGGACAGACAGCTATAGAAAGATACGCAGAGGGACAGACAGCTATAGAAAGATACGCAGAGGGACAGACAGCTATAGAAAGATATGCAGAGGGACAGACAGCTATAGAAAGATATGCAGAGGGACAGACAGACAGCTATAGAAAGATACGCAGAGGGACGGACAGACAGCTATAGAAAGATACGCAGAGGGACAGACAGCTATAGAAAGATATGCAGAGAGACACAGACAGGTATAGAAAGATATGCAGAGGGACAGACAGACCGCTATAGAAAGATAAGCAGACAGATATAGAAAGATACGCAGAGGGACAGACAGGTATAGAAAGATACAGACAGACAGACAGGTATAGAAAGATACGCAGAGAGATAGACAGAAAGATATGCAGAGGGACAGACAGACATAGAAAGATACGCAGAGGGACAGACAGACAGGGTGGATGGATGGACAGATGGACAGCGCTGGTTAAGTTAGCACCAGCTTTGTAATACTGCCCACTGTACATTACTGACACACTGAATATTACAGAGCTCCACAGCAATAAAACTCACTGGAATGTGCAGTGTGTATTAGTGTATCAGAGCTCCAGAGCAATAAAACGCACTCATACACACTGCACATTCCAGTAAGTTTTATAGCTGTGAGTTTTATTGCTGTGGAACTCGGTGATACACTCATACACATAGCACATTCCAGTATCAGAGCTCCACAGCAATAAAACTCACAGTAATGTACAGTGTGTGTATGAGCGTTTCACAGAATCCACAGCAATAAAACTCACTGGAATGTGCAGTGTGTTTGAGGTTATCACAGAGCTCCACAGCAATAAAACTCACTGTAACGTATTGACGGTTTATTCACCCCCCCAGCATATCAACTGCAGGCCCCCAACCCCCCCAAGCATATAAAGTATTAAGCTAGGGTCAGACGAGCACGTTTTCTACGGACTGTGCGCCCGTGCAGTACGGACGCATTTTTTGACGGAAGACGCAGTAGTGGCCACACGGTCTGTTTTTTTGTGACTGACGTTATTTTTGACGGATGTAGGAGGGATAATAAATTAAAATGAAAAAACATTCTGTCCGTCAAAAATGCTGGACGTAAAAATACAGTCCGTCTGACCACGTTCCATCACTCACACACAAAGCTATGCGGACGTTGCAGACATGGCGCACTCCACATGTCCGTTCTAGCAGTATTACGTTCTTGCCTAACCTGCTTCCGTTTGCCACGTCCGTCATGCATCCGCACTTCTGTGCGGACGTACTTCGTGTGTGGGTCTCCATTTAACACAATTGTATGCTATCACGGACGTATTTATGTGCGGCAACACGGACGTGATAGCTGTAATGAGTGGGTAATGGCTGCTGCAGCAGCAGGGTGGCCCTCTGTAAATCTCGAGGTGGCACAATGGATTCCCCAATTCGCTGACGGGTCCAAGTGGATTTTCTTTATCAAGTAACATTTTAAAAATTGTGTGAATAAAATAATTATTTAGCACAACAATCTATATGTGGGGGGTTGCGTTGTATGGGTGGGGTATTGTATGGGTGTAGCCTTCTGTGGACATGGCACAAGGGAGCACCCTCCTCTCTCTGCCTTCACATGGAGGGGGCGGGGCTTGTGCTGGCCGGGAGCAGGATTTCTCCTCTGCCGCGCTGATCTCTCCCATTTGACAGCACTGAGAGCAGTTACAGATCAAAGGCTGACCTTGAGTGGTGTCACCCGGTGCGGCCCACTCCCACCTTGTGACGCCACTGGGCACTGGCAAGTTTGCAACAGCTATGGTTACGTGAGCACCAACTATGGAATAATGCCCCTAGTTTACTTAAATCCGTGTTTCTCAACTCCCATCTTCAAGTTCCCCTAACAGACCACATTTTAAGGAGTACCTTGGAAAAATGTGGACTGAATACTGCACTACGCAGTAAATCATATTTATTTATAAAGTATTTTACCAGGAAGGATACATTGAGATTTCTCTCGTTTTCAAGAATGTCCTGGGTTCAAGAACATTGAACGATAACGATCACCGTTTACTGTAACTGCATTTCCGGTATCATCTTCAACCAGGGGCGGATCCAGGGGGGGGGGCAACGGGGCAATTGCCCCCCCCCGAGATTTGAGCCGGGGACCCAGATGCCGGGCAGCGCGGGAGTGCCTGCCCGGTCCTGAAGAGTCCGTCCTGTTAAAGGGAAGCGGCTGCGTGCAGGCGCAGCCGGTCACGTGGTCCGGCTAATCAGGTGGTACTGAGTCTCTGTACCACCTGACTGGCCGGACCGCGTGACCTGCGCACGCACGCCACGCAGCCGCATCACCTTCAACAGGACGGACTCTTCAGTACCGGGCAGGCACTCCCGCGCTGCCCGGCATCTGGGTCCCCTCAACCCCTGCCGGAGCTGGAGCAATATCCAGGTGAGACCGTGAGAGCTGGGCAAATCCATGTGTAAGATGGGCAAATCCATGACCTGGGGGCAAATCCATGAGCTGGGCAAATCCATGAGCTGGGGGCAAATCCATGACCTGGGGGCAAATCCATGAGCTGGGGGACAAATCTATGAGCTGGGCAAATCCATGTGTGTGCTGGGGGCAAATCCATGTGTGAGCTGGGGCAAATCCATGAGCTGGGGCAAATCCATGTGTGAGCTGGGGCAAATCCATGTGTGAGCTGGGGCAAATCCATGAGCTGGGGGCAAATCCATGTGTGAGCTGGGGGCTCTCTGCTCCTCTAGATTGTAAGCTCCTGGGTGTCCTCTGCTCCTCTAGATTGTAAGCTCCTGGGTGCCCTCTGCTCCTCTAGATTGTAAGCTCCTGGGTGCCCTCTGCTCTTCTAGATTGTAAGCTCCTGTGAGCCGGGCCCTCTGCTCCTCCAGATTGTAAGCTCCTGGGTGCCCTCTGCTCTTCTAGATTGTAAGCTCCTGTGAGCCGGGCCCTCTGCTCCTCTAGATTGTAAGCTCCTGTGAGCCGGGCCCTCTGTAAATTCTCGTGAGTCGGGCTCTCTGCTAAAACACCTTATTTTCTGTCAGTGCCCCTCCCGAGACTAGTCTCTGGATCCGCCCCTGTCTTCAACACAGAATGGATGAATATGTGGTTTCAGCAGGACGGGGCTACCTGTCACACATCCCGCGAGTCAATAACCTTGCCGATAAATTCCCTGGACGCATGATCTCAATTCATGGCGGCGACCAGGAATGGTCTGCGAGGTCTTATGACCTCACACCTTGTGACTTCTTTATATGGAGTTATGTGAAGCCAAAAAAGTTTACGTGAACAAACCTCAAACAATTCCTGACCTAAAGAGAGAAATTCAATGCGGTGCTTCAGAAATCCGGCAAACTGGTCTGTTAGAGGGACTTGAGGACCACTGGATTAAATGGTCATTACAGTTTAAACCCACCTACCGATGCCAAAGCAAACGACACTATTTCCAAATTATTGGTTGATTGGTGCTAGTTATAACCAACTTCACCATTTTGTCAGAGTTGGCAGTGGCTTGACTCAATTTATTGACATTAGCTTTCCACAGGTGTCGTGTCCTAAAAAGAGTAGGTGTGAGATCTCACACATATTTCTACTCCAATTTAAGTGTTGCTTTCTCACTCTTGATCCAACCCTCACACTCAGACACAATCATATCCCCCTTTAATTTGGAGAAAATTGAACAATGGTGGAAGGGCTTCTTTGGATCCACTGGATCCTGTAGCTCCAATACTATTCACCTCACTCGGCCGTATGGGGTGTAAAGGCTATAGTCTTTTCTTCCTGCTGATACCAAACATGTAAATGCAGTGGCATTGTTCACTTTTCACTTATAAAGTGCAATAACTCACCTTTTTAGTATGTAATCCATCATCTAAAAAGGTACACACCACACCACTGAATATTATTCTGCAGAGCAGTGGCATCACAAGTGGGGTGCAGGGGGTGCGGCCCACCCCCTGGTGACACCCCCCACTAGGGTGACACCAAGTCACCAACACCCTAATGATGCCTGGCCAGTAATAAAAAAAATTGTCACAATTTTTTGGAGTGTGCCATTCACACACACACTCCAACACCCCCTGGCACTGATTGCGAAATCCAGCGAATGTGACCGTTGCCGCGCACTAGCAGGCCATGTGTTAGGCTGCAGTTAAACAGGCAGGCTGGCGGCCGGTTAAAAATCAAAGCTGGCGTAGCCTACTGACCCCCTCTGATGACGTGGCAATGACACACCATGCCAGAGGGAGCGCCGTGTCGGCACGCCACCCGCCTGATGTCACTGGCCAGGCCTATAAATAAAGCCACATCCTGGCGGTTCTCTGAGTCTGACACACCACCGCGGCTGCACCCTGCCTACCTTAGCTGCCTGACTCATGTGAGCGAGCCATTCGGACTGCAGCGCACCCGGTCCATGCACCACCAGACCTACTGGAGTCGGACTACTATAAGTGAAGTGACTGGGAGATCCCCAGGTCCCCCTTGGCTCAGCTGCTTCAAACTTGACCCCTCCAGCAGGAAAAAAATAAAATAAAAATTATATATATATACTGGGTTTACCCTCCTCTGTTCGTTGGCCTGGACTGATCTTTCAAATAATACCAAACATAACCATGTATAGTGTAACAAGAAAATACCCTTTTGTTCTAATGCATGGTTACTGTCCACTTTTCACTTATAAAATGAATGAAGTTATTCCCATTGCTCGTCTTTTCATTTTCCACACTGGGAGCAAGTACAGAGGGAGATGACACAGTGAGTAATTGTGCACGATGTTATCTAAAATGTTCATCATGCTGCATCAACTTGGTCTAGGTGGCACCGCTGTCTCCTGGTTCTCTTCCTATCTCTCTCTTCGCTCCTTCAGTGTCTCCTTCGCTGGTGCCTCTTCACCCCCAGTTCCTCTTTCAGTTGGGGTACCTCAAGGTTCTGATCTGGGTATCCTACACTTCTCGATTTATACTGCCTCTCTCAACCTTATTTCTTCCTATGGACTCCAATATCATCTCTATGCTGACGACAGCACCATATATTTAAGAGCTATCCAACCCTAAAACCTACCCTCAAAATAAGACCTGTAGGGTTATTCAGAGAGCGTGAAAAGCAGGAGAATGACTGGAGAATGAAAAATTCTAGGTCAAAATAGCCGATTTGGAAAGTGAGATGAAAGTGAGAATTTTTCTGGTTTGGCTATTTTGACCTAGAATTTTTCATTCTCCAGTCATTCTCCTGCTTTTCACGCTGTCTGAATAACCCTGCTAGTGTAGAGATGGGAAGGCCTGGAAAAAAAAAAAAGGAAAAATTGGGGAATAAACTTTTTTTTCCCCCTTTTTTTCCAAAGCCATTTTTGTTTTTGTTTTTTGGAAAAATTAAAAAAAACAAAAAAGTGTGTGATATGTTTTTTTGCAATGATATATAATATGTCTAATATAGATTTAATAACATATCATAACATTAGGACCTTAATGAAAGACTTCTGAGACTTTATTTAAAGTCTTAAATCATTACAAATCTAAAAGAATCCCTTAGGCGCATATGTGTCAAAATTTAAACATATATCTGCATGACACTTTCACAGATGTATAAACAATGGATGATGGTTAATATATGGTGATTCTCTTCTGATGGTGATTTCTCCTCAGATCGTTCCTGGAGAGGGGGATATAAGCCAGACAGGAAGAACACAATTGTGCAATATTTGGCAGTATATGCCCCTTTTGGTTCTCCCCTATGGGGTACTTACTAGACCCAGAGCCTCTTCACCCGGCTCTGGGAATGGATAGCCTGTGAGGTCCTTTAGGTAGCCTCCAACCTCCTTTGAACCGCAAGTGGTCTCTGAAATCCGGCTGGTGTGGTTAGGGGGAACGTATAAAAAAAGGACCAGAGCCGGGCGAAAAGGCTCTGGGTCTAGTAAGTACCCCATAGGGGAGAACCAAAAGGGGCATATACTGCCAAATATTGCACAATTGTGTTCTTCCTGTCTGGCTTATATCCCCCTCTCCAAGAACGATCTGAGGAGAAATCACCATATATTAACCATCATCCATTGTTTATACATCTGTGAAAGTGTCATGCAGATATGTTTAAATTTTGACACATATGCGCCTAAGGGATTCTTTTATATTTGTATTTATATGTAAGTTTGCTGGGTGTCAGACCTATCCCTAGGGGCTTGCATTATATAAATTCCCTTCATACATTTCTCTATACCGCCCTAAGCGCCCTTGATTATTACCCATCCCTTTTTTTAAATCATTACAAGTTCTCTGAGCTGAAGACGAGCAAATCCTGGAATACAATTCAAGTAACGCGTCTCAATGCAATACGAATAAAACAAAAAATTTGCATTTCAGCCTCTAGGGGGCGCTACAGAAAAAGGCTTCAGTTTAGCATGATTGGGAGCTCCATCTTGTACCTCCTTACAGTGGTTGTTGGGATTCAGTTGATGATAGTTTCTGTCTTCTCAGGCCTTAATTGTCCCTATTTGATCCCTGTTAATGTTCTCTCCAGTACAGTCTGGGATTCTGCAAATCATATCCCTCCTGCAACATGGTGGCAAGGTCTCTGCACCACACGACTTCTGACACCTCTTGCATCTCGCTTCCTGCAGATTCTGCATCTTCTGCTGCTGCTGTGAAAGAATCTGCTCTATGTTTGCTAATATTCAAACCAAAATTAACAAAGAAACAAACTAACCTGTGAAAGAGGAGAAACGCTTGTTTCAATTTGTGCAAACCATAAGTTTTTCGAAGTCAATGAGAAAAATTACGCTAATATGGAGAAGAAATAGAAAATGATAGATCAGAAAATGAGATTAAAATGCATGTATTGTATATGTTGTGTGTGTCTTTTGTTTCCTTTTCTCTTTTTTTAAAGCAACGCTCGAAAATTAAACCTCAAAATGGAGCTTAAATATTGATGTATCCATATCCCACAGGCACAAATAATGCAGTTACTTCCTTTTGCTATTGGTGCTAAGGGGCAAAGTTGATATTTCTAAGTTTTTTATGTTGGTGGTTTCTTGCTTTTATTGTTGCTCTAGGAAACAGAGGACTGGTTGCTTGTTCACATAGTTGTTACTTCTCCTACTATCATATACAGTCCTTGTTATTCCATTTGAAACAAAAAATAAAATTATAAAAAGCAAATTCAAGTTACTAAATAGACTGTATTTTTATTTCAAGGGAGACAAAATTTATTTTAATTTGTAAACCTACTCCATGATGGATATTTTCCAATTTTTCCAGAATTTTTTTTTTTTTTCCATGGCTTCAAAATTTCTGGAAATTTTACATCTCTAACTTAGTGTGTTTTTTTGGGGCCAAAAAAATATAAGACAGTGTCTTATTTTCCGGGAAACATGGAACCCAATAAAAATACAATACACCAATAAAGTCCCAAAGCTACCTCTGATCCTGAGGTACAGAGTCTGACGCGATCCACTGCATCATCTGGCGCAACGCGCAAGCAGCCATTTTTTATGTTTTATTGATTGAAGATAATTTGTCAAATAATCCATTGCATGTCGTCTGTCTTTGAAACATTTTCGTTCACCTGCTTACATTTATGTTGATCTGGGATTTGCAACATTTTTCATAAAGGATTAACTATGGCATCTTTGGAAATGTAACCTAGCAGCAAAGCTACACCTGTAAGCACAGACCCACCTGACTAGTCACAAAGAAACCACTGCAAAGGAAGTTGTGATACGACGATCCCAAATGTATTCTAAAGAATGAACTGCCACCTGGATTGTGGTTAAATTGAGCATCTGTCAATTTACATTTTGCTTTGCATTTTGTTCAAACCTTCTGTATTTATACGGTCCCTCAAAGTTTTGGATAGCGCTTAGATGATAGCACCGTATATTTATCTTCATTATTTATTCTGTATCAGCAGATATGCGCATGGCCAAAAATTTGGTTTACTTTGGCAAATATTGGAAGCCAGATTTTTTGGGGTTTGGAAGGATTTCAGAAATTATTGATTCGAATCAATCCGATATTTTGGGCAGTTTCGGAGGCACATATATATTTACCCCACATATCTCCTCTACACCCCCACACCAAAATTATATATAAATATATATAATTATATGCAGCATATAAAATATATGCGGCTATATATATAGGGTTTGGGTCGAAATCCCTACAACCAGGTTCTCTAATGCCAAAATCCCGACGGCCAACTTCCCTAAACAGACAACTCTCTGATGGCCAACTTTCAAACATCCAAAATCCCAGCAGCTAACCCGAACCCTACTCTCTAGCCCCCTATCCTAGCCCTATGTCAAGACCTGGTCGCCCTGACCCCCTGGCACCCCTTTTTCACGCCATCCTGCATGCCCTATGGATCAGTCCTGCACTTAAGGAAGCTACTCCCTCTATCCCACGCTTCCTCATTGACGTTGCTAGCTTAGCCAGGTGAAGACTATCCCTCCTGATCTAAAGACATTCCTGTTCACCCTCTGTTATTCCTGAACATTCATCACAAGTATCCTCCTTTGACCCTATGTTTTCCCCCTGTTATTCTATGCTTGATTTACTTGTGTACCAGACCCTCGCTAGACCTTGACAATTCTATTACTTGCTCTCATTGTACCTTCACTTGGATTATGTGTTATCTGTAATATCTGTGTTCCTTTGTATGATTGTATATTTAGTGTCTCCCCCTCCTATTATCTGACATCTGTATATCTGTATACTATTCTAGCCCCTTCTAGCTATTCAGCCTCCTTACCCTCTGTTTATCCTGCCTCCTAGCTCCTCCAATCTTGAGTTCCTATTCCCATTACTCCCAGCCATCCTCCTGTTTACTATAAGCCCTTTCTTCCTGCTTCTCCTCCCTTCTGCAATCAGTTCCCATCTTGCCCAGTCTCCTCCTGTTAGTTAGTTCTCTTGTGTATTCTATCGTAACTTGGTTCATATCTGTTACCTTAATAAATTCTGTTGCCCTGTAACCTGCCTTCTGCTCTTATTTCGCTGCACATTGGGCTCACACCCATACTCCTGCACACAATGCTAAGCCAGGCGCATGACACCCTAACCCTAACCCCCTAAACCTAGCCCTAACCACCCTAAACCTAGCCCTAACCCTAACCCCCTATACCTAACCCTAACCCCCTAAACCTAGCCCTAACCCTAACCCCCCTAAATCTAACCCCTGTAAACCTAACCCTAACCCCCTAAATCTAGCCCTAACCCCTAAACCTAGCCCTAACCCCCTAAACCTAACCCCACTAAATCTAGCCTAACCCCCTAAACCTAGCCCTAACCCCCTAAATCTAGCCCTAACCCCTAAACCTAACCCCCTAAATCTAGCCCAAACCCTAACCCCTAAACCTAGCCCTAACCCTAAACCTTACCCCCTAAATCTAGCCCTAACCCCCTAAACCTATCCCTAACCCCCCCTAAACCTAGCTGTAATGGTGGCTGTATCGCTTACCCAAGAGTAGTGGAGTTGGGATCCTTGAGGGCAGAAGTATCTGCTTGAATAATACAAAAGGTTTATAACTTACAGACTGTAACAAGGAGACACAAGGACTAACTGAATTGTCTCTAAGCTCTGAAGGTTTCGAGACAAACAGATTACCTAGGACACAGAAACAGCAGACGTGGAATGACAGTCCGTGAAGTATTCAAGGTGCAGGGCAGTCAGATGCAAAAACCAATCGTTTTGGTACATACAAGGACTAACTGAATTGTCTCTAAACTCTGAAGGTTTCGAGACCAACAGATTACCTAGGACACACTCAGGAACACCATACTTGGAACAACAATCCGTGAAGTACTCAAGGTGCAGGGTAGTCAGAGATGCAGAAATAACATAAAAACAGAAATAAACAATAATTTGTTATCGTGGTTTTAGCAAAACCATAAACCTAAGTAGTAACCTGGATAAAGGGACCCCGAAGGGTTGCAAACGATACCCCTAAACGTGAAGGGTTAGAATCCAAAACAGCGAGCAATCAACACAGAAACCAGCAGGGGGTTAAATCACTAAAACAAGTGATACAACGTAAAATGCACAATAGAGAGAGAGAAGTCAAAAGCCAAGCCGGGTCAATAAACAGGAACAGGAATCTCATACAAAGCCGGGTCGCTCGTCAACAGTAGTCAAATAGATATAGAAGTAGCGGTGCGTGAATAACTCCACAACAGGGCAATGAGGCCATTCCTAGAGCCCTGTTTTAAAGCCTGTGGCTCCTGGTAACCACACCTGACCCCGCCCCCTCAGATGCCGATCTGCCAGCAGAAAGTGCTGGCATCCGACCAGCCAGCGGTCCCCCTTCTCGCCCAGACCCCCCAGGGGGCACAGCGGGGGCTGAGAATGTAACACTAGCCCTAACCCCATAACCCTCCTAAACCTAGCCCTAACCCCCCTAAACCTAGCCCTAACCCCCTAAACCTAGCCCTAACCCCCTTAAACCTAGCCCTAACCCCCTTAAACCTAGCCCTAACCTCCCTAAACCTAGGGTTAGGGTGTTAGTATTAGGGTTAGCCGCTGGGATTATGGATGTCTGGAAGTTGGCCGTGTAGGGAAGTTGGGATGTCCGGCACTTGTCCTGTCTGGAAGTTGGCCGTCGGGATGTTGGCATTAGGGAACCTGGCTGTAGGGATTTTGTTTTGCACCCATATATATATATTGTTACCGCCATCACTTTTCACATAACACACATTGTATGAAGTTTTATACACTTCACATTCAACATATGAAAACCAGAGGGCATCACATTTCATGTACTATTTCTGCTTGTTTTAGGGTTTTTTTTGTTGTTTTTTTTGTTTTAGGTTTATGGTGCCTTTTGTGCATGTGTTAGAGTTACTTTTAGGGTTAGGGTTGGGATTAGGGTTAGCATTGGTATTTGATTTAGACATTGGGTTACTATTTCTACTTGTTTTAGGATTAGGATTATTATTTCATCTTGTTTTATCAATATCGTTACTATATGTACTTGTTTGGGGTTAGGACTTTTGTAATGCAAGTGAGTGCAATGTTATATTCAGTCATCTGAATGAAGATGAGACAGATTATATCCAGGTTATATTGGATCGATTCGAAAAATTCCTTTTGGATGCGATTCGGTTGAGAGGACAAAACATACAAAAGTATCTAAAAAAAACATATGAAAAACAAAATATACAAACGTAGCCGCAAAACATCTACTCCTGAATATACAATACAATGTAATGTATTATGAAAATGTATATTTTCATCCGAAATCACAGAGGTGGAGGTTAAATGTTACGAAATGTTAAAAAATTTCAAGCAGCAAATCAGAATTCAGCCAGTTTGTTTTTTTAGTATTGTGTTGTAAATGAATATTAATTATTAACAGGACTGATCCAGCAGCAGATGGATATTGCGTTGGTCTTAAAGATCAATGCAATCTCTCACCCCTTCTGTTTAGGGAAGCCTGCTAGCCAACTCCGTAACAAAACATCTAACGACCCAAAAACGGTCATCACCTCACCCTGCATTAACTCATCACTGCAGTCCCCCCCTCTTGTTTCTCACCCTCTCACCCATCTAGACTGTACGTTCCCTTGGGAATAGGGCCCTCATGTCCCCCTGTATCTGTTGGCAGCAATGCTGACCTGCCTCCTTTATGTATTGTAGAGTTGTCCTGTCTTTACCTATTACACCATTGTACAGTGCTGCGGAATGTGTTGATGCTTAATAAATAATAATAATACAGCCTGGTTCCAGCACCAGGCACTGACATGTATCCCCTTCCTGTACGATTGACCTTTAGTGGTGTTGTTGGTGCACTTTTTCATCAATTGGATACATCAAGTGAGCTAAGGGTTGTCTTGGGCTTTACACTCAGAGCATTCACCCGATTGGCATGCCACCTGGAGGCGAGTGACAGCTAAACTGTGATAATGAATTACTTAATTTTCTCAGTTATATGAGCTCACTTTCTGGTGGGTGACAGGAGCGCTTTAAATGTAATGGCCACATGCATTGACATAATGACTCATTGGAATAGGGCCTGTCAATTTTTTTTTACCATAAAACAAATGTTTAATAGATCAATAGAGAACATTTATCAGCATCTTACTAAGGCGCCTATAAATCATGAATTGTGAACTTCAACAGGAAGTTTGAAGACTGACATTTAATCCAATGCTAGAAGCAATGTTCTTCCCACTATTCATTCTTATGGACTGAAAGTTGAGCTTATACAATGTGTTAAAAAAAGTGATTCAAAAGCTGAACTTTTAACGGTTTAATCTCTGCCTGGGCAGACTATTTGTATATTGTATCAAGGTAATTTAGGGTTTTATCACTATTTGGGCGCTGTTTACACTTTTATGGATCGGTGAGAATCCATTGAAGTTTGGATGTGGATATTTGTATATTGTAGTGCATATTGTAGTGCAAAACCAAACATTTTTTTCTCATTTTCTAATAGTGTTTTAACACATGGCACTCCTACTCTCTCTACTGTTGAAAAATAAAATTGCTGCTTCAACATGAAACCCCATTGACTTAAATTTCATTTACCGTTTTCAAAATAGGTGGATTTTACATATAAAACAAAAATATTTAACATTTATTGTGTCATACATAGATATTATAATTATTAATGAATGAAGCTTTGCACTCTAACCTGTAAATATCCAAGATTGACAAAGAATTCTGTGTAGTTTATACTGCAGCTTATTATGTTAGAACATTTTCTGTACAGATATAGAAAAAATTAAAATTTTGCATTTTGATGGTTCAAGGTCAGTTGTCTTAAAGCAGGAATTTTGAGGAGAACATTGGTTTACGAAAAGCACCAATCGGGAGTCTCAGTTACAATCAAATTGAATAAAGTAAATTTATGTTGCACACCAGACTCTGGAACTTTGTATCTAAACATAAGGGTGTTTTGCATCCTTGAACACTTATGTTAAACAGTGTTTAGAAGATGTAAAGCAAATTGTGTAATTTTGCCAGATCACATAGTTTTTTTAGACCTATGGTTTTAATTAACCCTATGTCTCAAATCAGACACCAGATACACAGGCAGCCTGCGACAATCTTGGGAGCACCAGATCTCCCCTCAGCAACGATCTCCTCCTGATCTGGAACAGGTTTATTTTGGGGGGGGTACAGGTACAAGAACTCCAGATCTCACTTTAGCGTCGAACCACTTTCTGCCACATTCACCTCCTCCACTGGACAATTATACCAGGACAGAGTTTAGAGGTAAAAGTCTAAAATTTAATAATACAATAAGATAAATTAGTAAAATAGCACCAAAATGCTTTTAGCAGTATGACACTTTCTCAGTTATTGATACAGTCTCTATGTCTCCTCTGTCGGGTATATTAGAATGGAAAAATTTAAATGGATGCCTGTAGCCATCTTGTTTTAAATGGAAAGTCTTTTCTTTTTCAATTTCCTCTAGTTTTAGAAATGAAGAGAGATTTTTTTTAATAGTTCACGGCTAGGTGAAATTTTAAGAGTTTTTTATAAATGCCAGACATAAGGGAACCTTAAAATGTCATTATGTGATATAATGCTGAAACTAAGTGCCAGACATGTCATATTTAAATTTATTGGTTTGTCTTAACAAGCCTTTAAAACAAAAAGATATTTTCTCTTTGGGTATAGGAATAAAAGTTAAAATTTTGTAAATGTATGATTATATTCACAAAATATATTCTTATAATCAAGGTATATTTTATTATATTTACAGTAGAAAATAGATGCTCCAATAAGTATTTGTTGAGTGTAACGGGTAAATAGTATAATTATTGAAGAATAGATTCTGTTGATTTTAACTAGAAAGGAATTCAATTGATAAAGAGACCCAGTAAAATTTTTTAGAGTGGACATATAAATCAAATTTTGGCAGGAGAGACATAAAGTCTAAGACTGAAAATAGAGGGTCAGATGGAAATATAAATAATTGTTTTCATTAAGCAGAAATGTTTATTAACCATTTGTGTATAGTTACGAACTGATAAGGTAAATGATATTAATCATATATGCAGTTACTAACAGGAGATACATATATTGGGAAGCTAGTGTCTATTAGGGATGAGCTGTTCGGGTTCGGACGGTTCGGAGTTCGACCCGAACTTTGGCAGTTCGAAAGTTTGCGAATTTCGAACTTTTTGGGTGTGTCAGTTCGAGTTGGAAAAAAAAAAATAATTGAAAAAAGTATAGAAAATGCTGAGGTCATTTTTACCGCTTTCGCTCATCATGTTTAACCGCATTTTGTAGCCATATTTTGATAGATGACCCAGACATATTATATATCGTTCTTTCCGGCAGACTTGGCAGATTCATAATATGTCATTATTATATGTATACGTTATGTCATGTCTGTATATTATAACAAAAATGCAATAAAATTAGAATTTTCAATAATTTATTATGTGTAAAGTGTTTTTTTTCACATTTTAACATGTGATCGTTTGTGGTTATATTTTGTATGGGGTGCGCTTGTTAAAAAAATTAGAAATGGGGTCTCGTTACATTTTTTTGGGGGAAAATTTCGCTTTTTTTAACAAACTCACCGCATACAAAAATCATTAGTGCAGCATTATTGTTCACACTATAATTGAAATGGGAACAATATTGCTGCATTAACAGAACAAAAACAAACAAAAAAACTTGTTTATTTTGTTTTTTAGAATTTTTTAAAATTTATTTTTTATTTTTTTTAAAACATTTTTCATGCTCATGTTTGGTATCCTTGGAAAGGCCATGCTCTGGCCGATTCAACAATATCAAACATTAACCCCTAGCTGCCACGGATCGGGAGATAGGGGGTTCATTGGAACCCCCTATCTCCACCATTGGTGGCAGCTAGGGGTTAACTCCAGGACTGGCGTCATCGTGCTATGCATGATGACGCCAGTCCTCAGGGGGAGTTCCTGGAGGCTTGGCCGACATCCAAGATGTCGGCCAGCTCCAGGAGAGGATCACGATCCAGCGCTTTTCAGCACCGATTCGTGATCCGGCTCCCCAGGGGTTAATCACAGCCACCGTTTGGAAGGGCAGGCTGTGCCCTTACAAACGGTGCCTGGATTAACCCTCTGCCCCCTGGCGATCGGGAGGGAGAGAGGTCCAAAGGACCTCCCCCTCCCTTTCAGGCGCTTCCTCCGCACATGCGGGGGGGGGGCGCCTGAATCAGATGTCATCGCGCCGCCGCAATGACATCTAATTGCTCCGCCGGGGTCCCGGAGTGCTGGGCTGACATCCAAGATGTCAGCCCGCACCGGGGGGCGCAGCAATCCGCTGGAATCCGGCGGATTGCTGCCTCCTTTGCATGGACACGCTCAGCGCGTCCATAGCACAGGAGATCCACTTGGCTGGACGCGCTGAGCGCGTCCATAGCAGCCAAGTGGTTAACTGGTGTTTGAAAAAAATTCAAAATAACATCTAAGGCTAGGGTCAGATGAGCGCATTTTGTACGGACTGTGCGTCTGTGCAGTACGGACGTACTTACTGACTGACAACAAGGTAGTGGCCAAACAGTCCGTTTTTTTCACTGACGTATCTTTTGACTGATGTAGCAGGGAAAATAAATTAAAATGAAAAAACATTCTGTCCGTCAAAAATGCTGGACGTATAAATGCAGTCCATCTGACCTCGTTTCATCACTCACATACAAAGCTATACGGACGTTGCGGACGTGGCGCACTCCGCACGTCCGTTCTAGCAGTATTACGTTCTTGCCTAAGCTGCGTCCGTTTGCTGCGTCCGCCATGCATCCGCACTTCCGTGCGGACGTACTTCGTGTGTGGGGCTCCATTGGTCAGAATGCTATGATGCCACGGACGTACAAATGTGCGGCAACACGGACGGACGTGATAACTGCGCTCGTCTGACCCCAGCCTTAAGCAATGTTATTTTTCACCTCGGGATTAAACATTCACAGGGTTATTCAGAGAGCGGTGAAAAGCAGGAGAATAACTGGAGAAGTGAAAATTCTAGGTCAAAATAGCCAAACCAGAAAAATTCTCCCATTTAACTCACTTTCCAAATTGGCTATTTGGTCTAGATTGTTCTCTTCTCCTGCCAGTTCTCTTGGCTTTCACCTCTCTCTCATGGTTGTTCAGAGAAAGGTGAAAACCAGGAGAATTGCAGGAAAAGAGAACAATCTGGACCAAATAGCCGATTTGGAAAGTGAGATAAGGCAAGGGTCAGACTAACGCTTTTTTCACAGCGACCGTCAAAAAGTGCGTCTGAATGCATTGCCGTATTTTTTCACGGAATGCGCGAAAACGGTCATACGATGCGCATTTTTGTGCGTGATTTTTTACGGATCCAAACCAGGAAACTTTGGGTGTCTGGACGTTATGTTGGCCGGACATGAGCAGGGTCTGACGTCTCCAAATCACGCACACACGCCGCTAGTGGACGCAGTGCACTTTATACGTCCGTACTAGCGGTTCTGCGTTCTCGAAAAAATGCGTTCATTTTCCACTTGCATTGCGCAGCCGGACTTTCGTGCGACCGTACTTCATATATTGGCCGTCATTGCCCGTCATTTGCTGCTAGTGCGGCCGTGATTAAGTGCGCCTAAACGCACGTTAAAAATTCGCTAGTCTGACCCTAGCCTAAATGGGAGAATTTTTCTGGTTTGGCTATTTTGACCTAGAATTTTCCATTCTCCAGTCATTCTCCTGCTCTTCACCGCTCTCTGAATAACCCTGACAGGGTTATTCAGAGAAAGGTGAAACTCAGGAGAATGACTGAAGAGAAAATTCTAGGTCAAAATAGCCGAACCAGAAAAATTCTCCCATTTATCTCACTTTCCAAATCGGCTATTTGGTCTAGATTGTTCTCTTCTCCCGCCAGTTCTCCTGGCTTTCACCTCTCTCTCAGGGTTGTTCAGAGAAAGGTGAAAACCAGGAGAATTGCAGGAAAAGAGAACAATCTGGACCAAATAGCCGATTTGGAAAGTAAGATAAGGCTAGGGTCAGACTAACGCATTTTCACAGCGACCGTCAAAAAGTGCGTCTGAACGCATTGCCGTATTCTTTCACGGAATGCGCGAAAACGGTCATACGATGCGCATTTTTGTGCGTGATTTTTTACGGATCCAAACCAGGAAACTTTGGGTGTCTGGACATTATGTTGGCCGGACATGAGCAGGGTCTGACGTCTCCAAATCACGCACACACGCCACTAGTGGACGCAGCGCACTCTGTACGTCCGTACTAGCGGTTCTGCGTTCTCGAAAAAATGCGTTCATTTTCCACTTACGTTGCGCAGCCGGACTTTCGTGCGACCGTACTTCGTATATTGGCCCGTCATTTGCTGCTAGTGCGGCCGTGATTAAGTGCGCCTAAACGCATGTTAAAAATTCGCTAGTCTGACCCTAGCCTAAGGCTAGGGTCAAACGAAAGCATTTTTACACGCGAACGTAAAAAAGTGCGTCCGAACGAATTGACGTATTTTTTCACGGAATGCGCGAAAACGGTCATACGATGCGCATTTTTCGTGCGTGATTTCTTTTGGATCGTCAATAAAACTCTTTTTGCGTCTGGACGTTATGTAGGCTGGACATTAGCAGGGTCTGACATCTCCAAATCACACACACACACCGCTATGCCGCAGCTGCTCACTCAGTACGTCCGTACTAGCGGTTCGGCGTTCTTGAAAAAATGCGTTCGTTTTGCACTTGCGTTGCGCGGCCGGACTTTCGTGCGACCGTACTTCGTATATTGGCCGTCATTTGCTGCTAGTGCGGCCGTAATTAAGTGCGCCAGAACGCACGTTAAAAGTGCGCTGGTCTGACCCCAGCCTAAATGGGAGAATTTTTCTGGTTTGGCTATTTTGACCTAGAATTTTCCATTCTCCAGTCATTCTCCTGCTCTACACCGCTCTCTGAATAACCCTGACAGGGTCTGAATAACCCTGACAGGGTTATTCAGAGAAAGGTGAAACTCAGGAGAATGACTGAAGAGAAAATTCTAGGTCAAAATAGCCAAACCAGAAAAATTCTCCCATTTTTCTCACTTTCCAAATCGGCTATTTGGTCTAGAATTTTCCATTCTCCAGTCATTCTCCTGCTTTTCAGGAAAAAAATCAGTAAACTTTTTCTGTGTGTCTGAAAATGTCTCCTCTTTTCATACAGACTGCCGCTCCAAGCAGTTGTTTATGGATAAACTAAAGGAAAAGCATTTACCGTCATTTGAAATGTAATTTTTTGGTTTTTACATATTTCTATACATCCTAGAAATCCGCCACTTCACGGGCAGGTTATGGGGACCTCCTAGGCACGATATTTGAAGGAATTTTTCGTTTTTATTTTTAACCCTTATTTCATGGAAAACTCACTGTCCCTATAAAAACGGGGTTTTTTTTACTTTTTGTCCTTGTTTCCTGTCCCCCAGGGCACTACCCAGACCCCCATACACTTTTTATGGCAAATATCTAGCATATATGCCCTCTTGGAGGGCACTCTAAAAACCGAATTTTCAGCCCCATTGACTTGTATGGAGTTCGAGTTCGGGTTCGGGTTCGGATCCAAACATTTGGAAAGTTCGGGTTCGGCTTCGAACCGAACTCGGGGAGTGTTCGACTCATCCCTAGTGTCTATGTGCTGATGGATTTTGTGGTTGTTTATAAATCTTTGATTATGATATGAGAATTGAAACTTTTTTGTATACGTAATAAATATATATATTTTTATCCGATTAGTGTATTCTTCAAAGCAAAACACAGACAATTAAAAGAATTAAGGAGAATTTCTAGGAAATATAAACGATTGATATTTGTGTCTCGTATAAGTTTCTTATTGAATATAAATCTCGACGTATTGTAGGCACGTGCAGAGATAATAATCCCAACACCTCCTGTTAGCTATTTTAACATGTCACAATGGTGGGTCATAACATACAGTTACATTGTAGCACAAAGCGGCAGAATGAGTTATACAACGTAGTAAGTTTATGAAGGTGTGTTTGCGGGGCAGATGCATACACTACATCTCCGTATTCAATGACCGGCATAAGCGTTTGCTGAACAATCTGCTTTCTTACCACGGGGCTCAGGCAGGATTTGTTTCTGTAAAGGGCACCTAGTTTGGGGTAAGGTTTAGATGAGAGTTTTCCGATGTTGGGGCCAAAAGACAGATTTGGGTCTAACCACATACCTAGATCTTTGAGAGACGTGACTGCTGTCAGCGTGCCATTTGAGTTTGTCCTGATGCAAAGAATGGAAGGTTGTAATTTGTGTAGTTTAGGTGCTGTTCCAAATAGCATTGTGACAGTTTTGTCAGTATTTAGAAAAAGTTTGCTATCTTTGATCTACTTTTCTACCTCCGTGAATTGTTCTTGCAGCACTGCCTCCAGCTGCGGGAGCTTTGGTTTGCCGGTATAGATTATGGTGTCATCTGCGTACATGTGTACAATTGAGGCTTTGTATACGTTAAGCAGATCATTTATGAATATTGAGAATAGCAGGAGGTCGAGTATCGAGCCTTGGGGTACACCGCACATGACTGGGAGAGGGAGGGAAGCGCTCTCAGAAATGGACACATATTGCGATCGTTACAATACATAGGATTGAAACTAGGTTAGCGTGCGATCACCAGTAGTGATGAGCCGAACACCCCCGTGTTTGGTTCGCATTCGAACTCGAACAATTTCAAAAGTTCAAATTCGAACATGAACCGAACTCAATGCAAGTCAATGGAACTCGAAAGTATATGCAAGATATTTGCCATAAAAGGTGTATGGGGGTCCGGGTAGTGCCCTGGGGGACAAGAAACTAGGAGAAAAAGTTTTTTAAAAAAAAACGTTTTTAAAGGAACAGTGAGTTTTCCATGAAATAAAGGTTAAGAATAAAAACGAAAAATTCCTTCAAATATCATGCCTAGGAGGTCCCCATAACCTGCCCGTGAAGTGACGGATTTGTAGGATGTATAGAAACATTTAAAAACAAAAAAAATTACATTTAAAATGATGGTAAATGTTTTTCCATTAATCTATTCATAAACAACTGCTTGGGACGGCAGCCTGTATGAAAAGAAGAGACATTTAAGGACACGCAGAACAAGTTTAGTGATTTTTTTGGCTAAATTATGGTGAAACTTATGCAGGCTTTGGATGAAAGTAACAATAGGTGCTTTAAAATTGGGCCTTTAGTGTCGGCAACTGTGCCGTCACACCGTAACCCCTCTGTGGTATTGTGGAAGAGTGCAGGGTCGGACCCTGCGGTCCAATATTAAAATGATGTGAATCTGGTATAGGTGTCAGTGGCAGTGCACCCAAATATTGTGCCTTTGGTGGTAGCAAGTGCCTTCACACCGTAAGTAACCCCTCTGTGGTATTGTGGAAGAGTGCAGTGGTGGAGGTTTTGGGAATGCAGAAGAGATCCCCAATCTGTTCAGTTACGTCAGCATCAGGGGATTGATAGCTGCTGATCCAGGACTGATTCATTTTTATAAATGTCAGCCGGTCTAAAGAGTCGGTGGACAAACGCACTCTTTTGTCCGTGACAAAACCTCAAGTGGCACTGAACGTTCATTCAGAAAGCACGCTGGATGAAGGGCAACCTAGTAGCTGCATAGCATATTGGCTAAGTTCTGGCCAGTGATCCAATCTCATCACCCAGTGAATCATCTGCTGTAAAGGTATCCAGGTCTGCCCTTGCCCCTAGGTAGTCCTGCACCATATGATGAAGACGCTGGCAATGGGTGCCTACATTTGACATCCTGGGCATCGTGGACTAAAAAAATGTAAAAAGGCATCAGTCAAGTGGCCCCGGCCTTCACCGCTCTTCCACTGATCATCCCCAGCCTCAGAAGCACCTGTGTCATCACTTGGTAACCTACCAGTGCCTGGGAAGGTATTACACGAGTGTCGCTTTAGAGCGTCCTCAGGTTGTTTCATCCTGTCCTCCCTCTGTGCCGGCAGGATGAGCTCTGCAACTTTACCCTTGTATCGTGGATCAAGAAGGCTTGCCAGCCAGTAATGATCCCTCTCCTTGATAGCATGAATCCTGGGGTCCTTTAACAGGTTTTGCAGGATAAGGGAGCCCATGCAGCGTAGGTTGGAGGTGGCATTAGCTTCCGAGTCTTCCTGGTCGATGAGGATGAAAGAATTGTGTCACTGATGCATGCACTGTCCCTGCTCACCATCCTCGTTGCCTCCTCAAATGGTGACAGTACAGTGCATGCATCCTTGATCATCAGCCACTGCGTGGGGGGGGAACAAGTTGACCTGAACCTGTCCTTGTGCCATACTCACACAGTTACTCATTGATGGCCCTCTGCTGCTTGTGCAGACGCTGCAGCATTGCTAATGTCGAGTTCCACCTGGTGGGCATGTCACAGATCAGATGGTTTGTGGGAAGGTGGAATTCTCTTTGAATTTCTGCCAGGCGAACACTTGTTGGGAATGACCGTCTGAAGTGGCTGCAGACTTTTCTGGCCTGGCTGAGAAGCTCTGCCAGCCCTGGGTATCTGGTTAGGAAATGCTGTACCACCAGATTTAGGATGTGAACTAGGCATGGTACATGCGTCAACTTACCCTGGCGTAGGGCGGAGAGAAGGTTGCTGCCATTATCACAGACAACCATTCCCAGCTGTAGCTGGCGTGGTGTTAACCATCTCTGCACCTGCCCCTGACAGAATTTCTGGCCCGGTGTGGCTCCTGTCCCCTAAACAAACCAGCTCAAGCACAGTATGGCATTTTTTTGCTTGAGCCATTGCGTAGCCCCTGCCATGCGTCGGTTTAACTGCCACTTCACCAGAGACAGAGAAGGAGGAGGAGGAAGAGGTGGTGGAGCAGACAGACCTCATACAAGCAGCTTTCTGGAGGCGTGGTGGATGAACAAGTGTAAGGGGCTGGGCCTTGCACATGTGTGCAGGAGTATGGGTGTGAGCCAATATGCAGCAAAATAGCAGCAGAAGACCGGTTACAGGCAGGTTACGGGGTTTATTTGTAACTACAAATAAACAGACAGAACTATATACACAGGAATACAGAGAACATGGAATAGCAGGGGGAAGACGGGCCAAAGGAGGATACCGGTATGAATGATGGTTCAGAGCAGAGGGGAGCAGGAATGTCTTTGGTTCAGAGGGATTCCAGACAAGGATCTCAGGAGTTCAGGAAAGCAGGTCTGCACTAGGCAAGGCTGGGAACTTCAATGAGGAAGCTTAGAGTAAGGGGCGTAGCTTCCTCATATGCAGAGTTGATTAGGGAGGATGAAGGGCAGGTGAGGTTCCAGGTCCATCATGCACATCAAAGTCCAGGAAAGCATATGGAGACAAAAGTCCTGGAACATGCATATTGCAATGCGGGACCTGGCAAAAAGGATAAACAAAGGGGGTGCCAGAGGGTCTGGGCCTCCAGGACCTGACAACAAGCTACAGCACAGAGCCCTGTCTTGGATCCCTCCCAGCTTCAATCAGAGTTACCCAGTGTGCCGTGAAGGAAATGTAACGGCCCTGTCCATGCTTGCTGGACCACTAAAGTCATGTGCACCTTGCTGCTGATTGCCTTTCCCAATGACTCCATAACATTGTGTTCCACGTGCTGGAATAGTGCTGGAATAGCCTTCTGTGAAAAGAAATGGTGTTTTGGAACCTACCACTGTGGTGCAGAGTCCACCAGCTGGAAAGGCAGCAGCTGTAAGGTGAGTAATTTTGCTAAACTGGCATTTAGACGTTGTGCTTGGGGATGGTTGGGACTATATTTTTTCTTACGCTGCAGCAGCTGGGGCAACGTAATCTGACTGTGTAAATCTTCAGCTGATGGGATGCTGTCACATTCTGAGGAAGGACCTGGTACACCTGGACTGTAGCATCATCCCTATCAGTGGAGGTTGTAGACAATGACATGGCAGAACATATAGTGGGGGTAGAGACAGATGAGGAGGGGGAGGACCTATGCAAAGTGTTGTGCCAACAGGATTCGAGGCAGGTGGTCATATGTCGCCTCAAGCACGTGGTACCCAAGCGTGGGATGTCTTTCCCATGCTTGATCCTCATCTGACATAGATTACAAATAGCAACGGTGTGGTCTGCTGCACATTTCTTAAAGAACTCCCAGACAGCAGACTTCCTGTACATGTGCTTTGAGACAACAGCGCTCTGCACCTGAGCAGCTGTGACTTCTGATGCCTTGGACTGGCTACGGTTGGTCATAGAGGACGTTGTGCCTTTTGTTTGTTGTGCCTCCTCCTCCCTTGACTCCTCTGTTCGATCAGGCACCCAGGTGGAGTCAGTGACCTCATCATTGTCATCACCCTCTATCTCCTCCTCACTGGAGCCAACCTCACAATATGCTGCAGCTGCTGGGGGAACATGAGTGCCAGTTATTTTTTGTCACTGGCACCCCCATCCTCTAGGTTGATTATACTCCCTTCCTCAACCTCAGAGATTGAATCAGAGCACTGTGGTTGCTGCGCATCCTCAAGCAGCATGTCACGGTTATTGTAGTCAAACAATTCAGCTGACTCCTCCGTGTATGTTGGTGAGGCTACAGCAGGAGTAGCTGTGGACATGGAGGCAGCATTAGATGCTTTGGCAGCTGAGGTGGACTGTAAACCACTACAAGCCTGGCTGGCATAGGACTCGGAGGATGAGGATGGCCTGGTTAGCCAATCCACCAAATCCTCTGTATGTTGCTGCTGCTTAAGACGGCCAGCACCAGTTAGAAAGGACAAGCATGCCCCTGCAGAGGATGTACCATGTCCGCGACGACCAGAGGCACAGCCTCCCGACACAGAGGTGGCTTGCCCTCTTATCTGTATCTGGGAGCGTCTGCCTGTCCTTTTTGGTCTTTCTGACATGGCGAGTGATATATAGATTAAAGATATACAGAGCTCTGATTCTACTTTGGTATAAAGATTAAAGATTTCCAGAACTCTGGTATAACTCAGTGAGACACCCTGATAGCTGGCAGCCAGTGACAAGACAAAGATTAAAATTAGCAGAAATCTGCTACAAGTCTGTGAGACCCCCTGATAGGACCCCTGATAGCTGGCAACAGTGACAAGACACAGATTACAATTCCCAGATATTTTGTAGAAGTGAGACCCCCACAATAGCTGCTGGCAGTGAGAACACACACTAACAGAACAATCTCCTCTCAAAAAACACGTGCTGGGGCTGCGAGGGACGCCTTATATAGTGTGCTGCAGGACTTAGCTTTGTGAGCCCATGATTGGGCAAAATTTGCCCAATCAGGACTCTGAGCCATGATTGGCATAGTCTTGCACCTGTCTTGCACCTGACCTGTGGTCAGGTGCAAGGATGTAGCCAATTACAAGCTTCATGCCAGTGGAAAAGTGCATTGTGGTCCATTGTGGTGCATTGTGGGCGAACATGCGGCGAACACGCGGAAATATTCAGAGTTTGGGAACAGCCAATGTGCGAGGCGAACTCCGAACAGATCGAACCGAACAGCTCATCCCTAATCACCAATACCTGAGTTTTTAAGCTTTTGCAACAGGATGTCATGGTCTGCTGTGCCAAAGACATAAAGGCCTTGGCAAAATTAAGGAAAATGACTCCAGTTAGGTCTTCTTGTTCCATGCCAACTTGGATATAAATCACAAACTTTTAAGAGGGCAGTTGTAGACTGTCATAGAAGGGGGAGCTACAGGGAAGTCTTTGACTGAGGCAAATCCTTTGGTTGCATCTTGGAGATTAACCCCTTCACAGCTATATGACAGGGTCTGAATGAAGGGATTTCTAGGGTTGCCAGTGAGTAATGAGATGAGTGAACATGTGTGTGGTTGAATGAGCTAATTAGGAGTGAGTGTGTCGTTGCAGATATACTACACTGATCAGCTGGAACCCGTTTCTGGAGGAATCCTCTGCTCGTGCCAGAAGCTTACACTTATGCTGAGCGTGACGGCAGCCACTTCTACTGTTGATCGTAACGTTATATCTATATTTGTAACGGAAAGGTCATCATTTGTATTTATTTGTTTCTATCATGTATTTGTCTACATATGATGTGATTGTTGCCATAACCCCTAACCAAATCCGAACCATGATCAGCCCGGGCTGTCGGCTGATGCCCCACAGACCACGTCTGACTTTGCCCCCGAACGCTCCAGCCACCTTGGACCCCCAATCAGGACGCTTTGATGGGAACTTGGCCACCATGGGGGGAGCCTAAGCTAGGGTGATTCCTGAAAGAGAGCTCCACCGGGAACCCCAACATCCGACTTTCACTCACTTCACTTTTATGGAACTATGACCCGGGTACACCGCTCTATCGATGCTGCTCTGTCCTAAATTTGCGGATTAAGGCACTTCTTGGACAAAAGTACTGGGGAAACAGAGCTCTCCAGCAGTACCTGGGAAATGCCTCTGCTCCATCGAGATCATCGCCTAATCCGCCAACCGCGGTGGTCGAATATCAGGCAGGATTTGTTTTTGTACAGGGTGCCTAGTTTGAGGTAAAGTTTAGATGAGAGTTTTTTGATGTGGGGGCCAAAGGATAGATTTGGGTCTAAACCCATACCTAGATATTTGAGTGAAGTGACTGGTCAGCATGCCATTTGATTTTGTTCTGACACAGATGAGGGAATTTTGCAAATTATGTAGTTTAGGTGCGGTTCCAAAGAGCATCGTAATAGTTTTGTCAGTATTTAAAAAAAGTTATCTGCGATCCAATTTTCTACCTCCGTGAATTGTTCTTTCACTGCCTCCAGCTGCGGGAGATTTGGTTTGCTGGTATAGATTACGGTGTCATCTGCGTACATGTGTACAGTTGAGGCTTTGCAGACATTGGGAAGATAATTTATGAATATCGTGAATAGCAGGGGGCCGAGTATTGAGCCTTGGGGTACACCGCATGTGACTGGGAGGGAGGAGCTGCCAGAAATGGACACACATTGTGATTGGCTGGATACATACGATTCAAACCAGGTTAGCGTGAGATCACCAATACTGGAGTTTAAGTTTTTGTAATAGGATGCCATGGTCTGTGTCAAAGGCATTGGCAAACATCAAGGAAAATGGCTCCAGTTAGGTCTCCTTTGTTCCATGTCAGTTTGGATTTCATTACAAACCTTTAAGGGCAGTTGTTCAGTGATTTGGATGAAAGCCGGATTGATGTGGGGTTAAATAGTTTTAACATTGATAAACATAATTGCGGGTAGAAACATTTGCCAAAATTTTGACATAACAGGGAGCAATGATATGGGACAGTAGTTGGATACCAAAGTACTGTCACCACTTTTATGGATAGATACATACAACTCTTGCAGTCTTCCAGAGTTTGGGTATCTAGTTGCCAGTGATTGATTAGGGTTGCGGCAGGATTTGCAATTGCCAGCGTAATTTTAAACAGACAATCGCATTAGATGCCTTGGGGAGGTAAACCTGACCCTTTTGCAAGTTACTGTAATTTGCGGAGATATCATGCCTGGCACATGTAAAAGTGGTTATTGGAAATTTGCAAGCACACTAGGGGCTATTCACTATCACTAACCACTGAACATGTCAAATTGTACAAATGGTGAATTTGACCGTATGGTGCAATTTTTGGGGCAGTTCATCTGTTCACTACACTGAATACTCAAATACAGGTGAAGCGTGTAGGTTTTCAAATTTCTCATTCTCAGCAAACATCCATTTCTTTTTTGGAACACTTTTGAATAAAATTTCACAATTTAAAAAGCAGCGTTTTATTTTTAATTTTTAAAAGGACTTCACAAAATTAAGTGTCCCCCCCGGGTTATTCAGAGAGCTGAACTTGCCCAGAAATTGCACTGAACAGTGAATTTCCTCATACGGTGCAATTTCGTGGCCATTCAGCTACTCAAGTCAGGCAGTTGGCCCAATTTTGGTGAATTGCCATATACAGTGCTGTTCAACAACAGGGAAATCCCCATCGAGAAGCAATGGTTAATCTAGTCAGAGAACACCGAACAGCAGAGAAATTTCCTGATTTGAGGTTATTTGGTAGTTTTAATCAGGTGAACACCATAGGCTTCAAATGGGAAAAAGATTCCTGTTTTCAATTCAATATTAGAAGCTTTTAAGCATCATTATTTTTTATTTTAAGCGTTTCTACTGTTATCCATTAGGACCTTATATGTTCCAGATTTGTCTGTAGTTTTGTGTTGCAAACAGTGTTTCAAATTTGCTGGACGGCACGTCTGCTTTTTCTGGACGTAGGTTTTGCGGCGGCTTTTCCCTGCACTCCGGGGACCCTGTGGTGAATGCTGAATTCACTGCAGTGATGGGGAATTTGGTATCCTGAAGTATGGTGAGAGCATTGGAATGTTGATGACATTTTGGTGCTCTGAATAACCCCTTCAGTATTCAGACACATTAAATTGCTGTAAACACCGAGAATTGGAAAGTTCCCTTTCTCCCCAGTGAATTTTGCCGATTCCACTTTAGCGGTCCTTGTAATGTTATCCAACATTCATGGCGCTTTAGTGACTCAATCTTTGGTGCACTAGTGAATTCACTGTAGTTGCGGTAAATTGGGGTTGCCAAAGCACTAGAATTTTGAACACACACACAAACCCCTAAGGCTAGGGTCAGACGAGCGTGATTTCTACAGACTGTACGTCCGTGCACACGGACGTACGTTAGTACGGAAGACGCAGTAGTGGCCACACAGTCCGTTTATTCACTGACGTATATTTGGACGGATGTAGGAGGGAAAATAAATTAAAAAGCAAAACCATTTTGTCCGTGAAAAATGCTGGACGTATAAATGCAGTCCGTCTGACCATGTTCCATCACTCACACACAAAGATATGCAGACGATGCGGACAGAGCGCACTTTGTGCGGCCGTTCTAGGGGTTGTACGTTCTTGCCTGCCTTGCGTCCGTGGGCCGCGGCCGTTGTGCGTCCGCAGGTCAGTGCGGACGTACTTCATGTGTCAGGCTCCAATGGGCTTTCTTTCATGCTATCACGGACGTACTTTTAGGCGCAATCACTGACGTGAACACTACGCTCGTCTGACAGCAGCCTTAGTTTATAAGTACCCATTCGATTCCTAAACCCTGTTTAAGAAGTGGAGACAGATGGGTCTACACACAGGGCTTAATTTGGGGGATCCTGTGGGAAGACTGAGAAAGGAAAATCATTAACAACATCCACCAATATGTGTGCTTAAATCATTTATTCAGTGATGAAAAGGACTGACAGAATACAGTGTATTATAATGCTGATTGTCACAATAACTATGAAAATAATCACTGGCTGCAACTTTCCAAAACTAGCATTAAACTGCAGCAATTTGCCCCTTTTTCTAAGATTGCTGGAAGAAGTCATAGCATGACATAGCCAAAGCTCCCACCACCAGGACCATGTATTCTGTGAAGTCCACTTGACCATCCCCATTGAAGTCACGAATCCTTCAACATCTTGTTAACCTGTCCAGGATTCTTCGCGGCCTAATGAGAAAAAAAAGAAAAAGTCACAATGCGTACCTTTTAATCCCTTTGTTAAGCCATTTCCCCACGTGTGTTGAGCTCGTATTTTTTGCTCACATTTAAATGCTGTTTGAAGCAGTGTTTTATTCTAGGAGACAAATTCTATCTATTGTTTTCAGCAGACTCAGAATTACTACAATAGGGGTTATTCAAAGTACTGAATTTCCCGGCCATGTGACTATTCATAAAGCTGGTGATTTGCCAAATAACCAGTGAAATACAGTGACCTGTGACTGACAGTGGAATTTATTCAGGAAACGAACAGTAGGGAAAAGTTGAAATGCCCTGATTCAGTGGTTTCATGCGACAGGTTTAAGCAGGCGAATTCCATAGGTTTAAAAAAACCAAAAAAACATTTCTCTTAAATATATATTCAACCAGTAACATGTTTAAAACATGTTACTGGGCTGGATACGTCTGATAGTTGTAGCCGGCCCAATAGGGCTCAGGCGCAACAGTTTTTTCTGTATGTATATGGTCATATCTCCAGTCAGGTCATCCTTGCAGCTGTCCCTTTCTGTGGATTTTTAATCCTAAAGTGGAATGGTCTCTGGGGAGGGTATAAATGAAAAATCCAGTTTTTTCTCATGACTGATTGCCGATTCAGGCTTGGGTCGACCAGCGCACTTTTAACGTGCGTTCTGGCGCACTTATTACGGCCGCACTAGCAGCAATGACGGGCAATGACGCCAATATACGAAGTACGGTCGCACGAAAGTCCGGCCGCGCAACGCAAGTGGAAAACGAACGCATTTTTTTGAGAACGCCGAACGCTAGTACGGACGTTGAGTGCGCAGCTGGCGCATAGCGGTGTGTGTGTGTGATTTGGAGATGTCAGAACCCTGCTAATGTCCAGCCACATAACGTCCAGACGCAAAAAGAGTTTTATTGACGTTCCGAAAGAAATCACACACAGAAAATGCGCATCGTATGACCGTTGTCGCGCATTCCGTGAAAAAATACGTCAATTCGTTCGGACGCACTTTGTTAAGTTCGGGGTGTAAAAAATGCCAGTTTTTGTTTTGACCCTGCCGATCAGCGTGCTTCGGGGACCCTGCAGTGAATGACGAATTTAACGTGCCTCTATGAACAACCCCTCATGTGTTTGTCATAGTAAGGCAAAAGAAAAAATAAATTACAATATATTACTAGGAATTGTATGAGTAGCTTTGTGACCCTGATCAGGAATGAACAAGTTGGACATATTGAGCAGGTGGTTGCATCAGGATGAAGAGCACGTAATGGTGTGGGCATGAACAGGCTGGGTCCAGATTAAACAGGATAGCAGACTTGAGATAGCGATGCCACCAAGAGTAGCAGTAAAGTTTGTAGTTTGAACTAGAGGAAGAATTAAGACCTCGGTTGTAGACATTAATCTCGTGGTGACAGGCCACCCAGGAGGAAATGCTACATAAGGCTAATGTCAGATGAATGCATTCTGAGCACACTGTGCGTCCGTGCACAACCGACGTACTTTCTGACTGATGATACTGTAAACACCACACAGTCCTTTTTTTTGACTGATGTAGATGGGAAATATGTAAAATGAAAAAAGAGATACATGAAAAGCCATTTTGTCTGTCAAAAATGCAGTCCGTCTGACTACGTTCCATTACTCACACAAAGCTATGCGGACAAGGTGCACTCTGTGCGTCCGTCCTAGCGGTTTGACATTCTTGCATAAATTGCGTCTGGTGCCACGTGCATTTGCACTTCTGTGCGGGTCTCTATTGATAATTTTAGACTACGTCGGATGTTAAAATGTGTGGCAACACTGCCATGATCACTGCGTTTGTCTGACACGGGCCTAAGCAGTCATTAACGCAAGTAGAGAATGAGAGGTTGTGGCTGGAGGTAGACTCATCACCATTGGTGATCTATGAAGCTGTTGATATGTTAACCCAGTTAAGAGGTTTAAAATGGAGAAGAGTGGAAGACCCAAGACAGCCTTGTGGTACTCCAAGGGACAAGATGCATTGAGTCACCAGAAAAGTACCTGTTAGCGAGAAGTAAAAGTTGAGCCGAGTGTAGTGCCACAGTGACCAAGAGTTATGACTGTTTTGTGAGAAATATGACTAGTACACTGACTAGTTACAGTGTAAGAATGTTACGCAATATTATATGAAAATCTTATAGAATTACATATAGCCTCTAAAGCAGTGTTTCCCAAGCCTGTCCTCAGGACCCTCTACCTCACCAGGTTTGACATCAGAAGTACAGCTGATATGACTTGCTGCTCAGTGATTGCAGGATTCAGTCTGCGTTTCCCCAAGGTGATCTGTAAAATCTGGCCTGGTAGAGGGTCCCAAGGACAGGTTTGGGAAACACTGCTCTAAAGCAAAGGAGCTGTCAGTCTAGTTAATTTACATGCAGTTAGTAAATCTAATCATGGATAGAAAGGTATTGCGACAGGCAAAGCAAGGTCTATCCTGTCACCCATTTGCATTAGAGGCCAGTGTAACCATTTCCAAATTAGAATGGAATCTTAATTATTGTAGCATCCAGATTAGAGGTTTGCAAAACATGACATTCTGATACAAACTTACTGACACTCTACCCATCCAGACCACTATATTGTTATAAACAGTCCGGATGTGCCCTCTCCCTGATCTGGTTTTATCACTGGTTACAGTTCCAAGTTTTTAGAATAATAAAAAAAAAAGTTACCAAGTTCTGTATTGCTGTACAATGGGAGGCAGAACAAATACAGATTAAAAACACACTGAACAGTAGGAGAGGACTCTGCTCAAGGGTTTACAATCTAGGAGAGGGGTGACACACTAAGCGAGGCTAAATAGAGAATATGAAATAGCGGGGCGGGAGATTGAGTAACAAATGAATGAGGGGTTTAAGGAGTGAGGATAGGCGTCTCTAAAGCCATGTGTTTTCAGAGACTTCTTGAAGGACTGGAGAGATGGGAGATTCTGATGGTGTGTAATAGAACTGACATAGCGCCCCTGCGTTAAACCCCAAGACTTATTTCCATGGCGAAAACCCTAAAAGACAGACATTTGCCTTGGGAAAAACTTTATGTTCATTTATATTGTGTGGTGTGATTTTAAATGTATTGTAAATTGCTTAGCTTTAGTTTTAAATGTTCTTCTATTACTCCTATTACTGAATGTAAATGTGAATTTAGAGATGTGTTTCTGTGTGATTATGCCAGATGGGTTTTAACCTTATCTGGTTGCATGTTTGAGCATTCAAGAGTCTGTCTTTAATCTGATCTATTGGAACAATAGATTATGTAAGTGATGTGTGATATGAAGGCTAAGGAATGTTTATTGTAAATATCTGACATACTGTAGAGTTTTAGTAGGTGCATGTTCATCATTTGGTATGCAAATTATGGCGTTTTTGTTCATTAAGGGTCAGAGAGAGATTCCTGTTTGAACATACAGCTTGGCTGGTGTCTGATTCAGGGTACCCACCCTCACCCTCAGAAGGCACAGAGCAGCCTTCTGGGAATTCAAAGAGGCTCCAAGGCAGAGGATCAGAACAAGCAGGTCTGGAGCTGTGCCTCTCCAATAATGCCAAACATGACTAGGTTTGTTGTAAAAATTTAGAAAAAAAAATCTCCACTTGGCAGCTAGGGGATTAACTGGCCACTGACGTCCACATATATGGTGAGGCTATCAGTGGGTGGGTGACCTGGAGGAAACCAAACTTCTTGGTTTGAATCGTGATTCGGTGCCAAATTGTGATCCGGCAATGAAGGGGTTAATGAGACACCACTGAAAAAGGTGAGACTCGCCCCTTTCCAGCAGGACCATTCAATTTTTGTATTAATGGTTTTTCAAAGGAGAGGACTCCAAATGAGCCCCCTCATTTTTTTACTGCAGGAGTCTGGGGGGGCCTGGCCATGATGAAAAGGCGGGCAGTTTCCAGGCCTGCCAGTCCACCATGGGAGCCCAGCGAGAGGGAAGATAGGAGACCGTGACGTACATAGAATGTCCATGTTTGTTAAGGGGACTTCCTGACTGTACATACTATGAACGTCAGCGGTTAAACAAAAATCCTATGTAGAGACCTGTACAAGTGTACATTAGCAGGTGGTGCGTTCACCATCAAGTTTCCCCACAGGGTTTCCCAAAAAGGTACTGTCTTATGCAAACATAAATTTTTTGGACTATGAAGATTTGTATTACTGCGTACGTCAAAATAATTGAATTATGTAAAATTCTGCTGAATCAGTATTTAACCCCTTCCCTGCTGTGTGCAGAGCTCATTTTTACCGTGTTTAGAAGCCACCGAATTTTTTTCGGCAGTCTCCGTAGATTCATAAAATCAAATTTTTATATGTATACGTCATGTTCTGCCTGTATATTATAACAAAAATGCAATAAAATTTGAATTTTTAATCATCGTGTAAAGTGTTTTCTTTCCAAATTTTATCACATGAGCATTTGCGGTTATATTTTCTATGGGGTGCGCTTGTACAAAAATTAGAAATAGGGACTCGTTAATTTTTTGGGGGGGGAATTACATGATTTTTAGCAAACACACCCCACAGAAAAAAAATTAGTGCAGCATCATTGTTCACATTATAATTGAAATGTGAACAATATTGCTGCATTAATAAAAATACCAAAATAATTTTATTTAAATTTATTTTGTTTTTACTTTGAACCTGGTCCTGTTTGCCATCATTCGAAAGGCCATGCTCAGACCTTTCAAATGACACCCTCCATGACCCCCTAAGCTGCCATGATTCTGGAGATTTCAGGGTTCAAAGGAACCCCCTATCTCCACCAAGGGATTTCCTTGGGAAATCCCCAGCTATCTGACGTCATTGCGCTAAAATAGGACCACCAGGGAGGTTAAAAATGCACCTAATGTTTGGTTTGATATTTTAAGTTTGCTCTTTCTGTAAGGACTGCAAGATGGTGCAAACAGATTTGTAGCGCCTCAAAGTTTATCCCCCAAATTAAGATGCATGCAGAGTCTTTTCCTCCCCCCCGACAAATTAGTGACACTTATTGGAACAGTAGAAAGGATCGGAAATAAAAAATAAATACTATTCTGTTGGCATAGAATACCAGGGGGTCAGAGCAACCTCAGGCTTGCAGATGTTTTCTAGCTACATCTCCCATGATGTTCAGCTCCTCACTGGACCGAGTGAACCTCATGGGAAGTTTAGTTCCCAAACATCTGGAAGCCAAGGTTGCTGACAGATCAGGACAGGAGAGTCTGCTGAACAAGACATAATTTATTTGTGTACTTAAAGCTATAAATTGGAAAGCAAGTACAGATAGGGCCGTGAAATACTATGCAGCAAAGCCTTCCAAACGCCTTTTAATACATTGAGGGATCTGGTCACTTAACGATGCCAAATACTAAGCATAAACATTTCATTGTAGAAAGTTCTTACTGCAAGCGCGCCACCCAGTTCATTTTTCAACAGTTTCTTGAATTGCTTTTTAGATAGGGTTGAGGAGTCACCTTCCTTTTCAGAATACTTATCGAAGACATCAACCAGGAGGGTTATAGCGGTTTCCAACTTCGTTGAAGACATCACGATGTAATGAATATCTGGCAGAAAAGAAACACGTTAGTGAGTGTGTGTCACTATCTAAAGAATGTTACAATAGAAAAGAAAACGAAAGTTCACAGTAATAGTTCTATTAATTGGTAGCAGTGATTGGCAAGGAGAACATGTGGCTCAGGTGAGTCTTAATTCTTGCAAGCTAATTTCTCACAGGCAAGTCTGAATTTGCCACATTTTCAATTTGTAGCAAATTTGCTTTGCAAGTCTCTAGCAAAAGTCGCATTGGCGGGTCTATACCAAGAGGTCTTCACGCTAAGAGCTCTTGCAAAGCAATTTTTGCTACAAATTGAAGAAAGTGGGAACTAGAATTTGTGCTGCAAGTGAAGACTTGCAATGCAAATGAGCCACAAGTTAGCGGAATCTGGGAGGCTGCAGAGCGTGAAGAATAGATCGCTTTTAATTGTAATTTATTCAGTCACCACCTCCTTTAGGTATCCAGCCCCAATTATCTGATGGAAATTAATCCACTTCAAATCATCCCCTCGTCACTCCTTAAAATGGGTGAGACAACCGATTACATGTTCTACAAAGCAGTTCTAGGAGGGAGTAGGAATATACAGACAATCCACTTAATTACATCACCCGACTTCGTCAAATTGGACACACCTTTTGCCACAAGAAAAAAAAAGTGTGTGTGTGGGGGGGAGCGTTAAATTTCCATAAAACAGTGGCTTACTATCTCGCAAGTCAAGAGCTGGTCTAGCAACATTCATGTGGGACTCGAATGCCTAGCAAAGTGCAGCTCCTTGGATGTCCAGCCCAGAATTGCCTCCCTACTTAAATTTGTGTGAGATAGCTAAGAAAATCTTAACCACATCACAGGAAGATAAACTAGGTATGTGTGGACAGTCACTACGCAGATCGTTCAATTCAGTAGGACAAGGCTCACAGAAATATCGCTATCCAAATTTTTATTTTTATTTTTTTGCTATTACCCCAAAGTGCGTGTCTAAAGGCAAAATATTAAATGGGGTGAGAAAGCCCATCATTTTGAGTAGAGGAGTTCATTTACCGTTATTTGGTCCTGTAGCAGTGTCTGGGAGCTGATCTACAATGCTGGGTCACCAGTGTCTGGTCTATGCTGTCCTGTACCAGGTCTCCACTCTCCACCAGCCATCTGGGCCGTTCTGGAGAGCCACTAGGCAGTACAACTGTACACCAAGCTCAGCACATTGTCTACCACATTTAACAGACTGGCGCTGTTTATGAGCCCTTCAGCTAGCACTTGCAGATAGATGGATGGATGGATGAAGTAGACCCTAAAGTAAGTGAAATACATGCTGT